>CM043320.1:48262247-49462247 GCA_023736055.1 Quercus glauca | reverse complement strand
GTTGTAACAGATACAACTTGATCGCATCTCATTAGTTATTTTAAGTAATGCAATAATGAATAATTAATTAATTATCAATGTAAAATAATTTTACTGATTATTTTTATAAGATTTATATACAATTTTTGAAATATGACAATCTTGCTAAATTAAAATTGAGTTTTCTTTGGCAACAATTAAAACACAAGTAAATCTAAAATATCAAAGATAACAGGGAAATGCCATTCCGAGCCATCCAAGGTTCAAAAACCTCCCCAAATATGAAATATAATTAAATTTGAATCCCCAAACATTACACATAAAATTAAACAAAATATTTCAACATGCACTACACATCATGCGGATTAGTAGTTAGTACTTGGGTGAGAAGTGAGGAACATGACTATTCTGATTCCACATCAATCTCCTTCGATTCAACCAACTCACTCCATTTACCTCCAAAAGCGCTAACCACAAGCAAAAAAATTTTAAAAAAAATCAAGCAAATATTTCATGCTATTGATTATCCCCTCTTCCTAATAGCATCGCAAGTAATATAATTAAAGTCAAATCCCCAAATATTGCTCATGATAAGTATTATACACAAAACATAACATAAAATTAAACAAAATATTTCAATGTGCACAACACATCATGCGGATTAGTAGTGAATAGTTGGGTGAGAAGTGAGGAATATTACTATTCTGATGCCACATCAATCTTTCTTCGATTCAGCCAATTCGCTCCATATACCTCCATAGCCACTAAGCAATAAGCAAATTAGGAAATCATTAAGAATTTTTATATATTAAAAAAAAAAAAAAAAAGACTATGATTTCACTTTCTAGTCCACAAGTTTGCATCTTCACAAAATTCCAAATAATTGCATGAACCAGCAAACCTAATGAAAAGGTAACCGAATTTATGTTCAAAGGAAAATTTCTACAAACCAACAAGCACAACAAAGTTAGGTTTAAAAGGATCAAGTATAGAGATTCTTGACAGCAGATCTTAAAGTTACTATGATGTCTTTCAATATATGTGTGTAACAGATTTGTTTAAATCGTAAGACTTACCTAAGGCACCTAGCCAATTCCCCCAATGTCATAGATTTTGCTGCCTCTCCTTCCATACGTAAAATTTGCCGAATAGTCGAACTGTTAAAAAATGTTTTCATTAGAATGGAAATAATATTGAAACAACAATATTTATTCAGATTGATTCTGAATAAATACCAACATGTCAGAAAGGAAAACCGTGTCAATGCAAAATCTTATAATAAAAGTCATACAATATCAAAAACCCAATAGGCATAAACAAATGTCAATTCCATAAACATGTATCCTTCTTGCAACATAAATAAGCTTAACAAAGTGTGCAACATTGTTAGGATACCGTACTTGGGCATGATTGTATTGATTAGCAATTAATTGGATATTAAAAACCTAAATATAGGATGGGTCCAATGGGCCCAACCTTGGTGAGGTTTCACGTCAACACACATGCAAGTGCACAAACACAAAACCACCACATAAATAAAAGAGACTAAAATACAAATTAGCTCCCCTAAGTTTACAAGATTTTGATTCTCTCCATATAAAGTGAAATGGAGAGTGTCCATTAAAAGCCCATGATTCAAAGTTGAATAAATCAAGGGTCTAAATTTTGGCAAAATCTTGACCATAAATTGATTCAAATTTGAATCATCACCATTAAATAGACATTCTCCATTTCACTTTGAAATTGAAAGTATCCAAATCCTAGTTTACATGTGGTATTTTTTATTTCACCTTTGTCTAGTTATACAATTCATAGTACTAAATCCAATTGATATGAGAACCAATTCCATTTTAAAAATATATGTTTTAACTTTCATTCAAACTACCCTAGACCTTCAAATTCAATTTACAGGATTTACCATAAAATTTATAAGCTACAAGTACAGAAGCTGTCAAAGCTTCTGGCAGATTTGACAACTTTCCTCATAAATCACAAACTATGTTAAATTGACCTAATTTTCATGTGGGAATCTTTATATACCTACTAGACATGTCATATAACATTTCTAAACAAGCCATTTTACAATAGTTATCACAATAATTTCCAGCAAATTCTATTATGTAACAGAATCATCTATAATCCCTAATTTTGCTTAATTCCACTCACATGCATGAAATCATAGTCTAAATTCTATACATGCAAGCTCCACCTTATAAATTTAACATATCCATACCAGTTTCACACAAAAATCAGATTATACCACTTTTCATATCTCAATTCAACAAAAGCTCAACTAATTTTGGAATTACCAACACAACTCAAAACAAATTTTAGAATCATAACAACCAATTTCTTTAATAATCATCACATGCATGTCTTAAATTCTCAAATTGCTTACAATTTTTAGTATTTTGAAAATCACCTAACCTAAGTTACCTAATTCCTAAAGGCTTACACAATTTAAAAGAGATTAACCCAAATTTTAACTTAACTATCTACGGATTCTTCGACGAATGGGTGCTAGAATCACTCCAGCTTGAAGAGAAGGTAGAGAACTTGAAAAGAGATTTAAGGATCTAAACCTTTTTGTGCTGGACCCGAGAGGTTAGAAGGGGAATAAAGAGCTTCTTCTAAATTCTTTTAAGATGGGAAAGTGAGATGAGAGACTACATGCATTGGCTGTCCATTTTAGTGGGATAGGTGAATTAAGATATTCCTAGTTACGTCCAAGTGCCTCTAGAGTTGGTCATTAGGGAAGTGCAATTGAATTTACAAAAGCACCCTACGCTTAAATTACGTAATTAAAACATCAAAGCCTTTACAAAGTTTATATATATATATATATATATCTTAGTTACATTTATCACCATAATATGTGTTTGGCAATTGCTAATTTGCTAAAAGCTTTTTGCATTTTGTCTCAACTTTTTTGCAAATAATCCAACTTTTAGCTTTATAAAAATAATAACTTTTAGCTTTTTGTCATACATTTAATATAAAAGTTACCAAAAACTAATAAACTATGAGTGAAAGTTCTGTCCGGATGGGGCGTAAAAAATGGGTTTTACGCCCACCAGTAATAGACCTCCACGTCAGCTAAGAGAATATAATATCTCATTTAATCCTAAATTTATTACACCTTTGTTTACACGTGAGCCGCTGATAATATGTCTCTCTTTTCTTTTCTTTTTCTTTTTCTTTTTCCTTTTCCTCGGATCTAATCTACTGCCTCTTCTTTCTGTATTTTTCTTTATCCTTTTACAATCACAGAACCAAGTTTTTCATTTTTACAGTAAAAATAAAAAATGCGTATTCAATTCAAGAGCTTGAAAGTGGTTCGGATTCAGAAGACCCACCAGGAAAGGAAACAACTTTGAGAAAAAAAAAAAAACTTCCAGCTAGATCTTCAACTCTAACCCCAGATTACAGTCAGTCACAACTCAACAAAAAAAAATCTGCAGAATTTGATTCAAAAGAGTTTTCATGCTGAGAGAGACAGACAGAGAAAGAGAGAGAAAATGAGGGACTGTAGCAAGAGCTACTATTCAGTAAATAAAAAGCAGCACGGATGTCCAACAAAGGACCCAGCACCAACAATGACCATCTTCCTCATCATTTTTGTTTTAACTTATGTATTTTCTCATTTGGGTTTTGTCTAGTTTTTGAAACAAGCTGATGGGTTTTTGTTCTGTTATTGATATTGGTGTTTCTATAGATTTTGGGTTTGGTTACTTCTTTGAGATGAGCACTAGAAATGAGATGGGTCTTAATTTTTGTTTGTAAATTAGACTCATTGGACTGACGGAGCTTGGATTTCTCAGCCAGGTTTCATTTTCTTGAATTTTCCCCTTCATAGGGGTGTGGTGGCTCCGGTGTCTTTTTTTTTTTTTGCTCCGGAATTGACTCCATTGGCGTTCGTGGTGGCATGTGTGGTAGGGTGGGGGTGGAGCCGTGGAGGTTTGGTTTGAACCTGAGGAAGAGAGTTGTATTTTGAATTTTGATTTTGTTTTGAATTTGATATTGTAAGCTGTTGTTGTATGTGGGTGCTTAATATTCACTATTTGGTAAAGTGCTGACATGGCACTATCTCATTGGAGGGCATAAATACTTGGGTTTACGCCAAGTCCTGACTGAATTTAAACTCATAAACTATATATATTTTGATAAGAGAAAACATTGTGTCCAGGCGTGGCGTAAAACCAGTGTTTTACTCCACGCCAATGAGAGCTCGCCACGTCAAAAAGCACAAAAGGAACACACAAAAAGCCTTCACGCTGAACCTCCACACAGCAAAAAAAAAAAAGAAAAAAAGGCTCCCACACACACAGCTTCCTTCAATCTCCTTCACGCTCACAAAAATCTCCTCCACGCCGAACCATTTACTTTGCTTCCTCTCTTCCTTCACACGCCGAACCTCCACCACCGCCACACAGACCGCCGGCTCACGCCATTCCTCTGCTTCCTCTCTTCCTTCACGCCGAACCTCCACCACCGCCGCACAGATCGCTGGAGCAAAACGATTTCGAAGAAGAAGAGTTCACCAGAGCTTGGAAACAGACCGGAGCCGCCGTGAGCCACGATCCAAAGGTTTGTTTTTCATGATTTTCCCTTTTCCCCAAGCTAGATTTCGAATTGGGTTTTCGGATTTTTTGTTTGCTTCATCGGATTTTTTGTTTGCTTCATCTCACTAATTCCTTCTCTCACTAATTTTTTGTATGTATTAATTGTGCAAAGTCCACTCTTCTTGTTTGCAATCTACCCCAGAAAGCCATTCCTACTGCCCCTGTTCCCAAAAGCCAAGGTAACCCCATCTTTCCCATCTAATTTATTTTTATTTATTACCATTTTTTTATTAAGTTTCTGAATGCCTTTTGAACCTGCATTATGTTTCATTCTCTATATATTTAAAGAGTTAATTTCCTTGCACTGTATTGTAAGTCTGTTTCGCTTTTGGGTTTTAAAATGAGCAATTGTAAAAAAACTATGAGGGGTTGTTGTTGTGAAATGGCATTTTGGGTTTTTTAATGCATTTTTAGGCTTCCAAATTGCCTAACCAAACTGACTCTAAATAGTTGTCCTGGCCTCGGCTACTTGTATATTTAATCGACACCCTAGTCTGAGATACAAAATTTCCACTGGCCATATTCATTACTGAGAAGTTATAGGCAGATATGGGACGGCGATTCCCTGCTGAGTTTACGGTTATGTAAATAAAAACACTGGCTTAGTGTAATTGAAATGACCATGTTTTGACAATTAGACATAGTTTGAGTTATTTGACTGATGATTGTGAAATTGTGGCTCGATGTGTGTGTTTATATTTTTATCTTTTGAAATTCATCAAACACTAGTTGGTTTTTCAAATCTTTTTACAGCCCTGCATGTTCTAATGTTGAGAATAAGAATCACCTCAATATGGAGGATTCCAGTGCTACATAGCCATGAGAATCAATTACGTATTCAGTTTTTGGTGACTTTGGTGGCAGGGTGGTGAAGCAAGAAATGGGGAATATTGGAAAGGATGTAACTGAGCTGCTATCACACCAAGAAACAAGCAAAGCATGGGAGAAGAAGCCAAAGTCTTACATCATCTTCAAGGATATGCTCAAGAGCATTTTCCTCTTCTTTCCTTTGTTTGAATCTGGCATTATTGGAAGGCAGTCGAAAAAGAGGCATAGTTTTGCTTCTCAGGATTGTTTTTGGAGTGTCTGGAAGGAGAATGGCTGCCTATTTGTTTTTTTTTTTCTTTGGGGCTTGTTGGGTAGGGGTTAGTAGGCATCAAAGAATTAACTAGAAAATCAAAAAGTAATGATTTGTCATTGAAGATGGAGCATTAACCCCATCTGAAATTTGTACTCACAGCTTTGTTTTCCACAATATTTGTGGTGGAGTCTATACAAGTGAATACATCAAGTTACAGTTATATATTGTTAATACTTCTCATTTCTGTAGTTATTTCTTCTTTGGTGCTTATACATGTACAGCACAGTGAATCAAGTTATAAGTTTGTCAAACATTGGAAAGGCTTATTTGAATTATGGTGTTTTAGGACACGCTCATTTCAATTATTTCAAATTATCTGAACGTAGACTAAACACATTTTCCACATTTTGAAGAGTATACATCAAAATAACATAAAGCTTATTTTTCTAGGGAGAAACAAAATAGAAAATGCACCAATTGCCTTTAAAATTGATCAAACTCCTTCATCAAAAATGAAAAAAACCTCCATGCTTGCACATACACATATGCTTGCACATGTTTTTCTTTTTGGCGGTTTTTTTTTTTTTTTTTTTTTTATTTTGAAGTTTTATGCAAAAATTAAACTTGATAATACATTCACCTAAAATAAAACCTGTCACAATTTTTTTTATAACAGTTTCTAATTGAGACTACATTTACTTGAAATAAAACCTGTCACAATTTTTTCTATAAGAGTTTCTAATTGAGAATATATTCACCTGAAATAAAACCTGTCACAATTTTTTCTATAAGAGTTCACCTTAAATAAAACTTGTCACAAATTTTTTTTTATAATAGTTTCTAATTGAGAATACATTCACCTGAAATAAAACCTGTCACAATTTTTTCTATAAGAGTTTCTAGTTGAGAATACATTCACCTGAAATAAAACTTGTCACAATTCAATTCATAAAAGATCATATGATTGACCATACATCTTGAAATAAATTTGTCACAATTCTTTTGGGAAATTTCTAATTGAGAATACATTCATTTAGAATAAAACCTGTTATAGTTCAATATACAAAAAAGAGGATCCTATGATCTTGTTTGTACATCTAGAATAAAACTTGTCTATCCGCCACAATTTAAACATTATATAACAAAAAAATATTTGCTTCCCAATCTATTCTCTTGGACAAAAAACTTGTTTGTACATCAACTTTCTTGGAATTGTTGTAATGGATCCTACATAAAAGAATGTACAAAAAAATACAAAAAATAAAATTAGAATGAACACAATTAAAAAAAATTCAATATATTCTAATTAAACGCTAAGTGGTCATACCGTAAATGATGACTGGTTGGGATATATATGCATAGTAGATGATGATGTAGAAGGATATGTCACAGTTGGCAAAGAGTCCTAGAGATGATTGACAAATAAAAAAATAAATAAATAAGAAAAACATCTATTACAGAACAATTTATACTAAGTAAAAAAATCAAATACATCATATACCTGTACAAAACTTGTGGAGTACAATGTATTTGCTATGACTAACGGGTTCAACCTTGCCATTGAAGAATCCTAATTTAAAAAAGTAAATGTTTATTTTTGAAAATACAAAGAATACTATAAATTTACAACATAACACTTACAAAAATGTATTACCATTAAATTCACCATGCACAAAAAGAAATTTTAACAAACATTTAATAGGCTATTATAGTGCACAAATGGTCCATAGGTGACCATGAGCTAGGCTGTACTCTGAGTTCTGACATAGAAACAGTGAGCATATAAGTTTTAACTTTTGTGTTTTGCAAGTATGAATGGTTACAACTTAGTTTTAACTTTCAGTTTTTGAAGGCATGCACATTAGAATGAGTACTTTGGGATTGAATGTAAAGGCATATATAAATAACAACAAGAGTGCCAACTGGGGTAGTATGACTAATAAACCCAAAAAAATAAAAAATTGTAACAAGGCGACAAAGATGAAAAGGTTAAAAGCCACAGAACAAATTAAAGTCCACATCCTCACCATTTCTAATTTTAATAAAACCAAGAAATTGATAGGCATTTGAATTAGCTTTATAAAAAAAATCACATTTTTTTTTAAATGAGTGATGTTACTAACATGTATATACATAATAAAAATAATGGCAAAGAAAAGCCACAGAACAAATCAGAGCCCAAATCCTCAACATTTCTACTTTGAAACTGAATATATTGTAATTAAATAACCTCAGTTTGACTTTGTTGTTGATGCACTGACTCCCAATGTGGTGTCAAGCTTGTATTTGCAATGTCCCTACAAAAAGTAATTTTATAAACCAAAAATTTAAATACTAAATTAATACTACAACTGAATAAGATCATGTAATTACCTGGAATGTTTATGTGTTGGACAATTGGTTCTCACATGGCCCGTTTCTTTGCAAATGCTACATTTTCTCTTCTTCATCAATTGTTTTTCTTTTGGATGCTTTTGTTTCAAAGATTTAGGCCTTCCCTTTGATGGAACATGTGGAGGGTCTCGCAAAGTAATTGGAAGATTTGATAATACTTGATTGTTTAATGTAGTATTATCAAAACTTTCTAAATCATCAACATCATTAACATCTTGCATGGCTAGAAGCTCCTCATGAACTTTTCGTAAAGTTTGTCCAAGATGCTTGTATTGCTTCTCTGATTGTGACCCTACCTCTGCAACTTCCAAAAATTGAAGCATCAAACTATTTCTCATCATGGTAGAAGAAACTTGAGGCTCCACCTATACTACATCACTAGATATGTCATGTACAATGTGCTTCTTGGCATTAATTGTCCATCCATCTAAAATATAATGTGATGGAAGAAAGTGCACAAGAGTTTTCTTCACAAAAACAACTAGGATATGCCTACAAATAATACCAATAAACTCAAACATATGGCATGTACAAATAGCTTTTGTCTCAACAATATCAATAGATACTTCATAAAATGGACTCTCTCTCCCATGAGCTACCACCTTGTATATCTTCTTCACTCCTTCTTCATGATATTTGGATGCCATGTATTTTTGACTACAAAATAACTCTTCTTGAAATTTCATAAACATCTTTCTTGTATAAACTTTTGCTGCCTCTACTTCTAGCTTATAACATGTTTTCAAAATTGGCACTGAATTTTTTGTCTTCACATCTTGTTCTTTCTCTTTAAGATAACGTGCATTCAAAGCTAGCTCATATTGATATACAAAATCACTTATTGTTGTACTCGAACGAACATAATCTTTAAAAAATTTATTCATGCTTTCACTCCTTTGAGTTGTAGACATCCCAGAACAAAATGAGGTTCTTAAGTAAGCTGGAACCCATCTTTCATGCCGCATATAAAGATTTCCCAACCAATCATTATCCCCTAATCCATATTTCTCCATAATCTTACTCCATTCTATCTCAAACTCTTCAATAGTGATTGTATCATGGATGCAATGGTAAAATTCTTCCTGAAAATGTGGATATTTATTATATACATGGGACAGCTGTTCTGGAACTTTCTGTAAAAGATGCCACATACACAATCTATGAGTTGCATTTGGCAATACATCTGCAATTGCCTTAGCCATAGCCTTGTCATCGTCCGTTATAATTGTAGAAGGAGAATTTCCAGGCATTGCATTAAGCCAAGTCTTCAACAACCATGTATAAGATTCAGCTGTTTCACTGACAAGTAAAGCACATCCAAACATCATAGATTGATGATGGTGGTTAACTCCTGTAAAAGGAACAAAAGGCATCTTATAACGATTTGTTTGGTACGTAGCGTTAAAGGTAACGACATCTCCAAAATATTGGTATGCCATTCTTGACCTAGCATCTGCCCAAAAGCAATTACCCATGCACCCATATTCATCAACTTCAATTGCATAAACAAAACCTGGATTTTTACATTGACTCTCAATAAAATATTTGTACATTCCTTGAGCATCTCCATCTTGAAGCAACTTTCTTCTTTTACTACCCAAATAATTTTGAATATCAATTGGAATACATCCAACATTATAATCACCACCAGACTCTTTACTTAACACAGACATTATCTTGCTTTGGGCTATACCTGACTCATTGAGTGTATCTATAAGATTCTTTTGGGCACTTGTTATCACTCTATGCCCACGAAGCAAACTTGTACTCTTAGGAGTAAGAAGCTCATGATTATGACCCTCCACAAACTTACATACAATCCATGTATCATCAACTTTCTTTAAACCTATCATTGCTATCATTGCTTTGCATCCATTCTTGTTTCTGCACGTTCTGAACCTGTTCTTTCATTGTCTTCATTACATTGATGACGGAATCCTTTCTTCGAACAAACATATTCAATTCCAACCCTTATTTTATCTTTATTCTTTCGAGTATGATTTACTCGTATACTAAAACCCTTTCGCCTTGCATATGCATTATAATATGCACGAGCAGCCTCTAAGTTTTCAAATACCATATCAAGATGTGGTTCTGAATGCCTATTGCTTGCAAAAGGTTGATTTGAATCATCCAATGATAAGTCTACATTATTTTGATCTTCGTTTATTTCTGACTCATCATGTACCAAGTCATCCACCATATCACAAAGTGAGATTGTTTCAAGTTCTTTGTTGTTTGCACTCATATTTTCAATTCAAGTAATTTTATATTTCAATATGACCTATAAAAAAAAAAAAAAAAAAAAAAAAATTCATAAGCAACAATTAAGAATAAATTTAAAATTTGTGCTATTACAATACTGAAGTTGCCCAATTTGGCAAACTTGCCCAATTTGTGCTATTACAATACTAAACTTGCCCGATTTGGCAAACTTGTTCTATTACATAAAATAGCTATCAAATAGCTCCAAGTACATTGGTACATTGGTACAAATATCACCACTTAATAAACTTTATTACATAAAACAGCTCCAAGTACATCCTTATGTGCACTTTGGTACATATAGAGAGAAAATTGACATTACAAGTAGGAGAAAATTGACATTACAAGTAAGAGAAAATTAACATTACAAGAAAATTGACATTACAAGTAGGAGAAAACTAACATTACAAGTAGGAGTAAATCATATTTGAAACTAAAAATATATTAATAGCTATCAAATAAATGATACTAGTTGTGTTCCAGAGGCTAAAGTTGTTAGCAGAGAATTCAATGACCACAGTAAGTAAACTTGTCGAAAAGGCACTTGTAAGAAGCAAAATTTTCCTATGTAACAGTAAGCCCCTTTATTTTAGAAAAGAACTTTACCCTTACAATATCAGAAAATACCAGGAATTTGAGACAACTATTAGTTTATTATAAACTAAAATTAGATCTAACTGAAGAGTATATAAAATAAAAGGGACCAAACTAAATGCAACACAAAGACCCAGTAAGCACTCAAGTGCAATGATATTTATGGTGCAAGCATACCTCATAAAAGCACCAACAATCATAAGCAAAGCACACAACTAAAAAGCTCTACATCAACCAACCCCATCAGCAATCCAACGACTGAGTAGCACTCCAACAAGGGCACCACCCAGACGTGTACTCACAACTAGACCTTCATTAAAATAAATGACAACCTTTTAGATAAGGGAGCTAGATGCAGAAATCAGACATCACATTAGAGCGATTAAGGAAAAATATCAACTCAATGTCACCTTCTGCCAAAGTATTCCCACTAAAACTAAGATGCTTCAAGTGGTTCATTAACTACTCTAAAATGTTTTAGTCTGAAATGCTACTGCCGCTGGTGTATCAGAAACTACCCGAAACTCCTAAAATTAACTGGTATAGTCCGTTATTTTAGGCAGCAAGAAACAAAAGGTTTTGTTTTTGGTGTTAAAAATACTAGTAAAACAGCTGAATTATCTAAATTAGATATCTTGGCACATGGGTTCTCATGTCTTTAGTGCTAAAGAAAGATATTGCTTGATAGAGGACAGAGTGCTTGTTGGATAGAAAGTTAACATGGGAAAATAAGGTGTTAGACCACATGAAAACAGAAAACAATCTAAACGGACAAAGTGAGCATCCATTGATTACCATCCAAGAAAAAAAATCAATTATGGGAGATCGTTTTTTGCAATGTCAGCAAAGATAGAGGAAAAAAATTCCCATATACTTCTAGGAGAATTGGCATGAATTTATTCCAAAAAATGAATTAGCATGAATTTATTCCAGTAAAGGAATTAGCACCTTCATAAAAGCCACATACACATATGCATATACATACAAAAAAAAAAAATTCCAGCAACCCAACATAAACTTCAAAAACCAAAATTTACCCAATTCAAATCATCAGTCAAATAACTCAAACTGTGTCTAATTGTCAAAACATGGTCATTTCAATTACACTAAGCCAGTGTTTTTATTTACATAACCGTAAACTCAGCAGGGAATCGCCATCCCATATCTGCCTATAACTTCTCAGTAATGAATATGGCCAATGGAAATTTTGTATCTCAGACTAGGGTATCGATTAAATATACAAGTAGCCAAGGCCAGGACAACTATTTAGAGTCAGTTTGGTTAGGCAATTTGGAAGCCTAAAAATGCATTTAAAAACCCAAAATGCCATTTCACAACAACAACCCCTCATAGTTTTTTTACAATTGCTCATTTTAAAACCCAAAAGCGAAACAGACTTACAATACAGTGCAAGGAAATTAACTCTTTAAATATACAGAGAATGAAACATAATGCAGGTTCAAAAGGCATTCAGAAACTTAATAAAAAAGTGGTAATAAATAAAAATAAATTAGATGGGAAAGATGGGGTTACCTTGGCTTTTGGGAACAGGGGCAGTAGGAGTGGCTTTCTGGGGTAGATTGCAAACAAGAAGAGTGGACTCTGCACAATTAATACATACAAAAAATTAGTGAGAGAAGGAATTAGTGAGATGAAGCAAACAAAAAATCCGATGAAGCAAACAAAAAATCCGAAAACCCAATTCGAAATCTAGCTTGGGGAATAGGGAAAATCATGAAAAACAAACCTTTGGATCGTGGCTCACGGCGGCTCCGGTTTGTTTCCAAGCTCCAGCGAACTCTTCTTCTTCGAAATCGTTCTGCTCCGGCGATCTGTGTGGCGGTGGTGGAGGTTCGGCGTGAAGGAAGAGAGGAAGCAGAGGAATGGCGTGAGCCGGCGGTCTGTGTGGCCGTGGTGGAGGTTCGGCGTGTGAAGGAAGAAAGGAAGCAGAGCAAATGGTTCGGCGTGAAGGAGGTTTTTGTGAGCGTGAAGGAGATTGAAGGAAGCTGTGTGCGTGGGAGCCTTTTTTTCTTTTTTTTTTTTGCTGTGTGGAGGTTCAACGTGAAGTCTTTTTGTGTGTTCCTTTTGTACCTTTTGACGTGGCGAGCTCTCATTGGCGTGGCGTAAAACACTGGTTTTACGCCACGCCCGGACACAATGTTTTCTCTTTTGATAAACACTATGCAAATAAGCTGCCAAAAAAAAAAACAATTCCCAAACGGATATTTAGACAATCAAGCTTTACATTTAAGCACTTGGCTTTTAGATTAACCTAACTTATACTCATGACAATTAAAACTTAACCTTTATCCTTTATTTCCACTTAGTCTTACATTAGGGTACCTAGTTTCAATCCTGCACCACATTATGGGTCGGATTAGACCCAAGGATTGGTCAGTTTTTTTTTTTTTTTTAAACTACAAAAAATTCCATCATCACGGTGTTTGATGAAACTGTATTACAAATACACAACATCAGTAATCAAAAAATCCTGAGAATTACATTTACACAGCATCAATATTCTAAAAATTCTGAGAATTACGCATCCATCACTGAAGCAGTAAAATTTTTGTATTACTTTTACTGAGCAGCATTACTACAGACTATAGAGTTTGCTGCCATCTTATAAAGATTCTAAGCAACCAAATCACTCGATAGTCAATACACTAGCGAGAGAGAGACAAACAAACAGCACGCGAGAGAGACAATGAAAATGGGTGAGAGAAAAGGAGAGTGGCAGCAGGTAGCGAGGAGAATGAGAAATGATATGAGAGTATGTTTTAGTATTTCAGATCCCTTGAGGGCAATAGGGTAAAACTAATAATTAAAATATCTAATTTAAACATATTGAATATAGTCAGGTCGGGTGATGATCCGTTTGGAGGGAGGGAGAGTATAATAGAGTAGAGTAGATTTAGAACAAAATTAACTTATTTTTAGCCAATTCTATTATACTCCCCTTCCTTCCCCCCTCCATCTAAACAGGCCACGAGGTCAGACAGGTTGGTGAATATGCTAACCCTAACCAGACACAACCCAAATGTAAAATAATAATAATAAAAATCCAATCCGACCCTACCCACCATTCCACAAAAATCAATACAACCCATTGTGTTGGGTCTCTTTTGGTAGGTCGGTGTGTTGATTGCACATCCCTAGAATCCATGTCTAAGTCCCTAGCCTCCCATCACTAGGGAGCAACCCAATGGGAATTCTATTAGATCAATTTAACCCTCAATCTTCTAAATTGAGGTCAATATGGTCCCTCCATCCACATCACTTATTTAATGTAGCTAATAATTATCCCATGAGGCATCACAAGATCTAAAACTAGTACAGATTAAAATAAAACTTGATAAACATCTGTAAGTGAGAGACAAATCATCTCAACAACAAAATGCATAAAATTATCTTGAATTCATGTCTACCCACATAAGTAAAGCCCATGTTCAAATGTATTTGAAGCATAGTACCGATAAGATCAAGTAGCGAAAGGGTTTTGAAATTGTCAGCAATAATATTATGCATACACATATTGGGTTTAAACAGACATACTCAGGATATGTTTCTTCAGAAGATCCTCGCCAAGAAAACAACTTGAACGACCACCAAAGATGTAACACGGATTAGCATCATCACCAACAAAACTTCAATATAAATTCAAAAACCCAATAGCACTTGCCTTTCTCCATGAAGCCACGCAGTCACATGATGCACAAGAGTAGCACCAATTACAGTACAAATCACTACAACACAACACAGAATGAGATGAGATGAAGCAAACCTGACCCGACCCAACCTGACCCGAACCCGATTTTTTTGACCAGAAGCAAAAACGAGTTGACTCGTGACCCGATTCGATTTTTTTGCGGGTCGACCTGATCCAAACAACCCATGACCTGACCCGTTAAAAAAATTCGCTAAAAAAATATTTTGATTACGTCATGATACTAAGTGCATAAAGCACAAAGTACCAAAACTAATAATAAATATATTATAGAGAATGACTATTTAATTCATCAAAACCGTTTCTCAAAAAAAAGAACATTCATCAAAACCAATAAGAGCTAGCTAGCCTAGCTTCAGTGCTTGCCAATTGCCTACAACACGTTACACAAGGCCAAGGCTGTCAAGAGTCATCAGTCAAGACAGCCATTAAAATATATATATATATATATATATATATCTCATTCAGCTAAGCTGCAGTCCATTGTCCAAACTCCAAAGGACCAAATATCTTATTCAATTTGGTATATGCTGTGGTATGTTTTTTTAATAATAAAGATTGTAATATTGTGTGGTATTATTTTACATTGCAATTTTTTTTAATGATTAGGAATTTGATCATTATGAAAGTGGTCGTGGTGTCAAAACAAAAAAATCTCAGTTGGACTTGAATTTAGAAGAGCCTAGACTTAAGAAAAAGCAAAATTCAAAGTTGGAAGTTCTCTCTTGGTGGAAAGAGCATTTCAATCGGTTTCCAAAGCTCTCTTTAATGGCACGGGATCTCATGAGCATTCCGATAACCGCTGTTGCTTCTGAATCAAGTTTTAGCACTGGGAAAAAAATTCTTACTTCGTATCGATCACGTCTTTTACCTGAGAATGTGGAAGTTACGTTGTATACTAAAAGTTGGCTATATGGATTTGAAGGTAACTTAATTTTTTTATAGTCGTAATTATACAATTTTAATTCTTTATTGATTTGCTTTCATGGTACAATAAGTTATATTAAAATATTGTATTGTAGATGAAGATGCTAACAAAATTGGCCAAATTGAGCTACAATTTGCAAGTATGAATATTTGCAGTGCTGAATCTGCTACCAACGTTGAGTAGATTGAGATTGAGGTGTAATTCTTATAAAATATTTACTTATTCTTCTTTACTTAATATGTTATGTTTATTTTTAAATCTTTTTTTTTTTTTTGTTTAGTTTATCTTTCTAAGTAATCTAACTTTATTATTATTTTAAATGCAACAGGAACATGTACACTTAAGAAGACCGATAACTTGCTACTTTGCTGGCTTACTTTTGTTTGTTTTAAGATCTATCTCTTTTTGAAGATGTAAACTTGTAATTATATGCATTTTGACAGTGAACTATTAACATTGAAGACTTTTTCCATTATGAATTTATGAATATAAATAATTTTTGTCATGCTCAAAACTATCAGAATTGGAAGGATTTTAACAAATGGCATTAAGTGCAAATCATTTGCTTAATTGATTTTATTCATTCTATCTAAAAAAGTTGTCATTGATTTGTTTTTGTAATTGAAAAAAAAAAAAAAAAAAACTTGTTTGAAAAATACAGGTAAACCCGACCCGACCCGTAACCTGATTAACCTATTTAAAAATGACCCATTTTGACCCGCGACCCGTTTGACCTACAAACCTGATTAACCCGACCCGCCCGTTTTACCAAGTCTAGTAGAATGTGAGTAGCTCTTTCTACAATACCAATTTAGTTTGTACTTGGTGAGTTTTACAAAACTCACCGTTTTGCATATTACTTTGGGATTTGCTTATTTTGCTAAAACTGAAAAAATTTTGTTGAAAGTACTATAGATAAAGGTAAATGTTAGTTGAAATAGTACAATGGAACTCATGAATAGTACCAAAAAGTGCAGTGGGACCCATGAAAAATAGCAAAAATAAGCTTAATAGTAAAATAAATTCGCAAAAAATAAGCTAACCAAACAGACACTTAAGGTGGTTTTTTTTCGTCAACACACCAATTTCGTTTGTTTGTTTTTTTTTTTTTTTTGTCATTTTCTTTTCTTTTCTTTTAAATGTTTAGAGACATGATGCGTTCACAACATTTTTATAATAAATTCTAAATAAATCAGTTGCTATTTGCTGTTATGGATTTGCAAAAAAGTAATTTAATTTATTGATTCAAATTAAAACTAATAACAACTTATCATATATGATTTGTTGTGAAAATGTTATGAACGTAGCACTTCACATATATTTATATGCGTTTACATGGTATTGTTATACTGGAACAACAAAGTTTCAAAATATTTATTTTCACAATTATTGAGATGTCAATTTTTTATAGGGCAAAAAAAAAAAAAAAAGAGATTGGGACTAACCACGACTGAAAATAAATTTATTGTGAAAATGCTATAACATCATGTTGTTGTCACAATATTTTTACAATTACCGAGATCTTAGTCCCTTATAGATTAAAAAAAATGTGAAGTTCAAAATATTTTCACATTAATTTCATAACAAATCCTAAGTGTCAAGCTACTATTGATGCACAAAAAAAGTGATACGGATTGTGGGTCTAGTTTAAAATCAATAATAACTTGTCGTCTATACTTTTTTGTGAAAATATTGTAAAATTTGCATTTTCTTAAAATAAATAATAAAATATCATAATGGGACCTACCACGACTGAAATAAATATTGTGAAAATATTGTAGCATTTTATTGTGTTCCCAAACTTTTTTTTTTTGGTTTAGTCAAATTGGGTGAGCCAAAATTCATTGTTCCACACAGTCTTATTGGGATGGTTTTTTTTTTTTTTTTTTTTTTTTTAATACAAAATTTTAAGTGGTGGTCACAGTTTAAAACTAGTGACAATTTGCCACCTACAATTTGTTGTGAAAATGTTATACACGTAAATAATAAAACATTAGACACCTACCATAACTAGAAATAAAAAGTATTGTAAAAATGTTATGACATTTTATTATATTCCTAGACTTCTTTTTTGGTTAGTCAAAATTTGGTTATTCAAAATTCACTATTTCTTGCACAATTTTTTTCAATTGCCTTTTAGTTATTTAATGTTTTTTTTAATGCATAGTTTAAAGTGGTTGGCTCAATTTAAAACCAATAAAAATTTGTCACTTTAGATTTATTATGAAAATATTGTAAACATAGCATTACTCTAAAATAAAATAATAAAATAGTAGACCAAGGCCTACCATAACTAAAAATAAACGTAATATGAAAATATCGTGACATTTTATTATGTTTCTAGACTTCTTTCTTAATTTAGTCAATTTGTTGAGCCAAAATTCACTTTTAAGCAAGAATGATGATGTCTATGGTTTCTATTTGTTACTTAGATAACACTAATTTATTTGAGGCTTAAATCTACTAGATTTATAACTTTATCTAATAAAAACTTCAATGACATATTATTGTTTTTTTTTTAGAATCACATATGATTGTTTTTCTTGCTTAAAAGGGTGTTCATTAAAAATTAAATGAGCTAAAAATTGTAATTACACTCATAAGTAAGATGACAAAGAAGGAAATATGAATAAAAAAAAATATATTCATTGTAGATGGTTGTAGGTATTTAATTTGATGAAAAGTTTCAATCATAGCTTATATCATCATTCATTGTAAAATTTTAAATATTGTGACAATGTCTTATTAAAACTTAATTGTTTATTATTGGAAGATGATAACATTCATTATCATTCTTAGTAAAAAATTTTGTGAGTAAATATTGCCTTTAGTAAAATAGGATCTAAGACATTATAATATTAAACAGATATTCATGTGTTAAATAGCTATACTAAATTTAAGTACATGATTTCATACGTCTTAAAAAAATTATCTTAATTTTCTTGCTAAGGGGTAGCACGTGCAACCCAACCTAATCACATTAAAATAAAGGATAATGTTGTTGCACACTTTCCTTTTTTATAGCTAAAATTATTGCTTTAAATCACAATTTTAGTTTTATGCAACAGATTTTCCTTCAAATAAAATGGGATATCGGGGTTTACGGTCCTTTTACATTTCCAAATGAAGCAAAAGAAAAGTGAACCATAAGATTAGGGAGTATTAATGGACACAGTTTAGCTAGAAAATTGGTTGTAATCTAAGGCTACAACCTTACTTAATATCTTTTTACTAGAAGTGAATTTTGACAAATCCACCATTGGATTACATCTTCTCCCTATATCTTCCATGCTTGCAAAATTTCTAGAAATTTAAATATCAAAAGCTATTGTTAGGTTCTAAGGTCTTAGGATTTTATGTATTTAGAACTCTAATATGTAATGTTGGCAAACCATGATCAAAACAATGTACTTAGTCTTATTTAAGTTTGCTCAAAGTTGGTTTAATATTGTAAAGTTGGAATCGAGTGACTGCAGAAGCATTGGGGCTTCTTGGCCTGGCTCGATCGATCGAAGGTTAGACTCGATCGATCGAAAGTCGGCCCAGATGCGTTTTTCTGCAGAATTCCAACTCAGCCCTAACTCTTTAAACGTCTAGGTTTTTATGTTTTTGCCCTAGGTATAAAAGGCAAACCCTAGCTACGTTTTTCAGAGTTGCACAAGTTGTATTGTTGCTCATACATTGCGGTTTTGTGTAAATCTCTTGTGAGATCTAGAGGAGCTTTCCTTTACACAAAGCTTAGGGTTTTCAAGATTGAGATCACATCAACATCTTGATGATCAACTAGGTTGCAGCCATTAAAGCTTAAAGAGAAAAACAAGTGAGGAGCTTGTACTTGAAGAAGGAGTTCAAAGAAAGAAGTAGTCCGTGGATTCGGAGCCTGCGCGTGGTCGTGTCAGGAAGTTACTACTGGTGTGTAGCATTAGGAAGTCAAGCGGGGAGCTTGTAAGTCCTTTTGTAAAAACTTCAATTCTTTCTTAGTGGATTCCGTTTTGCCTTGAGGATCGGTGGGTAAAATCCTCCCCAGGTTTTTCCGGTGTGGTTTCCTGGGTGATCATATCACTGTGTTATTTATTTTCCGCTGCTTTATTTGTTTTATATGCTTGATATGATCTTGTGATTGTTTTAACCTAGAATTACATAATTTGACTAAGTAACAACTTGGCTAATTAATCTAGGCTACGCAATCTGGTTATAGTTTTAGGGGTCTAAACCGTTCAAGTGGTATCAGAGCAGGTTGCTCGTCTTGTTTGAGATCTTTATCTCAGAGCTGATCCTTGACCCCAGTTGTCATGGAGCATGGACACTCTCTGTTTGTTCCTCCTCACTTTGATGGGAACAATTATGCTTACTGGAAAGTAAGGATGAAAGCTTTCCTGAAATCCATTGATGAGAGGGTGTGGAATTCCGCCGAATACGGATGGGAGAAGCCCACTACTCCTGTGAGTGAGTGGCAAACTTCTCAGAAAGAAGCAGCAGGCTTCAATAGCAAAGCCATGAATGCCATCTTCAATGCTGTTTCAATGGAGGAATTTAAGAGAATCTCTAATGTTGAGGTTGCTCATACTGCTTGGAAAATCCTCCAAACTGTGTATGAAGGCACAAAGGCTGTTAAAATTAATAAACTGCAGCAATTAACTTCTAGGTTTGAAAACATTAGAATGTCTGATAATGAAACCTTTGATGAGTTTTATGCAAAACTGAATGATATTGTTAATTCTGCATATAATTTGGGTGAAGTCTATGATCAACCTAAAGTTGTTAGGAAGATTCTTAGATCCTTGACTGAAGACTTTAGACCCAAAGTAACAGCCATTACTGAAAGTAAGGATGTTGACTCCATCCCTGTGGATGAACTTGTAGGATCTCTTCAGTCCTATGAGTCTGACTTACCCAAGACTGTCAAATCCAAATCAATGGCACTGAAGTCTGTTGATGATGTTGAAGGTGGATTTGATGATGAGCTCTCTCCCACTGAGATAGCTTACCTTGCCAAGAATTTTAGGAATTTTCTTAGAAACACTAATAGAAAGGCAAGGAACACCAACACTGCTGAACCTAGAAACTTTAGGAAGAATGATCCCACTAAGGTTAACAACTTTGAAAAACCTAGAGAACAAGTAGGTCAATCTTCTAATAACTCTTTGGGTCCTCAGTGTTATGGTTGTCAAGGGTATGGTCATGTCAAATCTGAATGTCCTACTTTCTTGAGAAATAAGGGTAAAGCTATGGCTGTCACCCTTAGTGATAATGAGGTTTCTGATGATGAGTCCGGTTGTGACGAGGATGGAAACTTCATTGCTTTCACTGCTACTGGTAAAGTAGATGAAAGCATATCTGCTGAGGAGAACCCTGCTGATGGGGAACTCTCTGAAGACGCAGATCTTCAAGAGGCCTATAACAAACTTTGCAAAATTGCTGCAAAGGATGCCATGAAAGTTGATTTAGGCCTAAAGAAAATTGATGCTCTTGAGCTTGAGAAGAAAAATTTGCTTGTGAAGTTATTTGATGCTAATGATCTTTTGAATAATGTTAAATCTGAAAACATGCTGTTGCTTGATAAAGTTAGAACTTTGGAACATGATTTATCTGTTGCTAGATCTGCTAGTTCTAAACTTGATCACATGTTAAATGTTCAAAAGTATCCTTCTGATAAAGCTGGGTTAGGATATGTAGAAAGCATCTTTGATTCTGGACCTCATTCCACTGTCTTCGTTCCTTCTTCTTCTTCTTCTGAACCTCTTGTGAGTAAGGTCGTGAGTGAAACTGTAAAACCCCCTGTGAGTGAGGTTGTTAAACCTGTAGAAGTTTCACCACCAAAGAAGATTAGGGTAGACTTAAGAGAATCCAAACCTAAGGAGCCTACCAAACCGAAGGACAAGATGCATGGTAAACCTGCTTGGGTTTGTCATTATTGTGGTAAGTCTGGACATATTCGTCCTAACTGTTACAAGCTTCAAGCTGATAAGAGAGCTAAAAGACCAAAAGTGCCTGTGCCTCAAGCACAAGATCCTATGGCACTAATTGGTGAATTGGTAAAGGCGTTAAACCTTTATTCCAATTCTGGAGTTGAGAATCACTCTAATGTGAATAAGACCTCCAATGCTCGGGGTGCATCTAAAAAGTTTTGGATGCAAAAGACTCGAATTAATTGAGTCTTTCTGACATGGTCCTTGTGCTTCATTGCTCTATTCTATTGTGACCATTGTTATTTGGTTTTTGTGTTTTCTTTTGTTCTAGGACTTGCATTGCATTACATACATGCATTTCATTCTAGGATTTATTTGGTTTCTCTTTTAATAATAATAAAAAAAAAAAAAAAAAAAAAAAAAGGGAAAGCAAAATCTATGTTGAACACTATATCTTGATTTTTGAAAACAAGGTTGGTCATTCTTTTTACACATGTCATGTCTTGTGTACCTTGTTTAACTTTGAGGAGCTTATTTGTTGCACTTAACTAGTTGAAACTTTGTAGTGCATGTTGTGTGGGAAAGATGTGTGTGGTTCTTAATCACTTTGCCTTAATCATGAAGTCACATGTTGTTGACTGACGGACTTGATCCTTTTGAGAAAGGCATAAATAACCATCTCACCACTGTTCACTAGCCAATCATGAACACCTTAGTGCATATCATAAGATTTAGTGCTCGAGAAAGTGTAGCACATGCACAAAAAGAACATAAGGTGTAGCCTCAAAATAAATTAAAACTGGTGTGTACTATTAGGCTTGATGCCAATTCACTTAATTCAAACCGGTGTGTACTATTAGGCTGAATGCCATTTCACATAAATAAGAGGCAAAAATAAAAGAAACTTAAATGATTGCAAGCTTTTGATCTAGGAGATGTGGGAGTTATAGGATGTAACTCTTTAGGTGATAGTCTCTTTTAATTCTATGTGATGAATTGTGTAGACTTTGTGTTTGATTGCCATTCACGTATCACCTCACATGTATCTCAAGTCTTTGCTAGTTTCACACACTACACAAGTTACTCTTTGTTAAACACTGTACATGCTAGTGTGTGTGCTCTTGGTCTGACCAACCAAGTTTGAGAAATATCTTCAGATTTGTGCACAACATAGTTGATGCTTGAGAAAATTAATTTGGAAGATGATGAAACTTGTGTTTGAGAAAATTGGGTTTAAAATTTTGGGTTTTTGAAAATGCATTCCATCTCATACTCATGCATTTTGTGTTCACTGTTCAAATGCTTTGAGGAGTTGTTTCAAAATTGGGTTTGCAATTTTTCGAAATTTTTTTTCACAATTCAGTGAGTTTTTACCCTTTTCGATCGATCCAGAGTGTTTTTCGATCGATCGAAAAAGTGCCTCAGAAAGTGTTAAATCGTCTGTCACTTTCGATCGATCGAATGTAATTCTCGATCGATCGAACATCGTGAATATGCTTTTTAAAAAGAGAAAATCTGACTTTTTCAAAGTTCAAACTTTTTCAAAAACTTTTCATTTTTCTCTCTCCGACGAGGCAAGTCAATTTCTTCAAGTTTTTGTCGTTTTCTTCCGATCTTTTTGCAAAATCTCTCTCTCCTCAAGCCGGTATGTCCTTAATACCCTTGCTTTTCAATTTATTTACTTGTTTTCATGCATTTTTCATGCATTTAAGAGAGGATTTTCGGAACTTTTCTATTTGGGATTTTTGTTGATTCGGACATAATATTGTGCAATTGATCAATGGGTTTTGTTGGGGACACTCTATACACTTGTTCTTGAGTGTTTAATTTGATCAATTTTGAGTTTTGTGGAAAATTTAAATTTCTAGGGTTTATACTAGGTCCGAATTGGGGCTTTTTGTGAAATCGGGTTTAATTGATGAAATTGGCTTGTGTAATTGATGCAATTGGTTGTTATAAACTGTTTCCAATAGTGTATAATGATTGATTCTTCAATTTGTTGCAAAAATTTTCAAGTGGTTATCAAATTTTTTGAGTTTTTGTTGAGAAACTCTATGTTCAAGCCAATTTTATGAAAATTAAACTTAATTTGATCCTCATCACTGCATTAGTTCATGCATCATATCATCATTAATGATTCATGCATCATATAGATTTTCATTCTATATTTTTTTTGTGCTAACTTGCAGTCTGCCTTTGGTTTTATTTTCTGTTCTTTTTGGTTTTCTCTTTGTGTCTCTGTCCTATTCCTTAGCACCATGCCTAGGAAGACTAGAGCTCGTAGGACCATCCCCACTCCTACTCCTTCCCCTCCATCCTTTGATAGTGAGCGGTTCCCCACTGAGAAAAACCAAGAGATTTTTGAGACTTTAAACCTACATAGGAAGATTTGGGCTGAGCGTTCTGTTCGTTTAGATGAGGTAGATCCTGCCATTAGGGCAAATTTTGAGCGTAGGGGTTGGTTACCTTTGTTGACCGTGTCTGACCCTCCACCTCCGGCTACCTTGATTAGAGAGTTCTTCTCGAACCTCTCTGTCCACATCTATGATTCCAACACTCTAGTTAGGAGTTGGATACGAGGTGTAGAGTACTCCATTACTCCTCAGGTAGTGGCTGATGCTCTAGAGGTACCATTGGTTAGGGATCCTGTTTACCCCTATGATGAGTCACCTGAGCTGAGTGATGTCATGTCCTACATCACTGGATCTTCTATCCAGTGGGGTTCTGATCCTCGGATCACCACCGCTGAGCTTCCTGAGACTACCTACCTATTCTTTAGGATAGCATGTCATTCACTCTGGCCTATTTCTCATCTGCACACCATTCCTCTTGAGAGGTGTGTTTTTCTTTACGCTCTTGTTACAGATGCTCCTATTAGTTTCCCCCATCTTTTTCTTCGTTCTTTGAACGAAGTTTATAGGAGTTCATCTACTGCCCATGCCCTTGTTCATCCTATTTTCATTCATAGGATTTTACTTTATCTAGGTTTAGAGGACTTCCCTGCTTCTGAGCCTGTTCATGTGATAGCTCCTATAGGTGTGTCTTTCCTTAGACAGAGGGCCGCTCATCTTCGAGCTGGTTCTAAACACCCTAGGTCTGATCCCTCCAGTAGCGCCCCTCCTTCTTCTTCTACAGGTCCTGCTGGTGAGGCTGTTCCAGATTCTGTAGGTGCTGCTGCTGATCCTCCACCTTCTGCGGCTGACTTCGATGTTCGTCGTACTCTGGAGACTGTCATGACCGTTCAGGCGGCTCATGGTCAGCTTTTGGTGGATCTGTTCGACGAGATTCGTGCTCTGCGAGCGGATTTGGCGCATCTTCGTTCTTCCTCACCACCTCCTTTTGATGATGGTCTTTGATGCCCTTTGGCATTCCGTCACAAAAAGGGGGAGTAGAGTTTTTGACTTGTAGAGGTGTTTTTGTGTTAGGGGGAGTTTATTTTTTATAGCATGGGATATTTTTGTGGAGTTTATTTAGATTGTATCTAGGTGCTTCACTTTGTATATCATTTTTGGGATGTTCATGTTAGGGGGAGTAACATTGATTGATATATTGATATACATGTTTCTTTTGATTCTTGTTGTCTTTGTGATTCACTGCTTATTGATATATATATTTATGAGTTGCTTCATTGATATATTTCTTTATTTTGTCTTGTGTGAATCTTACAAGAATATTATACCTGTTTATATACTATTTGCTGCCACACATGCGTTTATGTGTTTGTTGAGTATTTCAGGAATATACAGGTTGATTCAACAAAGCTGCTGTCTACACTTGCAACCGATGGATAGTAGTTAGGTTGAACTTTTATTTATGAGCATTATTATGTAAAGGGCTATTAATTGTAAACTTTGAGCTTTTATTGTGTGTTTTGTCACGGATTGCCAAAGGGGGAGTTTGTTAGGTTCTAAGGTCTTAGGATTTTATGTATTTAGAACTCTAATATGTAATGTTGGCAAACCATGATCAAAACAATGTACTTAGTCTTATTTAAGTTTGCTCAAAGTTGGTTTAATATTGTAAAGTTGGAATCGAGTGACTACAGAAGCATTGGGGCTTCTCGGCCTGGCTCGATCGATCGAAGGTTAGACTCGATCGATCGAAGGTTAGACTCGATCGATCGAAAGTCGGCCCAGATGCGTTTTTCTGCAGAATTCCAACTCAGCCCTAACTCTTTAAACGTCTAGGTTTTTATGTTTTTGCCCTAGGTATAAAAGGCAAACCCTAGCTACGTTTTTCAGAGTTGCACAAGTTGTATTGTTGCTCATACATTGCGGTTTTGTGTAAATCTCTTGTGAGATCTAGAGGAGCTTTCCTTTACACAAAGCTTAGGGTTTTCAAGATTGAGATCACATCAACATCTTGATGATCAACTAGGTTGCAGCCATTAAAGCTTAAAGAGAAAAACAAGTGAGGAGCTTGTACTTGAAGAAGGAGTTCAAAGAAAGAAGTAGTCCGTGGATTCGGAGCCTGCGCGTGGTCGTGTCAGGAAGTTACTACTGGTGTGTAGCATTAGGAAGTCAAGCGGGGAGCTTGTAAGTCCTTTTGTAAAAACTTCAATTCTTTCTTAGTGGATTCCGTTTTGCCTTGAGGATCGGTGGGTAAAATCCTCCCCAGGTTTTTCCGGTGTGGTTTCCTGGGTGATCATATCACTGTGTTATTTATTTTCCACTGCTTTATTTGTTTTATATGCTTGATATGATCTTGTGATTGTTTTAACCTAGAATTACATAATTTGACTAAGTAACAACTTGGCTAATTAATCTAAGCTACGCAATCTGGTTATAGTTTTAGGGGTCTAAACCGTTCAGCTATTTTATCAATAAATTGTTTAAGTTACAAGTTTTTGTAATTTAAAATTATGCATAAAATATAAGCTTATAGATCATATAGTAAATAATATCCAATTGACACAAAATTTGACATGTGAATTAAGAGTATAAAGAACATGTAATTCAATGGTTAGATTTTCAAAATATGTAGTGATGTTTATTTTATTAAGTAATGTTATAGCTTAAGGGTATAACCAATTTTGTAACTACAATTTGTCCAATATTAATTGCGTTTTGTTTTATTTTCAAGTGTCGCTGCATTCAGTTTTAATAAGCAAGTGAAGGCTACATAATAAGCAAGTGAGGGTGTTAGGACATATGCGGTTCACATGTTAAGAACATATGTCATACTTATTTATGTAAATTGGCTAATCTTTTGACAAAACGCACTCTACTTGTAATTAGGTAGTTCTAGGTGTTTTTAATACTTCAAGAAATAAAGTTTCAAGATCAAGTGTTGAAGTCATCAAGTCTGTCCAAGAAAAATCAAGCTGAAGTGCATTTTCATTAAAGCTCGACACTTGCTCGATAGCTCCTCGACACCTGCTATCTGTCGAGATTTAAAAATCAAGTTTTCTGATATGATTTTCTTGGGATCCGTGAATATGTTTTTGGGCTTTCTTTTCTTCTAACCCTAAACATATATAAGAAGTGTTTTAAGACCCGTCAACATAGACACAAGTTGCAAAAGCATTGAGCAATCCTTGTTCAAGCAAACTGTGATCAAAGACGAAGTTCTTGACCTAGTTCATCTTCTCTGAAGAAGTTGCTGTGTATTTGCACTAAAGGGTTTTGTGACCAAGCATCTTCCTGATCTTCATCGCATAGGATGAACTAAAGAACTTTGCAGCCAACCTCTCTTTCTAAAGTTGGTGTTTGAAGTCGCGTACTGGGATCCGCGCATCTGGTTAGTCACGTACTTGGGAGCCGTGCATTAAAGGTGAAAATTGTCAGTACAGATCAAGTCCAATTGGGTATTGGGGTAAGGGTTCAACTGTAGGTTGGTAAGGTACTTGGGATTCCTTTACTTGTAACCGCTTGATTTGATAATAGTGGAATTTCGAGAGTGGTGACTTAAAAATCACCCGGTGGGGTTTTTGCCGTTAGGGTTTTCCCCATTCGTGAACAAATCACCGTGTTATTTAATTTCCACTGCATATTTAGTTATTTGGTGATTTGTTTGTGCTGTCACGCAATTGCATGATAAATTGATTAATTAACAACTTGGATAATTAATTAATTGGTTTAATCACAAGGGGTCATTCAGTTTGTGGCCTATCAGAGGGAATTGTACTAGGCCCCAAATGTGAAAACTAAAAATGCCCTAAGTAGTAACCAATAAAAATGTATCTTTTTCATTATAAAAAAAAAAAATGTATCTTTACTTGTAAAATTATGAATTAAGCCCTTATTAGTCAATAGATGAAAATTAATAATTTTTAAAAAAATAAAAATGTCAAAGCTACTATAACTTTTATCAACCACCTAATTAATGATTGAAAAGTGCTACGTTTACAATATGTCCACAACAATTTCACAACAAATTATAGTGGTAAATTGCTATTGATTATAATTTGAATTCACAATTTAAATTATTACTTTTTTGTCTACTAGGCTACAACTTAAGATTTGTTGTGAAAGTGCTATGAAAATGTTGTGAACATGGCATTTCTCTAAATGATTTGATAATTAATGTGATTGGTACCCTTAATAAATGTGTTTTTTTTTATTGGTGCGTATCACTCTTATAATAAAATAAAAACATAGCAAAAAAAATTTCCATAGTTTTTTTTTTTTTTTACAAGATAGAATTTCTACTCTAACCTAATTTAAGTGCATATGTGTGTGAAACTTCCTCCTGGAGGCTTGAACCCCAACTCTTTCCCCCCACACCCCACACCCCACACCCCACAAGCACTTATACTTGTGAAGTGACCATCACACCAAGGGTATGCGATAGTAAAAAATCTCCATAGTTAATCTATAACTGAAGGTTGGTTTTCACTATTCGGGAGTTTTAGAGTGTAGAACTCATAATCTTCCAAACATAGAAGCTAGAATCACTTCGCTTCTCTTTCTCTCAACAAAATAAAAAACGTAATCAGTACATAAAAAGAAAGTCTGAAACCTCTTTTTTTTTTTTTGTTATTTATTACTGGAAAAATTTTCCACTCTCCATTTAGTATATGTTTGGATTGCGTCTGGCGTTTAAACAGTGGGTCTCGTGCACTATTCACGGGACCCACAAGTACGAAATTTAGCAAAATTTTCATTAAAACTGAGTCACACAGCACTATTCACACATTTAAAAAATTATTTTGCTACAGTTATTTCAGTTTTCGGTAACAAGCGATATCCAAACAGACACTTAAAGTATAAAAGGTAATTTTTTTTTTTTAGTAGGGGACCTTCTTCTCTATTCCTTTCAATTTTGGCTCTTCTTCAAATTCGTGTTATAAACCTCTCTCTCATTTTGCTTGTTCTTTTAGGTGAAAACTAGTTTTACTTTGTATTTGTTTAACCTTTGGTAGTGGTTGGAGATAAAGAAAGAAACCAATGTTTTATTTGGATAAAATAGAGTTATTTAGGTGTTGTTTGGATGGGATGAGTTTTGAGTGATATCATTTAGTTTTCTGTTTTCATCATCCAAATCATGTGAGTCCAACAAAAATTTTTTTGTTTGGCTTAGTTTTCAATCCTTGTTTCCATCACTCAATTCTCTGATTTTTGAGTGATGAGTTATGGAAACTGAAAACACATTTTAGCTGTTTTCAGTTTCCATAACTCTGTTTTCAATGGCATTTTCGTAAATAACACTATATAGAGGGACTCACTGTCAACTCAGCCGCAACTTTTGAATAGGACTGAGCAATGACCCGGCCCACCCGAAAACCCAACCCGACAGGGTTTGGGCGGGTCTAAGAATATTCGGGTCGGGTTTTGGGTCTTAATTTCGGGTTATTTTCGGGTCGAGTCGGTATTGGGTCGGGCGTCGGGTCATATAAGTACATTGGATTTTTTTAAAAAATAACTATAAAACCCAAACTATATTATAAGTTAGGCAACGTTTGAAACTAATTTGGTTTCTAACAATTCGAGTCCAGAGGACTCGATTTTGGGGAGCTGAGATGTCCACGTAGGCCTGGAAATCGAGTTCATTGGACTCGATTTCTCTACATGGAAATCGAGTCTAATGGACTTGGTTTCTGTACATGGAAATCGAGTCTAACGGACTCAGTTTTTGTTCATCGAAATCAAGCCCAAAGTACTCGGTTTTCTTCGTTCAGCACGTAGAGATAAGACAACCAACGCTTCGATACGGACTTGCATCAAATCCATGGCAATATCAATAGAGATGAGGGTAGGCTTTAGTTTAGCCTTAGATTATAGAATACAATACTACTAGTTTGGACAGCATTCATGAAATCACCAAGGAAGAGACCATAACACTCACATGATTTGTTTTACTCTCCACAAAACAAAGCATACCGAATTTCAATTTTCTACTTCTTCCTTTATTTGTATTTTTTGTTTCTGAATTTTAAATTAAATCTCATAGTTGGATTTTGGTTTCTATTCTAGTTTTCTTGTTTGTGCTGTGGCTTAACTGAAGAGCTAGTTGTGTGGAGTCCTCGTTGTTGCTGTGTCTTTGGGTAGACTCAACCATTCACAGGCCAAAGGAGGAACGCCAAGTGTTGCAGTGGGAAGAGACTAAATCGAGTCCAATAGACTCGAGTTCCTAATGAAAACCGAGTACTTTGGGCTCGACTTCCATCAACGAAAACCGAGTCCATTAGACTTGATTTCCATGTAGAGAAACCGAGTCCAATGAACTCGATTTCTAAGCCTACATGGACATCTCAGCTCCCCAAAATCAAGCCCTTTAGACTCGAATTGTTAGAAACCAAATTAGTTTCAAACATTGCCTAACTTATAATATAGTTTGGATTTTATAGTTATTTTAAAAAAAAATCCAATTACATTGTCTGAACCCGATTTTTGAAAAAAACCCTACACTCTGTTGTTGTTCTCTCCGCCTCCCTCAGGGCCTCAGTTATCTCTGTGTAAGTCATCCTTCTCGTTTTGTGTTTGGTTTTAGATTTTGGATAGTGATGTTATGTTTGTGTGTGTGTGATACAGTGATAATGTTGTTGTGTTTGTGTGTGTGATAGTCTGAACCCGATTCTATCTGGGTTTTTTTTCATATATTCTATCTGTTGTGTCTAAAGCCTTCAAGTTTCATTTTTTTTTTTTTTTTGCTTTCTGGGTTTACTCTCTCTTCACTCATTATACACAATATTGGATTTTCCTGCAGTTTGTAGTTCTCTCTTTGAACAAGAACAAGAACAAAAACAAGAACCCAGTTGGAGTTTTGTAGTTTCAAACCGCCAGATCTGTCTCTACAGTGCTAGGTACGTGTAGTTCTTGTTTTCTCTATGCTTTTCATTCCAATGGGTGTTCTGGGTTTTGCTAAAGATAAGTTCTTGTGGACGAACTTCTATATCCTGAAGGTTTGATGAATGAAGTAGCTTTCCAATTGATAATAAACTTATTCAAAATAGAAGTATATCATGACCAAGCATAGAAGTTCTTCATTTTTTATAATGGAAATTCTTCACTAATCTGTAGAAGTATATCAGATGATGGCTCTTTTGTTAATTTTAGAAATTGAGCATTTTAAAAAAAATATTAAAAATAGAAAGATCAACTAAATGGAATCTAAGATTTCAGAATCATGGTTGTGTTGATCCATGGTAATATTTTTTGGATAAATGTGTTGAGCCATATTGAATGAAACTAAATCAAGCTGTTTCAATGATATATTATTACTATTTACTTTCACTTAGGAAATGTGGAAACTAAACTTATTCTTTCTTAATACTGCTTTCACCTAGCCAGTTATTTTGGTGCCTTCAATGTCTGTAAGTTTTGAACTGAAGATAATCCAAAGTTTTATGGCTGGTTGCAGTTTCACCAATACGCAAACTCTACTGATGTCTTGCTGCCAATGACAGAAGCTGAGCCAGTTGTTGGTTGAAGAGTTGGTATGTTATCCTTCAACTAGAATGAGTTCATCATTCCTATAGCTGGTTTGACTGCAAAATGCATCATGTCCCATGCAAAGCTGAATTCTTGGGTCCTGTGATACACAAATGGAAGTAATCCTTAGCCCAGTCCTATGCTAGCATAGAGTTTAAGTTGGGTTCATGTTTTTCTTGGCTTTTTAGCTTAAGTTCAAGCTTAATGTTATTTTTTTGCAAAGGCACTTATTAGATTTAGGCATGGTAATGTTGAGCTTTAGCCAAGCTCTAGTTGTCATACCTCACACTTGTGTTTTTCTTGGCTTCATTAAGATTATCATAGTAGGTGCTTGTAATAATCATCTAAGTTATACATTGTCTATGGGGATCATATATGTGCTAAATTATTTATATATATTTAATAATAAATAGTTTACTTGAGTTTCTCTGGTTCTAAGTTCCTGTTTTTGCTGTTTTCATGTAAGTGATTGATATGAGCTTTTGATATGTCATGAACTGTGTGGGTGAGAGAGCCCAACGCCACGTATTGGGCCTGGGGCCCAATTTGAATATCACCGTTTGTCCGAAGAGGTAAAAGGGATCAGCGCTGAGTCCGTTTGGTGAAAATACACTCGAGAAGGGAAGAATGGTGCATCCGAAGACAACCTGGTTGGTCCGAAGAGTTTCCACTCATCGGATCGCTGGAGAACTTGATCAAGTAAATATATTGAAGACCCCAACAACCCTCCCAGCAGATTCCACGGTAAAGAGTGAGCTTTGGGCACGCCTAGGGGTGAGAAGAACATAGAATATCTTAAAGGAAAAGCTGCTACCACCGCATTTAATGCACTGCAGCAACTTTCCTGGCCGCATTTATGTGGAGAAGACACCTGAACAGTGCAACATCAACTACTACCACTCACGGTAGACTAAAGCAAACATCTGATGTGACTAGTACTCAAGTGGATGCTTAGATGAAGAACAAGTGTACGGTGAAGATGAGGAGGAAGGTGTATATATAAAGGGAATAGGTCTCACAGAAAGGATAGGAGAAAATTGTATTCATTTAATTCTGTAAACCTAAAACCTCTTCGGATTCGAGAGGATTCATACTGAATGTTATTCTTAACATCATTTTTTCCTTACTTATCTATTTGAATCGTTGCTAAATCCATTTCCAGCCCAGCTATTTAACCCATTCTCTACAAATTCATTGTTCAGGGTTCATTGGGCTGAGTCTGCGAAGTTTGTGCTTGGCCCATCAAAAATTGACCCTACAATTGGCGCCGTCTATGGGAAACAGCTTGAGCAAAGGTGGAAGCAACACCTCATAAATGGCTGAACTGAGGCAACGACCAGTGGAGTCCAGGTCATCTCAATACACTGATCCTTTTCTTAATCTGGAACGGAGACAGGATCGTGAAGGCAGCGTACACACCGCACATGACGATCGAAACCAGTCGCATGGAGAGAGCCACATGTCCCATGCAGAGAAAAACCAAGGCATGCAGTTAGAAATTGAAAGGCTAAAGAGGGAGCTGCGCCATGCAAAGAGGAAGCGTATTTCCTCGTACTCTAATGAAGATTCTGAGGACGAACAGGACGTTGACTACAAGCAGAAACTTTGAACACCAGTCAGTGAGTCCTTTCCCTATAAGGAGATGCACCATCGTGAGAGGAACCCTCGGAGCCCCTTCCCTAGAGGCGTAGGGAACGATGCTATGAGTAAAGCTCTGGATCAGATTTCCAAATCTCCTTTTACACGTAACATCGAGAATGCTAGACTTCCTCGACATTTCCACCAGCCTACATTCACCATCTACAACGGCCGGACAGACCCAGTGGAACATATGAGTCATTTCAACCAGAGGATGGCCGTTCACTCCAGGGACGAAGCCCTAATGTGCAAGGTCTTCCCATCCAGCTTGGGACCGATAGCCATGAGATGGTTTGATAGTCTGAAAGCAAACTCTATAAGCTCTTTTCAAGAGCAAACTCAGGCATTTGGGTCGCGTTTTGTCACATGTCGAAGGGTTCCGCAATCCATGGCCTCCCTATTGTCCGTCAGCATGAGAGAGGGCGAAACTTTGAAGTTATATTCAGATAGGTTCTGGGAAACGTATAATGAGATGGAGGAAGACTGTGACTTGGTGGCCATTAGCTCTTTTAAGCTAGGCCTCCCCACTGAACATCTCTTAAGGACATCTTTAACAAGCAAACCTGCTACCAGTGTACGCCAGTTGATGGATAGGATTGACAAGTACAAAAGAGCTGAAGAAGACCAACAACAGGGTAAGGGAAAGGATAAGGTTATCCCTCAGGAGAGGAGGGATTTCAGGTCGGACTGACAGAACCATAACAGGCAGAGAAAGGATTGGGTCGGATAGGGTTCAGCGAATTTTCAGACAGTCAATGCTGTGTTTCGTGAGCCCGTGCACCAAGTTCTGGAGAGAATCAAGAATGAGCCTTTCTTTAAGAGGCCGAATAAGATGGTTGGAAACCCTGAAAGGCGCAACCACAACCTCTACTACCAATATCATCTTGACCATGGGCATACTACTAAGGACTGTAGGAGTTTATGGGACCATTTGGATCAACTTGTCAGCGAGGGCAAGCTAAAACAACTTTTACACCACTCATATAGTCAAGGAAACCAGGCAAACGCAGGGTCTCGGAGAGATGATTCGGTGAAACCCCCTTTGGGCTTTTCGGACGAGGACAAAATCGGGACTATACAGCCGCATGATGATGCTCTAATGGTTACTCTCAGAATAGGGGGATACGACGTAAAGAGAGTAATGGTGGATCAGGGCAGCGCTGCAGAAATAATGTACCAAACCTCTATAAGGGGCTGAACTTAACTCTCGAAGACTTAACGCCCTACAGTTCCCCTATAGTGAGTTTTGATGGTAAAGTGGTCATCCCGAAAGGCCAGAGCAGACTACCTGTGCAAGTTGGATTTGAGACGGTGGAGGTAGACTTTATAGTGGTGGATGCCTACTCACCCTACACCGCGATTGTGGCTAGACCTTGGCTTCATACCCTCGGGGCCGTATCCTCCACACTTCATCAGAAGGTTAAATATCCGTCCGAAGGGCGAGTCGAGGAGATCCGAGGAGATCAATCTACGTCCAGACAATGTCTAGTGGCAGCTATCCAGCACAAACCTCAAGCTGAGTCCTTGGATCGTAGCGATGAGGGTTTATAGCAGTTAAAGCCTTCGGTGCTGGACACCGAAACCCCGGCCGAAGGGGCAGAGTGTGAAAGTTTAGTGAGGGTAGTTGTTGATAACGACCCCGAGAAGTTCTTTCAAGTTAGATCCATGCTACCTCCTCAAGAGAAGGAATAGTTGATAGAGTTTCTCAGAACCAACGCTGATTTATTTGCATGGGACTCAGCAGAAGCCCCAGGAGTAAGCCCAGAGTTCATTTGCCACCATCTAAATGTTAATCCCACCATCGTCCCCAAGAGACAACCGCTCCGGCATCCATCAAGGGAACACGCAGATGCGGTCAGGGAGGAAGTGATGAAACTCAAGCAGGCAGAGGCTATTAAGGAAATCTTTTATCCTGAATGGCTGGCTAACACGGTGGTGGTAAAGAAGAAAAACGGAAAATGGCGGGTGTGCGTGGATTTCACCGACCTTAATAGGGGTTGTCCGAAGGATCCGTTTCCAATGCCGAAGATAGACCAACTAGTTGATGCTACCGTTGGACACCCTCGGATGAGTTTCCTCGACGCATTTCAAGGTTACCATCAGATACCACTAGCTCTCGGTGATCAGGAGAAAACAGCTTTCGTGACCCCTGTGGGGAATTACCACTACAAGGTAATGTCGTTCGGCCTGAAAAACGCAGGGGCTACCTATCAAAGGATGATGACCAAAATGTTTGAGCTGCAGTTGGGTAAAAGCATGTAGGTTTATATTGATGATATAGTGGTAAAAAGCAAGGTTATTGCTGGGCACATTGGGGATCTCAGGGATGTTTTTGAAATTCTGAGGGGACACAGATTACACTTGAACACGTCCAAGTGTTCGTTTGGTGTGGGATCAGGCAAGTTCTTGGGATATATGGTGACTCACAGGGGGATTGAAGTTAACCCCGATCAGATAAAAGCCATCAACAACTTACGAGCTCCTCAGAACCCCAAGGAAATCTAGAAGCTGACAGGAATGACTGCTGCCCTCAATAGGTTCATTTCCAGATCAACTGACAGGTGTAGACCTTTTTTCTCACTGATCAACAAGTGAAAGGGTTTCGAATGGACTGAGGAATGTGCTGTTGCTTTTCAGCAACTTAAAGACTACCTAGCTCGACCTCCAATTATGTCCAGTCCTGAGCCAGATGAGGTCTTATTTGCATACATCGCTGTAGCTCCTAATGCCGTAAGCTTGGTGTTGATCCGGACAGACTCTGGTGTACAAAAACCAATCTACTACGTAAGTAAGTCATTGCATGAAGCTGAAATTCGTTATTTACCACTGGAAAAGGCCATCCTGGCTGTAGTGCTAGGTACGAAGAAGCTGCCTCACTATTTTCAAGCCCACACCGTTATAGTCCTCACCTAGCTCCTACTCAGGGCCATACTCCGAAGCGCTGACTACACTGGAAGGATTGCCAAATGGGGCACGATCCTAGGGGCTTTCGATATCAAGTACATGTCTCGCACATCAGTAAAGGGCCAGATCCTTGCAGACTTGGTCGTCGAGTTCACGGAGCCCCATTTAGAAGAAGTAACACCAACACTGGGCCTGGATGGAAGGTCTGTTGGCATGGTCTCTCTACGGAGCTCTTTGCCCTGGGAAGTGTACGTAGACGGCACATCGAATCAGAGAGGTCCAGGAGTGGGGCTGGTGCTGATATCCCCAGAGAGAATTATCATTGAAAAAGCGTTAAGGCTGGATTTCTCAGCGACGAACAACGAAGCAGAGTATGAGGCTTTATTGATGGGGATGACGATGGTACGAAGGATGGGAGGAAAGTCAGTTGAGATGTTCTCGGACTCAAGATTAATCGTTGGTCAACTGCAAGGGGAATTTGAGGCGAAAGACGAAAGAATGCAGGGATACTTAAGTTGAGCTAAATCCCTGCAATCGGAGTTTGAATCTTTTAACCTGCAACACGTCCCCAGAAGTGGTAACACGCATGCTGATTCTTTGGCCACCCTCGCCACCTTTTCGGCACAGGAATTACCAAGGGTTATCCTCATTGAGGACATGCATAGACCTACGGAATTAAAAAAAAAAAAAAGGCAGTCCAAGTTCATTATATCAGGGCCGACCTGAGCTAGATGGATCCTATCATCAAGTTCTTGAAGGACGATGTTTTGCCCGAAGAAAAAGGGGAAGCGGACAAAGTACGGAGGAAAGCTACGAGGTTCTGGTTATCCGAGGACCACAAACTGTATAAAGGTTCCTATTCGGGTCCATACTTATTGTGTATGCATCATGAAGCAGCTGAATCACTACTAGAAGAATTGCATGAGGGGATCTGTGGGAGCCATACTGGAGGTAGATCTTTAACTCACCGAGCCATTACTCAAGGTTATTAGTGGCCAAATATGCAGAAAAAGGCCCATGAGTATGTTAAAAAGTGTGACCAATGCCAGGGGTTTGCGCCAAACATACATCAGCCAGGTGGCATCCTTAATCCACTATCCAGCCCATGGCCTTTCGCTCAATGGGGATTGGATATCGTGGGCCCATTCCCTAAGGCAGCAGGAAACAAGAAGTACCTTCTGGTCGGCACGGACTATTTCACCAAATAGGTCGAAGCGAAACCTCTAGCAAATATCAAGGATGTAGATGTAAAGAAATTTATCTGGAAAAATATCGTCACTCGGTTTGGGGTTCCCCATACCCTCATCTCGGAAAATGGGCTTCAATTTGATAGCAAAGCTTTCAGGAGTTATTGTAGTGAGCTGGGAATCACAAACAGATACTCTACCCCTGCTTATCCCCAGGGAAATGGGCAAGCAGAAGCTGTTAATAAAGTCATAGTTAACGGATTAAAGAAAATGCTAGACGATGCGAAGGGTAGATGGGTGGAAGAATTGCCTCACGTATTGTGGGCATACAGAACCACGCCTCGCAGGTCTACTGGGGAGACCCCATTTTCAATGACCTACGGGGCTGAAGCTGTTATACCTCTGGAGACTGGGTTCCCAACATACAGGACTAGCTCTTTTAATTCGATCGGCAACGATGGGCAGCTGGAAAAGAGTTTGGATCTAATTGAAGAACGGAGGGAAAATGCAATGGTCCAACTGGCGCATTACCAACAAAAGCTCAAGCAGGGCTACGATGCCAACGTAAGGCTGAGACCTTTAAAGCCTGGTGATCTGGTGTTGAGGAAAGTGGTAGGTACTGCAAAGAATCCAGCTTGGGAAAAACTAGGACCAAACTGGGAAGGACCATACCGCATCACTTCAAGGGCTGGCATTGGAGCATATTTCTTAGAAGATCTGGATAATCATGTAGTACCCCAACCGTGGAATGTTAATAACCTCAAAATGTATTATTATTAAGTGGATTCTTCCTTCAGTCATGATACCATTTTATTATGCTAAAAGCTCTCCCAAGTGTTTAAACTTAAATTCAATCATGCCTGTAGTCCTCGGACCAGATGATTTGGGTTAGTTAACACTCTTTACGATTCTCCCAAGTGTTTAAACTTAAATTCAATCATGCCTGTAGTCCTCGGACCAGATGATTTGGGTTAGTTAACACTCGTTTACGATTCTCCTAAGTGTTTAAACTTAAATTCAATCATGCCTGTAGTCCTCGGACCAGATGATTTAGGTTAGTTAACACTTGTTTACGATTCTCCTAAGTGTTTAAACTTAAATTCAATCATGCCTGTAGTCCTCGGACCAGATGATTTGGGTTAGTTAACACTATTTACCATTCTCCTTAGTGTTTAAACTTAAATTCAATCATGCCTGTAGTCCTCGGACCAGATGATTTGGGTTAGTTAACACTCGTTTACGATTCTCCTAAGTGTTTAAACTTAAATTCAATCATGCTTGTAGTCCTCGGACCAGATGATTTGGGTTAGTTAACACTCTTTACGATTCTTCCAAGTGTTTAAACTTAAATTCAATCATGTCTGTAGTCCTCGGACCAGATGATTTGGGTTAGTTAACACTCTTTACGATTCTCCCAAGTGTTTAAACTTAAATTCAATCATGCCTGTAGTCCTCAGACCAGATGATTTGGATTAGTTAACACTCTTTACCATTCTCCGAAGTGTTTAAACTTAAATTCAATCAAGCCTATAGTCCTCGAACCAGATGATTTGGGTTAGTTAACACTCTTTACAATTCTCCTAAGTGTTTAAACTTAAATTCAATCCTGCCTGTAATCCTCGGATCAGATGATTTGGGTTAGTTAACACATTTACTAAGCAATCCCCCTACAAACAGTTTTTCTTAAGTGTTATTGTCTACGTCATCAGCATAATATAGTGGTTAGCTTTACAATTTCCCAAAGCATTTGAATTCGAACTCAACTACATCAATAGTTCTCTGACCAAATTACTTTTGCCAACTAACATTCCGATGCAGCCGTTATTATCATGAGGCCCTCTTAGCCATGTTTAAGCGAGAACCGTGGTATTAGTTGATTCTCATTTATCAAACTGTTGTTATTTGATGTGATGACGCATCCTAACATATACCATAATAGCAATAAAGACAAAAGATAATAGCCATTTCATTCATTAAAGGGAAACAACTTTGTTACAAAGTAAAAGACAATGGGGTCTAACTATTACAAGTACAAAAAGCGTATCCCCTAAACACCTAAGCCTTCTCCTGAGGCAATGGGTCAGCCTTCGACGGTTCGCTCGCATCACTAGTCCGAGCAGGTGCCTGGTTTGCCTTAGCGGTGCCTGGAAGGTTTGGGTCGACCGAAGGAGCATCCAAAGTATCTGGCAGGTCGCAGATATCAGGGTGGTAGTAAACACTCCCAGGCTGCCTCAGGGCAGACTCTGGGGGAACTTCAGCCGCATCAAGGCCTTTGCCCCACGTGATGTCACAGTACTCCCTGCAGACCTTTGCAAACTCCTCGGTCAGCCTCGTTTGGGTCTCCTGCACCCCTAGCATATAGGCAGCTTGCTTTTCAGCCTCAACTACTTCCTTGGCCAATTGAGCGTCCTCTTTGGCCAATTTGGCAGAATCCCTAGCCTTGTCAAGCTCGGCCCGAAGATTTTTCACCAACGCCTTCTCTGTCTCCAGATTGATCTTAGTAGTGTACAGTTTCTGGCGTTGGTCTTCGGCCTGCCTTTCAGTGCTCTTCAGGCCCGCCTCCAAACTTTTCCTCACTTTCGTCTCCTCTTTTAGTTGCTCAGAGACGCGGTCGCACTCGTCTTTTAGGCTGCCCAATGCCTTCTCAGCCTCCGCCCGAGAATGGGCCTCCGCTTGTACTTCAATGTGTTTCTTCTTATTGCACTCCTCAGCCACGTATACTTGTTGGGTAATCTGCATGGCAGACGAAGAATTTTATATTAGTTGTGAACACACAAGAGTTGAGAGAGTGGGTTATTTCTCTTACCATAGCTATATCCCTTTTAAGGGATAGAAAGAGCTCTTGTTGGTTAAAGTGCCGGTAGGACTCCATGTCCTTCGGAAGGAGCAGAGGTTGCTCCAGTGCCTCTGCAATGTGTCCGGTCTTCCCCCCAGCATAGTTTCTGAGGGAGGCATCATATGGGATGGCTGCACCATCCAATGTCAACTTCGGGGACCATACCCGAGTTCCTCGCTGCACGTCTGTGGCCAAGGGGTCTTCCCTACTCTCAGTAAACGAAGCCCTTTTGATTCTCATGTCGTGGGCCGTTTTCTGCTGCTTGGGCCCCTTCGGAGGGGCCACTTCTTTCTCTTCAGTCTCTACGGCGACCCTCTTCTTTTTTAGATCCGACAATGGCTTTAGGTCGAGATCTGTGGGAGCTTGAGGAGGGGAAGGAGGAGGGGGAAGAGTGACCATGGGCTGGGATGTACCAGTACCTTTGGTCACGGCCTTCAGCCTTCTATTCTTCATTAAATCTGTTAGACTCTGCATATCTTCTTCAGAAGAGTCGTCAGGCACTTCTATCCTCTGTGGGAGAACAACAAATTGCCTATCAATCCCCTCGTCGGCGTCCAAAATTTGAACTTCCTCCGAAGCTTCCCCTTCGAATCTGAACTGGTCAATCTGCTCGTCAAGCGAAGGGGTTGAAGAAGCAACTCTTTCTCCCTCTGCTGCCGGCTGAAGAGGGACCTGCTGAACAGGCTGGACGAGCAACGGAATGCCCTGTGGGTTTGGATGTGGCACAGGGGCGAGGTCAAATGGAGCCAAGAAATCCTTCTGAGCAACGTCAATGTGGTTAAGGCGGTGGTCTCCAAGTGTTATCGCGTTGCCGATTGGCTGAAAATCCTTTGATATTGGGGTATAGCCGAGGATAAGAGGCACGGACCTAAGCTGACCGTCTTCGCTTGCAAAGATTTCTGACCGAAGAAGGAAATTGAGTGCTGCGGAGTTTGCAAGGCTCAGCTGAGGAGCAACGTGATCCCTATCTGTAAACATCAAAATGAAACTATCAGAAAACTTAAAACGTAATAGAGAAGGCCGGATTATTGAAAACAAAAACCCTAAGTCTATTGTTGGGAAACCTAAATATGGGATATCCCACCTGGCTCTCCTGGCTGGGTAGGGCAATGAAGCCCGTCATGCCACGCGCCCGAGACAATCAGATAGTCGTCTTTCATCCCTTTGTTAGACTTGGGAAGACAAGAGAGGAGTCTGACTTCATCGGATCGGGATCTAAGATAGTATCCCAACCCTTGTTTGGTACGACACTCGTACATGTGTACCACGTTAAGCCAGGTGAGCCCCAACCCTAAATCCAACCATTTTTTCTCTTTGGATACGAGGGAAAAATTAGAATTTTGAGGGGCTATTGTGGGTGAGAGAGCCCAATGCCACGTATTGGACCTGGGGCCCAATTTGAATATCACCGTTTGTCCAAAGAGGTAAAAAGGATCAGCGCTGAGTCCGTTTGGTGAAAATACACTCGAGAAGGGATAGATGGTGCATCCGAAGACAACCTGGTTGGTCCGAAGAGTTTCCACTCATCAGATCGCTGGAGAACTTGATCAAGTAAATATACTGAAGACCCCAGCAACCCTCTTAGCAGATTCCACAGTAAAGAGTGAGCTCTGGGCATGCCTAGGGGTGAGAAGAATATAAAATATCTTAAAGGAAAAGCTGCTACCACCGCATTTAATGCACTACAGCAACTTTCCTGGCCGCATTTATGTGGAGAAGACACCTGAACAGTGCAACCTCAACTACTACCACTCACGGCAGACTAAAGCAAACATCTGATGTGACTAGTACTCAAGTGGATGCTTAGATGAAGAACAAGTGTACGGTGAAGATGAGGAGGAAGGTGTATATATAAAGGGAATAGGTCTCACAGAAAGGATGGGAGAAAATTGTATTCATTTAATTCTGTAAACCTAAAACCTCTTCGGATTCGAGAGGATTCATACTGAATGCTATTCTTAACATCATTTTTTTCTTACTTATGTATTTGAATCGTTGCTAAATCCATTTCCAGCCCAGCTGTTTAACTCATTCTCTACAAATTCATTGATCGGGGTTCATTAGGCTGAGTCTGCGAAGTTTGTGCTTGGCCCATCAAAAATTGACCCTACAAACTGTATTTAAAAAGTTTATTGTGCATTAATGTTTGAGAAATGTCACACATAGTATGTTTCAATAGGTGTACCTTCACTGGACTTGGGTCTACATAGTAGTAGTACTTAACATTTAAAAAAAAAAAAAGGTGTACATTCATGCACCTGAAATTCAAAATATTTATTTATTTATGTTGGAAGTGTTACATATTTCATGAGCATTATATTTTAAGAATATAGTGCATATGCTACATTACACTGAATGTTGTGAAAGCATGGGTGAAGTTTTACGGTATATTCTAAACTTGATTAGCAGGGGTGAAATTAGTGGGCCTTCCATGGTAAATGTTGTTTTTTATTGTAAGTTTTAGACACGGTTTTCTCATTGTGGGTAATTCATTGCTTCGTGTCCCTACACAACTTATCTTGTTTGTTCATTTATTAATTTTTTTTTTTTTCTCTTTGCTTTCTGTTCTACTATTAGGAGCAATTGGTGGAAATGTTTTATTGATCCAGCCATTTAGTTTAGTTTTAAACAGTAAGGCTTTTCTCTAGTTATTATGCTTGTTGGTTGGCTCTTTTGTTAGTGGACATGGTAAATAATGCATATTGATATTTGTTTCTAACCCTTGGTTTAACGGCTGTTACTTTCACAGGGCCAGCCTGCAATTTCTTTGCCCTCTGATAACTTAAGAGATTGGCATTCCACTTTATTCTCTTCATGAATTGGATTTAGTCACTATACAAGGAAATAGCCTGCAGCCTGCAGTTTCTCTGTCTACATTTTGTTTACAGTTTTTAACATTTTGTCTGATCTGACTATTTGGGTGTTTGAGTTTCTGTAATGGGTTTTTTTTGTTATTTAACATGGGTATTTGCAGTTCTGTTCAACGTCTTTTTTTTTTTTTTTTTTCATGCGTGCTAGTTGTTTAAGGGAATGAATGAATTGTTTCTTATCTCTGTTTTGTGTGGTACTAGGTCATGGATTCAATGGAGCCTACACAACCTGATGTTGCCACTACAAGACCAACCATGAGACCTCCTCGTCCACCACAGGTAATATCTTCTTCTAATCCTAATAAGAGAAAATTACCATCAACGGCTTGGGACCACTTTGAGAAGTTTATAGATGAGGAAGGTAGAACTAAGGCAAGACGTATATATTGTAGCAAGGACTACATGGCTGATAGCAAAATTTATGGGACATCTAATTTAAAAAACCATACACCCATTTGTCCTGAATATCTTAATGAATTGCATGATGGACAAGACCCATTGTCCAAGGATGTAGAGGAGGGAAATCCCTTGCTGTATGATTTTGCAAAATTTGACTTCTATTAAATGACTTGTTTATTATTGATTTTTCCCCCTTGGTGCTGTAGGTGGAAAATATTGGAGCAACTTTCACTTGGAGTTTGGAAATGGAAGCTCTTTTGTAATTACTTTAGTTGTACATAGAGTTTTTCAATGCTTTATCTGGGATTTGTTGGGTATTGGATCTTATAAACAGTGAAAACAAGGCTGACTAGTTCTTTCTTTGGTGGGAGTGCTATTGTTGGTTCTGTTGAAGTTGCATATGAGAGAATATTGGGAACTATTGAGGAGTTGAGAACTCTTTACTGCTTATGAAGTGATCTCTATTGGTGGCCTGTCTTTTAGCTGTCTATGCATCTGGAAAGAATATGGAGGCTTTGTCATGCCTTCTGCATGAATGATGGGTAATTAGAGATGGACCATGCAATTTTATGTTTTTATTGTGTATATTCATTTAATAGTCATAAATGTGGCTTGCTGAGGAGATTTTAGCTCTTATTTTATACTGTTAATAGCATATTCAAATAGTTAAATAGTATGATTTTTCGCTCTTTTAGTTTGAGAGGAGAAAATAATAATAATAAAAGAAAAGAAGAAAAGAAGAAGGAAAATGAATGTTTGAATTCAATGAGCCACGTGGGTTCTGAATTTTAAATTTATAGGAGCTTTGAAATGTTGAGATTTTTTGTGAAAAACCGGTGCAAAATGTTTAAAGTGTGAAATGTTGGTCATAATTATCTTAGTCAAGTTCTTTTCTATGCCACTACCATAGTTGACAATGTATTTGTAAATTAGCACGCAAAGCCAAAAACCATGAAGCTAAATGATGAATAGAACACAGATAACCAAGTGCAACCCGAGACCCCACCCGAGACTAGGAAAACTGACCCAATTATAGACCCAATTTTTCGGGTCAGGTCGGGTTTCAGACAGCCAGACCCAATTTCTATCGGGTCGGGTTTCGAGTCACAGTAAACCCGACCCGACCCAATATCAGTCCTACTTTTTGACCATCTCTCTTTTTTTTTTTTTTTTTCTTCGCTAGGTTCAGTGCGTGCGTTTCTTCATCTTCTTTTTTTTTTCTTTTTCCTTTGACACTAAGTGGCTTCTTCTTCTTCCTTCACTGCATGCAGTTTTTGGGGTTTTTTTTTTTTTTTTTTTTTTTTGGGTTTGGTGAGTTTGGGGATTGAAAAAAAAAAAAAAAAAAAAAAAAAAAAAAAAAAAAAAAAAAAAAAAAAACTGCACCGAGTGACAGGTGTGGGGCCCACAAATAGTGTGAAAAATATTGAGTGATGGTGCCAAACAGGTAGGGTATTTTAAGTGATAAGTGATGAGTGATGAATAATGAGTGATGAGTGATGAGTGATAGAAATTAAGTGATGAAAAAAAGGGATCCAAACAAGGCCTTAATTTTCAATTTCAGATATCAGGAGACAAAGAAGTTGCATAATTTTTTGCGGCACTAAACTTTTCCTTTTTACTCTTTTGCTCTCGCCACACATTTGTTTTGAATGTGAATCATGTGATTTAACTACATGAAGTTTTTTTGTTATTTTCCTTAAACTTTCTCAGTTTTCGCAAAAGTCCTTGCCCATTAATATGTAATATGTAATATGTAATCTTTTTATTAGCTTTAATTTATTTATCAAGTTAAATTTATTAGAGATAATAGAAATATTACCAATTTGATTGCAAACAAACAATGATAACTGCATAAAAATAAAAATCTTTTATAAACATAACAAAATAAAATAGTCACATCTATCTACATTGATAACATATAATGATAAATGATAATGAATTATCTTGTTATAATTTTAAAATATGAAAACTTGTAGAATGATGTTCTAAAACTTAATGTATTTGTATTTTTTTTGTTAACAACTCAATATATTCAAATTATCTTTTTATTAAATTTTGTTTAATTAAAATTTTTTAATGATTATCTTAAAAAAAATTCCTAGAGCCACCACTAAATAAAGTGGATGGTGTTAATGATGCGTGAAGATAGATAAACAACTAAAATATTAAGAAATTTTAATATTTTAATAAAATAGACTATAATAAATAATGGTTATATAAAATAAATAAAAAAGTAAGTTCTTATCTAAAATAAAAATAAATTTTTGGACAAGCTAATAGAAATGTTCTCAGCAATAAATTCATATTTATTCATTTTTAAAGAAAATAATAAAATCTAGTAAATACATTATTATACATGCAAGTACATCCGCATGAGAAGACAAAAAGAAAGGATTTCATTAACCTCACAATTGATGAATTGAATGAACCTAGCTAGGAAGTGAAGGTGCATGGTGTGGAGTCGACTTCATGGTTATTTAAAAGATTCTCGGACAAAATGCTATAGAATCCAATCCAAGAAAATAGCAATTATTTGTATATAAACTATGAGATTGAGCGTGATGCACAAGTAATCAGGTCTGATATTTTTGACTCTTTTGCCCTCGCCTACATATTTGAAGTTGCTCTGTTCTTTCTTTCAAACTTCCCAGTTTTTCAAAAAGCAAAACACTTTTGTGACAGGAAATGACATAGCTCATTCATTGAGCTCTTGAGCAGGGGCGTAGCCAGAAAATTTTACTTGGGGGGGCCGAATTGTAGTATTGATATATTAACCATAGTTCATAGTGAATACAAAATTATTAACTTTGATATATTGTTATATTCTTAAATATTAATGAACATACAAAAATTATATAGTTTATTATAGACAAATACAAAAAAAAAAAAAAAAAATCCAATAAAAGAATAGTTCACATCAAAATTATGTCCAACAATCTTTAATGGAATAAAGATAGCAATACAAAAATGTGAACAAAAAAAATCTTAAATACCCTTATGCATATCAACACACACATAATGGCAAAAGAAAGAAACAAAAATAATATTAATGGTAAAATAATAATGATGATTGATAAAAGAGAGAGAAAAGAAAATGCACTTGTAGTCATTATGTTGGGAAATGCACTTGAGAAGAGAGAATAAGGGGCAATGGGGCAATGGGCTGGGCACTTGAGAAGAAAATGCACTTGTAAAGAAAATGCACTTGAGAAGAGAGAATAAAGGGCAATGGGCTGGCACTAGCAGCTACAACAAAGCTCCATAGGTACCTAAAGATGAAAAAAAAAAATTGAAATTATGTTGGGAAATGGGTTGTCAATAATGCTAGAGAGTGAATTATTATCCATTGGATTAATTATAAATTTTTTGGACAATAGAGAAGATCAACTATTAGTCATTATCTTTTAAATTAACTATAAATTTTAGTAATAATTGGGGTGGATGGGTAATAAAGTTTTGAATAATTGAGGAGGCCAACTAAAAATTCATTGTACTAACTAGAAATTTTAGAAATAATTGGAGGGCCGGTTCTAATTTTTTGGGAGGGCCATATCCTATTACTAGGATAGCTGTAAGAGAAAAAAAAAAATTTGGGGGGGCCCATGGAGCAATGTAGCTCCGCCCCTGACGGCGTGCATGTAGTTGGCACATTACTAAATCAAATAAAAATTTTGTCGGGTGTGATTGTTTCTTTTGTGCAGTTTTTCTTTAAATTTTCGTCCCTAAAATTCCTAATAAATATGTGGATAGCATTCATATGGGAGAGATACTTTTCCCTTCGAAAGGCAAAACAAAACCGTAGGACTGCCAATTGACTCAAGCGTAGGATGAATCGGGCCTAATTGGCTGGGACATGATAATATGCACGTTGCTTTTCCAGACCCCACAAAACCATGACTGAATGAAATTATGAACCCAACCACTAGATGATTATGACCCGACGAAAATTAAATTCCTTCAATTACAGGGCATGGGTTAGCTGTAGACTTGTAGTTAGGTCAGAGTTTTAGATTGGTTATTTGCCCCATCAAACATCATTCGTCAATGCCAGAGAAAATTGGGAAGGAGGAGCTCTAGAATTGTGTTAGTCAAAACCAAAACGTCTGGAAGACATTTGGATTTGAAAATAAATCCAACAAGACTTGCAATTGCTAGGGTCCATCCCATCCCATCTCATCTCTTGTCTTCTTGCTTTGAAGAAAAGTAAAAATACTGGACAAAGAATTCCGAGCCAAAAAATGACAAAAGAATATACTGTTTTAGAAGACTGGTTTAGAAATCGCCATTGGTATTCTAGGCAAGCAAGGACGTAGCTAGGAGTTATATTAAGGGGGGAGAAGTATAAACAATTTTTTTTTTCCTTGAAAATTCAAACTGGCATCCGTTTTGTGTAACAAATGGATAGACACGAATAATTATTTTTTAATAAATTATGAAACAATTATATATCAAAAAGGAATATAGCATTATTTTAAATCTCAAAAATCATTATAACTAAAATAATTATTTCAAACCAAGTATGACAATTGTTAACCATAAATTTATAATTTGGAATAGTTTGAGCAAAGTATCATACACCACTTCCTTATGCATAAAAAAATCTCATTAGGAACTTAAGTAATTGTGTCGATGTGCATCAACTTGAACTGTGTAGTGTGTCATGACTCATGACTCGCTTAAGTGTGGCATTTTTAATCTTACTATCTACTAATTGCTAAACATAACAATAACCATTCCACTAAACAAAAAGACAAAACATCTCAACTGAATTAATTGTTCAGATACAACAGAGCAACTCCCAAAACACGTTATACACCACTTTATAACTATTAAAAAAAACCAACTCATTTCAAAGTTAAATAAAGTGAAGCGGTAATAATGCCGTTCAGAGAAAGAGATTAAACAATAAGAAATTAAACGACACGAAAAGAAAGAGAGAGCAACTCAGCAAAAAAAAAAAAAAAAAATCAAACAAACAAACAAACTTACAAAACAAAAAACAAAGATAAAAACTAGAGTTAGAGCAACTTAGCAGATAGGAGATTGGACACAGTCTCACTGATGAAGCAGAAATGGCGACAGTGTCATGAGTGGATCAAAGAGTTCAAAATCACACACACCCTCTCTTTGTTCGACTGGTATTTGCATAATCTTTCTTAGGAAATTTTTTTTCTTTAAAATTAACAGGGTTGAAATTGAACTGTTGATTCAAAGATCTGATCAATTCAAATCTAATAAAATTATTAAGGGCTTTTTTCTTGTTTATTTGGGCTCTTTTTTTGTTGTTTGGGCTACTTTTTCTTGAATGTTGTTTGGGTTAATGTTTTTTTGGTTAAAGAGGTCAAGCCGTCGAAGTTATGTTTTGAGTGGGTAGAGAGGGGGCAAGAACAATTTTCTTAAGCCCAAAATTCAAAAAACTTATAAAATATTATATACTTCTCTTTTGTTTTATAAATTCCAGGGGGGGCCATTGCCCCCCAAGGTCATCAAATAGCTCCGTCCCTGCTCTTGAGTCTTTGACAAAACCGTGTGCTGGAATTCAAAGTTTTGTTTTTTTCATAAGAAATCTTTTACTGTTTAGTGACCAAATTTTTTGGTTTTGCGCTTTACCGTCTACATTTACGTCATTCTCAGCCGTGAAATTTGACAATTTTTATTGAAAGAACAAGCAAATTACTAGTAGATAGTGATTTTTTAAATCTCAATTCTTTGAGCCTCCCTAGAAACTGAGAGTATTCTAAAATTACTATTAAATATTTATAAATTTAGGTGTCTAAAATATGATTTGTGTTATTTAATCAACACAATAAATTATTGTTTTGTGATTTGGTGACACGTTAATATGTTATATATAAATAATCAAATTTGTAATATTTTTCTATTATCTATAATTTTTTAATAATGTTAATTAAGTTTATTTCTTGTCACATTAGTTTGTGATACCACGGTAGTTTGTAAAATTTTATGGTATCTTTAACGATTTTTAGTTATAAAGTGTTAGTACATTTATGATTACAAATTTTCTTTTAATTAATTATTGCAATGTTTATTAGATAGAATTCTATTTTATCCATTTACTATTCTAGCTCAATAAAACGATATTTTCTTCAAATTCGGTTATTTTCATGCATGCATAGCTTAGGAACCAATAGAACATGAAAATTGTTAATGAATTCACTCTATGTATTGCTTACTATATATATATATATATATATATATATATATATATATATTGGTTATTGGTTACCCATATATGATTAGTTATTCTATTCTACCTTTTGTATTTTTTAACATTTAATTGTTATTTGCATATAATCACGAACTCAATGTATTAAATTTGCCTCTAATTAGTACATAAAATTCTTGTTTAAGTTATGAATCGCATGGACATAATATTAGTATATATTTTATATTAGATAAATATGATTAAAATGTATAAAAGCAAAAGGAAAAACATAAATAATTAAATAATAAAAAACCCGAAATTGCACCAACCGAATCACGAGCATTCTCATCAGGTATGCCAAATGCCAAATATTTGGCATTTGGCATACCAAACACTAAAAACAACCCATCACGAGGTGTGGTAAATGTCTCAAAATTTTGAAACATACTACAGTATGCTTTCAAATATGAGAGCGTATGGACAGAAATGCTATAATTATTTTGATTATTTTATTTACTTTTCTCTCTCCTCCCAACACATCTCTCTCCGTCTGCAACACAGCTCTCTCTCTACTCTCTCTGGTCTCCATCTCTTCGTTGCTCCCTATTTCTTTCTCACCTTCATTTTTTTTATCTCTCACTCTCTTCCTCTCTCTCTGCATTTCGGTATTATCGCCACAGATTCGACCCGTCTCTAGGCCTCTTTCTCTCTCCCTCTCTTTTTTTTTTTTCCTGTCACTATCTCTCTCTCTTTCTTTTCTTGTCACGAAGAAGAAGGCGATTCCAATCTGAAGCAGAGCTTGCCGATTGAAGCTCGCCAATCTGAACCTCTGCTCGCCGATCTAAAGCTCTGCTCGCCCAAGGGCAGTCGCCGATCTTTGCTCGTTGTCCTCCATAGTTGCCAATCTTTGCTCGTCATCCTCCACAGCTCTCGTCACTGATCTCACCACCGATGGTTGGTTGAGTTTGGTCATTGATTGATCTGTTGGGTTGGGGTTTTGTTGAAGATTTTGAGTTTTTTTTATTTTTTATTTTTTATTTGGAATTTGTTGGAGGATCCGGTGATTGTGGTTGTAGTTTGTGGCGGCGGTTGTAGTGGTGGTTGTTGTTGTGGTGGTGGTTGTAGCGATGGCTGTTGGTTCTTTGGTCGTGGCGACTGCCACTAGCTGTGCATTTGCATATTTGCTGGGTTTTGGGTAAATATGTTATTTTAATGTGTAGTAAATATTTTTTTAATGTATAGAATTGAAGTATAAAACATCTGATAAATGAGATATTGTAAAATAATGTGCTAAAATGATAAAGTAGATTTTTGGTGTGTCAAAATGACATTTTTTATGAGAGAGCTGATGAGAATGCTCTAATGGGTCTAAAAGTATAGACTTGCTTGTTTTACGAAGAAAGAGAAAGAGAACAGAGATCCACTGAACTAAATACAGACCAGCAAAAAACAATTTCCTTCACTCCATTGTTTGTGAACAAATCCTTGAAAGTTAAGAGTTCAGTACCACCAATTTCTACATTCTTTAAATGCTTTACATATTTAAGCATGCCCAAGCTGAAGAAAAATTAGCTATGTAGTAGGGGAATTGTACATATTATTAATTATTTTAAGTCACTTTTACCCAGTTCAACAAAGCTTTGAGTTGAACAGCTGACTAAATTCAAATACAAGAATCATGAGCGTAAGCTATTTTGTCATTCACCAATCTGTTAAGAAAATTATTGGACTAGCTTTAATCCAACCAATTATGACCAAATGAAATAGGTAACATCATAGCATTAGGTCTTTTAAGTTGAAATTATTTTGTATTTCAAAGTTGTTTCTATGTTAAAAACTACTTTCAAAATGTCCTGATTTTCTATACTTATGCAATTTGGATTGTATGCTAGAAGAATTGTGGTTGGATTTGTATCTAATTAAGATAAAATGGTGCTTTTCTTTGAATTTTTTTTGTTTATTTGTTTTTTTTTTTTTTTTCATCTTCCCATTTTAAAATCTTGCATAAAACTAATATGATCTAATCTCTCTCATGAAAATAACATTTCATTGTTTGCAGACTTGAGCAACTGAAATTATTACCTTTTTTATTTCAAAATGGTAGCAACAGTCACTTGCACCCTACTTCGTTTATAGTTAGGACATTTTGGGCCTACAAATGAATATGAATTGGATGCCTCATCTGCTTGATCACTTTAGAAGTTTAAAATGTTTAATTTTCTCTATTCAACTTCACTGCTGACTCTTTTGTTTTTTTTTTTACTTTTTATAATAATTATCTTCAAATCTAACACATGGTATCTTTTCTTTTCATTCACGATTCCTTAATGTGATATCTTATAATTGGAACTATTTTTGGCTTTAACACGAGAAAACTTTAAAGATTCAAATAGCAAATAAATTGCCAAATCATTTTTCTCAAACTTTGTATATTATGTTTAGAATACTTCAATTCCATATTAATATGATAAGATTTTTTAATGTTCCTGCTGCCTGTCTTATGTCTTATGTCTTTATGTTAACTAATAATAAGCATTTCTATTTGTCTTTATTTGACCATTAGTTTGATAGTTGCAGCCAATAGCAGGCTTATGCATGGAGTTTTTGACCATGGAGTGGGACTTTGCACCTTGAAGATTGCTTTTTTGGAACAGGAACAGAGAAACAATTTCTATATTGTTGCTTTTTAAAGATTGTGATGTGCCAATAAATTCTTTTTCTACTATAGTCTTAATTGTCTTTCAAGATCTGGGTGATTAGGTGTTGACATTGTTCCTTTATGAATAAAGGTAAACATCGCATCCCCTTCTACGCATGTAAGACTATTTTTGTGGCTGATCCAAGTATATGAGAAGATAACATCATGAAACTCACTAATCAAAATGTTCCACCTATATCATACATTTTTTTAAAAAAATTCACCATCTCCAACATACAATTTCTTGTGGTTTGTAACATCCTTTGAAAGTCTCTTTGTCACGTTCTAGAGTTGGTCATGATAAATCTCTATTAGCCATTACTTTTACTAGACATGTTTATTATCCAGATCGAGGACAAACAATAATAAATCACATCATACACAGTGGAAAAATAAAGAACACAATGATATGATGACGGAGGAAAACTAATGAAACCGTCTAGTTTCAAGGTAAAAAAATCTGGAGAGGATTTAACCTAAACAATCCACAAGGCAACAAATTCACTAAATAAAATGGAAGTGTTTACAATAGATTTTTCCCTAAATCTAATGCTACCTCTCATATTACTTACTCACGTGACCACACGTAACTTCGAATCCACGGACTCCTCTATTTTGAATCTGTTGCACACAAACACTCTAGTTTGTGACTTTGAAATCTTTACTCAAAGGTTTAGATCATCAACAATAGTTGATCTTGTTTGCAGCAACTTATCTCCATCGGTTTATGCAATATCAATTAATCTCCAGTAGATGCTTATTGAGTTAGAAGGTTATAGAACCTCTCATATATTATAGGAGTAACTCACAAGTCTTGGAAAACGTGTATTAGGGTTTTTCTTTTATACCTAGCAGTGTTGGGACTCAAACCCTAAACGCTTCGCGGGCTTTTGGGCTTCATTTAAAATCTGCAGAAAACACATCTCGATCGGTCGAAGGTGTCTCTCGATCGGTGAGTAAGGCAGATTCTGAATTATTATTTCTACAGCTTGACTATTCTTAAATCTTGATTTGAATAAACTTAAGCGATGTCTAAAAATGTTCTAAGATATAAATACCTTATACTAGAAATAAATACCTCAATAAAATCAAATGTAATTATTGCAATTCTTCAATGATACTTCTTCCCGCCAAAAAAAAAAATGATTGATACTTTTGCAAAGTTGAAAGTCTTCAATAATAATCAAATGTAATTATTGCAATTCTTCAATAATACTTCTTCCCGCTAAAAAAAAAAAATGATTGATACTTTTGCAAAGTTGGGGTAGTTTGGTAACGTTGTTTGTATTTTTTGAAAATACGTGTAGGTAAAAAAATATGTAAAAATACATGTAATATTGTTTAAAAACTAAAAAAGTGTTACTTAAAATATGTACCAAACGGCTCCTAAAAGTCTTCAATAATACTTCTCTATGTCCAAAAAAATTGTGATTGATACTTCTGCAAAGCTAATACCATATAGTGAAAAGGTTGAACAAAATTGATTTAGTATCAAACGTTATTATTTCAAGTCTTCAATAATACTCCACTGAGAAAAAAAAAAGAAAAAAGGATGATTTAAAAAATAATTGTTGCAAGTCTTCAAAAGTACTTCAGTTCTTCTCGCCAAAAAAAAAAAAGAATAATTTAAATAGTGGTGGCTTTAGGATTTTTTTTTTAGATGGGTCAACAGTGTTGTAATTATGCAGCGCCTCAATTTGTATGGGAACAATGTGATCACCAATTGTCATTACGCCTCAATTTTTGACTCTCTCTATTCCCTTTCATATTGAGCTACTAGAAAAGTTTGTCCATGTGACACCCTGAGAGTTAAGAGAGAAGAGTGCTTGATGAGTCACGTGAATGGGTTATTAGTGGGTATGCCAGTCTGTAGCAAGCGCCAATGGGTTATTTCAAGGATTCCGACACTCTGCTGTAGAACAAGAAGACGGCAATAATTTTTTTTTGTACAACGTTGGGTATATGACGTGGGTCCGGCTCCCCTCCCGTTTGAAATCCTCCCGTTTTCTTCATTTTTTATTTTGATAAATGACACGTGGCAAATAAGTAATCCAACGATTAGAAATACGCCAACACAATCTCTCTATTTTTCTAATCTTCTTTCCCTCACCTCTCCTCTTCTCTCTGCAAATTACTACCATCACCTAAGCATGAGAGACCCATCAATGGAAGCTTTATTCAACACAAGATTTCAAAGGAAATCAAATCCAGCAAATCAGATCCAGTACCTCTATTCTCTAGATCTTTTACCCAGAAAAGACAAGAATTAAAAAAAGAAAAAAACCAACTCAAGAATTAGAAAAACCCCAACTCAATTTCTCTATTTTTCTCATCTTAATTTCGTTCTTTGGTTGTCCTCTTCTCTCTACAACATTACCGCCGTCACTGAGCAACTGTAAACGCAACCCACACTGCAAGCTATGATTCAAAACCAAATTTCAAAGCAAATCAAACTGTAGCTCGTCGGTGTGGATGGGTCTGCAGTAGGAGATAAGAGGTGCCAAAATGCTAATTGGGACTGTTTGCCGTTGGAGGTTGGGAATAGTGCTTCTGCTATGTAGTAATATTCCCTCATTTTTGTGATCTATATTATGTCAATATGATTCAAATAAATTGATATTGGTATTGTCTTCAGATTTTTATTTTGTTAGATTTAACAATGATTTTCGCAGCAATTTTTTCTTCTTCTTTTTAATTCTCGTCTTTCTGGGTAAAGATCTAGAGAAGAGAGGTACTGGATTTGTTTTTCTGGATTTGTTTTGCTTTGGAATCTTGTGTTGAATAAAGCTTCCATTGATGGGTCTCTCATGCTCTGGCAAATATTTGCAGAGAGAACAGGAGAGGGGAGGGAAAGAAAAGAAAAATAGAAAGATTGTGTTGGCGTTTTTGTAATCGTTAGATTACTTATTTACCACGTGTCATTCATCAAAATAAAAAATGGAGAAAACGGGAGGGTTTCAAACGGGAGGGGAGCCGGACCCATATGACGTTGGGATGGTGAGGTGGGCATTTTCTGTTTGGCTGAGCTGTACGTTCACATCAATGACTATGAGATTGAGCGTGATGCACGAGTAATAAGGTCTGATCTTTTTTGTTCTTTTTCTCTCGCCCACACATTTGAAGTTTTTCTGTTATTTCCGTCAAACTTCCCAGTTTTCACACTATCGGTCATCTTCTCACTGAAAATTTGTCGGTCCATATGATAATAAATTATTATTTATTGTTTCCTGATTATATAAAGAGTTATTGGTAATAAAAATTCATAAAATTTTGAAGTAAATTGTTTATTTAATTATTGATATAGTTATTACAAAGTGTCGTTTTAGTTTGTAAATGCCTTATAGTAAAAGATATAATATTCCTAGCACTTATAACCTAAATAACTAATGAAATTGAAGACATATACTTTGTATGGTTGATGCTCCTTAATTTGAGGTCAAATCATGTTTGAGGACTAGGGTAGGGGTTGGGGCATAGGGCTTAACATCTTTTTAAAAATTAAAAGCCTTATAAATTATTATGTGTGCGAATGAGAGTCATTCGTGAACATGAGTAGAGTGACATGCACATGTATTAAAATTTTATTTTTATTTTTATAAAAAATGTGTTGGGTATTTTATAGATCCAATGGACCTTCAATTAATTTAACAAAAGACACGGGAAAAAAAAAAACAACCAGTAGGCATTTTCTTTTATTAGTTATTACTACTATTTTGTCTTTCGTTCCTATATCTTTTGGCCATAAATCCCATCTCTTCTAAGTAATATTATTGAATGACAACACAAAAAATTGTGGAAAAAAAAAATCGTAGAAAAAAAATTTCTCTCTAGTATTGCTCGAGCATTGCTAGAAGGCACTGAATAAAGCATTGGAAAATTCAGCCCCTTTATCATTCACTTTACTTTAATTATTCCACCACAATACATTCAACAAAAGTGCGTCGGTACTTTTCTCAGCAAAGTTTTGTGCTTCCCAATAAAATTGCTCAAAGTGTAAAAAGTTGCTTAAACTTTCTAAGACACCTTTTCCCCATCATAGTACCCGAGCACATGGCATGGCACTGAACCTACCATATTTCACAATCTTTTTCACTACATTTAATTAAACTCTCTCAGACTCTCTTTTTTTCAGCTTTTGGAGAACCACATCACACTAACTTTTACATTCATGCCTCATTTTCAAGCCAATTTTTTCGAGGGAAATATGATCAGAGAAGAAAAAGGCTGTTCATATGCCCCACCATTACAGCAACATCTCCGACTCGTCAATATCATCTCTGAATTATATGATGATTTTGTTTGTTCACTTTCGGAGATTAAAATGCAAACAAAAAAATGGGTAAGTGCGTTGTTACACCTCTTCCTTGATTGCTCCCTCACAGATCTAATGGCTGTGGACACCATGCAGATAGAGAAAGATAATGGCAATACATGAATTTTGTTTTTATATTACAAGTCAATTAAGTCATTCAACGGATTAAGATAATTTTATATATCTATTTGTTACGTATGTTTGCGTCACTAGCCGATGAAATTAAAAGAATTTTTTATATAATAATAATTATAATAGGTTGTGTTATTAACAATAGAGTCCATAGCTTACTTTAATTCCAATATAGTCTGCAACTATCACGTGAGTTGATGTAATATCACATCAACCCCACTTTTGTTATTATGTTATAAATTTTTTACATATTTTAATTAGTTTTATGACTTTTTGATCTGTACCGATTTTCAATTTTTTATATTTAAACAAGTTTATTTAATTTATATTTGTCTGATATATTTTTATTAAGTATTCTTTATTTAATAATAATAATTTTAAGCAAATCTAAATATCCATATAAAAATTATCATTGAGAAGATAGTTTCATATATTCATATCACCTTTTTAAAATTTGAATAAACTCTTCCAACGCTCACATATTATGAGAGAATGAAAAAGTGAGATGATAGAAAATTTGTGTTTGATTAGAGGGGTGAAAAAATGAGAGGGTGAAAATTTTTTTTGTTTGGTTGGAGAGAAAAAGTGAAGAATGGAAAATGTAATTTATATAAATTGATTATTATACTCTTATTACATAATATGTAAGAAATATATTTATTTGTACTCATTAAATAATATAAAATTTACCACATTATACATATAAATTATTATTATTGTTTTTATTATTATAATGTAAAAATTACAATAATTTGCATATAAATTTAATTGAGTAAAAGATTTTGTAACTAGCAAAAACGTGGTCAGCAAAAGCGTGGTCAGCAATCTTATCTGGGCAAAAGACTTTGTAACCATTCAACGTGGTCACCAAGTCATGAATAAAAAGTGAGGGATAGGTGAGTGGGTATTTGTTTAAAACGTATTTCACACCACTTTTCCCTCCCCATTTTCCTCATAATTTGGGAGGATAAAAAAAGTGGGTTCAGGAGGGAAAACTTTCTCCCCTGTTTTCTATCCCTTCTATTTTCTTTCCTCAACCAAACAGTGAAAAATAACATTTTCCACCTTATTTTCCTCTCCCTATTTTCCATCCTCCCTATAGTTATACATACTTATACCTCTCTCTCTCTCTCTCTCTCTCTCTCTCTATATATATATATATATATACACATACACACACACACTAGTGTGTAGCCCCGTGCATATACACGGGTACAATTAAAAATAATAAAAATTATAGAGTTCAAATTACAACTTTTTTTAGAAGAGGTTCAAATTATACGTGGTATTAGTTTACATTTTCTTTAAATCATATATTTTTAAAATATATTATGGTTTCTCATTATATGTGTGTGTGTGTGTAATTTAATTGAATTTAGACTCTTCGATTTTTGCACTTAATAATTCACTTGCCAAAAAAATTAAATGGACATGTGGTGGAAAATTAGACTTCAATTGAAATCCGATTTAAAATATAATTGAATTTAGACTTTTCAATTTTTACACTTAATAATTCATTTTGCACAAAATTAAAAATTAGATGGGACACGTGGTGTAAAATTGAGAATCTAATTAAAATCTAATTGAATTTTCTCTGAGTTTTGGCTATTAATATATATATATATATATAGAGAGAGAGAGAGAGAGAGAGAGAGAGAGAGATGCGTGTGTGTGTGTGGTATTTCTTCCACCAAGCTTATTTCCATTTCTCTTTTCAATAATTTGAGTAAAGTTTGTAGAGATTCAAAGTTAGTAAGCACTGGCATTGGATGTGCTAATTTAATTTTGAGCTACTAGTAGAAGTGCACTATAGCTCAATGCTACTTTTTTTTAAAAAATTTTTTTACTCTTTTATTTCTTATTCTCTTTCCTCTAACTAATGTCTCTCTCTTTAGTAGTTGAGGATTTTTTTTTTTTCCTTATAAAGAAAATGTTGATTTTATTTTAAGTTATTTTAATGTGTGATGTATAAGTAAGAGATGAGATATGAAGCGTATTTTTTAATGCTATGTTAAAATAGATAAGATAATTTTTAGGTACGTTAAAATAACACTTAAAAAAAAAAAAAAAAAGAACATGACACCGGTGCCCTTAGAGAAGAGACTTGTTGGGTTGAGTTTCTCCGGGGATTCTAGACTTTTACTCCTATTTTTTAAAATATTTGGCAAAATACCCCTATTTTCAAACTATTTAGGTCCATACCCCTGTTTTGAAACTCGATTTCCTCAAAATCGAGTTTCAATGAAGAACTCGATTGGTTTAAAATCGAGTTATACCTGATCAAACTTAAAAAAAATAAAAAAATAAAAAAAAAAACTTGCATGGAACTCGAGTTCATGAAACTCGAGTTTCATTTAAAACGTCACTATAGCACGATCTGAACGCAGCTATAGGTTTTAGGCTAACCAAACTTAAAAAAAAAAAAAGAAAAAAAAAAAAGAAAAAAGAAAAAAAAGCATAGAACTCGAGTTTCATATAAAATGCCGCTATAGGTGTTCCTAAACACAGCTATGGGTATGGAACTCGAGTTCCATACAATTTTATTTTTTATTTTTTTTAAGTTTGATTGCCCCATACTTGATTTTCTACTAATCGAGTTTTTTTATTGAAACTCGATTTTAATAAATTGAGTTTCGAAACAAAGACACGAATCTAAATAGTTTGTAAACATGAACATATTGCCAAATATTTTTGAAAATATTGGTAAAAGGCTAGAATCCCGAGTTTTTCCTCTTTTGCCTTTTGTAATGATTCATAGTAATGAATCAATATTTATTTATTTTAAAAAAATCAAAACAATTAAATACATAATGGAAAATTTTTGTTATACATATGTTAATGCACACACTATTGCACACATAAAATTACCTCCACTTTTCACCTCCCCCTTGCGCACGTATCTAGCCCAATATCTGAGTCAATACATTTTAGCCCATTAATCACCACAATTAAAAAGAATAAAAAAGTCTCTCTCCTTTTCAATGTGGGATTAAACATTTTCACTAACTCCTCATCTCCCATATTTACTCCCACATCTTTACATTTATGTTATTACATTTATTCATTTTTTATTTATTTAAAATTAAAATGCTCCAACAGAAAGATTCTGACACTATGCTGTAGAACAACAACAGTATATAAAAACCATAAACATAGCCAAATCAAGACTCTCCTCTCCTCCAGAAAACTCCCAGTTTAGTTGTCTCTTTAGTTCGGCTTGTTTTTCAGAGTAGAAAGCAGAGATGAGCTACCCTGCTCAAGGTATGCTCTTTAGTCTTTCCTTAACTCCTAGTTAATCTTTTCTCCTAATTTTGTTAACCAGTTTGTACAACCTTCTTTAATTTGTTTATTAGTATTTACTTATTTTCTGTTTTCGTTCTTTTGTACCAAAACAAAAGTGTCTATAGCAAAACAAATCAAAATTTGATGCAGGACGCGTTCAACGCCTGCTGGACTTGCTGGCCGTTGGGCCTCTTTTTATTTTATTTTATTTCTTTTACATCTATGTGTAGTGTGTAAATCATTTCCATTTTTTTTTAAAATATTTATTTGTTGTGATAGTGTTTTTGTTAGCAATGTAAGAGATTCTCGTAATATTTTCATAATGGATGAGCTGTCAATTTTATATAAGACAAAATAAAATAATAAACCATCAATCGAAATCAACCACAATTAAAAATAAAGCTCATGTGAAAATGTTATAACATTTTTGTTGTTGTCATAATATTTTACAATTAAAAATAAAGCTCATGTGAAAATGTTATAATATTTTTGTTGTTATCATAATATTTTTACAATGTCTATGGTGTCAATTGCATATAAATAAATAAAAAATAATAAAATATAAAATATCATACAAGAACCTACCACAACTTAAAATAAAGGTATGGTTATAATGTGAAATTTTGTTATTGTCATAATATTTTTGCAACTGTTAAGGTGCTTATGCAAAATGGCATAAGAGCCAAATTTTGCCCAACCAATTCCAAAAGTCACCTACATCAGATTATGCATCTATTGTTCAAAATGCATTTTAGCTATAGTACTTATTCAAATATAAACAAGCATTGTTGTTGTGCATTTTAGTTTTTATTATTTCTTTGCATTTCTCAATGATGAAAAAAGAGAATGGATGTTGGTTTTGATGTTGTCACAATCTTTCCGTTACTGCTGAGGTGTGAGTAGCTTATAGATCAAAATAAAGTAAAAGAAAACAATAAAATATCATACCATGAGCCACTGGAACCTAACATGTTGTGAAAATGTGACATTTTATTATCACAATATTTTCATAACTGCGAAGAAGTAAGTTCTTTATAGGTCCAAATAAAATAAAATAAAATAATATTAGACTAGGACTTATCACAATTGAAAATAAACGTATTGTGAAAATGTTGTGAGATTTTGTTATCAAAAATTTTTCACAACTACTCAGGTATAAGTTTCTTATAGGTCAAAATAAAATAGTAAATTACCAGATCAAGACTTCCACAACTAAAAATAAAGTTATTGAGAAAATATTTTTGACATTTTGTTTTGTACCTAAACTTTTTGGTTTGGTCAATTTTGGTGAGCCAAAATTCACTATTTCATGCACAATTTTCTTAGGTTGTCTTTTGTTGTTGTTGTTGTTGTTGTTGGTTTTTTTTTTTTTTTTTTTTTTTTTTTTTTTTTTGCACACTGACATAGTTTTACTAAAAAAAATCCAATTTATTCCTTTATGTTTGGGTTAGTTCACAATTTATTCTATAGTGGAAGAAGATAGCGACAGGGGAGGTAAGTGGTGTCCATATCCTGTGGGTTTTGGTTCGATTTTGTTGGTCTGCTGGTGGCGGCGATGGTGGAGGGTTTTTTTTTTTTTTTTTTTTTTTTATGGTTGGTGGTTGTGGGTGGATGTGGAGGTTTCTTTTTGTTGTGATTTTTTTTTCCCTTTTTTTGGTTAGTGGTGGTTGTGGTATGGGTGGTGGGTTTTTGGTGGGTGGGTGGTTGGTAGTGTGGTGTTGGCGATGCTGTGAGAAAGAGAGAGACAGAGGAGAGAGAGATAGAGGAGAGAGAGGAAAAATAAAAAATTATTGAATAATAATAAAGAAACATTATTTAAATAAAATTGTAAAAAAAATAGAAGTTTTGATATAAGTTGTATTGTAAAGTGGTGTGTTATATGTTATAAAATTATGTTTTGAGATGATAAATGCTAAAATTTTTTAAATAGTTGATGGGAGTGCTCTTATAGTTGGTTAAGTTTAGCTTAGTGTAATTACCAGTTTTCTAATATTTTTTTATTTATTTTGCTTAGATTTTGGGATTTGCAATAGGGACTGCCTTTAATTTTCTTTGAAACTATATATATTTCTTTTGACACAATATGCTCATAATCTAAGATGGTCTTTTGTAAAATAATTTGATTTTAGTTTTGAAAAATAAATTCTGCACTTTTTTGCTTCTTTGGAATATAATAAAACCAGTGCATGCCTTTACCTTTTCTGTTTTAAATTTTAATCAATTTATATATTTTATTTGTCCTCATAATTGGTGGGGTTGATGAGTTAATAATCTTCCCAATCCATCCCAGGTTATTATCAAGGACCCCCCCGCCCCCCCCCAGTGATGGCACCGCCATATTCCCAATCCATCCCAGGTTATTATCAAGGACCCCCAGGTTATTATCAAGGACCCCCAGGGATGGCACCGCAACAACATCCAGCTCCACCACCTAGGAGGGAACCTGGTTTCCTTGAGGGATGGTAAATATATGTCTCTACTCTATCCATTCATGTGTCTGAATTATATATTTCTCTCTCTTAGAAAGTATAATTTTACATAATCATTTTTATGTGACAAAAATTCCATTCTTAATTATGTCTGACGGGGGGTTTGGTTAAATGATTTGTTACAGTCTTGCGGCTTTATGTTGCTGTGAACTTATTAACTACTGTTACGGCTGCGGCGGCCCTCCACCTCTTGCGGCTTTATGTTGCTGTGAACTTATTAACTACTGTTACGGCGGCGGCAGCCCTCCACCTCCTACAAATGTAGTTGTAGTGGAGCAGCAGTTCTACAATCCACCTCCTACAAATGTAGTTGAAGCGGAGCAGCAGTGCTACAATTGAAAAGGTCTAGTGCCACAAAAAAAAAGGCACTTCAAATGTAGTTGAAGCGGAGCAGCAGTGCTACAATTGAAAAGGTCTAGTGCCACAAAAAAAAAGGCACTTCTAGTGCCTTTTTTTTTGTGGCACTAGACCTTTTCAATTGTAGTGTAATGCTTGAGCGTGTTCTTAGAAGTGCCTTTTTATTTGCGGCACTAGACCTTTTCAATTGTAGTGTAATGCTTGAGTGTGTTCTTATTGGATCACCATGCGTGCTTATGTTTTTACCTTTTTTTTTTTTTTTTTTTTTGGTGAGCAAAACTTATGTTTTTACGTTTTAGTTATAGTTCTTGTCTATCTTCATCAATGTGGTGTAGTACTTCTCAGACTGTATTCATCAATTTTAGCTTTTATCTGGATTGTTGGGTTGCTATTTTTTCGAACTTTTTTTATTTTTTATTTTTTCTGGTTGTGGATGAAGGAACGACTCCAATTCTGTTTCGCACAGATCTCATGAATCGCTTGTAGCAACAAACTTTCATAATCAATAGGTTTGACTAACTGTGTGTTTGGGATAAGTTGAATTTTTCAGCTTATTTTCATTTTTGGCTTATTTTTGTTATTATTTAAGGGCCTCATTATAATTTTTGGTATTATTTATGGGTCTAATATTAACTTTTACTTTTAACAAAAAAAATTTTTTATTAAAAATGTTGGACATATGTGATCAAATGTTAGGAATATATGTCAATATTTTATGTAATTTGTTAATTCTTTGACAAAACGTACTTTACTTGAAATTTGGTAGATTTAGGGTGTGTTTGATACTTCAAGGAAAAAAGTTTCAAGTTCTAGTGTTAAAGCCGTGCAAGTCTGTCTAAGAAACAAGTAAATAAGTGCTAAATTTTAAAACTCGACAACTAGTATCTATCGAGACTTAAAAGCTGTTTCAGCCCGTGGCTCGATAGCTAACGCGATAGATACTCTATCTGTTGAGATTTATGAAATTCAGTTTTTCAGAGCTAATTTCAATTCAATCTGTGTGTGCATGTTTGGGCTTTCTTTTCTCACAACCCTAAACATATATAAGGATTATTTTAAAGGCCGTCAAAGATTGCGCGAGTGTGAAGCAAAGTTTTGTTCATATAAATTGTGACCAGAGACAGAATTTTTCCTAGTTCATATTTCTCTAGAAGAAGCTGTTGTATTTGTACTCAGTAGGATTTTGAGACCAAAGATCTTCTTGATCTTCATCGTGTGAAAAATTGAAGAACTCTGCAGCTAACATCTTTCTCAAGTTGGTGAGTAAGCCACATACTAGGATCTGCGTATCGAATTGGTTAGTCACGTACTGGGAGCCGTGCAATGAAAATGAGAGATTGTTACCATAGAACAAGTCCAATTGGGTATTGGAGTAAGAGTTCAACTATAGGTTGGTATAAGGTACTGTGATTCTTTTACTTGTAACCACTTGTGATAAAAGTGGGTTCTCAGGAGTGGTGACCTTAAATTCACCCGGTGGAGTTTTTGCCGTGTAAGTTTCCCCATTCGTAAACAAATCATCGTGTCAATTTAATTTCCGTTGCATTTAATTTAATTGGTGATTTGTTTGCGCTACCACGCGTATTGCATGTTAATTGAATTAATTAATTAATTTGTTAATTCATCACAAGGGGTCAATACATTCTTGGCCTAACAAGTAATATTAGAGCAGGCACACTCTGATTAGGTTTTAATTTTTGTTGTGTGATCCATTGACCCCTGTTTGTCATGAATAGAAGATAGTCTCTTATCATACCTCCTTTATTTGATGGCACTAACTATACACACTGGAAAGTACGTATGGGAGCTTTCTTGTAATCATTAGATAAAAAGGTGTGGCAAGTTGTGGAGATAGGCTGGACCAAACCTACGGAAGCGCTGGCCAACTGGGATGATGCTAAAATCAAGGTAGCAAACTTCAAAAGCAGGGCATTAAATGCTTTATTCAGTGCAGTCACTAATGAGGAGTTCAAGAAGATATCCTCCATTGAAACTGCAAAAGAAGCATGTACCATTCTCTAGACAACCCAAAAAGGAACCAATGCTGTTAAAGATTCAAAACTTTAGAGGCTTACTATGAGCTTTGAAGAGATTAAAATGGAGGAGGATGAGTCATTCGATGAGTTCTATGCCAAGCTCAAGGACATAGTGAACTCAACCTTTAATCTTGAGAAAACCATTCCTGAACCCAAGATTGTGAGAAAGGTGCTCAGATCTCTACTCGAGAGATTTCATACTAAAATCACCACGATTAAGGAATCAAAAGATATTGACAAAATTCCTTTGACAGAGTTGGTTGGCAATCTTCAGACCTATGGGTTGGGTTTAACAAGGATCGGGAAATCAAGCAAGAGCAAGAGCATGACATTGAAGGCCAAGAGCAGTGACACTAATGAGTCTTCAAACGATGAAGATTCTAAGATGAAATCCTATATAATAAGACAGTTCAAGAAGTTTATGAAGAATTCCAATGCAAAAGGATTCGGCAAGGACTGTAGGCAATCCAATTCCTCACAGTTCAAGAACTAAGATAAGGGGAAGAAGGATGCTAGGGATAGTGGTCAATACATTGTTCCTTTAAGACCAAAGTGCTTTGGGTGTCAGGGATTCGATCACATCGGTCACATGAAACAAGAGTTCCCTACATATCTTTAGACTATTGGGAAGAGTAAGGCACTTGCTGCTACGTTGAGTGACACTAAGCCTGAGGATGATTCTGATAATAAGGATGATGAAATCCTAAATGCCTTCATTGCCATTGTAAATCCTACTGAGGAGATTGTTGAAGATGTGGATGAAGAAGAAGACTTGATAGAGTCTAAGTTTGAAAAGATGGATGAACAAGATGACATCCACACAGTCTATGCAAAGTTATACAATATCTCAGAAAAGTATGAGAAGTTGTATAGGTTTGCCACCAAGAAGCTCAGTGAAATGGAGCTTGAACGGGGAAGAAATCTCCACGAAGGTTGATAAGGCCAATCAGACCATTGGAGCACTAAAATTTGAAAATAATTTTTTAGCTGAGAAGACCAAGAAGCTTGAGGCAGAACTGTTCCAAGTTAGAGCTCAATTGGAAAGGACTTCAAGTACAAAGCTCGTTGAGATGCTCAGTCTTCAGAAATTTGCTTCCAATCAAACCAATTTAGGGTATGATTTCTCTTCTCCTAGTATTGCTTCTGCTAGTACCCTAGTACTACTGTTTTTATTCCTCCTCGTAATAATGTTGAAATTGAGAACAATGATGTTAAAAATTAATTAGCTAGTGAGAACATAGACAAGGATAAATCTATCTTAGAAGCACCCCTAAACTTGATAAGAAAAAAATTAAGAACCCTAGGGCAAAGAAGGGAAACACTCAAAAGCCTAAACAAAAGAAGTAGCATCTCTGTCATCATTGTGGAGCAGCTGAACATACTCAACCTAATTGCTATAAGTGGTTAGCCATTCAATAGAGCAACAACATGATCTTATCAGGAAACCAGCACCAGTTTTTGTCCTCCTTTGCTCTTATTAGAGATCTTCTCAAAGCACTCATGTTCTTTTTGAACTTGAATGGTTTAAATTCTTCCCCTTCACCGCTAGATCAAGGGTTTACTAGATAAAAAGGTTCTTCCAAAGTGTGGAAGGAAAAATGCTCCTAATGATTCTGTCTCTCTCTCTCTCTCTCTCTCTCTCTCTCTCTCTCTCTCTCTCTCTCTCTCTCTCTCTCTCCTTCTTGTTTTTGTTTTTGTATTACTTGTGTGTTTTGCTTTCATGTTTTGAGTCAGTCTAGTTTTATGCATTACTTTGTTTAACATGTTTTTGTTTGTTTTTTTTTTTTAGTTTTTGCTTTATTTTGTTTTTCATAAAAAAAAAAAAAAAAAAAGAATTGAAAAATCAAAAAAATGAAAAAACAGTGTGTGTTTGTGTACGTTGGTACTTGTGTATCTTTGATGGTTATTAAAACAAAATATTCTAAATTTTGTATCTTTTGTAACTTAGATGAGCATCTTTATGCACAACTAAGCAAGTGAGCTTTGTGGCTCGTGTTTGTGATGAATAAGGTTAAGTAATCTCTTGTACTTAACACTTATATCACTTTTTTTGACGGGATGGACTAGAAAATCCTAAGAGAAATGCATAAATAACCATCTTACCACTGTTGCCTGCCAATCATGATATGACATTTGTATGCTTTGACATAGCAAAAGTGGAATGTCAAATGCTTAACATCATTGAGTATTTCTTTTCTATCTCTTATATGCTCATGCATGGTTTGCTTAAAAGAAAAATATGCAAAGAACAACAAAAAGCAAAAAGAATCAAAATGCTTTATATGTGATTGCAAGCGTGTCTTCTAGGAGATGTGGAAGTTATAGGATGTATCTCGAAGGTGATAGTCCTTATAAAACAGTTATGATTGTGTGTGAGTTAAAGTATTTATCTCATATCTCAAATCGTCATAACAAGTTAACACCTATACAATCTTGCGATGTTTTTCATACACAACACGTAATATTCTTTGCTACTCTTGATACATGTGCAGGTACAGTGTGATTTGGCCATCACATGGAATACATGTGTTAATGTATGCTCACTAAACTGTCTTAACTTATTTTTTAAATATAAAATTGGTTAGACTTGTTTAGTTTGTGTGTGTATGTTTTGGATATGTGTGCTAAACATTTTTTTGTTGAGAGATGATTGGGAGCTTAAAATGTTGCTTGGATTTTTAGTTGTATAGCATGCTTGATTACATTCATATCTGTGTTTTTCTCTTCATGGAAAACTGTTTTTACACAATCTAGACAGCTGCTGTACACCTCTTGACGGCTAGGCTATCTATCGAGACCCTTCAGCTTCTTTTTATCGCATTCTCGATAGCTTCTCAATAGTTGCTTGATCCATCGAGATACTTTCTGGTTGCTCGATAGCTTCTTGACAGCTTCCTCGATCCATCGAGATTCTTTTGCTGTGGACACCTCTCGTTAGATCCTAGACAACTCTTCGACAACTATTTCACGTGTTTTAAATCTCGACACCTCTCGATCTATCGAGATTAATGAAGTTTCTATATAAACCTTGTTAGAACATATGTGATTCACTTGTTAGGAATATATGTCACTATTTTATGTAATTGACTAATCTTTTGACAAAACACACTTTACTTGTAATTGGGTAGATCTAGGATGTGTTTAATACTTCAAGAAACCTTATTTCAAGTTCAAGTGTTAAAACCATGCAAGTCTATCCAAGATTCAAGTGAGGAAAGTGTTGTTCATTAAAACTCGACAGCTAGCATCTATCGAGCCTTGAAGAGCTGTTCCAGCCCGTGGCTCGACAGCAGCTCGACAGATAGGGCATTTGTCGAGGTTTATGAAAAACAGAGTTTCAGTTCTGTTTTGACTCTAATCCATAATTGTATGTTTGGGCTTTCTTTTCTTACAATTCTAGACATATAAAAGGATTATTTTAAAGGCCGTCAAAGGTGACACAAATTGCATAAGTGTTGAGTGAAGTTTGTTCAAGCAAATTGTGACCGGAGACAGAATTTGCCCTAGTTCATCTTTTTGTGAAGAAGCTACTGTGTTTGTACACCGTAAGATTTTGTGACCAAGGACCATCTCGATCTTCATCGTCTGGATGAACTGAAGAACTTTGCAGACAACAACCTTCTCTAATTAGTGATTGAAGTCACGTACTGGGACTTACGCAATTGGTTAATCACGTATTGGGAGTCGTGCATTACAATGAGAGATTGTCACTACAGAACAAGTCTAATTGGGTATTGGGGTAAGGGTTCAACTGTAAATTGGTATAAGGTACTGGGATTCCTTTACTTATAACCGCTTGTTGTGATAATAGTAGATTCTCGAGAGTGGTGACCTTAAAATCGCTCTGATGCCACTTGTTGGGAAATTTAGACTCCGGTTGATAGAATTAACAAGTTTTAAATCCAAGTTGTTAATTAGATTTATTATGAATAAAACTTATTAAAACAAACGTCAATATCATGTCAAAATCATGCAGCGGAAAAAATAAATAAGACAAGATATGATGACCCAGAAAAACCAATGAAACAAACTAATTTCGCAGTAAAAAACCTGGGGGGGAAACCTTCCCGAAAAGCAATCCATTGTAGTAAAGAGAAGTTTTAGATCTAGTACAAAACTTTTGTCCTTAAACTCTACAATCCCCGTAGATGAACTCACAGCAGAAACCTTCTACCACTTCAGAACCTCTGAACTCTTCAATATATGAACGCCACCCTTTAATGCATGGATCCTAGTACGTGACTAACTCCTTTGCACGAATCCTAATACGTGACTTACTCACCAACTTAAGGAAGAAGAATGTTGGCTGCAAAGTTCTTCACTTTATCAACAATGAAAATCAAGAAGCACTTGGTTACAAAACCCTAAGCTGCAAAGACGCAGTAGCTTCTTTCAAAGAGAATAAGGCATCTGTCACCTTTTGCATATATTCTCCTTGTATTCTCTTATGTGACGGCCTCTAAAATAAGCCTTATATAAGTCTAGGGTTATGAGAAAAGAAACCCTACACATACATGTCAGCATGGGCCGAAAATCATATCTGGAAATCTGAATTTCGTATAGCTCAGTAATTCTCGATCGATCGAGGAGGTGTCGAAAAGGTGTCGAACCTATTTGTTGTGAGCTATCGAGAGCTATCAAAAAGCTATCGAGGGGACAGAAAATTGCTCGATCGATCGACCTAGCTATCAAGAGGTGTCGAGATTGTGATAACAATCAACTGAAGAGCTCAATAGATAGCCTAGCTATTAAGAGGTGTCGAGTAGCTATCGAGCTTTAAAAAATCAGCACTTCTTCACTTGTTTCTTGGACAGACTTGCATGGTTTCAATACTTGAACTTGAAACAAGGTTTCTTGAAGCATTAAACACATCTTAGATCTACCAAAATGCAAGTAAAGTGCGTTTTGTCAAAGGATTAGCCAACTACATAAAATATTGACATATGTCCTATCATGGTCCATATATGTCCTAACAAGACTCCATTGATAGAAAAAAAAAAAAAAAAAAAAGAATAACTATGTTAGTTTTATAGACCCTTGTAAACTCAGATTGTTTAACCTAATTTATTAACCAAGTTGTTACTTAGGTTTATTATCTAGATCTAGGACAAATAATAATAAATCACATCATACACAGTGGAAAAGTAAAGAACACAACAATATGATGACTCAGGAAAACCAATGAAACCTTCCAGTTTTAAGGTAAAAAACCTAGAGAGGATTTAACCTAAATAATCCACAAGGCAAAAAATTCACTAAATAGAATGGAAGTGTTTACAATAGATTTTTCCCTAAATCTAATGCTACCTCTTGTAGTACTTACTCACTTGACCACACACAACTTTGAATCCACATACTTTTCTATTCTAAATCTGTTGCACAAAAACACTCTGACTTTGAAATCTCCACTTAAAGGTTTAGATCATCAACAATAGTTGATCTTGTTTGCAACAACTTATCTCCACCGGTTTATGCAATATCAATTTAATCTGTAGTAGATGCTTATTGAGTTAGAAGGTTACAGAACCTCTCAGATCTTATAGGAGTAACTCACAAGTTTTGGAAAACATGCATTAATATTTTTCTTTTATACCTAGTAGTGTTGGACTCAAACCCTAAACGTTTCGCGGGCTTTTGGGCTTTATTTAAAATATGCAGAAAACGCATCTCGATTGGTCGAAGGTGTCTCTCAATCGATCGAGCTAGGCAGATTCTAAATTCTTATTTCTGTAGCTTGACTATTCTTGAATATTGACTTGAATCAACTTGAGCGATGTTTAAAAATGTTCTAAGATATAAATACCTTATACTAGAAATAAATACCTTATACTAGACATGTTCTAACAAACTGATACTTTTGCAGAGTTAAAAGTCTTCAATAATAATCAAATGTAATTATTGCAATTCTTCAATAATACTTCTTCTCGCCAAAAAAAAAAAAAAATGATTGATACTTTTGCAAAGTTGAAAGTCTTCAATAATAATCAAATGTAATTATTGCAATTCGTCAATAATACTTCTTCCCGCCAAAAAAAAAAACAAATGATTGATACTTTTGCAAAGTTGAAACTCTTCAATAATAATCAAATGTAATTATTGCAATTCTTCAATAATACTTCTTCCCGCCAAAAAAAAAGAAAAAAATGATTGATACTTTTGCAAAGATGAGGGCCCGTTTGGTAGAGAAGTTTGAGTACTGTTTTTGTATTTTTTTTGAAATATATGTGAGTGAAAAAGTGTGTGAAAATATATGTAATATTGTTTAAAAACTGAAAATATGTTGTTTAACTACTCTACCAAATGGGGCATGAAAATCTTTGATAATACTTCTCTATGCCCAAAAAAGAGTGATTAATACTTCTGCAAAGCTAATACCACATAGTGAAAAGGTTGACAAAATTGATTTAGTATCAAACGTAATTATTGCAAGTCTTCAATAATACTCCACTGAAAAAAGAAAAGAAAAAAGAATCATTTAAAAAATAATTGTTGCAAGTCTTCAAAAGTACTTCTTCAATTCTTCTCTCCAAAAAAAGAATAATTTAAATAGTGGTGGCTTTAGGATTTTTTTTAGGAGGGTCAATAGTATTGTAATTTTTGTGTGCTAAAAGTGGTAATTTTTTGACTTTAGTCTCTCACTCAGAAATGGAAAATCTTCCTCTCATAAAGTCAGTCAAGCCCTGTTTGGATTAGCCCTGTTTTTAGTCATATGACTCAGTTCTCATCACTCAAACTCAATTTGGGTTGAGCAAGAGTGATGAAAACTAGAAACAACAAATTGGTGTTTTCAGTTTCTGAGTTACATAACTCAGTGGCACGCTGGTAAATGTAAGGACTTTGTGAGGCCATGACTTGTGTGTTGTCAAGCCAAACCACTCATCACCAACGGCATTTCCTCTTTCTTCTTTCTTTCTTCTTCTTATTCTTTCTCTCTTTCTTTGTTTCTTCTTCAGACCCACACTCCAAGGCTTTTTTTTTTTTACTCATCTTCTTCTTTATTTTTCTTTCTTCTTCAGACCCACTCCAACATTTTTTTTTCTTCTTCTTCTCTCTTTTTCTTTCTTTCCTTCTTCTTCAGACCCACTCCAACGTTTTTTTTTTTTTTCTTCTTCTTCTTCTTTCTTTTTCTTTCTTTCCTTCTTCTTCAGACCCACTCCAACGTTTTGTTTTGTTTTTTTTTTTTTTTTCTTCTTCTTCTTTCTTTTTCTTTCTTTCTTTCTTCTTTAGATCCCACTCCACCATTTTCATACATGCATAAATTTATACCCAAAAACAAAAACTCACGCCTCATTTTCATGATTTTGGTTTTTGATCTAAGGATTCTTGGGTTTGGGTTTGGGTTTTTTGTGTTTGTGGGTTTTTTGGTGGAGGTTGTGGTTGTGTTGAGGGCTGTTAGTGGTGGAGGTTGTGGTTGTGGATTTCTGGGTTTGCTGTTGGTGGTAGTGGAACTGGGTTTCGGTGTAGCTAGGTATTGGTGCGTGAAATGGGTTTCTGAGAAAAGAGATGTTAATGGGTTTCTGTGAAATGTGAACGGTTTAGACCCCTTACAAACAACCAGATTGCGTAGTCTAGATTAATTAGCCAAGTTGTTACTTAGTCAAATTAAACAGTTCTAGGTTAAAACAATCAAATAATCATATCATGTATATAAAACATATAAAGCAGCGGAAATAATAAAGAACACAAGATATGATCACCCAGGAAACCACACGGAAAAACCTGGGGAGGATTTTACCCACCGATCCTCAAGGCAAAACGGAATCCACTAAGAAAGAATTGAAGTTCTTACAAAAGGACTTACAAGCTCCCCGCTTGACTTCCTAATGCTACCCACCAGTAAAACTTCCTGACACGACCACGCGCAGGCTCCGAGTCCACGGACTACTTCTTTCTTTGAATCCCTTGATCAGCTACAAGCACCCACGCTTGATATTCTTTAAGCTTCAAAGGCAGCAACCAAGTTGATCATCAAGATGTTGAAGTGATCTCAATCTTGAAAACCCTAAGCTTTGTGTAAAGGAAAGCTCCTCTAGATCTCACAAGAGATTTACACAAAACCGCAATGTATGAGCAACAATACAACTTGTGCAACTCTGAAAAACGTGGCTAGGGTTTGCCTTATATACCTAGGGCAAAAACATAAAACCCTAAACATTTAAAGAGTTTGGGCTGAGTTGGAAATTCTGCAGAAAACGCATCTGGGCCGACTTTCGATCGATCGAGTCTAACCTTCAATCGATCGAGCCAAGCCGAAATGCCCCAATGCATCTGCAGTCACTCGATTCCAACTTTACAGTATTTTACCAACTTTGAGCAAGCCTAAACAAGACTAAATATATTGTTTTGATCATGGTTTGCCAACATTACAAATTAGAGTTCTAAATACATAAAATCCTAAGACCTTAGAACCTAACAAACTCCCCATTTGGCAATCCGTGACAAAACACAAATTAAAAGCTCAAAGTTTACAAGTAAAAAGCCCTTTACAAAATAATGCTCATAAACCAAAAATTCAACCCTAACTACTATCCATCGGTTGCAAGTGTAGACAGCAGCTTTGTTGAATCAACCTGTATATTCCTGAAATACTCAACAAACACATAAACGCATGTGTAGCAGGAAATAGTATATAAACAGGTATAATATTCTTGTAAGATTCACATAACACAAAATAAAGATATATATCAATGAATCAACTCATAAATATAAATCAATAAGCAGTGAATCATAAGATAACAAGAATCAAAAGAAAACATGTATATCAATATATCAATCAATGTTACTCCCCCTAACATGAATATCCCCAAAAATGATATACAAAGTGAAGCACCTAGATACAATCTAATAAACTCCACAAACTAACAAAAATATCCCATGCTAACAAAAAAAATCTCCCCCTAACTACAAAAACTCCTCTACAAGTCAAAACTCTACTCCCCCTTTTTGTGACGGAATGCCAAAGGGCATCATAGGCCATCATCAAAAGGAGGTGGTGAGGAGGAACGAAGATGCGCCAAATCCGCTCTCAGAGCACGAATCTCATCGAACAGATCCACCAAAAGCTGACCATGAGCCGCCTGAACGGTCATGACAGTCTCCAAAGTACGACGAACATCGAAGTCAGCCGTAGGAGGTGGAGGAACAGCAGCAGCACCTACAGGATCAGGAACAGCCTCACCAGCAGGACCTGTAGAAGAAGAAGGAGGAGGAGGAGCGCTACTAGAGGGCTTAGACCTAGGGTGTTTAGAACCAGCTCAAAGATGAGCGGCCCTCTGTCTAAGAAAATACGCACCTATAGGACCTATAACATGAACAGGCTCAGAAGCAGGGAAATCCTCTAAACCAAGAAAAAGTAAAATCCTATGAATGAAAATAGGATGGACAAGGGCATGAGTAGTAGATGAACTCCTATAAACTTTGTTCAAAGAACGAAGAAAAAGATGGGGAAAACTAATAGGAGCATCAGTGACAAGAGCGTATAGAAATACACACCTCTCAAGAGGAATGGTGTACAGATGAGAAATGGGCCAGAATGAGTGACAGGCTATCCTAAAGAAGAGATAGGTAGTCTCAGGAAGCTCAGCGGTGGTGATCCTAGGATCAGAACCCCACTGGATAGATGACCCAGTGATGTAAGACATGACATCACTCAACTCGGGTGACTCATCATAGGGATAGACAGGATGCCTAACCAACGGTACCTCAAGAGCATCAGCCACTACCTGAGGAGTAATGGTGTACTCTACACCTCGTATCCAACTCCTAACTAGAGTGTTGGAATCATAGATGTGGATAGAGAGGTTCGAGAAGAACTCTCTAATCAAGGTAGCCGGAGGTGGAGGGTCAGACACAACTAACAAAGGCAACCAACCTCTACGCTCAAAATTTTCCCTAATGGCAGGATCAAGCTCATCTAACAAGACAGAACACTCAACCCAAACCTTTCTCTTAAGGTTTAAAGTCTCAAAGGTCTCTTGGTTCTTCTCACGGGGGAACCTCTCACTATCAAAGGAAGGGGGGATGGTGAAGGAGAGGGAATAGTCCTACGTGCTCTAGTCTTCCTAGGCATGGTGCTAAGGAAAGGACAGAGACACAAAGAGAAAACCAAAAAGAACAAAAACAAAACCAAGGGCAGACTGCAAGTTAGCACAAAAAAAATATAGAATAAAAATCTATATGATGCATGAACATAACAATGTTATGATGCATGAACTAATGCAGTAACCAGGATCAAATTAAGTTTAATTTCACAAAATTGGCTTGAACATAGAGTTTCTTAACAAAAACCCTAAAAATTTGAGAACCACTTGAAAATTTTTGTACCAAATTGATGAATTAAGCATTACAACACAAAATACAATGATTATAATGCCTAAATACATCAATACACAAAGCCAATTTCATCAATTAAAATCAATTTCACAAAAAGCCCCAATTCGGACCAAACATAAACCCTAGAATTTTCAATTATTCACAAAACTCAAAATTGATCAAATTAAACTATTAAGAACATGTTTATAGAGTGTCCCCACCAAAACCCATTGATCAATTGCACACAATTGGGTCCGAAACATCACAAATCCCAAAAAGAAAAGTTCCGAAAATTACCCTTAAAATGCATGAAAAATGCATGAAAAAATGAAAATAAAATCAAAAGGAAGGGCAAAATAGTCTTACCGGCTTGAGGAGAGGGATTCTTTGCAAAAAATCCGGAAGAAAACGACAAAAAATTGGATCTTTTAGTCTTGCCTCGTCGGAGAGAGAAAAGGATTTTGAAAAAGTTTGAAAAAGTGCTTTGAAAAGTCAGATTTCAACCTTTTAAAAAAGCTTCTTCACAATCTTCGATCGATCGAAAATTACATTTGATCGATCGAATGTGACAGTCATTTTAACACATTCTGAGACACTTTTTCGATCGATCGAAAAACACACTGGATCGATCGAAATGGGCAGAGGCTCACTAAATTTTGAGAAAAATCACTGTTTTGAAAAATGCAAATCCAATTTTGAAAACAACTCCTCAAAGCATTAGAACAATGAAATCAAAATGCATGAGTATGAGATGGAATGCTCTTTCAAAAACCCAAAATTTTAAACCCAATTTTCTCAAACACAAGATTCAATCATCCTCCCATTTAATTTTGTCAAGCAACAAATATGTTGTGCACAAATCTCAAGATATTTTCAAACTTGGTTGGTCAGACCAAAAACACACACACTAGCATGTACAGTGTTTAACAAAGAGTAACTTGTGTAGTGTGTGAAACTAGCAAAGACTTGAGATACATGTGAGGTGATATGTGAACAGCAATCAAACACAAAGTCTACACAATTCATCACATAGAATTTAAAAGAGACTATCACCTAAAGAGTTACATCCTATAACTCCCACATCTCCTAGAACAAAAGCTTGCAATCATATAAGTTTCTTGCATTTTTGCCTCTTATTTATGTGAGATGGCATTCAGCCTAATAGTACACACCGGTTTGAATTAAGTGAATTGGCATCAAGCCTAATAGTACACTCCAGTTTTAATTTAATTAAGGCTACACCTTATGTTCTTTTTGTGCATGTGCTACACTTTCTCGAGCACTAAATCTTATGATATGCACTAAGGTGTTCATGATTGGCTAGTGAACAGTGGTGAGATGGTTATTTATGCCTTTCTCAAAAGGATCAAGTCCGTCAGTCAACAACATGTGACTTCATGATTAAGGCAAAGTGATTAAGAACCACACACATCTTTCCCACACAACATGCACTACAAAGTTTCAACTAGTCAAGTGCAGTAAATAAGCTCATCAAAGTTAAACAAGGTACACAACATGACATGTGTAAAAAGATTGACCAACCTTGTTTTCAAAAAATCAAGAAAAATAGTGTTCAACAAAGATTTTGCTTTCTCCTTTTTTTTTTTTTTTATTATTAAAAGAGAAAACAAATAAATCCTAGAATGAAATGCATGTATGTAATGCAATGCAAGTCCTAGAACAAAAGACAAACACAAAAACCAAAGAACAATGGTCACAACAGAATAGAGCAATGAAGCACAAGGACCAAGGAAGCCAAAACAGCTAGGGACAACGAAGCACACCAATCACTTGACGAAGTGTCTCAAACTTACTTCCATCAAGTGGTTTGGTAAAGATGTCAGCGTTTTGACGATCAGTAGGGATATATTCAAGAGCAACTATTTTCTTTTCAACCAAATCCCTAATGAAATGATACCTAAGCTCAATGTGCTTGGTCTTAGAATGCTGAACCGGATTCTTAGATATATCTATAGCACTAGAGTTATCGCAATAGAAAACCATGGTATCTTGAGGAATCCCATAATCACCTAAAAGTTTCTTCATCCAAAGGAGCTGTGAACAACAACTCCCGGCAGCAATATATTCTGCCTCAGCAGTGGATAGAGAAACAGAATTTTGCTTCTTACTCATCCAAGCCACAAGATTGGCTCCTACATAAAAACACCCTCCAGTGGTGCTTTTTCTGTCATCAGCATTCCCAGTCCAATCAGAATCAGAAAAGCCAGCTAGAGACAAGTTTGACTCCTTGCTATAAAATAAACCATAATCACAGGTTCCACTCACATATTTTATAATCCTTTTAACAGCATTTAAATGAGAAACCTTAGGATTAGACTGGAATCTAGAGCAAACACCAATACTAAAAGATATATCAGGACGACTAGCAGTCAAATACAAAAGACAGCCTATCATGCTTCTATACAAAGTAACATCAACAAACTCACCTGATGGATCAATTGTCAACTTTGCATTAGCCGCCATCGGCGTTCTAGCATGAGCAGCCTTGTCCAGTCCGAATCTTTTAACCAAATTCCTTGCATATTTAGCTTGATTGATGTAGATTCCTGTCTCAGTTTGCTTTACCTGCAATCCCAAAAAATAAGTTAGTTCTCCAACCATGCTCATTTCAAACATCGCCTTCATTTCATCTGCAAAAGAATGAGCAAGAGAATCATTAGTAGCACCAAAAACAATGTCATCAACATAAATTTGTGCTACAACAAAACCAGTCTTATCCTTTCTTATGAAGAGTGTTGTATCTGCAGATCCCCTTTTGAATCCATGTTCAGTGAGATATGCAGTCAATCTGTCATACCAAGCCCGAGGAGCTTGCTTCAACCCATAGAGAGCTCTCTTCAATTTGTAGACGTCATCCGGTCTATGAGGGTCTACAAATCCTTTAGGTTGTTCAACATAAACTTCTTCTTGTATCATTCCATTCAAGAAAGCACTCTTGACATCCATCTGATATAGCTTGAAGTTTAGGTGACTTGCTATAGCCAACAATATCCGGATGGATTCTAACCTTGCTACTGGTGCAAATGTCTCATCAAAGTCAATTCCTTCCACTTGTGCGTACCCTTGTGCAACAAGTCTTGATTTGTTTCTGATCACAGTGCCATGTTCATCTGACTTGTTCTTAAAGATCCACTTAGTTCCAATCACATTTACATCCTTCGGTCTAGGAACTAGTTCCCACACATCATTCCGAACGAATTGATGAAGTTCTTCATGCATAGAATTTACCCAATCAGCATCTTGAAGTGCTTCATCCACCTTCTTCGGTTCAAATTGGGACAGATAGCATGAGTGAGTGATCACATTCAAAGCTTTTGATCTTAACCTCATGTTATCATTCAGACTACCCAATATATTTGTGGAGGGATGGTTCAGTCTCACTCTAGAGGATGGACCTTTGACTAAAGAAGTGGAAGTTCCTTTCTGTGCAGATGAGGGACTGAGTTGACTTTGTGCCTGTCGAGTGTCACGAACTGGAGTGGATGGTTCTGAACTTGAAGGTACTAAGACTGTATCATTTAACACCAACAGCTCTTCCTCACTATGTTTGACAACATCCTTAGTAAGAAGAGTGTCATCTACTTCTAAAGACTTATCTTGAGCAGGAACAGTGCTTTCTGAACACACTTCATCATTTATCACAACATTTGAGGATTCCATGACTGTTTTGGTTCTCAGATTGTACACTCTATAAGCTCTACTGGTGGAAGAGTATCCTAGAAAGTATCCTTTGTCACTCTTGGTATCAAATTTTTCTAGATTCTCTCTATCACGTAGAATGTAACAGTCACTGCCAAATATCCTAAAATATTTGACAACAGGTTTCTTCCCTCTCCAGAGTTCATAGGGAGTCTTCTTGGAGTCAGGTCTAAAATACACCCGATTGAGTGTATGGCAAGCAGTGTTGACTGCTTCTCCCCAGAAAGACTTTGGCAAATTTTTGTTATGAAGCATGACTCGTGCCATCTCCTGAACAACCCTATTTTTCCTTTCCACAATCCCATTCTGTTGAGGAGTCTTGGGAGATGAGAACTCTTGGTGAGTGCCTTGCTCATTGCAGAAAGTAGCCAGCTTGGTATTTTCAAACTCTTTTCCATGATCACTTCTGATTCTGGCTATCACAGTATCTTTCTCAACCTGCAATTTCTTGCACAGATGGATCATCTTCTCAGGAGCTTCAGCTTTATCCTTCAAAAGTACAACCCAAGTATATCTAGTAAAGTCATCCACAACAACTAGAATATACTTCTTTCCACCCAGACTTTGAACTCTTGCAGGACCCATGAGATCAATGTGTAGTAACTCTAAAGGTCTTGACGTTTGAACACTAGTCACAGATGGATGCTTGGATTTTACTTGTTTACCTATCTGACATGGTCCACAAATGCACTTCTCTATTTTCTCAAATTTAGGTAAACCTATAACTGCCTCACATTTGGAAATCTTTTCTAACTGCTTATGACTGGCATGCCCCAACCGTTGATGCCATAAATCAACTTGATCTATCTTTGCACTAAAGCACTTGTTGTTTACACTTGGTGTTATCCCATAGCAGTTGTCAGCTGTCCTTACACCAACACACGTACAGTCACCTCCTCCATCAAGTATTTCACACTCATACTTGGTGAAAAGAACATTTAAACCATTGTCACAAATCTGACTAATGCTGAGCAAATTGGCCTTCAATCCATCAACATACCAAACATCTTCAAACACTAGCAATCCTGGAATATCCACAGTACCAATGCCTCTGATTACAGATTTACTTCCATCTCCAAAAGTGACTGTCCCAATCTTTCCTTCAAAGAGTGATTTGAATAAATTTTTATTTCCTGTCATGTGCCTGGAACAACCACTATCCAAATACCAAAGACAAGAATCACGTGCCCTTAAGGCGGTTAAAGCAATATAACAAACATAATTCTTATCACATGTGATTATGCCAAGATACTTAAGGAAATATTTAATACAAGCAACAAATGGTAATGACAGCAAGTAGATAAGTTGACCAATAAGCAAAAAAATTTTCCAAGAATCCATGACAACAGGGGTCAAGAATCAGCTCAGAGATAAAAATCTCAAACAAAAGAGCAACCCGCTCTGATACCACTTGAACGGTTTAGACCCCTTACAAACAACCAGATTGCGTAGCCTAGATTAATTAGCCAAGTTGTTACTTAGTCAAATTAAACAGTTCTAGGTTAAAACAATCAAATAATCATATCATGTATATAAAACATATAAAGCAGCGGAAATAATAAAGAACACAAGATATGATCACCCAGGAAACCACACGGAAAAACCTGGGGAGGATTTTACCCACCGATCCTCAAGGCAAAACGGAATCCACTAAGAAAGAGTTGAAGTTCTTACAAAAGGACTTACAAGCTCCCCGCTTGACTTCCTAATGCTACCCACCAGTAAAACTTCCTGACACGACCACGCGCAGGCTCCGAGTCCACGGACTACTTCTTTCTTTGAATCCCTTGATCAGCTACAAGCACCCACGCTTGATATTCTTTAAGCTTCAAAGGCAGCAACCAAGTTGATCATCAAGATGTTGAAGTGATCTCAATCTTGAAAACCCTAAGCTTTGTGTAAAGGAAAGCTCCTCTAGATCTCACAAGAGATTTACACAAAACCGCAATGTATGAGCAACAACACAACTTGTGCAACTCTGAAAAATGTGGCTAGGGTTTGCCTTATATACCTAGGGCAAAAACATAAAACCCTAAACGTTTAAAGAGTTTGGGCTGAGTTGGAAATTCTGCAGAAAACGCATCTGGGCCGACTTTCGATCGATCGAGTCTAACCTTCGATCGATCGAGCCAGGCTGAAATGCCCCAATGCATCTGCAGTCACTCGATTCTAACTTTACAATATTTTACCAACTTTAAGCAAGCCTAAACAAGACTAAATATATTGTTTTGAATGGTTTGCCAACATTACAAATTAGAGTTCTAAATACATAAAATCCTAAGACCTTAGAACCTAACAAAATGAGTTTCGCTTTATGGGGTTTAGGTTTGTTTCTGGACTGGGTGTGCTGGAGAATATGTCTTGTGAGAGGTAAGAGAAATCCCCCGCGGGTACCAACCATAAGTAAATAGTGTGGTGTCAGTGGTGGGCTCCATCATTTTGGCAAAAAGTATGCTTAAATTTTGAGTTATGTGATTGGGTTATGTTGCCAAACAAGAATTTTGGTATTTTTGAGAGAAAGTGGAAACTGAGTTAAGAGTTATGGATTTTGAGTTTGAGTTATGAAAATTGAGTACTGAGTTAAGAAAACTAAGACACCTCTAAACCAAACGGGCCCTTAATCGCTTTTGTTTCGCTTAGCTTTAAGCTTTTACATTGTCCATATTCATTATTTTGATTGGTACTCATTTTTTTTTATATTTAAAACTCATTCTTTCATTCATAATTTGGGGTTGTGTAGCATGCGTTTTAATAATAACAATAATAATAATAATAAAAAGATGGTCACGCCAACATTTACTTATTTGATTTTTTTTTTATTAGATAGAACTTCACCTTTTTTTTTTTTTTTTTTTATTGATAATAGCAGTAGGTGTTGCTTTATTGTTATATATAATATACTATATGAGAACAAATTAAAAATTATATTTTGTGAAAAAGAATTCAAATAAATATATATCAAATTACTACTTAATAACTACAATATCGTAAGAAAAATTAATTGAATTAATTATATTATTAATATAAAAGAGATGTTAGATAACTTGAATGCAAAAATTTAATTAGTAGTTTTGCATTGAAACAAGAAGTATAAAAGATTTTATATAAAAAATTATTATTTAATTGATATTTAAATATATTAAATATCTCAATTTAGTTCTCACCTTAGGCCCAAAATACATGGAGTCGGCCTTTTTAATCTTGATGTTGCTTTAAAATGTTCAATTATCTATTAGAAGATAGTAATTTATACCTAGATCTCAAGAACAATAATTATGGAACATGCCAAAGCAATGACTCAAGACCTTGGAATGTATTTCTCAACCCAAAAAAAAAAAAAAAAAGAACTTGGAACACTAAGAGCATTAGTATCCGGAGTTGTAAAACTTTGGATATCCTATTTTATAGCACCAAACCACAAAAGAGATGCATTATCCAGGCTTATAAAAATTTTTACAATAAAGCGAGTTTCTACTTTTTATAATTATATTACCCTCTCTCTCTCTCTCTCTCTGTCTCTCTCTCTCTGTGTGGAGATTTTCTAATGGGGTTTTAGGGTTTGTTGTGGCTGTGTGGGTCATGGGTCAAGTGGTGGTTGAAGTGTGGGTGGATGCATTAGAGGCTTGGGTAAGGTAGTGGGTTTGGATGCATTAGAGACATGGGTCAAGCGGTGGCTACAGCGTGGGTCGTGTGGTGGAGATTATATGGGCTTTATGGGTCGTTTATGGTCTGTGTGGTTCATGTGTGTCATGTGTGGGTCGTGTTGGGGTGTGTGGTGGAGGTTATGGGTTGTGTGGTAGTGGCATAGGTCATGCAGCATAAGGGTTATGGTTTGTGGGTTGATCTGTTAATGGGGTGGCCTGTGATGGTCGCACAGTGGTGGCATGTTCAGTGGCAATAGGTGTTGGTTTCAATGGCAATGGGTGTGGGTGTTCGATGGCAGTTGGTGTTGGTTTTTGATTTTAGGGTTTTAATTTCAACAGTTCCAATGTGATTTTGTTAGGTAGTGGGGGGATGATCTAGGGTGGATTGGATGGTTAAGAGAGAGAGAGAGAGACAGAGAGTAGGATAGAGAAGTTGTAGAGGATGAGGGGGGGGGGGGGGAGAGAGAGAGAGAGAGAGAGAGAAAGAGAGAGAGTAGGGATTTATTATTTTTATTGGGTTGTTTTTATTATTTTAAGATGTTGTATGTAAAAATAAAATATGGGATGTTAAGTGCATTGTAAAGTGAGATGGTATAATAAATAAAGTAGTTTTTTAGATAGTAAAATAGGATATTATTTGCAATTGTGGATGTTAATGCTCTAACCATTATTTATTTGATGCTTAAACTTCAGCAATGCTCTCCATAGTCATCCCATTTTCTACCATTATAATCACATGAATGTTGATATTTAAAAGGGCAAATAAGCTGAGTTTCCCTATTAGATTAACCAAATATTTCTTATGCTCCAATTACATGCAACATTTTGAAAATTGTTTCTTGATAAAACCAGTTGACAAGAAATATAAATTTTGAAGAGCTGTCTTTTATTCTTTTCATTGGTTATTTCTCTCTTTCTAGGGTCAAGGAAGAAGGTAGGTTCAAAAGATGATGTAATTAGGATTACAAGTTTAAATTAGATTCAAAAAAGGACTATTGATTGACAAAGGTATTCAATTCTATTACCCATAAGTTAGATTGCATCAAAGTTGGGCTCGAAGGAGACAAAAATAAACAGCCATCTCTCTCTCTCTCTCTCTCTCTCTCTCTCTCTCTCTCTCTCTTTATATATATATATATATATATATAGCCAAAACTGAGAGAAAATCCAAAAAGATTTCAAATTGTATTTTAATTAGAGTCTAATTTTGTGCCAAGTGTCCCATTTGATCTTCATTTTTTAATTTTTGTGCCAAATGGGTTAATTTAGTATAGAAAATGATGAGTCTTATATAAATAAATCATAAAAAAACCTAATTATATATCTAACCTTATATATAAAATTAGAGGAAAATAGAGTTTGAATCATTTTAAATTTATGAGCCAATTTTTTAGTGTAACTAAAAATAATTCAAATTTATAAGTCATTTATGTAATGTATCATGACTATATACAATCCATTACAAACTAGGTAACATATATATAACCAAAGCTTAGAAAAAATTTCAATTAGAATCAAAATTGGAGTGTGTTTTTGTTAGCTTTCTATACAAATTAAATTGTTTAAATTTTTTGTAGATATTTTTTCTTTGAACTAATGAGCATATTTTTTATACTATTTCTATTAAGATATTTTGTATGCGAAGATCTTGAACATAACAAACTGTAATTGATATTATTGGACCAATTTAGGAGATAATATTACACCATTTTATTCTTTTTTTTGTGTTGTATTTAGTAGAATTTCATGGATAGTGATTGTGAATTGATATGTATATGTAGTATACAATAGTGATTTTTAAAATTATATATGTAATAGCAATGTAATGATAAACTTGGCACAACAAATATCATGAAAATTGTAAGAAAAAACCATCTTAGTGCCTCTAAATATCCTGATCGAACTAATGTTCTATATGTTTAATAAGTCGAGCTAACATCAATAGCACTACTACAATTCACAATTTTCGTGCATAAGCATGGGTTACATAATAATTTAATGTAAAGAATGAGAATATTAATGTTAGACCCCTATTTTAAAATAAATGATTAAATATATAGGACTATTTTGGGAATTTTAGTTAAAAAAAATTCATTAAATCTAATTTCATTTCCTCCAGTTTCTTCCAATTTTTGGAGGAATAAAATTTGAGGTTTCGAGAGAATCAAAAGGAATGAGTATTTCCTCTTATTCGTTCCATTCCATCCCATTTAGCCCTATTTGGGAGGAGAAAAAAGGAATGTAATGGAAAATAATGAAAATAATAATTTTATAATATTCTTTCATTGAGTAATGCTATAGTTACAAATTATTTAACAACATTTTTACAAACTATTGATGTGTCCAACTTTTTATTGGTTTTTATCTAAGTCCACCATTAACATCACTTTTTCATTTACAAATAAGCACTCATCATATCAGCCGTTTGTAAATTTTTGTTATAAAAAAGTTTATATCTCTACCATTGCTCTTATTTCCTTCCCTTATTTGAGAGTTTTAATTGAGGAAATGGAAACTTCATTCCCTTGTTTGTGAGTTTAAGTGGGAGGGAATGGACTTGAACTATTTTAGCCTTAAACGATGTCATTTTAGTTGTATGCTCAAGTTAAAATTTTCCCAATTCACATTTTAGACTCTCTCTCTCTCTCTCTCTCTCTCTCTTTTGCCGCTCTAGGCCATCATTCTTCAAGTTTCCCCCCTCTCCTCTCTTCTTTGTCACAGCTTTCCTCTTGAACTTTCTAAAGATGGTTTCGATGCTCAATATCGAGGCTATTATGCTTCTCCTTCTTATGCTTTTTACCAAATGCTCAATACCTAGGCTATTATGCTTCTTTCTTTTTGCTTTCTAACCAACTTAAAATAAAAGTATTTTAGCCAAATTTGTTGCCTCCAATCTCGATTAGTCGACTGCTATTGAGCTTGTAATTAAGCATTTAAGCTTGTGTCAATCGGTCGAAGAGGTGTTAAGTTGGAGTCAAAGGAGCAAAAGCTCCTTTTCCAACTAGCCTTGTGTTTTTGTTTTGGACTTGATAAAACACATCATAAATTCAACAAAGGCTCAATGTTTGGTTCGCTATTTGCCAACGGCCAATTTTTTGACCCTAACAAAATGTATGGATGACATCCATTGTTGAGTGGATTCATGACACAATTCCTCATAAACCCTGCCTCTTTCAAATCACTATGGTATATCAAAAGCTACCTAAAGAAAAATCAAGCTTGGGCTGAAAGATTTGCAAGGGCCCAATTAACATTAATGGATTAAGGAGTTTATGATGATGGGCCAAAATGAAGCCCAGTAAAATAAAAAATGACGTCATAGTGGTGTGATCATATAACCTAATGATACCAAATACCCATTAAGCTTGATTATCCAAAAAAAAAAAAAATACCAACTAAGCTTGAGGCAGTGCCGGGCACATGTAGGGCAAGAAGTCTTGCTAACATTGACACTTTCAAAAGGCCAGAAATGGTCTCGGGGCTGCAGCATTTCAAGGGCTACTAGTTCAGTTTGATGGAGGTGGGGAGAAGGAGGGAATTGTTGGGATTGTAGTTGGAATTGTAGGAATTGACGGGATTGTTGTAGGGATGGTGGGCAATGGAGTGGCAGGCAAAGGAGGAAGAGTTGTTGGCAAAGATGGATTTGGTAAGGAGGGGATTTGGGTGCTTGGCAATGGTGGCAACGTGGACTTTGGCAGTGTTGGTTGAGTTGGCAGTGACGGCAATGGTGGCAGTGTGGTAGTTGGCAGTGTCGGCAGAGTTGGCAATGGAGTGCTAGGCAGTAGTGGCAATGTGGCTTGACGTAGTGTTGGCACTGAAGGCCGCAATGGATTTTTTTTTTTTTAATAATGAATTATTTTTTCTATATATACTTTTTTTGCGATTGTCTTGTTAAATGCTTGGATATATATTATCAATTTTTTCTAAAAATTGATTTGATTTGATAGAATAAATTTAATTGTAGTTTTAAGTATATTTTTATTAATGAAATAGGTTTCATTAAAAAAATTGTACTAATCATAGTGCAAATTAACAAAAAATAAAGTTTTACAGGGTGGGAATGGGCTTCGTGGGGCCCCAAGGGGCAGGGATGGGGTGAAAAAGTTTTCCCCGTCATGCGAGACAGCGCGGGGATAGGGCAAAACAAAACCATGCGGGGCGGGGACGAAGACCCCCATCCTTCAACCCCGCCCCGCCCCGCCCCATTGCCATCCCTATGGAGAGAGACCTACAGAATTTGCTTCACAAATGAACTTAGTTGAGGAAGGAGATTTGCCCTTTTAAGAAGTGTTGTTTGGAGATAAAGCAATATGAGGGATTAATAAATTGCTAATTGTATTATATATGGTGACATCTAAAGTCAAGCTAATAATATCGTATATGTTTGTAATTAAGTATGGTAGATTTTGAGTATGAAACCTAATAATTGGGATTTAATACCCTGGTTATGCTTAAATTTAAGATAATTTAATTTAATATGATCCAATTTTTTTCTTTAGGGAAAATCCGAAAAGCGCATTTTAATCCTATAACATTAAATTCAGATATTAGAAAGGGATTTTAATCTACGCGAACAAATGTATCGTTGCTCTTGTTAATTTGGGGACCTCTATTAGTCAACCCTTATTACACATTTACACTTGCCTATCATACTAGTATTTTTGTATTTATGGGAAGTCCAAAAAAAGAAAATCTACTCCAAATCTTGTGTAATATGTTTATGTTCGACAACTTTATTTAATTAATCTTATCCTTATTAGGGGGAAAAGAAAAAGAAAAAGAAAAAGATAGAGAACCATATATCGTTAGAATGAATATTCGGAAATCATATTATATAGACAAACATGACAATAACAATCCAAGTAATACTGAAATGAGTAAAGAATTACTCCACAATGACATACAAACAAGTACTATCATAAACCCACTCGTTCCTATTAATACATATATAAAGGCAAAGCAGGCTCTAACACGCTCGAGAAACGCTTCAAGAAGCCATGAAAACATAGAGCCATCCAAAAATGGCCGGGAGTAGGAGAAAGTGAATGACCTCCAGGGCCGCAGCGTTTCAAGGACTACTGGTTCAGTTTGATGGAGGTGGGGAGAAGAAGGGAATTGTTGGAATTGTTGGAATTGTAGTTGGAATGGTAGGGATTGACGGGATTGTTGTAGGGATGGTGGGCAATGGAGTGGCTGGCAAAGGAGGAAGAGTCGTTGGCAAAGACGGATTTGGTAAGGGGGGGACTTGGGTGCTTGGCAATGGTGGCAGTGTGGTAGTTGGCAATGGCATGCTAGGCAACGGTGGCAATGTGGCTTGAGGCAGTGTTGGCACTGAGGGCAGTGGAGGCAATGTTGGCAGAGATGGAGCTGCAGGCGTTTGCAATAGTTGACGAGCTGCCAAGCTCATATTAATGCTTGACAAAGACACTGTTACAATTAAAGCCAAAATGAAAACATGCTTGCAACTAGCCATTGTTTTTTAGGATCAAAGAGAGAGCTACTTCTTTTTCAATATATGTGGAGAACTTGATTTATTTATGTTATGAGTTGAATGTATGCAATTCTAATTGGTATTTATAGAATTGAATGTTGGAGGTTTCCAAGTGTTTGATGAGATGTAGTTGGAGATGCATGGGAAATGTTCGGGTTAGCTCACCTTCTCAACAAGACTTGAATCCCGTTCAAATTCCAACCTACCAATATAGCTTAAGAAAACAATCTGTTGTGGTTGTAATAGAAACCAATTTTGAGAGGTTATATATATGACTCAGCAGCATTCGACACGCCAACATAAGGAAAATATATAAATAAGTAAATAAAATCTACATGCCCGCACGCATTACCTGATGAGAAGAGAAAAAAATTTTCTTTTCATTTTTCAGTCCAAATCGAGTGTGATGGATTTCATACTTACAAGCGTATGCCTTGCTATATCATTTTTCAAAACTAAAGGGGCATGAAGCCAATCCAAACTGCCTAGATTTCCATCTTAATCAACTGATTTTCTTGATGCTCTTGAACCTGAACTTTTTTTCGTTTTTATAATAAAGTTTTGTATAGTTTTCAATGTTGAATTGCTCACAGGCATTTAGAATATTCGTATGTGAGTCTTATAAATAAGAAAGAACAATATTGCATATACTATTATATAAGATACTTTTTTGTTTGGTTCCTCAAATCAAAAACAAAAATGATACTTTTTTTTGGCCTAAAGGACATAGCAAAATATTTCTTTGTGGTAACTAGTGAATCGTATTAAAATCCTTTAGCATGCTTGGGATGATTACCAAAAAAGTAATACCAAAAAAATTAGAAATTTACATGTCACAAGTTTTCTTGTACTATACATGAAAGATATCCCACCACACTTTCCAACTATAATTCATGCCAACTTGGCTTAGGTTTCTTAATAAAATTCCTAGATTTCTTCTCAAAAAAAAAATTATAATAATAATAATAATAATTATTATTATTATTATTATTATTATTATTATTATTATTATTATCACTTAAAAAATAGCACTTTATAAATTATAGCCATGAACTGCTCTAATTTTTTTTTTCTTTTTTATTAATGTGATTCCTATCAAACTTAAAATTAACAAAGTATTGTACATTTAATTGTCATCGTCATCACTACCACCACTAAAAAAGTAGCAATTTATCAAGAAGTATTACAATTTTTCATTTCTTTATCAAGGCAATTTCTATCAAACTTAAAATTAACAAAGCATGGAACATTTAATTTTAATTTTACCAAAACAAAATATGGGTGTGTTTTGTATGACAACTTGACGTGGAAATAAAGAAGGAAGGAGCATTGAAACAAGAGATAGAAATTCAATTATTAAGAAACTAGCATATTTTTCATTAGTAATCTATTATCACAGCCTTTTAAACAATGAATCTTTATAGCTATGGACTTCATGTATAATCTAAAGGTATTTTCCTATAACCGAAGGTAAGTAGGTAAAGTAAGTTAACCATGTCAAAACAGATATACATTATATTATAATGCCTCCTAATGAAATCCTAGCTAGCTACCATGTCCAAATCCCCTATACCTACAATATCTTAACTATTATTATTTTTTTCAGTCTTATAATTGATACAATCCCCCCTCCCTGATTCCACACAATTTACCTCAGCATCCCATCTTATAAATTATCCATTAGACCCAAAAAAATTTATAATCATCAAGTGAGCCGTGCCTCTTGCTAATCCCTGGCAAATTGGGCCTGTCAATGACCACCTTCAAAGCTCTCCTTAGCATTCCAATCCCTTCATTGCCACTACTCAGCCCTTGAACCCACAACACACTTTTAGTCCTTCCACCTAGTGTTACCATCTTAAACTTCACCACCCTCCCTTCCATAGACCTCAGTGTCCTTGCCACGGCTGATATCAACCCTGGCCTATCCTCACAGCTAAATGTGACCTTGACCAGCCCCTTGTCATCGTCACCATCACCGTTTTCCAAACTCAACTTGTCAGCCCCTCCAGGGAACACACAATCCTTACTGCTACCACCACAAACTCCTTCCAAATCCGAAACAGTCTTCCTCAACTCCCTCACTTGCCGAACCGTCTCTGCAAGCACGGTCGCCTTGTCCATCTATTGTTTGTAAAATTACCCAACAATAAGAAAAAAGGATTACAAAAAAAAATTACAACTCTTCTGATAACATTAGTGCTAATAAATATTGTGTTAATGACTCAATGACGGACCTATATCAAAATAATATTGCTCTAATCACAATTTACCACTTCAGTAATTGTGAAAAAATGTGTCCTAAAAATTAATTACTCTAATCGCAATTTACCACTTTAATTTTTACAAGTTTTGATATTGCTAATAACGAAGATCAAAGAAACAGAGTTGATGAAATTACTATTTGTATGAATCTTTGTACTTACTTTGACCAAGTTCGGGAGGATATCACGCAGAGTGGCATATTGACCATTGATTCGCATCCTACGTCTCCTCTCTGCCTCACTATGTTTCTTTGCAGCGACTTGTTTGGCCTCAGCTTTTGATTTTGGTTTAGAGAATGAATATTTATGGCTGATGGTATTGGTTGAGGTAACTCCTTGAGGGAGCCTATTTTGTATTGTACATGTTCCTGAATTATAGTAACGCTGAAATTGTTGCATGTCTCGTTCTAACTACACATATATAATCAAGAAATGAAGCAAGCTAATATAAGATCACCCAAAAAAAAAAAAAATGGTGCACACATAAACCCGAAAAGGAAATGTTACCTGTCGCAGTAAAACCATGAAGAGAGATCTAAAGAAATTTGCCTTTACAAATGAACTTTGAGGGAGGAGATTTGCCTTTTTTAGAAGTGTTGTTTGAGATAGAGAGATATAAGAGATTAAATTGCTAATTGTAATATATATGGTGACATCTAAAGTCAAGCTAATAATCTCGTATATATTTGTAATTAATTTAGGTAGATTTTGAGTATCAAACCTAGTAATTGGGATTTAATACCCTGGTTAATTTTATTCTTAAATTTCAGATCATGTAATCTTGTATGATCCGATTTTTTTCTTTAGGGAAAATCTGAAAGCGGATTTTAATCTTACAACATTAAATTATGATATTGGAAGGGGATTTCAAGGTGTTCCTTTTAATTTTTCTTGAGATTTTTTCTTTCTTTCTTTCTTTTTTAAGCATCTCGAGATTATGCATACAGCAAGAGAATCCAATGGGCTCAATTTTGGAAAAAGCAATGCTATTTTCTATGTTTGAAATTCTGGATCTCATTAAAAGTTTGGTAAACTCTAGTCCAAAACACAGAATCTATCGTGAATGTTGTATGAATAATTTGTAATTCAAACCTTGTGTTATAATATGCTTTTGTGCATAAGAAAACAAATACAACAAGATTGGACACAGTGAGAAGTTGCTATAGACCTCTAAACTCAAATAAAAACTAATAATAGCTAGTAGCCTCATGCGTCGCACGGTTTTAGTCTTATTTGGTCCAATTTTTTTATTTGGTTCATTTCGGTCTAATTTGGTCTGTTGGCTATATTTTGATCCAATAAGAAAATATTTTTTAAAGCACTCTTTTATCTTTTTTTATTTTTTATTTTTACTAAGCGAAGTAATTTTTTACTTCAACTTATATAATGAATGCATGTTGTATAAGATTAAGTTTTTCAAAAAATAAAGTCATATATGAGTCTAAAATTAATTGAATTGAAAATGGTAAATAACTATATAACTAATATAAAAGGAAATTCCAAAATATAATATAAAGGGAGCTTGCATAGTTCATAAAAAAAAATAAATAAATAAAAAAATGGGAGTTTGCATAATATATGTGTGTATAAACATAAACTTCAAGAAATTTTTTGGAGAAAAGCTAAGAGTCAAGACCTTGACAATAAGTTTGTTATCCCATACGTTTGTTACCAGTATTGATAATAAAAAATAAATTTAAAAAAAAAAATAATGGTGCCCCTATAAATGAAAAGAAACTTTAATTAGTATTGCTTACGATTATATGAGAGGAAGGCGCACGTACGACATTATTGTATACCCTCCTGGGCTTCCTCTCCCTAATTTTCATCTTAACATTTTTTTCTTTAAAATTATGACACATATTATATACTTAATTCTAAAAAAAAAAAAAAAAAAAAATTATATCCATACTTTTATCTCTTCTGCTATCGTACCCAAGTGTGTTGTTGAAAAAAGCCATAGCAAACGCTAAACTTTGAGACTCTACCAAAAACAAATTTTGATTGCACTGGGACTTGGATCACGAGACACAGCTGGGAATTTGATTTAAAACTACTGTTAAGATGTTATCATTTTTCTTTAGACTAAGTTTAGGGAGAGAGTATGGAGAACAAAGTATAGAGAGAATTGATGACATGCAATTATTATTAGGATTATTATTTTTACAAATAGATTTCTTAGAAATAAACCGTCTAAAAAGTGTAAAGAGGCGCAACTCATAACTCTTGTAGAGTTGTAGCATATATAACTTGAACGCATCTCATCAGTTATTTTTAAGTATTGCAATAATTATTAATGTAAAATAATTTTTATGGATTATTTTTATAAGATTTAAATAAAGATTTCACAAATAGTGTTTCTTTGGCAACAATTAAAACAAAAAACAATTAAAACAAAAGTAAATATAAAATATCAAAGATAAAAAGGCAAAACTTAAACACAGTTCCATTGTGTAGCAATACATTAAGTTAGATGCAATATATTAATTTTTCTTGTTAAATTCAATGCTAAAATATTTTATTCATCCCTAAAACTTTGTATGAAGTTATTTTCACGTCATTACACTTTTAAAAAAATTGGGGTAAACTACATATTTGGTCCTTAACCTTTACGCTATATATTGATTTGGTCCCTGACCTTTCAAATGTGTCAATTTGGTCCCTAACCATTTGATATTATGTCAAAATGGTCTTTACTGTTAAGTAATGGATAGAAAATGCTGATGTGTCTAACGGCCAAAATAAAATATTAATCATTTTGCCACATAGACTGCCATGTCAGCATAACCTTAAATAATCATTGAAAGATAAAAGAAAAACAATTCCCAGTTAAGTGAGAAAAGTAACATAGAACGTGAAACAAAATTTGGGATAAAAAATTCAAAATCCCTAACCAGCAATTGTAGAAAAATTGTTTTGCTTTACATTTTGGTCCAGTGATAACAGTGGGGCTCAACGGTGACCAGCGACACTGAGGGTGATGCCTAATATCGATGACCGGTTGCAAAGGCTAGAGCCAAGGGCTGATGATGTCATCGATTTGCTAGTATAATATCTCCCTCTCAGTTTGAGCTAATACTGATTTTTGGTGTAGTTTTAAACTTCTAGGCAAGTCTACAATATTAATTTTGTAGATTTATTGGTTTCACGCTAGGAATGGCAATGGGACGGAGCGAGTTCGAAGGATGGGGTCTTCACCTTCGCCCTGTAAGATTTTGTCTTACTCTATCCCCGTCCCACCCCGCATGACGGGGAAAATTTTGTTGCCCTATTCCCGCCCCTTAGGGCCCCGCGAATCCTCGCCCCACCCTGTAAAACTTTACTTCTTGTTAATTTGTCCACAATTATTACAACCTTTTTTAATAAAACCTGTTTTATTAATAAAAATATACTTGAATTACAAATAAATTTATCGCATCAAATCAAACTAATTTTTAGCAAAAATTGAATAATTTTATTAAAGTGTTTAACAAAACTACATCACAAAAAATAAAAACAAAACAAAACAAAACAAAAACAAAAATCTCATAATACAAAATCAACTACTCAATATTATATAAATTTGTTTATAATAAAGACAAAAAAAATGTTAAAATTGGTACCTTATTTCCAACCTTGATAGAGAAAAAAAAGAGGCAAAAAACCTTATTAGGTAGAATAAAATAAGCTGATGATATGTTTGTTTAAATAGAAGAGTTTTAGGGTATAACAAATTTACAATTTAACCCTTATCAATGCAGGGCAGGGCAGGGTGGGTTGGGGGTTAGGCCGGGTTGGGTCCAAAAAGTCCAAATCCATCCCCACCCACCCCGTGTTGCGGGGCTAAAATCTCACCACATTCCCGCCCCACCGCCTTTACGGGGCAGGGAAAACCCGTGTAGGGCAAAACAAGAAGAGACAGGACAAAATTATCATCCCTATTTCACAAATTATGAAGAATAAATCACGGTGCACAAGAAGTAAAGATTAATGATAAACAACCATTAATCTTTACTCGTGTCAAGTTCTACCAATGAAGGGCTAATGAAGTTTGTTTATACTACAAATTACATCTTATACATTGCTCAACCATTTTTAGCACTAAGATTTATAAGAATCGCATAATAAGCACAATGATAGCTTACAATATACCAAGTCGTTCTGTGTCTATGGCAAGAAAAATGAGACCATAAAAGAAAGGCGAAAAGCCACTTTTAGTCCCTACATTTCAGGCGATTTCCATTTTAGTCCCTACATTTTATTTTTACCGCTTTTAGTCCCTATTCTAAAAAACGCCATCTATTTTAGTCCTTCCCGTTAGTGCCCTAATGGCAAAATCCTAGGTGGCAGACGGAGTGCATCGCTGGCACACTAAATACTAACATCAGCATTAAAATAATAATATAATATATTATTTAGCATTTTAAAAATGCCACGTCATTTTTTAAAAACAAAAAATAATTTATGAATTTTAACTAAATAAAAATAAAGAAAAAACAGAAATAAAAACCAAAAATAATATAGATTGATATCTAACTTTATTTTGAGTAAGAACATACAAGAACATAAACTTACTTGTTGTTTTGTTTGCAACCAAACACAATATCAACTGAAAACCTTTATTATCAAAAATAGTTTTTTTGATACTGAAAAATAAGTAAATAAACCCAGTCAGTGTTTATCAAAAATTTAGTAAACCATCGTTCTTTCCCTGACATCAGAAACCCAGAAATTTAAAAAAAAATAAAAATAAATAATAAAAAAAACTAAAGTCGTTCTTCCTAGACCCAGAAATTTTCTTCAGAAACAAAAAATTAAACATGAAAACAAAATTAAAACATAAAAGAAAAAACAAAATTAAAATCCAGTTCATCTTCAACAAGAACTCTAAAGAACACAAATTCAGATTTAAACATAAGAACACATGCCCAGATTTTCTAGCATTTTCTTGCCCTTTCTTGTCAACCAAACACAAAAACACAAACACAAACTGATTTCCAGCAAGAACAAAAACACAAACACAAACCCAGCAACAGATCTTCCTTGTCAACCAAACACAAAAGCAGCAAACAAAAACCCAGCAACTGACGACGATGAGGACGAAGACATGGAGAAGCTTCTAGAGCCGTTCACGAAGGACCATTTCATAGCTCTGATCAAGAAAGGAGTGAAAAAGCACCCGGACTTGATTGAAATTGTGCATGAGCTCGTCGATGCAGACCCTGCCCACCGTAAGATCTTCATCCACGGCCTCAGCTGGGACACCACTGTCAAAACCCTCACCTCCGTCTTCGGCAAGTACGGCGAGATCAAGGATTGCAAGGCAATCACCGACCGCGTCTCTAGTAAGTTCAAAGCGAATCGGCGTTTCTATTAAGCATAGGGTATGGATTCTCGTCTCCAACTAGGAGGCCTTTGGTGGCAGCGGCGGCGGCGAGCAGCTCCGGTAAGAGCATGGAGGTGTTGAGGAAGATTGGCGGCGGCTGCTTCAAAGGCAAAGATAGCAAGGGCGTCATCAAGGTCGAGGCCGATAGCGGCGGCGAGGACGTCTTCCAAGTCTCCTCTAGGGCGCTCCCGGACCACCTTGTCGTCATGGTTAATGGACTTATGGGTTTTGTGTGTGTGTTTGTTTCTGAAGAACAACTTCAGTTTTTTTTTTTTAATTTCTGGGTTTCTAATGTCAAGAAATAACAATGGGTTACTAAATTTTTGATAAACACTGACTGGGTTTATTTACTTATTTTTCAGTATCAAAAAAAATATTTTTGATAATAAAGGCTTTCAGTTGATATTGTGTTTGGTTGCAAACAAAACAATGAGTAAGTTTATGTTCTTGTATGTTCTTACTCAAAATAAAGCTAGATATCAATTTATATTATTTTTTGTTTTTATTTCTGTTTTTTCTTTTTTTTTCATTTAGTTAAAATTCATAAATTATTTTTTGTTTTTAAAAAATGACGTGGCATTTTTAAAATGCTAAATAATATATTATATTATTATTTTAATGCTGATGTCTGCATTTAGTGTGCCAGCGATGCACTCCATCTGCCACTTAGAATTTTGCCGTTAGGGCACTGACGAGAACGACTAAAATAGATGGCCTTTTTCAGAATAGGAACTAAAAGCGGTAAAAATAAAATATAGGGACTAAAATAAGAATCGCCTGAAAATGTAGGGACTAAAAGTGACTTTTCGCCTAAAAGAAATTATAACGATTCAGGAACATGTTCAGCCCATGTTTATACAATCTCTAAACCCAACAGGAAGAAAAAGGATTTGGTTGAAATTAAAGCATTTGATCGAAAAGATTTAAAAAGTTATACCAAAAATAAAAATAACACCTCAAACTAAAGAGATAAAAAGCTTGAGAGAGAGATTATACTGAGAGAGAGAAGGAGAGAGATTATACCGTCCAGCCTAACCATTATCTAATCTTTGGACCAAAACGTAAAGCAAACCAATTGTTTTACAATTGTGGATTAGGGATTTTGAAATTTTTATCCCAAATTTTGCTTCACGTTGTGTGTTACTTTTCCTCACTTATCTGGGAATTGTTTTTATTTTATCTTTCAATGATTATTTAAGGTTATGCTAACATAGCAATCTATGTGGCAAAAATCATAATATTTTATTTTCATTGTTAGACATGTCAGCATTTTCTACTTATCACTCAGCATTTTCCATCTATCACTTAACAATAAGGATCATTTTGACACAATATCAAAAGATTAGGGACTAAATTAACACATCTAAAAAGTCAAAGACCAAATTGACATAGAGCGTAAATGTTAGAGACTAAATATGTAATAAACCCAAAAAATTAATTTTTTGTCTATAAACTATTGAAATAACACCTCCACGAGAGTCATCCAAAGTTCAAATTCCCTCATCTCCAACTATTAAATTGTTAAAAAAAATCAAACTATTATATTTCATAATATTGAGTATCCTTTATTTCTAATAGCGTGGCATTTAATTTAACTAAAGTTGAGTACCCAAATATTACACAATAAGTACTATACATGAAACATAACATAATTTAAACAAAAATATTTCAACATGCACTGCATGTCATGCGAATTAGTAGTTAATTATTGGGTGAGAAGTGAGGAATAAGACTCTTCTGATTCCACATCAATCCTTCTTCAATTCAGGCAATTCGCTCCATATACCTCCACCAGCGCTAAGCCATAAGAAAATTAGGATCATTAAGAATTTCTTATATTAAAAAATATATATATGACACTGACTCCACTTTCTAGCCCATAGGTTTGCATCTTCACAAAAAAAAATCCATAAATTTTCTTGCACCAGCAAACCCTAATTAAAAGGTATTTGATTTTATCTTTAGGGAAAAAATTCTACCACCCAACAAGTACATTAAGTTAGGTTTAAAAGGATCAAGTATGGAGATTCTTGTGAGAAAATCTTACTGTGATGTCTTTCAATATACGTGTAATGGATTTGTTTAAATTGTAAGACTTACCTAAGGTCCTCAGCCAACTCCCCCAATGTCATAGACTTTACTGCCTCTCCTTTCATGTGATATACGCGACGAACAGCTGCCCTGTTAAAAAAAATGTTTTCATTAGAATGAAAAAAATATTGAAACAACAATATTTATTCAGATCGATTCTGAACAAGTACCAAAATGCCAAAAAGGAACACTGTGTCAATGCAAAATATATATAATAGAAGTCATACAATATCAACAACCCAATAGGCATAAAAAGATGTAAATTCCATAAACGTGTATCCGTCTTGTGACATAGATAAGCTTAACAAAGTATGCAACATTTTAGGATAATGTACTTTGGGTATGATTGTATTGATTAGCAATTCATTGGGCCTTCAAAACCTTAATGTAGTGTGGGTCCAAAGGACCCTGCCTTGGTAAGATTCCACGTCAACACACACGCAAGTGCGCACAAATTAAAACCATCAGATAAATAAAAGAGACTAAAATACAAATTAGCTCCCCTTAGTTTACAAGATTTGGATTCTTTCCATTTAAAGTGAAATGGAGAGTTTCCATTTAAAGCCCATGATTCAAAGTTAAATAAATCAAGGATCTAGAATTTGCCAGCTCATTAACTCTAGTTTAGTTTAACTTCAATTAAATTTTACCACAGATGAATTTTAAATGAGCTCGTAAAATCTTGACCCTAAATTTATTCATCTTTGAATCATCACCATTAAATAGATATTCTCCATTTCACTTTGAAATTGACAAGATCCAAATCCTAGTTTACATGTGGTGACATTAGTCCTATATTTTTTATTTGATCTTTGTCTTGTTATAACCATGAATTTCATACTAATCCAATTGATATGAGAACCAATTTCATTTTAAAAAAAGTGTTTTTAACTTTCATTCAAACTACCCTAGACCATCAATGCAGCAGATTTGACACCTTTCCTCATAAAATCACAAACTAGGTTAAATTGACCAAATTTTCATGTGGGAGATTTTATATACCTACCACACGTCATATAACATTTCTAAACAAGCCGTTTCACAATTGTTATCACAATAATTTCCAGCAAATTCTATTATGTAACAGAAATGTAACAGAATCATCTACAATCCCTTATTTTGTTTAATTCCACTTAAATGCGTGAAATCAAATTTTTAATTCTATACATGCAAGCTCCACCTTAGAAATTTAACATATCCATACTAATTTCACACAAAAAAAGACTGTACCCCTTTTCATATCTCAATTGAACTAAAGCTCAACTCAATTTTTAAATTACCAACACAACTCAAACAAATTTTAGAATCATAGTTACCATTCTTATATAGATATATCCTAGTTGCATATACCACCACATAGTATGCATTTGGCAGTTGCTTAGTTTCTAAAAGCTTTTTGCCTTCTGTCTCAGCTTCTTTGCAAATAATCTAACTTTTAGCTTTTAAAAAAAAACTAACTTTCAACTTTTGTCACACATTTAACATAAAAAATGCTGAACACTATATATCTCTTGATAAAGAGCATACAAATAAGCTACCAGAAAAAAAAATTCCCCAACAGATATTTAGTCAATCAAACTTTACATTTAAGCACTTAGCTTTTCAATTAACATATATATACACACACACACACACACACATTTACTTACTCAGGCCAATTAAAACTTAACCTTTATTTCCACTTATTCTTTCAATAGGAGAACTTTTTATTTATTTTTTATAAGTAATAAAAATATATTAAAATTAGAGGGGTGTCACTTAAGTATACAAGAAGTAAACATCAAGGACAAAAACAAATCAAGTGCATAAAGTACAAAAGTCTACGAAACCATGGACTGAAGAAAAAGAACGAAAACCAAACACTGTAACCCAATCCAGAAGAGTCTTAAGGAAAAAGAGTTTAAGATTAGAAACTGATCTCTCTAAATCCTCAAAATGCTGGTTATTCCTCTCCCTCCAAATGCCATCCAAATAGCAGAATTCTGATGCCTCCCAAACTTTCCTTGCCAACAAGCCAACAGCTCCACCACTGCTTTCGGCATAACCCAATGAATGCCAAACAGAGTAAACACCATTGACCATACATCAAAAGCAATAGAGCAATGGATGAGGAGGTGGTCAACTGATTCCCCTTTTCTTTTACTCATACAACACCAATCCAAAATCAAAATCCTCATTTTCCTAAGATTATCAATAGTCAAAATATTCCCCAAAACTGCAGTCCACACAAAAAAAAAAATACCTCTAGAGGGGACCTTAGACTTCCAAACAGTCTTCCAAGGGAAAGACTAGTCGAAACTTTTTGTCAATACCTAGTAACAAGAACGAACAACAAAACCTTTTCCCTTAGCAGATTTCCAACACATCTTATCGTCCCCAACTCCTTTCAAAGAAGCTCCATAAATTCTAGACATTAAACAGTAGAAGGATTCCAAATCCCAATCTTCGCTGTATCTTCTAAAAGTAAGATCCCAAAAAAGAACACCATTTGGGAACTTCATCAACTCAGCCACCGAGGCCTCCTTATTTCGACTTAAAGAAAAAAGTCTTGCATAGAGCACACACAAAAAAGTGTCCCCACACCAAATATCCTACCAAAATCTAAAAGTAAACCCGGCCCCAACCTCAAATTGGATGTGACGAACAAAATAAGACCAACCACGACTAATAGACTTCCACAAACTAACACCATGAGGGCCAATAACGGGAAGAGAGCACCAACCTCCCCCTTCACAACCATATTTTGCCCCTATCACTCTCCTCCACAAGGCCTGACACTCATTCCCAAATTTCCACAACCACTTTCCAAACAAGGCTTTATTAAAACTTCTCAAACTTCTAATAGCTAAACCTCCAGAACCAAGAGGAGTGCAAACTGTGGCCCATCTCACTAGGTGAGTTTTTTTAACATCCCCCACACCACTCCAGAAAAAATTCCGTTGAAGTTGCTCAATACGGTTTGCAACCGCCACCGGGATAGGAAAAAGAAAGAGAAAATAAGTTGGAAGATTGGACAAAGTACTCTTAATAAGAGTAACTTTACCTCCTTTTGAGAGATACAGTCGTTTCCAACCTGCTAACCTCCTCTCCACCTTCTCAATAATTGGATTCCAAATAGATCTATCTCTGACATTAGCACCCAAAGGAAGACCAAGATACTTCATTTGAAGGGACCCTTGCTTGCACCCTAGCACATCCACCATATCTACTATATTTGGAACCACACCCACAGGGACCAATTCAGACTTATCCATATTAATTTTCAACCCAGAAACTATTTCAAACCAAAATAGCACCAGCCGGAGAAACAGAATCTGACCAAGATCAGCATCACATAAGACCAAGGTATCATCAGCGAAGAGAAGATGTGTCACTTGCAAAGAGTTACCTGTAGGACCCACCCTAAAACCAGACATGAGCCCATCCCTCACTAACTTATCCAACATTTTACTAAAAGCATTCATAACAATGACAAACAATAAAGTGGACAATGGATCACCTTGTCTTAAACCTCTAGAGCTTTCAAAGAAACCACACGGAGATCCATTAATGAGAATGGAGAATTTAACAATAGAGATGCAAAAGAAAACCCATCTTCTCCATTTTTCATGAAAACCACAACGATCCAACATATAAATTAGAAAGTCCCAATTCACATGATCATAAACCTTCTCTACATCCAACTTACACATTATGGGTCAGGTTAGACCCACAGATTGGTCAGTTTTTTTATGAAGAAAAAATCAATAAAAATTAAAAAAATACTGCCATCTACACGGTGTTTGCTAACTTTACTGAACCTCTATTACAATTACATGTACAGCAGTAGTTGGTCAGTTATACTTATTTCAAATTAAGTATAACTGAACAACTAGATAAATTGATGCAGAATATTATGCAGAAGGGACCATGAGTAGATAAATTAGTACTGGGTTCAAATGTAGTAAGTACATACTCAGATGGTTTGTCTCGTCGTCCAGAAAACCTGAATAATCAAGATGCAACATGTATTAGCATTATAGAACCAACAAAATTTTAATAATTATATATCCCAAAACCCAGTAGCACTTACCATTTATCCAACAATTTAACCATTGGACGCGAAAGACTATAACCAATTACTACATAAATCACTACAACAAAGAGGAATTAGGGTTAGGGAATAGGGAACGAAGAAAACAAAAGCAAAATCCAATTACATGAAATAGAAATAAATAAGCACAATCGATTAACATAAATTCTTACCTAGCCTTAGATTGGTGATGGGTGCAGCCGCCATTATGATGCAATTTCCAAAGATCGATCATAACTCTGAAAAGAGAGGAGTGCACGTATTTATATAGGGGATTTTTTTTTTAAACATTTAATACTATTATATAGGGGATAAAATATTTTTATGCAGAATATTATGCACTCCTCTAATAGTACTATCTCAAGAAAACACTTCTAAAAAAGGCAAATCTCCTTCCTCAAAGTTCATTTGTAAAGGCAAATTTCTTTAGATCTCTCCTCAGGGTTTTACTGCGACAAGTAACATTTCCCTTTCAGGTTTATGTGTGCTCCATTTTTTTTTTTTTTGGTGATCTTATATCAGTTTGCTTCATTTCTTGATTATATAAGTGTAGTTAGAACAAGACATGCAACAATTTCAGCGTTACTATAAGTTAGGAACATGTACAATACAAAATAGGTTCCCTCAAGGAGTTACATCAACCAATACCATCAGCCATAAATATTCATTCTCTAAACCAAAATAAAAAGCTGAGGCCAAACAAGTTGCTGCAAAGAAACACAGTGAGGCAGAGAGGAGACGTAGGATGCGAATCGATGGTCAATACACCACTCTACGTGATGTCCTCCCAAACTTAGTCAAAGTAAGTACAAAGATTCATACAAATAGTAACTCCATCAACTCTGTTTCTTCGAACTTTGTTATTAGCATCAAAACATGTAAAAATTAAAGTGGTAAATTATGATTAGTGTAAGTAATTTTTAGGACACAATTTTTTCACAATCACTGTAGTGGTAGATTGTGATTAGAGTAATATTATTTTCATATAGGTTCGTCATTGAGTCATTAACACAATATTTATTAGCACCAATCTCATGTTATCACAAGAGTTGTAATTTTTTTTTGTAATCCTTTTTTTCTTATTGTTGGGTAATTTTACAAACAATAGATGGACAAGGCGACCGTGCTTGCAGAGACGGTCCAGCAAGTGAGGGAGTTGAGGAAGACTGTTTCAGATTTGGAAGGAGTTTGTGGTGGCAGCAGTAAGGATTGTGTGTTCCCTGGAGGGGCTGACAAGTTGAGTTTGGAAAACGGTGACAGTGACGATGACAAGGGGCTGGTCAAGGTCAAATTTAGCTGTGAGGATAGGCCGGGGTTGATATCAGCTGTGGCAAGGACACTGAGGTCTATGAAAGGGAGGGTGGTGAAGTTTGAGATGTAACACTAGGTGGAAGGACTAAAAGTGTGTTGTGGGTTCAAGGGCTGAGTGGTGGCAATGAAGGGATTGGAATGCTAAGAAGAGCTTTGAAGGTAGTCATTGACAGGCTCAATTTGCCAGGGATTAGCAAGAGGTCACAGCTCACTTGATGATTATAAGTTTTTTTGGGTCTAATGGAACATTTATAAGATGGGATTCTGAGGTAAATTGTGTGGAATCAGGGAGGGGGGATTGTATCAATTATAAGACTGAAAAAAATAATAATAGTTAAGATTGTAGCCATAGGGGATTCGGACATGGTAGCTAGTAGGATTTCATTAGGAGGCATTATAATGTATATCTGGTTTGACATGGTTTAACTTACCATATACCTTCGGTTATAGGAAAATACCTTTAGATTATACATGAAGCCCATAGCTTTAAAGATTCATTGTTTAAAAGGTTGTGATAATAGATTACTAATGAAAAATATGCTAGCTTCTTATTTTCAATGATTGAATTTTTATCTCTTGTTTCAATCCTCCTTCCTTCTTTATTTCAATGTAAAGTATTGTCATACAAAACACACCCATATTTTGTTTTGGTAAAAATTAAAATTAAATGTTCCATGCTTTGTTAATTTTAAGTTTGACAGAAATCACCTTGATAAAGAATTGAAAATTTATATTACTATTAGAGGAGTACACGTATTTATATAGGGGATTAAATGTTTTTATCACTATTATTATTAAGTTGAGCAGAAAAAAAATATAAATATAAATATATTTAAAAAAACCCAAAGATCAGTTCAATGTAACTCCTTAAAGGCAAACAACACTAATGACTAAACAACAATAGTAAAAACAATAGGGAGAGGGTCAGACAAAGACAAACCAGCAAAGCAAGATAGAGAGAAAGGGACACAACAAGTCGAGAGAAAACAGAGTGAGTCAGAGAGAAGCAAGAGAGAGAATTAGAGCAAGAGAGAGAGAGAGAAAACATTGAGAAATTTTACCTAACACCGGAAAGATAGAACCGCTGAGAAAAGGTAGAGAAAAGGTTTTAGGGTTTGTGTATAGTAAGAGCTAGTTATTTAAAAAAATTTATTAATTAAATAATATATTTTAATTTTAAATATATATTAAATATATGGGTTGGTCAGGTCGGGTTTAGCGGGTTTGAAATTTTATGACCCGTACCCAACTCGACCCGCTATCAAAATATTAACTATAGAATAAAATAATATAAAATTTGACTTTTCCCACTTCTCTCTAACCAGTCTCTCTTCCTATCTCTCTCTCTTAGCCACCCACCTACCAACAACCCAACGCACCACCCACCACAGATACAGACCCAATTCTCAAACAAATGCCACCCACTGTCACCCAAAATCCCCCGATCAAGCAAACAGACCAATAGCACCACCACCACCACGCCACAATCAACAAACACCACCAACCACAAACCCATCCACCACTCCACCACTCACCACAAACCTATTCAAACAAATCAAAACAACCACATTACCACACCCAAGTCGGAACAAACACATACCCATACCCAAATTGGAACAAATCAAAACAATCACATACCCATTTCTCAGACCTCAAACTCCGATCATCGTTGCTGTAGGAACACCACCTTCAAACCTCAAACTCCGATCGAAGATGCTGTAGCTTCTAACAGAAGCATTACTATTGAATATGAATAAGGTATGTAATCATTCCCTACCCATGGCCATCCTTGAATAACCCACTTCTGAATACTTACTTAAATCTCATTAACTATAAACTTGCAAGTGTATGTAATCATTCACAAAAAATTTCATTTGAAAATTCCTATTCAATCATTCAATGGCATATAAAAAAAAATCCTAATCAAAATGTAATAGCATATAAGAAAGAAAAACTTCCAAGGCCACACAATTTACAGAAATTTTTCCAGCTATGGTTGCCACCTAGTCATCAAATAACCAAGTGACAAAACCATGCATGATCTTCTGCAAGCCACCATATTTCTGACTTTTCTTCGCATACTCGGAAACCAGTTTGTCGGTGGCTGCCAAAATAGCATCCATATTCCTCCCCACTTCTAGATTAGGTGGCCCTTGAAAATGAGCATAGAAAGCTTCGAAACTTCCACAGTAAGCTTTGCAATTTCATCTCCAAGTGTACATTGGTCACACTCCAATCTTGGAGAATAAATAGCAAAGCTTACTGTGGAAGTTTCGAAGCTTTCTATGCTCATTTCCAAGGAGCCACCTAATCCAGAAGTGGGGAGGAAAATGGATGCTATTTTGGCAGCCACCGACAAACTGGTTTTCGAGTATGCGAAGAAAAGTCAGCAAAAGAAGAAATATGGTGGCTTGCAGAAGATCATGCATGGTTTTGTCACTTGGTTATTTGATGACTAGGTGGCAACCATAGCTAGACAAATTTATGTAAATTGTGTGGCCTTGGAAGTTTTTCTTTCTTATATGCTATTACATTTTGATTAGTATGTTTTTTTTATATGCCATTGAATGATTGAATAGGAATTTTCAAATGAAATTTTTTGTGAATGATTACATACACTTGCAAGTTATGGTTAATGAGATTTAAGTAAGTATTCAGACGTGGGTTATTCAAGGATGGCCATAGGTAGGGAATGATTACATACCTTATCCATAGATTCGATTAATTTATCTATATACACCTGATTACCTTACGCAATTAATGGATGCTCATCGTCTAATTTTTTACAATAACACATAAACCTGCACAATAACAACTTGGTTACTATTCACCAAGAATACTATATATATCTTTCAACAAATATACAAATACTATATACAATTATTAAAAAATTAAAAAAAAAACAAAAAACAAAAAAGACAAGCGTATATTGTATAGATGCACAATATGAAAAATATACAAAGACTTCTTTATGTTTACGTGCACAATTGAACTAAAGAACTAATGTGGTATATATGTCATTATCAAAATATAGCAACCCATCACACAAAATCCCCTCCCAAAGTACCAACATAGCTTAACTAGAAAAAATCTGCTGAAGAAACCAATTTTGAGATGTTATATGACTTTAGCATTCCACACGCCAGCATAAGGCAATGATATAACTAAGAATTTGGTACATTTTAGAATCTAAGGAGAATATAAATTAGTATTACTTATTAATTGTATTAGTCTCTAGTTTCATAACAATACTAATGCCAAAACTTTTTGAATTCTAGTTTAGATGCCTTCGTTAAATTTGTAGCGGAATTATTAATTATAATATTATCAACTTATTTTCTTATATTATGTGATGCACAGAAAATTATATTTTACCACAGTTATATAATTTTATTTTACCATATTTCAAAATGCACCAAATCATAAAGTAAAAAAAATGTAAAAGCAATACATGATTTGGAGTCGAAAAGAAAAACCGATGAAGTAACTGTTTTAAGGTAAAAAACACCTTGGGGATAGAGACAATCCCATAGAAAATCAATTATGAAGAAACAGTCAAAAATAGCAGGAAGTACACAAAACCATTGCACCTTAGATCCTCTATGCAATCCCTACAAGAGATCCACTTGCCTTCCTAAAACAATAGTCTTAGAACCTCTAAAATCCTTCAATAGTGGTTTCCTCCACACAAACTATAACCTTTGCCATATTCCAAGACAACTACAAGCTATTATTAATAACTAAATAAAAGTCATCCCTAAGTTATTATAGACAAAAACAAGGAACTTACCCGGTTAACCCTACCAAACCCATCGCATATTTTCATCAAGGACTAGTAATAGTACCCATTATTGAGTATTTGACTATGACATTAACCCAACATAAAACATCATCATCATTCCCCTTATAAAACTCCAACTCAACACTCTCATCATCTCCACTCTCGTTCATTTCCTTTCCTCCCAATATTATTCCCCATAACCTTCTTTGTTTTCCCTCCCCACAGTTTTCACATTCATCCTCTTCCCTGCTTTATTAAAAAAAATGTCTAGCAGAACAGATTAATAAGCAAGATTCACCAAAAATACAACCCAAACAACAAGATTGAACCTATTCACAAAACTAAAGCAACCTACATAACACTCACTCATTGACAACCATTGCAGAAACTTTTCTTCACACTTCTCACATTAGATAACAAAAATTATATCATAAACTTTACCATGTCAACAACAAACTACATTGTAATTAGTTAATTATCCACCAAACTTTTCAACACTAGGAAGCAACCCATCACACAAAATTCCATCCCAAAGTCCCAACAACTACAAGTTATTAGTAATAACTTAATAAAAGGCATCCCTAAGTTATTATAGACAAAAACAAGGAATTTACCCTGTTAACCGTACCAAACCCATCACATAATTTCATCAAGGACTAGTAATATTCAAAACCCACAACCTTACCTTTCTCTGAGGGACTGCTGCTTTGGTGGTTCTGAGGCTTGACCAGGATCGGGTTGATGACATTGACAGCTTCTTGTACAACAGGAGCCTAGAGGACGCCGCCATAGGAGAGAGTTTTCAGAAAATGAAATGACACGGTAGAGAAATTTTTTTTGGGAGTAAAAAACAGAGTTGAGAAACTTAGGGTTTAGGCTGAGAGAAATTTAGGGCTGGGCATGGGCATGGGCACGGGCCTGGGAAATTATGATTTGGGCCTGGGCACTTATGATTTGAGAAATTTAGAACCCTTTTAAGATTTTTTTTTTCGCAAAATTTAATTTTGTTTTTGTTAACAAAAAGTATATATATAAAAAAATAAAGCTACATAGATTAAAATATAATTAACAAAGAATCCAAATTGAATGCATCTGAAAAGCAGAATCCAAAATAATCATTCAATACGAGACTAGTTAGTATGGCATGCACGAATTTGAGGGCTCAAACAGGTCCACAAACCAAAATATAAATTATTAAGCACTAATTTTATTTAATATAATGTTAGATATATTAATTTTAGAGTAATAATATATTAGAAAGTGAATCCATGACTAACAAATGAGGTTTAGAAATTAGAATACAAACCAAGAATAAGGTTTAAATCAAACAAGTAAATAAAAGATAATTAGATTGAAACTAAAGGAAATACCCCACCAGTGTCCCTAATTTTTCAAAAAAGTAAAGACCATATCCAACACAAGTTGGACACTCTAGTGAAGTTCATGCTTCCTAGATACAAATTACAATGTTCTCTTAAAAGAAATTTAAAGATATCAGCGTTGAGAATTTTATACGAATTACAATGTACTCTTGCGGGTGTATATATACATATCAATGTTGAGAATTTTATACCCAGTATTGTACGGTATAACTTACTGTGGGGCCCCAAATATTTAAACAACCCCGGCCTACTCCATAGCCAGCCCAAGGCCCGCGCCAAGGAAGATGTAGAGGCCGAGGGTAAAAGGGAAAAACCCAAGCCCTCAAGGGGCCTCGCCGAGGATTCCCACCTCCTCGGCCAACCGACGTTGATAGAAGGAAAATATCTCTCACCCATCAAACGTACGCCACCAACCTTCTGGTCGCTTTAATGGTGAAGTGACCAGCAAACCCAGGTGCTTTAGTCACCCCAACTAATAGAAAGTCTGCAAAGGCGGCTGAGAACTAGCATAAAGCCTGCAAAAACAGGTGATGGGACAAACCCTTATACATAGAGTTCAGATAGTCGACGAATGGACGGCTAAGATTAACTAAAACAATACTATATAACCAAGAGGATTCCCAACATAAAAATGGGGGATATTTTTCAGTCCTGAGAGAAATGACAGGATTTAGATCAGCTCTAAGAAAAAGAGATCCTCGAACTAAGCCAAGGACGAACATGATCTTCACAAACACTTAGCCAAAATCATCGTAAAGATCCTTATAAATACTTAACCAAAGTTATGGTCCTCATCCTCATAGAAAACACACCCAGTAAAATTACTTTGATATTATTCCTATGTATTTCGCATCATTCATTGTCTGTCTTGCTAATTCTAGCCCTTACACCCACATCTCTACAAATTTTATTGTCATGGGTCCATTACGAAATGAGTCCCTACAATTGGCGCCCACCATGGGGCGGACTTGTGCGTTAGCAAGTGCGACAGTTGGTGTGAAAAAATCAAGAGCAACACTTCTAAAAAAAAATAACATCAGAACAATACAGTTTACAGCAACAACATTCATTCAGAAGTCTATAATCACAAGAAACAAGAATATGCGAAAAGTAAAAAAGAGACAAAACAAATCTACTTCTTTATTAATATATGAAGAAAAAGTTACATCTCTTACAAGTGATGCCCGTGGGGCTTGTTCTAAAGCTAACTACAAAGACAGACGCCTAGCAAAGCTGGCAGAGGAACAAAAGATAGAAAAGAAGGCTCGTTGAGGAACAAAAGATAGAAAAGAAAGCTGGCAGAGGAATAAAAGATAGAAAAGAAGGCTGGATGAGAAGCAAGAGAAGAGGAAATGAAGAGGGGAAGGCTGGTTAAGGAGCAAAAATAGAAGAGATAAAAGGGAAAAGGAAAAAAGAAGGCAACATGGAAGGCGGAAGAGGCCGCGGCACAGGACGGCTCCACTTCTGGGTTCCGCCTGGTTTCCCTCCCACCCCCATCGCTGCCGACTTGGAGGGTCAACGGCCCATACCCAAGGGAAGGAGGTTACGTTCTTTCTAGATCCTCCTCCAAATGGTAAGGAGGGTTCCACCTCTAGTTAAGTTGAAAAGAAGGAGAATCTTCGGACTTCTCCTACCCCAACCCCAACGTGACGTCCAGGGTTGGGGTGTCATCCTTGGCTCCTGATAGGGGCTCAGCATCCTCGGGAACGCCCTTTCCAAGGGCCAATGCATTAGAAGGGGCTCAAACTGCTATTTCTTGCAGAACCTCTGGGCAATATTTTTGGGAGAAGTTTAAGACGGATGTTTGTCAAGTGTGAAGGAAAAGGTTGCCCCAAGAACGCCTTTTATAGAGGGTGAAAAGTTGGTGAGAGCCAATCCACATTAAATCCTAGGGAGAGATTTCCGGAGGCAATAATTTCGCCCAAATTCCAAGGGGCTTATCCGCCGTTAGATCCTTGTAGATCCATGACTGACATTAATGAGGAGGCACTGAAACGTCAAAATGCGTTACTCAATCGACCCAGGAGAAGCCTTGTAATCAGAAGAGTCACGCCAAACAAAGAGGCAGAACAGAACAAGGTCTTATCCTTCCCCAACTCCAGCTTGCGTGTGTTATTATTTTTGCTTGAAAAGTGTATTTGTTTAATGTTTATTATAGATTATAGCGATATAGAATTAAATGGCAATGGATAAATAGATAAAATAATAAATAAATGAGAAAACTAGGTACTGGACAGAACTAAGGCATTGCATGGTCCTCGGACCCAAGCCTCTAGGGAAACCAGATACTTCAAATGAAAATGAGAAAACTAAGTACTGGACAGAACCAAGGCATTGCATGGTCCTTGGACCCAAGCCTCTAGGGAAACCAGATACTTCAGAATAAAAACCAAGTGTTAGACAAAACTTAAGTACTGCATAGTCCAAGGACTCAAGCCAACAGGGAGACCACTCCCTCATGAAATACTAAGTGCTAGGAAAAGCCAAGATCTTGCATGGTCTTCGGACCCAAACCTATGTGGAAAATAGTCACTATGGGGCAATGTAAGCGCTGAATGGAACCAGGGTCCTTGTACTGACCACGGGCCAAAATCTACGGCGAAGCCAACCCCTTTTATGCTAAATAATGAACCCTATCAGGGACGAAAACCACGAGAAACTGAGCGCTAAGGCACAAACGACTTAAACCTACCTATCCTAGAGGAACCAATAAGAAGCTCAGGTAGAAAAGTATAAACTAGAAAGATAAAAGCCTTGTAGAAACAAGGAAAAACTCCTCGGACAGGCCCTTAGCGCCAAAAGGAAATTGCAAGAACAATTGAAGTAATGGTAACACTGACAGGGAGGTAAGGCTCAACAGGGCATGAAAATGTGCCGAGAAAGTCAAAGTCCTTCTCCCCGCCCTAGAGGTCGAGCAGCAGAATTTTGAGGGGCTATTGTGGGGCCCCAAATATTTAAACAACCCCGGCCCACTTCATAGCCGGCCCAAGGCCCGCGCCGAGGAGGATATAGAGGCCGAGGGTAAAAGGGAAAAGCCCAAGCCCTCAAGGGGCCTCGCCGAGGATTCCCACCTTCTCGGCCAACCGACGTTGATAGAAGGAAAATATCTCTCATCCATCAAACATACGCCACCAACCTTCTGGCTGCTTTAATGGTGAAGTGACCAACAAACCCAGGTGCTTTGGTCACTCCAACTAATAGAAAGTCTGCAAAGGCGGCTGAGAACTAACATAAAACCTGCAAAAGCAGGTGATGAGACAAACTCTTATACACAGAGTTCAGATAGCCGACGAATGGACGGCTAAGATTAACTAAAACAATACTATATAACCAAGAGGATTCCCAACATAAAAATGGGGGATATTTTTCAGTCCTGAGAGAAATGACAGGATTTAGATCAGCTCTAAGAAAAAGAGATCCTCGGACTAAGTTAAGGACGAACATGATCTTCACAAACACTTAGCCAAAATTATCGTAAAGATCCTTATAAATACTTAACCAAAGTTATGGTCCTCATCCTCATAGAAAACACACCCAGTAAAATTACTTTGATATTATTCCTATGTATTTCGCATCATTCATTGTCTGTCTTACTAATGTCTAGCCCTTACACCCACATCTCTACAAATTTTATTGTCATGGATCCATTACGAAATGAGTCCCTACACTTACATTATTATAAAAGAATTTTTTATAAGTACTTTAAAGAATTAATATTTAGGTAATGTACGTATGTGATTTGAGTTTGCCTGGACACGTGCACCAACTCAAAGTTCCAGGCTCTACCTTGGCAACACGGATTTGAATAATAATAATAATAATAATAATAATAATAATAATAATATATTTTAATGTAGTATCAGTTTTCAAAGCAAAGACAAATATAGAAATTATGTGCGTTTTAATCACTGATGAAATAATAACTATTTTGATAGTGGAAGTCATTTTTGACAAGTTGTGATTTGTTTAAAGTATGAATTTTTTTTTATAAAAAAAATGTATTTTTTTATTATTAAAGATTATTAGCATAAATTATTTAAAAAAAATTAAATGGGTATATTAAAATCACCCCTAGAAAACAAGCTAAATAGGTGAACGCATTCAATGCAACAAAAATACAATACAATCGGTTTCTGTATCATTAAAAATTGATAGATTTCTACAAGGTTTGACAAATTGACACGTGTGCCGGAAAGAATGGGCAGAGGCCGTACATTGCGTTGCATCACCAACACTCAAACTAAGCGTAGCTTCACCTCATAGGTGAGTTGTTGTGGTGGGGCTTATAATTATTATTATTATTTTTTTTTTTTTTTGATAATGGCTTATAATTTAAAACTACACATTTTCTTAATGTAAATAGTAGGCTGTTATTCATACTCGCATTAAAAACTAATAGTTAATAGTAGACTGTTATTCATACTCGCAGTAAAAAGTAAAAAATCACTGATGTTAGTACTTGAATCTCATCTACCAATTTAGTTAATGGAATGCAAAACATTGACATTATAACCAATTTAAAACAAATACAAACAAAGACCCACATTTAATAACACCCCACATCCATCCTTTGTGAAATTATTCGGTGTTCCCAAAACAAAATAGTGCACGCTCTTTTTTCTCACATAATTGTAAATCTCAACATATATTAATTGGTGAGACCTATTAGTAACAAAAATAAACTAAATAGTAAAATAAGTTGACTTTAAACTCACTTCCCAAACACAACCCAATGAATAAATATTGAGTTGGATTATACTGACAATTTTGACATAAAGAAATAAAAAGTTTTTGGTAAGAGAAGAATACAAATAATACAACTTTATGATAATAGAATCATATCGATTCTTTGTTTTGAAGAGCACAATATGGTATGACCTTAATGGATTTAATAGGTTAATCACAAATCAAATGCAACTAATGTTGTCCCCTATTTCTCTTGTCTATATTACTATTTAAGGGGTTTTTCCTGTTTGAATTCCTCAATTTAAATGTTCAAAATATCATTAAACTCATCTGTTTCTAAGGCTTAAATCATAAGGTTAGACATGTAAAATTAGTAATTTAAAAACTCCTATTTTTTGGCTAAATTAAAAAAAGAAAAACATTTTTTTCTCCCATCTCCACATTTCTCTCTCACGTTAGTTTTCCTTCTTTTTTTTTTTTTTTTTTTTTTTTTTTTTTTTTTTTTTTTTTTGGGGGGGGGGGGGGATAACTTTCCACTTTTTGTTTTTATTGAATGATTTTCTACTTTTTTAATTAACAAAATCATTTTTTCCCTTTTTTTTAACCGATTAGATTTACCATGTTTCACTCCTAAAAAAATGCTTTTAATTTGCCAACTACGGTTTCCACTAATACACCAACATTTATTTTGTAACAAATTGCTGAATCACAATACTTGATTTTCTACTAAAACATATGAAACTTTGATATTAGAACTAGATGTTATAAGAAAATCTAGAACTAGAATTGAGGGATCTTCTCATCATTATCCATCGAAGTCGCTAGGATTTTCTCACTTGGAAAAATTGCTTCTGGTACAAAGCTCATGAATTAAAAGTACACAAGTTTCAACAAAAAGTTCTAAATCTAACATCAAAGTTTTTATTAAAAAAAAAAAAAAAAAAAACCCCTTTTTTTTATCTCACAGATCTTCTTCTCATTAGAAAGCTCACTTGGGGCCTGTTTGAATATCACTTATTGCTAAAAACTGAAAACTTATTACTGAAAACACTGTAACAAAATAATTTTTAAATGAGTGAATAATGCCGTGGAACCTAGTTTTAAAGTTGTTTTTGCTGAATTCCGTACTTGTGAGTCTCGTGAAAAGTGCACAGGACCCACAGAAAAATGTCAAATACAGAGAAAATTTAGTTTGTAGTGCAATCCAAACATACACTTGGAAATTTTGGTTCTTTGTTTCTATTCCAAATTCCACACTTTGCACCGTCTGGTCTTTGAGAAAGTGTAAGAAAAGATTGAAAATTTGAAATCTTGAAGCTTTTATCCTAAAATGGAAGTTAACTTTTATCTGGGTAGGTTTTTTTTTTTTTTTTTTTTTTTTTTTTTTTTTTTCATATGTTTACTTAATACCCAAATGGAGCATCGAATAGGAATAGCCATGTTTTTTAAAATTCATCTACCTAAGTTTTTTCTTTTAAATCTCAAATTTTAAAAACTAAACCAAGGAAAATGCTGGAATTAGATTACATTTTCCTCAGTTTCTTAGAATCAATCGGTGGCCATTTTGACAACTTTGACGATGGATTCTTGCCATCTGTTGTCATGGGTGTTGTTGAATGGGCGGTGATTTCCAGGTTTAGCAAGGATTGACGAGAAGGATTTGGGTTTGAGAAGAAGAGAGAGAAATTGTGTTTTGATGTGGCTTCCTTTTAACCCCTAGATTTTTTTATTAGCCATGTGTTCCTCATCAATGTAAAAACGAGAAATAAATGGGAGGCTTTTTAACGGGAGGGGAGCCAGTCCCAAATTTTAAGAGCTTAAATTCGGTTAGGGAAAAAGGTAATTTTACAGCAACCAATGAATAAACGACATGTCATCATTTTACTAAAAAACAAAAAATACACTTCAGCGCACACAATGCAAACTCAATTAAATCAAGAATTCTTTTTTTTTTTTTTGGGTTTTAGCCGATATGTGATGAATATTTTATTGAGTTTTGGGATTTTGGGCATGTCAGAAAAACTATAGAATTTTTGGTGGTGTTTTGGGTATATTAAATTTGTTGTAATTTTTTTGGGTCACCTGTTGCTTTTCCATTTGTGTATAAGATAATTTTGCCTTTAGGGTAATTAAAAGTTTTTATTAATTGAATTTAATTTCTTTTGTAATGTTTTCGTGTGAAAATAGTTGTGAATATCATGTGAAATGTTATCTCAAGGGATATGCTCATATAGTGTACAAACTAAAGATAGTCCAATATGTACTTTCATGCTTGGAAATTATATTGTATCTATAGTCTATACTTCTCACAATAGTTGTGTATTGCATTTGCATACAAGACTCACAGTGTCAGGAACTCTTCCCTTGCTGTAATGAGTAATCTGCCCTCAACTATTAATATATATATATATATATATATTTTTTTTTTTATAGCTTGCTTCATCTGTTTTATTTTCAGTCATCTAGATCTAAACTATAGTTGTGCAGAATGCCTTCCCACAATTATTTTTATGGTAAATGTTGTCTAATGAATTGATGAATGGTGAACCTTAGATTCATGAGATGTAACTTTTGTAGGTTGCATTTGTTGCATTTGTTAATAGATCTTGTTGTTTGAGTATTATTTTATTTGTGGTTATACTATCATTGGATGCAACTGATTATGTGATTTCAGCAACAACAAAAAAAAAAAAAAAAAACTGATTATGTGATTGACTTGTCCCTTTGATGTTAGTTTGATTTAGAATGTGATAATGGAACTGTAATCTCTTTCTACTCTCCAATCTTTTGCTCTTTTTTTTGGTAAATACAGCTTGCATAAATGACCTAAGTTCTTACAAAACGACTTTTCCTAGCCTCAGAGTTATCAAACTCTGATAAAATAAAATAAGAAGGTACATCAGAAGGGGATATTCAAATAACATGACATCTGAAAATAAGGAACAGCCTATGGAAAGCTTGAACTAAATTCCTGCACTCGAGTACAAGGCTAGAGATAAGTATCTTAGGCCAAGAAACACTATTTAAAGTTAATTCAAATCCAATGACACCGTTTCAGGAAATCCAAATACAAGGTTTTAGTAAAACTTAATACAAACGCCAATGTTTCATACAAGTGCCAAAGCCCTAAATTGTGTTGTGTCTAATTTTCAACAAATAATCTGATCTGCAGATGCCATGTAATGTAAATGATGTAACATGATAAGATGATAATCTATTAATCGTATCGTACAGCAGCCTTCAACTCAATTCTACTAAAAAAATCATTATATATATATATATATTAGTCCTCTAAGTCATCACTTTTCATTTCAATCCTCTAATGAACGAATGCAAATTAGAGGATAGAAATGAAAAGTTGAGAAACTTAAGAGTAGGTTTTTCATTTTGGCCTAAATTTTTTTTTAAAATAATTCCAAAGAAAAAGAAAAACAATAATACCTGATTTTGGATTAAAAAATAAAACCCTTGTTCAACTGTGGTGCAAGCAAAAGAGGGAGAAAGAAATGAGGGCGAGAGTCGTTTGATGCATACAACTAGAATTACATGGCGGAACCTCCGCCCTACCACCATTGTGGTAGATTAGGTCGCTCAACAAAGCAACAATAATGATATACTTTCATCGATTTGAGATCCACTCTTCTGTCTTCGACCCAAGGGATTGTTTTGTATGGATTCCTTTGTGAATGAGTCTTTGCTAATGGACTGGGATTCTAGTTTCTAATGCGGTGGTTGACAGGGTTTCGCTAGTAGACTTCGGCCAGTGTGGGGTGCAGTGCCAAAATTTGCACAACAATGACTAACCACACAGCTACCTAATATACATGATATTGTTTTTGTATAAAAAATACAAACAATTTCCTAAGAGGGATAGAGCAAAATAGTGGGATAGAGAAGAGAGATGCTTCGTTTAAGAGTTCATAAGGGAATGAAATGGAATGATCATAAATGAATGAAAATGAATAAAATGAAATATAATGAATTTAATTAAAGGAAAGGAATAGAAAAGAAATGAATTAAATGAAATTAAGTAATCTTGTTTGGATATTTTAAAATAAAGGAATGGAAGGTAGGTAACCTTATTCGAGAGTAACATAGAAGGAAATGAATGAATCATTTTATGAGAATGTTAATATTAGAGCCCTATTTTTAAAATAAATGATTAAGTATATAAGACAATTTTGGGAATTTTAGTAAAAAAAATTCATTAAATCTAATTTCATTCCTTCCAGTTCCTCCCAATTTTGGGAGAGATAGAATTTGAGGTTTTGAGAGAATCAAAAGTAATGAGTATTTCTCCTTATTTGTTCCATTCCCTCCCACTTAGCCCTAGTTTGGGAGGAGAAAAATGAATGTAATGGAAAAGAACGAAAAGAATAATTTTTATAATATTCTTCTCTTGAGTAATGCTACAGTTACAAACTATTTAACAACATTTTTACAAACTATTGATGTGTCTAACTTCTTATTGGTTTTCATACAAACCCACCATTAACATCACTTTTTTATTTATCAAAAACCACCTACTACATCAGCAGTTTGTAAATTTTTTTTGTAAAAAATTTTATATCTCTAGCATTGCTCTTCTTTCCTTCCCTTATTTGAGAATTTTAATTGAGGGAATGGAAATTTCATTCCATTGTTTGAGAGTTTAAGTGGGAGGGAATGGACTTAAGCTGTTTTGGACCTTAAACGATGTCATTTCAGTTTTATGCCCAGGTTAAAATTTTCCCAAGTCACATTTTATACTCTCTCTCTCTCTCTCTCTCTCTCTCTCTCTTTCAGCCTTTGCCGCTAGAGGCTATCGTTCTTCAAGTTTCCCCCTCTCCTCTCTTCTTTGTCACAACTATTCTCTCAAACTTTCTAGTGATGGTTTCGATGCTCAATATGAGGCTATTATGCTTCTCCTTCTTATGCTTTTTACCAAATGCTCAATACCTAGGCTATTATGCTTCTTGTTGCTTTCTAACCAACTTAAAATAAAAGAATTTTAGCCAAATTTGATGCCTTGAATCTTGATTAGTCGACTGCTATTGAGCTTGTAGTAAGCTTGTGTCAATCAGTCGAAGAGGTGTTAAGTTGGAATCAAAGGAGCAAAAAATCCTTTTCCAACTAGCCTTGAGTTTTTGTTTTGGACTTGATAAAACACATCATAAATTCAACAAAGACTCAATGTTTGGTTCACTATTTGCCAACGGCCAATTTTTGGACCCTAACATAATGTATGGATGACATCCATTGTGGGTGGATTCATGACACAAATCCTCAGAAACCCTGTCTCTTTCAAATCACTATGGTATGTCAAAAGCTACCTAAAGAAAAATCAAGTTTGGGCTGAAAGATTTGCAAGGGCCCAATTAAGATTAATGGATTAAGGAGTTTATGATGCTGGGCCAAAATGAAGCCCAGTAAAATAAAAAATGACGTGATAGTGGTGTGATCATATAACTTGATGATACCACATACCCATTAAGCTTGTGGCAGTGTCGGGCACATGTAGGGCAATAAGTCTTGCTAACATTGACACTTTCAAAAGGCCAGAAATGGACAAAAGCATGTCCCCTTAAGGTGCAGGCTCACCACTATACGGAGCAACCGTTGAGCTTTGCCAAGCTTGGAGGCATGGAACCATTGTGTTTGCAATGACTGTGATGGCTGAATTGTGGGCTTTAAAGGATGGTCTAATTATTGTTTGGTAAAAATAGAGCTGGATGCTGAAGTCGTAATAAATCTTGTTTAAAATTCCAACCAAATGAATACCTCCCTCGTTTCTCTTGTAGTACCTTACGTTAATTAATGAATTTTATCCCACCTTTAAATAATAATAATAAAAATACATTGGAGAGACAATGAGGCCTCTCTCAAAAGTTATGAATTTATGATCAGTTATAGTATATGCTACCATTCAGCCCCAAGAAAGGCTTCCAAAGTTCATTAGGAGTATTATATGTATCTTTCAGCAAACAGATTCTGCAAAACATTCTGGAGAGGCACAACAGAAGCCACTTCATAATTTACATTAGTTACTGTGACTGTAAGAAGAAAAGAAATCAAAGCCACCAATAGCCTAGACATCTTTCACCAAGCAAATTGAAGGATGTGAGGAGTGGATGATTAATAGCCTAGACTGCATCTTTAAGAAAGCAATTACAACATATTTACATGCTCAGCAGTTGTCACAACTAATAGTCTGATAGAATGGAAGCAAGTGACTTACAGAATTTGAATAAAAAAGAAAATAGGAAAGAAGTTCATGCTGAAATTCTACTTATGTGAAAAAGCTGTATCCCTACAAGGACTGTGACTAAGGTGTCTTTGTGAGAGAGGTTAATAGAGTTATTAAGCAGCTAAACTTCACTAGTATAGTACATCAGTTTTTAGATACACTGGTATCACCCAGATGAACTAAGTCCCCATAAACCGTATATAAGGAATCAGTTCTCTCATAAATTTAAGTGAAAAGTTCCTAAGCAAACAGATTAATAAGCATCATGCACCAAAAATACTACCTAAACAACAAGATTGAACCCATTCACAAAACGGAAGCAACCTCTAAATTAGATTTGCATCAATCTCAAACAACATTCACCACAAACAATTATTAAATCAACACAAAAAGCAACCTATATAACACTCACTCATTGACAACCATTCCAGAAACTTGTTTTTCTTAATTTTCACATAAGATAACAAAAACTATACCATAAACTTTACCATTTCAACAACAAACTATACAGTAATTAGTTAATTAACCACCAACCTTTTCAACAATAGGAAGCAGCCCATCATACAAAATCCCCTCCCAAAGTCCCAACAACTACAAACTATTAGTAATAACTTAATAAAAGTCATCCCTAAGTTATTATAGACGAAAGCAAGGAACTTACCCAGTTAATCCTACCAAACCCATCACATATTTTCATAAAGGACAACTAATAGTACCCACTATTGAGTATTTGACTATGCCATTAACCCAACATAAACATCATCATCAATATCATCATTCCCCTTATAAAACTCCAACTCAACACTCTCATTCATATCCATTCCTTCGTCCCTCCCAATATTATTCCCCATTACCTTCTTTGTTTTCCTTCATTCCTCCCAACATGCATTCATTGTAAGCGTTTGGATAGCAACGAAAGTAACATCTGTGTTTTCTATTTCACGTTTTAGACCTTTTTTTTTTTTTTAAGGCGTTTGAGGGAGTAATGCAACTATTGTGCGGCTATTGTTCATGAACAGTAGCCACACTTTTTGTCCATGAACAATGCACCCATGCACTGTTCACGAACCCATAAATTTTACTTTTCAGCAACTTTTTCATTAAAAATGAGTCCCACTACACTATTCATACATTTAAAAATTATTTTGCTACAGTGTTTTTAGTTTTCAGTTTTCAGTTTCAGCAAAATAAGTTCTATCCAAACGGAACCATTATATAACTTAAAGTAAAAGATTACTTCACTTAATAAAAATAAAAAATATAAAAGAATGCTTTATTTTTATTATCAATTTTACTATTTAATTTTACTTAAATTAAAAAATATTTTCTTATTTTCTTTAATTTACACATGATTCTTGATTAAGTTGTACATCGCATGGACATACATACAACTTGTACGGTTTTAGACCCCTTACAAAACAACTAGATTGCGTAGCCTAGATTAATTAGCCAAGTTGTTACTTAGTCAAATTCAACAATTCTAGGTTAAAACAACCAAATAATCATATTATGCATATAAAACATATAAAGCAGCGGAAATAATAAAGAACACAAGATATGATCACCCAGGAAACCACACGGAAAAACATGGGGAGAATTTTACCCACCGATCCTCAAGGCAAAACGGAATCCACTAAGAAAGAATTGAAGTTCTTACAAAAGGACTTACAAGCTCCCCGCTTGACTTCCTAATGCTATCCACCAGTAAAACTTCCTGACACGACCACGCGCAGGCTCCGAGTCCACGGACTACTTCTTTCTTTGAATCCCTTGATCAGCTACAAGCACCCACGCTTGATTTTCTTTAAACTTCAAAGGCAGCAACCAAGTTGATCATCAAGATGTTGAAGTGATCTCAATCTTGAAAACCCTAAACTTTGTGTAAAAGAAAGCTCCTCTAGATCTCACAAGAGATTTACACAAAACCGCAATATATGAGCAACAATACAACTTGTGCAACTCTGAAAAACGTGGCTAGGGTTTGCCTTATATACTTAGGGCAAAAACATAAAACCCTAAACGTTTAAAGAGTTAGGACTGAGTTGGAAATTCTGCAGAAAAAACAACCTGTGCGATTTTCGATCGATCGAGCCAGGCCGAAAGTCCCAAGTACTTCTGCAGCCACTCGATTCCAACTTTACAATATTAAACCAACTTTGAGCAAGCCTAAACAAGACTAAATACATTGTTTTGATCATGGTTTGCCAACATTACAAATTAGAGTTCTAAATACATAAAGTCCTAAGACCTTAGAACCTAACACAACTTATTTGTTATTATTAATGACTATTTGTGCTTTTCTATAAATAAATATATATAATAAAAAAAAAATTACACTACTGTTAAAATGTTATCATTTTTCTTTAGACTAAGTTTAGGGAGAGAATATGGAGAACAGAGCATAGAGAGAATTGATGACATGCAATTATTATTAGGATTATTATTTTCACAAATAGATTTCTTAGAAATAAACCGTCTAAAAAGTGTAAAGAGGTGCAACTCATAACTCTTGTAGAGTTGTAGCAGATACAACTTGAACGCATCTCATTAGTCATTTTTAAGTATTGCAATAATTGTTAATATAAAATAATTTTTATGGATTATTTTTATAAGATTTAAATAAAAATTTAAATAAAGATTTCACAAATAGTGTTTCTTTGGCAACAATTAAAACAAAAGTAAATATAAAATATCAAAGATAAAAGGCAAAACTTAAACACAGGTCCATTGTGTGTCAATACATTAAGTCAGGTGCAATATATTAATTTTTCTAGTCAAATTCAATGCTAAAATATTTTATTCATCCCTAAAACTTTGCATGAAGTTATTTTCACGTCATTACACTTTTAAAAAAAATTAGGGTAAACTATATATTTGGTCCTTAACCTTTACACTATATATTGATTTGGCCCCTAACCTTTCAAATGTGTCAATTTGGTCCATAACTTTTTGGTATCATGTCAAAATGGTCCTTACTGTTAAGTAATGGATGGAAAATGCTAATGTGTCGACTACAAGAAATTTGGTATTTAGCGATGGCATATAGTCGTCGCTAATGCTTTAAATATCGTCGCTAATTATATTGGCGACGAAAAATGTCGTCGCTAACTTTCGTTAAACAAAAATGGTAACAAAAAAGTTTTTTAGTGACGATATTAATGTCGTCGCAAACACAATACTATTAACGATGACAAAGTCGTCACTAATAGTGACAATTGTCGTCATAAATAACTCAAGAACCTAAGACAAAATGTTGTCACTACTAGCTCATTAGTAGTGACGAATTTTTTTGTCATCGCTAGTAGATTATTATTAACGACGACATTTTTGTTGTCGCTAATATGTCATTACTAGCGACAACGCTTGTTGTCATCATAGATAATAATAGATTAGTGACCATAAACATGTCATCACTAAAATTTGCATATTAGCGATGATATTGTTTGTCGTCACTGATGATATGATAAAATATTAGCGACGACAATGTCGTCACTAATAACATTTTACATTTTTTTGAATTTTTCTATAAAATTTACATTTTGAATTTTACATGGGTACCTGATGGAAAATAATAAATCACAATCCCACACATCAAAAATTTTCAATCACAAATACTCATATAAGCATAATAATTGTTCAATCAATAACTACTAATAAGGGAAAACATACCCAAGTTCAATATCATATACATAATTTAAGTTCCAATCTATTCTCTCAAATACTAATCAAATAATAACATATTCTTCATGAAGATATGCTGCCAAGCTAAAACTTGTTGCAATGAAATGTATCTCCCCTCGACATCATATGTAAGATTGTAACCAAGGCACGCGACATTTTAACCTGAAATAATGATCATAAACCAATGTAAAGGTCAACTAAAATAGATGACAAAAATACTTACTAAATAATTTTAACATTCAAGTAAAATTTTAACATTTATATTTTTCAAAAATACCATAAATGAAAAGATATGAAAGCCTTATGTATTTAACAAAACTTAATCTGTATCAAGACTCATTCTCCAAAAGAAATAAGTCCAAATTAAAAATCATAACAAAGAACATATCAAAAGATATTAGGCAAAATATGATAGTATGATAAACATTTTGGTAAAGTAATTTATTCAAAGTCTATACAATGATAAAGATAATTACATAAAAGATTATACTAATTACAACAAAAGTGGACTATGGTGACAAAACATAATCCCACCATATGGAAAAAACATAGTTATCCAGACCAAGCACCTTGAACTTTTTTTGTGGTGAAAGTTTTGCAACTTGGATAGCTTCAATTATCTTATGGAGATATAGAATAGATTCACAATATATCAATTATGCATACAAGCTGACTCACAAAGCCATTTTCACTATTAGAGCTTCTTTGCCCCTAAGTTGAATGTTTAAAAGTCAAAATCTACCATTATTGGAGATTCTTCATATGATTTGTTACTTACAGTCCATTAGTCCTATTATTGCAGTGCCTTGTAGCTAGCTACTAAATGACATGCAAAAAATTTCACTCACTTTTATTTTAAAGAAGCAAAGATTCCATAAGAACACAACACTTCCCATTATTTTGCTAAATTCATATCTAATAAAATAAGCAATAGAAGTCATCTTCCTCACCATGTTCCGTAATAATAATAATATTATATTATATTATAAGGACCCACAATATCAAAACTAAAACAATGGCGCCCATGTTCTTTCAAATCCAAATAACAGAGTGAACGGATAGCTTACTGCGCCCATGGCTTCAAACCCAAAAACTCACACTATCAAAATTAAAACTAGGAACAAAAAAAAAATGCTTTTAATCAAAGGGTTAGTTCATGCTTTCTTAACATGAAAGTATAGATCATTGAAAATTTAAAATTAAAAAAAAAAAATCAATATCTATAAAATTACCTTTGAGAGAGAATAGCAAAGAGGGAACAACGAAAGTATAGATCCAATTAAACTTTCAGAACTGAAAAGAAAAGCTTTTGTTATAGATGAACATTTAGAATTGAAAAAAAAAAATCAATCACAATTTTCATTATGAAATTAGGAACCCTAGAAACTACACAAGAAAGAGAGAAATAGAATTAGGGAATGGAGAAGAAACAAAGAATGACAATGAGAGAGAGAGAGAGAGAGAGAGAGCTTACCAATTTGTGGAGGTTGAGGCGTGAGGAGAGGAGAGAAAGAACGTGAAAAAAAATGGGTATTTGGGTTTGTTTACAAGTTCCCAAAAAAAAGGGGTATGTTTGCATTTTAAAAAGAATTTTAAAAAAAAATGATATGTCCATAATATTTTTATAAAAAAATTTAAGTGATAGATTGTTACTGATTGTTATTATTGGGGCAAAAAAGTAATTTTAGTGTTAGGTATAAATTTGAACCAATAACAACTAACCACCTATAATTTGTTGTGAAAATATTATAAAAATATTGTAGACGTAGCACTTCTAAAAAAACAAATTTGGGTACTTTAAAAAATTTCAATTCGCGCGAATAAGTAAAAACTGGAAAACTTAACGTGTCTGAGTGGAAAACTTAAAAAGCTAAGTTGGGAGAAGTGAAAAAACAGTAAAAAGTAGGCTGTCATTTTTTTGGGTTTTATCACCTTCTTTGACTAGTTAGTTTTTTTAAAGAGAGATGTTACGTCTACAACAATTTTATAATATTTTTACAATAAATCACAGGTGGTTAGTTGTTATTGGTTCAAATTTGAATCTAACACTAAGATTACTTTTTTGCCCCAACAATAACAACCAATAACAACCTGCCACTTAAGAAATGTTGTAAAAATATTGTAGAAATATTGTAGACATAGCATTTCTCTTTTTAAAAAATGTATATTTAATACCATTTTGCTAACCAAGGCAAATCCCCAGGTCCCTACTAACTATCTCTTTTACTGATTTTAATTGATATTTTGTGGTTTTGTTTAACTTTTTAATAAAAGTTACAAATCCTTTACTTTTTTTTTTTTTTTTTAACTTATAAACTTGTAAGTGTTGTAACATGTATTTGTAAAGATCCATAATAAAATATACAGCTTCTATCAAATAATTAAATCTATAAATATGAAAGTATATATATATATATATATGCAACTTTCAAATTCATGAATATATAATTTTTTTTAAATAGCGGTAATTCTGAAATGATACATCAGTATTGACTGGTACCAAAATATTTCGTTTCTTTGATTAAACCAAAACGGCCATGGATAATGAATTAAACTCGATGAAGAATAAGTAAAGGTGTGATTAGTAAAAGTGTGTTTTCACATGACCCATTAACACACTTTTACCAATCACAATTTACCATATAGTAAATTGTGGCACAAAATTATGCTCATTTATGTGGTTCTAGCATAATTCCAAAATAATACCAAATGGATAAATTGTAAAGAGAGAATTGGAAGAATCCAAAACGTGTGGAGGAGAAACAACTAGAGAAAGAGTTTTGGATTTCCATCCACAAATTTCTAATTTTTTAATCATTTTTTACTCCCAACGTGTCCATCACTGTATCATTTACCATTTCTTTTTTATTGTTGTCTTGTCTTATCTTGTCTCATGGTCTTTTCTTTCACTTCTTTATATATATATATATATATATATATATATATATATAAAAGCTCATTGGGTTAGATATATACTAACTAGTTACTTTTTTGCTGAATAAACTAGCTAGTTACTATTATCATTTATAAAGATGCATAACATATTATATGGATTTTTACCAAAAATTAAATTTATAAACATTCAAATAATACATATACTATTAGATTCATTAATATTATAATTATATAAAAAAAATTTTTGTTTAAAAATAGTGATAATTCCGAAACAGTACATTGGTATACATGTGTGGAGAAAAAATAAGAAAAAAAAAAAACACATGGATGAAAGAAAGGAAAAATAATATAAAGAATAAGAAATCACAATTGAGAAATGCTACCACAATATTTTCACAATAAATTTTAAGTAATAAATTATTAGTAGCAAATATTGGTGAGTAAAAAATTAAATTTTTGTGGTGGATTCAAATTAAAACGAGTAATAATTTTTTTACATAATTTGTGGGTTCATTTACCATTTCTTTTTAATATTGTCTAGTCTTGTCACTGTTCACTTCAGCCTCCTTATTAATTTATTTTGAATAAAATAATTTTATATATTGCTTTATTGTTTTGTGTGTTTGACATCAAAGATAAATACTTCAAATATGGTACACCAAAATACATCTAAAAACAAGAAAGAGAAGCTGACAAAAAAATCTTATCAATGAGCAACAAGGGGGATTCAAACACATGAGCAAAGTTAATGCACCTAGGAACTCACCACTATACTATTGCACAGCATGTCTGATTTATATGGAAACTAAATTAATTTATTCTAAATCTAGTATGTATTTCAAGTTTTCAAACACAATAAAAACACACACATGTTTATTATGAGAAGTGCTACATATAGAAACTAAATTAATTTATACTAAACCTAGTATGTATTTCAAGTTTTCAAAGACAATAAAAAAAACACACATTTTTTTTATGAGAAATGTTACATTCATAATATTTTCACAACAAATTATAGCTGGTTAGTTGTTACTGATTCAAATTTGAACCTAATACTAACATTACTTTTTTGTCCCAACAATAACAACCAGTAACAACCTACCACTTAGAATTTATTGTAAAAATGTTGGTGAAATTTGAGAACAATTGGATGGTCAGATTGAGAGAACATTGCTATAAAAGTACACAACACATGTCCATCACGCGCCATCCTTAGATTTGATATCTAACCATTGGATTCAAAGAGTGTAATGAAAGGTTAATTCTAGTAAATTATGGTCACAGTCAAACAGTTGGATTTAGAGAACGGCGCGGTCAAAGTTTAGTTAAAGTTGGTCAAATCCGGTCAAACTTAATAGATGGTCCCAAGACCACTAGACTTTGTGAAATTCATATTCGAATCTTGATCATTGGGATTGAAAAGTATGGTGACATATTGGTGTTGGTGAAATTTGAGAACAATTGGATGATCAGATTGAGAGAACATAGCCATAAAGGTATATAATATATGTCCATCATACACCATCCTGATATTTGAATTCTAACCGTTGGATTCGAAGAGTGTAATGAAAGGATAATTCTAGTAAATTATGGTCTCAATCAAATGGTTGGATATAGAGAAAGGCATAGTCAAAGTTTAGTTAAAGTTGGTTAAATCCAGTCAAACTTAATAGATGGTCCTGAGACCACTAGACATTGTGAAATTCATATTCAAATCTTGATCATTGGGATTAAAAAGTATGACGACATATTGGTGTTGGTGAAATTTGAGAACATCTAAGGTCAAATTGAGAGAACATTGCCATAAAGGTACACAACACACGTCCATCACGCGCCATCCTTAGATTTGAAATCTAACCATTGGATTCAAAGAGTGTAATAAAATGTTAATTCTAGTAAATTACGGTCACAATCAAACGGTTGGATTTAGAGAACGACGTGGTTAAAGTTTAGTTAAAGTTGGTCAAACCCAGTCAAACTTAATAGATGGTCCCAAGACCACTAGGCTTTGTGAAATTCATATTCGAATCTTGATCATTGGGATTGAAAAGTATGGTGACATATTGGTGTTGGTGAAATTTGAGAACAATTGGATGATCAGATTGAGTAAACATAACCATAAAGGTACATAATATATGTCCATCACACACTATCCTTATATTTGAATTCTAACCGTTGGATTCGAAGAGTGTAATGAAAATATAATTCTAGTAAATTATGGTCTCAATCAAATGGTTGGATATAGAGAAAGGCACGGTCAAAATTTAGTTAAAGTTAGTTAAACCCGGTCAAACTTAATAGATGGTCCCGAGACCACTAGATATTGTGAAATTCATATTTGAATCTTGATCATTGGGATTAAAAAGTATGGCGACATATTGGTGTTGGTGAAATTTGAGAACAATTAGATGGTCAAATTGAGAGAACATTGCCATAAAGGTACACAACACACGTCCATCACGCGCCATCCTTAAATTTGAAATCTAACCGTTGGATTCAAATAGTGTAATGAAAGGTTAATTCTAGTAAATTATGGTCACAATCAAACGGTTGGATTTAGAGAACGGCGCGGTCAAAGTTTAGTTAAAATTGGTCAAACCCGGTCAAACTTAATAAATGGTCCCGAGACTACTAAACTTTGTGAAATTCATATTCGAATCTTGATCATTGGGATTGAAAAGTATGGTGATATATTGGTGTTGGTGAAATTTGAGAAAAATTGGATGATCAGATTGAGAGAACATAGCCATAAAGGTACATAACATATGTCCATCACGCACGCCATCCTAAGATTTGAAATCTAACCGTTCGATTCGAAGAGTGTAATGAAAGGATAATTCTAGTAAATTATGGTCACAATCAAACGGCTGGATTTAGAGAAAGGCGCGATCAAAATTTAGTTAAAATTGATCAAACCCGATTAAACTTAATAGATGGTACTGTGACTACTGGACTTGGTGAAATTCATATTCGAATCTTGATCATTGGGATTGAAAAGTGTGGTGACACATTGGTGTTGGTGAAATTTAAGAAAAATTGGATGGTCAGATTGAGGGAACATTGCTATAAAGGTACACAACACATGTCCATCACGTGCCATCCTTAGATTTGAAATCTAACCGTTAGATTTAAAGAGTGTAATAAAAGGTTAATTCTAGTAAATTATGGTCACAATCAAATGGTTGGATTTATAGAAAGATGCGATCAACGTTTAGTTAAAGTTGGTTAAACTCGGTCAAACTTAATAGATGGTCCCGAGACCACTAGACTTTGTGAAATTCATATTCGAATCTTGATCATTGGGATTGAAGAGTATAGTGACATATTGGTGTTGATGAAATTTGAGAACAATTGGATGATCAGATTGAGTAAACATAGCCATAAAGGTACATAACATATGTCTATCATGTGTCATCCTTAGATTTAAAATCTAACCGTTGGATTCAAAGAGTGTAAAGAAAGATTAATTCTAGTAAATTATGGTCAAAATCAAATGGTTGGATTTAGGGAACGACGCGATCAAAGTTTAGTTAAAGTTGGTCAAACCCGGTCAAACTTAAGAGATGGTTCCGAGACCACTAGACTTTGTGAAATTCATATTCGAATCTTGATCATTGGGATTGAAAAGTATCGTGATATATTGGTGTTGGTGAAATTTGAGAACAATTGGATGATCATGTTGAGAGAACATAGCCATAAAGGTACATAACATATGTCCATCACGCGCCATCTTTAGATTTGAAATCTAACCGTTAGATTTGAAGAGTGTAATGAAAGGATAATTCTAGTAAATTATGGTCACAATCATACGGCTAGATTTAGAGAAAGACGCGGTCAAAATTTAGTTAAAGTTGATCAAACCTGATTGAACTTAATAGATGGTCTTGTGACCACTGGACTTGGTGAAATTTATATTCAAATCTTGATTATTGAGATTGAAAAGTATGGTGACATATTGGTGTTGGTAAAATTTGAGACCAATTGGATGGTCAGATTGAGGGAACATAGCCATACAGATACACAACACATGTCCATCTCACTCCATACTTAGATTTGAAATCTAACTGTTGGATTTGAAGAGTATAATGAAATGTTAATTCTAGTAAATTATGGTCACAATCAAACTGTTAAAATTAGAGAAAGGCACAGTCAAAATTTAGTTAAAGTTGGTCAAACTTAATAGATGGTCTCAAGACCACCAGACTTTGTGAAATTAGGTTCAGTAGGAAGGTTTTCAGTGGATTATTGGGTATTGGAGTAGTTGTTAGAAAATGTTAATAAAGAAATAATTTTGAAAGATAATGAACATCATGTTAACATTGACTTAGATAAAATTGATTAGGCAAAATGATGAAAAATTTTATTATTTTCGCTTATATATCATGTATTATCACTTCTAATTTTAATTAATTTGAATATGTATGTTATAAATATATTTTAATTTGATTTATTTACTTACTTTTGGTAAATATTATTACATAATTTGTAGGGACTCAATTTGTAATGGACCCTTAACAACAAAAATTTATAGAGTGTGGGTGAAAGGGCTTGGCACCATCGAAGTTAACAATGGATGATGTGAAATCAACAGACGTAATAACAAAATAATTTTATTGGGTGTTTTCTATGGGGATAAGGACCATGATCTTGGTTAGGTGTTGGTAAGGATCTTTGTAATGAATTCGGATAAATGTTTGTGAGGATTCTGATGAATTTGGTTAAGTGTTTGTAAAGCGTTGTTATCTTCGGCTTCATCCGAGGATCTATTTTTCTTAGAGTTGATCTCCCTTCTGTCCCTTTTCTTAGGACTTATTTTTATCCGAATCCCCTTTTTTATGTTGGGAATCCTCTTCGTTATATATCATTGCTTTAGTTAATCTTCACAATCCATTTGTCAATTATCTGAACTTCTATGTACAAGGGTCTGTCCCATCATCTGTATTTGCAGGTTTTATGTTATTTCACAGCCGCCTTTGCAGTCTTTACAATAGTTGAAGTGACTGAAGCATTAGGGTTTTCAGGTCACCTCACCATTAAGGCGGCCAGAATGTTGGTAACGTTCATTTATTGAACGTAGGATATTTTCCTTTTATTAAAGTTGGTTTGTCGAGGAGGTGATCATCCTCGGCGAGGCCTTTGGATGACCTGGGCTCTTTCCTATTATCCTCGGCCTTTACACTATCCTCGGCGTGGGCCTTGGGCCGGATATAGAGCGGGCCAGTGTGGTTAATGCGATAGGGCCCCACATAATTGATGATTGAATTGGTTATTAGTTGAATATATTATGAATTTATAATGAATATACCTTTCATATATTTATAATGAATTTATTAGTTTGGTAAATATTGACTAATTCCTTTCTTATGACACATGATACAGAAAAATCAAAAATTGATTCACGATACGATTCACATTTTGATAACTATGAGAATTAGTCAGTATTTTGAGTGGAATCAGAACTTCTCAATTTTTATTATTTTATCGATTTCAAGTTTCAAATGGGTAACATTATGATTTGAGAGTACTTTGAAGCAACAAGCCCTCCATTGTCCTTTTGTTTTTTTAACGGATTTGAAAGTTTTAAGTTACTTTGGAGGTTTCAAGTTTATTTTGGTCATTATATAAGTTTGGGGGTATTTTGGTCATTTTGACGAGGTTAATGGTATTTTAATCATTTCAAATATTTTAAAGGAATTTATGTCATTTTAAATATTTTAAGAGGCATTTGGAGGTTTGATTTTTTTTAAAAAAAAATCATGTTATATCAAAATTGTTTTAGCCACATATTAGTGTCAACAATCTTTGTCTTCATTAAAGATCTCTTATAGCGACGACCTAATTCGTTGCTAATATATAATCTGCTTCCCTCCAATAATTCCCACCACTTTTTGAGAGTGAAAATTTTACCCTCCATTATATTAAGGTAGATATATTCGCAACGACATGTTGTGTCATCGCTAATAGCCTTCTAATAGCGACCACTAATGTGTCATCGCTGATAAATAAAGCATATATATAATGTACTTACTATACATTTTTGGCCACATGTCTGTGACGAAACATAATATTGTCACTAAAGATGATTATTAGCGACGATAGATGTCATCGTTAAAATAAACTTTATTTTAGCGACGTAAATGTCATCGCAACAAAATTTATTGTCGTTGCTAAAAGTTTCCCTCCATTTTCCAAAAGTAAATGAAATTCCCTCCATGGCGTTAGTGACGACTTATTAGCGACTACCTTAGTGTTGTCGCTACAATACATTTATTAGTGATGACCATTTATTATCGTCGCTAATGTATGCCTAATAGTGACGACTTTTTGGTCGTCGCTAAAACATTGGTCGCAAAAGACCAAAACTCTTGTAGTCGTCTAATGGTCAAAATAAAATATTAATCATTTTGCCACATAGACTACCACAGCATAACCTTAAATAATCATTAAAAGATAAAAGAAAAACAATTTCCAGTTAAGTGAGAAAAGTAACACAGAACGTGAAACAAAATTTGGGATAAAAAATTCAAAATCTCTAACCAGCAATTGTAGAAAAATTGGTTTGCTTTACATTTTGGTCCAATGTTAACAGTGAGGCTCAACGGTGACCAGCGATGCTGAGGGTGATGCTTGATATTGATGACCGACTGCAAAGACTGGAGCCAAAGGCTGACGATGTCACCGATTTACTAGTATAATATCTCCCTCTCAGTTTGAGCTGGTACTGATTTTTGGTGTAGTTTTTGTTAATGGTCATTTTCGCGACAAATTTTGTGGTCTGACGAAACGACTAAGCCCAATTGCTTCGCGGGTCAAACTAATGTATTTTTGTCAATATATTTAGCTCTGCTGCATGGTCCAAGCCCATGCGAATCATTGGGGAATTAAGTAGGAATGGTTTTGGAGGGTGTGGGCTAGTTCCCATTGGATGTTTTACATAGGCCCAGCCTGTACGTGTTGTGAAGTGGGCTATGGACACTGGGGGCATCTAAGGCCCATGAAGGAGGTCCAATACCAGAAACTTCCACCCCAGATTTGACTCCATGCTCTGTGTGACTGTGCCTCTAATTTTCAGTCCAACTCTATTTTCCCACACCAAGCAGCTGACTCTAAGGAAAAGCTGGACAGTCTAGCCTACTCAGCCACCCAAATGTAGTCTTCCAAGGTCAACAGAGACCAGAGGCAGCAGCTGTAAAGAGGAAAGCAACTTTATTTCCATAATCATGCAAAAAGGCAACCAAACCTTTTCCCTAAGCATAAAACATAATACACCAAGTCATAGAAATAACATCTGAAAGGTCCAAGGCCTTCCTCCCACCTAAAAACTGGTCATAAGCATCCCTTGGAGCTTGATATAAATATGTATCACCAGCCCACAAGAAGGGACACGTTTTTCTCTACAAAAAAACCCAAAACTTTGACACAAGAACCCAGTCAGCTACCTTAGTGTATGGATGATTTGAAGGCCTGGGGGTGAAAATATTGATATAGGGGAACTCTCCCTCCCTTGCTCAAGACCTCCATCAATTTCTTCCTCTGTGTGACTGTGGGCCGAAATTTCTGACTCATGAATATATGATTTTACACCTTTTTTGTGTCTTCCTTTTTTGTATTGTTTTCTCTTTCCATAAAGCACCATTAGCCTTTGTGTACTCCACATTGCGAATTTTGGGCTTGACTCTCCAAATAACTAACGAATTTAACGAACCCAAGGGGAGTTTTGGGCTCATTGCTACAATCTTGGCCTTTGTGGCAAAACGTCCCCGACATTTTGGCGACTCCGCTGGGGAGTCAAGCAGCTAAGGAAGGAGAAAACATGCCTCCCAGGTCAAAGAACCAACGTACGTCCCACACCGTTGCTCCATCTCAAGGGGCAGCTGCTGACGCTTCCTCTTTGAGGGAAGTACGTCTTGAGGAGGAGGTCGAACAAGCCCCTCAGCAAATGAAGGAACTATTTGAAATGATGCGAGGCATGCAGCGAAACCAGGATAACCTTGCTCAAGCTATCCAGCGCATGGAAGAATCCAACAAGGCTCGTGATAAGGAAAATCCACGGCGAGAGGAGCCCACGCTTGAAAAAGGTCAAAATGAAAAGGTGGCGGACAATAGCGAGAAGACGAGGCAAGACAAAGCCAGCGATGCTCTTGATGCTAATAATGATTCTCAATATGTCACGCTTGCTGACGTAGCAAAGCTCATTGAGAGGGAACAAGCGAAAATCTCCAAAGTGCCAAGGCAGTTCGTCCGCCAACCTCCTTACCCATCTGAGCTGTTACACAAACCATATCCCAGGAATTATGAAGTTCCCACATTTTCACTCTATGATGGACGACGGGGAAACGCTCTTGAGCATGTAAGCAAGTTCATAGATACTATGGGCCCACACGCTAGTGATTCGGAATTATGCCTTCGCGAGTTTTCCAAGTCGCTTTCTGACAAGGCTTATTCATGGTACATCACGATCCCAGCCGGATCGATCGAGTCATGGGAGGACATAGTGGAGTGCTTTTGCGGGAAGTATTACCAAGAGCAAGAGGAAGTTACGTTAATTGGTTTGCACAACACTAAGCAAAGGACCGATGAAGATTTACTCGATTACATACGGCGATTCCGAGATAAAGCCCTCGAATGCCATGTGAAGTACGAGGAGCATGAACTGGTTGAAATTTGCATTGATAATATGTTTTCTGAGTACAAGATTCACCTTGAGAATTTGGAGATCAAGCAATTTGCTCCGCTACTCCAAAAGGCTCGCAAAACCGCGGCATCATGGAAGACGAATGAGAGAACTTGGAAGACGAACGAGAGAACTTGGAAAACGAGTGAGCGGCCAAAGACGGATAAGAGGAATGCTCCTCAAGCGCTCTTGGTGGCTGCCAATGAGCCTGCTAGCAAGAAGCGCGAGAAAGGCAGGGCAGTTGAAGAATATCCACCTATATCTTGCACGTCGGAGGAATTGGGTGTCATCCTTGATCGGTGGATTGCAGACGGAGTGGTAAAATTGTACAAGATTGACAGAGAGCCAACCGAGGAAGACAAGAAACATTCACGTTTTTGTCGCTACCACAGATATGTTCATCACCCAACTTTGGAATGTCGCTACATACGAAGGATGTTTCATGAGAAATTGGCAGACGGCACTCTCGAAGTAGGACGTGGCACTCAAGGTGTACAAAGGAATCCTTTGCCTCAGCATGACAGGGGAAAGGGGATAGTCGCTGTGGTCATACATGCTGGCGACGAAGAAGAAGATCCCATGACATCTGCCACACTTACTCCAGCCGCTATTAAAACATTACAAAGAAGTCCCGCATTTCGTTCGCTGTTCAACCAATTGGGATTAACCCCCGAGGCTAGAACGGCAGCAACGGAAGCTATAGTCGGCATTGCGTCTTCGTCCGGATCCCATTGTTTTACAGCAGAAGCTCATGCAAGTCGAGCCTTTCTGGAGACGACCAACGCGGTCACCTTTACTGATGAAGACATGGAAGTCCAATACCCCGATCACAAGAGGCCATTATACGTCCCAGCAATGATAAATGAAGTTCATGTGAGGAGAGCCCTTGTGGACACCGGCTCATCCCTCAATATTCTTCCATTAAGTACTCTTATCGCAGCAGGCATTTCCCAAAAAAAAATACAAGGATTGCCAATGGAGATTACTGGATTCGGGGGAGGATGCGAACATACCATTGGACATATTCAGTTAGTACTAAAGGTTGGACCACTTGTGGGGCTCACTAGGTTCCATGTTCTCGATTCTTTTATGTCCTATCATGTGTTATTAGGGAGGCCATGGCTGCACAAGCACAAGCTCATATCATCTACTTACCATCAATGCGTAAAGGGACGCTTAAATGGAAAACCGATTCGCATCCCAGCCAATCCTACTCCTTTCGACCAATCAGAGGCTCACTATCTAGAAGCGGCCTTTTATGATCAATTGACCATGAATGGAGGGGACGCAATTGCGAAGCCCGTGGGCACCCCTTTGCCTAGTTGGGAGGATGTTAAAGGAGGGTCTGAAGTGGACTTGCGAGATCTCCTTGAAAGGAAGAGGAAACGCAAAGAGCGAAAAGAGACGACCCATGATGCTCCAAGATGTGAGAAGTTTCAACTGCCTGATGGGCGCATCGTTTATCGCTTATGAAGGCGCGCGGGGCCTCTATGCACCAAGCAAAAGGGCCCCGGACTAATAGAGGGGAGTTGCTTTACCTCTTGCTACCTGTTAGAAGAAGCACTTGATCCGACTAAAAAAGAAGCGGTATCGCAAGAAGTGTTGACCCCGCCTAAGCTGTTGCCAGACAATGAGGAACTTGAAACAATCAATTTGAGCGATGATCATAATATAGAGCTGCCTATCTCCATCAATCCTTTGCTCACGCCACCAGAGAAAAAGGAATTAGTGTCTTTGCTTAAAGAATATCGTGATGTGTTCGCATGGCAATACGAAGAAATGCCGGGTCTAGATCCCGGAATGGTGGCTCATGCTCTTAGTATTGAATCGGGGGCTAAACCAGTGGTGTAGCCAAGGAGGACTTTCCATCCCGATGTCGAAGCTCAAATTGTTCAAGAGGTTAAGAAGTTGTTAGCAGCGGGGTTTATCAAGCCTATTGAACACCCACAGTGGCTCTCAAACATAGTTCCCGTGAAGAAAAAGAATGGAAAGATAAGATGTTGTGTCGACTTTCGAGACCTGAACAAGGTCTGTCCAAAGGACGAGTTTCCTCTCCCTAATATGGACCTGCTTATTGACTCGGCCGCGGGTCATGAGATGTTCTCCTTCATGGATGGTTTTAGTGGATACAATCAAATCAAAATGGCACCAAAAGACGCAGCGAAGACAGCATTCCGTACTCCTATCGGAAATTTCTACTACACCGTGATGCCATTTGGGCTTAAGAATGCGGGTGCCACATATCAAAGAGCTATGACTGCTATCTTCCATGATATGATGCATCGGGAACTCGAGGACTACGTCGACGATATAGTCGTAAAGTCAAAAACTAGAGAGAGTCATACGAGAACCCTCAGGAAAGTCTTTGAGAGGTGTCGTCGTTACAAACTGCGCATGAATCCTTTGAAGTGCGCATTTGGGGTGACAGCTGGAAAATTTCTAGGATTCCTTGTTCATAAAAAGGGAATCGATGTGGACCCTTTGAAAGTGAAAGCCATAGTCACAATGAAACCACCAACGTCAGTCAAAGAGTTGAAGTCCTTCATAGGAAAGCTCTCTTACATTCGGAGATTCATACCAGGTTTAGCGGCAGCGATCGCCCCATTCACCTCATTATTGAAGAAAGGCGTGAAGTTTCAATGGAGCAATGAACATCAGTTGGCTTTTCGCAAATTGCAAGAGATGATGACCGGTCTACCTACTGTTAGGTCACCAACGCCAAGCGTACCACTGCGGCTGTATCTTGCCTCAAATGACAAGGCTATTGGGGCTCTAATCGCGCAAGAAGGTGAAGATGGTACTGAGCAGCCCATATACTACGTGAGTAGAGCCCTTAGAGACGCAGAAACGCGTTACCCAAGAGCTGAACGCGCTTGTCTATCCTTGATATATGCGGCGCAAAAACTGCGACATTATCTCTTAGCCCACACAGTGCACTTAATGACGAAGTCCAATCCGATAAGGATGCTCCTGCAAAGGCCCGTTCTCTCGGGTAGGCTGGCACAATGGTTGCTCCAACTCTCCGAATATGATATAGTGTCTGTCATGCCAAGGGCAGTTAAGGGTCAGGCAATAGCGGAACTTCTAGCCCAATTCCACGGAGAGGACATCTCACAGATCACGGATGAAGTGCCTGGAGAAGTCGCAGAGGTAGCATGCCTAGAGGAGAATAAATGTCTGTGGGAGATGACATTTGATGGATCTTCCATTTCCACCGGCGGGGGAGCCGGTATTGTCCTAGCTAATGGGGAAAATGGAGTCATATCCATGTCTTTCAAGTTAGACTTTCTTTGTTCTAATAATGCGGCGGAATATGAAGCATATCTTACTGGCCTAGCAATAGCTCGAGAAATGAGAATCAAGAGGCTTAAGGTACGGGGAGACTCGAATCTTGTGGTAAGTCAAGCAAGGGGTGATTTCTCTCTAAAAGAGCCCTCGCTGGCCCCCTATCGAGCAATGGCTCAGAGGTTGGAAGATCATTTTGACGAGCTTACCATAGAACACACGCAAAGATCGGACAACCGCCATGCCGATGCCTTAGCCACGCTTGGTTCCAAAATTATGTTTGAAGGGGAAAGCACCAAAGTTACCATCCTCAAAAGAAGCATCCCCATCACACTACTCTTGCAAGAGGAGTTTAAAAATGGGACCACAGGAGCTGAAGATTGGCGAGCACCTTTGAGAGATGCCTTATCGGAACAGGGAATGGAAATTGATGCCAAACAGCTCCGAAACTATACGCTTGTTGCTGGCGAGCTTTATCGGAGGCTACCTGGAGGAGTGTTAGCAAGGTGTGTAAATTTAGAAGAAGCAGCAAAGAGGTTAAGCGAAGTCCATGAGAGGACCTGCTGTGCCGAAAACGAAATCCCCCTCTATCGACGCCTCCAACGCTTAGGTTATTTTTGGCCTGATATGAAGACCCAAGCAAGCGAAGTGCAAAGCCATTGCCCAACATGCCAACATGTGTTCGATAGGGCAGAATCATATGCTATCTTCCAGACGACTGATTGGAGAACACCATTTCTGGAATTCATCTTGGAAGGAGTCCTACCTACTGACAAAAAGGAGGCTTATTACCTCAAGAAGCTAGCCAGGCGCTATTTTGCTGAAGGAGGAATTTTGTTTCGTAAAGGATACAATGGTGATCCACTGAGATGTTTGGGCCTCGCAGAATCGCAGGCCGTAATGAGAGAAGTACACAGTGGAGAGTGTGGAGAGCATCAAGGAGGAAAGAAACTTCACAAGCGACTCTTATCTGCGGGTTATTATTGGCCTTCGATGAAGAGGGACACCACTGAGTTTGTTAAATGTTGCCACACTTGTCAAGCGCATGCAAACCTCATCCATACCCATCCCATAAGCTTGCAAGACATGAGCACACCATGGCCTTTCCACACCTGGGGGCTTGATCTTATCGGCCCCATCCATCCACCATCAAATGGCTACATTTGGATCCTTGTCGCCACTGAATATTTTACGAAGTGGGTGGAAGCTATTCCGCTCAAGAGAGCGACGGGGCCAGCTGTGGCCAATTTCATCAAAGAACACATCCTCTGCCGTTTTGGGATTCCATACAAGATTGTGAGCGACAATGGTACTCCATTCATAAACAAAGATGTTCGAGCAATCACCGAGTATTACAAAATCAAGCATCGAAGGTCGACCCCTTACTACCCTCAAGGGAATGGACAAGCGGAGGCAACCAATAGGGTCTTATTGGGAATTCTTAGTAAGATGGTGTTTGACTATGCTGGAGGTTGGAATACGCATCTTCTCGACACACTTTGGGCCTATAGAAGCTCTACTAAAACGGCCACTGGCTTTTCGCCATTTTCTTTGGTATACGGCACCGAAACCATCTCACCGGTGGAGTTGATGGGGCCAACAGCTCGCGCATTGCAAGGGAAAGAGCTTGAAACAGATGCAGATATGTGTGCCGAGGCACGGATGGTGGACTTGGAAACAATGGATGAAATGCGCGACATCGCACGCGAGAAGGTACGGCGATACCAACAGCGAATGAGCAACATGTACCAGCAGAATGTGCGTGAACGAATCTTCGTGGAAGGCCAACTCGTTCTTAGGGTAGCAGATTATGTGAGAAGAAAAGTAGCAGCCCCTTCCAAATTTGCACCAAATTGGGAAGGCCCATATGTTGTGAAGGAGGCTCATGGAAGCGGGTATTATCGCCTTTGTAGCATGAACGAGTCTGCCACGATGGATCCCATCAATGGCAAGTGGCTCAAGCTTTATCACGCTTAGTGAAGTCAAGAAGTGCTGGTTTGACTTGGAAACATAGGTATCATGCATCGCTTGTGTTTTTTTTCTTTTTTATTATCTTATTTCCTCTAAGGCGAAAAACACCAACTCACTTTTGAGGTTGGGCGTCATCCGCCATGTGATTTGCATTCTAGCAATTTACCTTGCATTTTTCTTGTGGGAAACATGATGTATGAGTGTAACGAATTAATGAGAATGCCCACTTTTCTTAAAAAAAAAAAAATGGCATCATTACATTCTCGTTCCACTTTTTCCCTTTTCTGGTATGTATATATATATACGCACATGTGAGAAATCATACCTTAAAAGAACATAAATCACTTTGTTCAAGCAACAAATCTTACGAATTCATAAGTGAACTCATGAAAACGCCATCAAGGCAAAACCCCTACATGCGAGACTACTATGCTCTCAATAAGGTAAGGGAAGCCAGGTGGGCACCACTTCGACGACAAGCCTTACAAAACAATAAGGAAGTCAATGAAGTAATGACACGGCTAAATCCTCATTCGCAAGAGGAAGCCTGACATCCCTTCAAAGGTACACCTTACAAAATAGTAAGGGGACCAACAAAAAAAAAAGAGAGAGGGAAGGGCGGTGATGCATGTTCTTACTTGAAACCTGGTAAAACGACGAGTGGGCTTATGAATCAAAAGCTAGCGTCGAATGCTATAAATTAACACATATTAAGCAATGGCTGATTGCTATTGCAATAGAGATACTGAGTGCCAAGATACAACTAATGCCATAGCCCACCATAGGTAAGGATGGTAGTTATACTATTTGACTACATAGGAAAACAAAACCATCCCCCTAGACAATGGCAGGCTGGCATGATCTGCAATGCACATGGATACAGTCCAAAAATGCCAGCATGGTGGCCTCGCATACTATACAGAAGAGGTAACCACTAAATGGCGAGCAAAAAAAAAAAAAAAATATATATATATATATATATATATATATATATAATCTGCGAGTCTGCGTAGAGAATGAGGTACAAGAAGGCCCAAATCACCCTTTAACAACCACAAAAGTCAAGCACCATGCTCATCGACACTTCCGCGGAGAATGGAATAATGGTAAGCTAACTGCCTGACTAATAGCGACTTGCTTCTAAGTAGCAATACATAGCCTGCAAACATACATGATCTCAAAGGAAGGTACGAAACTACTTTAATTTGAATATTGGAAAATAGATGCATACACACCTACAAAGCATGAACAACCTTTTTTATAAAAAAAAAAGCTAAACGCGAAAACACATTTGATAATATATTTTGAACATAATATGTTTAGATACAATGTGTTTAGATACAATGTGTTTAGATACAAAATGGGAGTCGCGTTAACCATGACAGGATAATCCAAGCGACACATCCAAATACCAAAAAAAGGGGGGGTCTAAGCACCGTCCCTACAAGATACATCTATCATACAAAAAAAAGGGGGGAGACAGCAGGAATTCAAAGCAACGCGTGAATGGCGGTGTTATCCAAAATGGCATCATTTGGAGGATTTCTTTGCAACTGAGCCATCTCTGATTTCAATATCGCGAGCTCTATTTCCAATTCAGAAATTCGGTGCACAATAGATGCCAATCGAATCTTTGCGTCTCTCCGAAACCACGATGTAGCAACATCTCGAAGATGGCGGAGAACAAAGGAAACATCCAAACCAGCCTTATGGAGGTCTCTCACAGCATCTCTCCACTCAAACAACCGTTCTTCAGTTAAGGCATCCACTTGAGTTTCTTGCATATCCATAAGCACTGCCGCCAGGATCCTTAGTAAAGGATTCCCGACAACTGAACCGACTGTTAACTGCCCAATGAAATCGTTGTGCTTGGTTCGCAGATGTTCCAACAATGAAACACTTTCCGAAGGGACTGAGAATCGATGGATACGTATGCTTGGGCCTACGAAGTTGTAGAAATGAGAAGCCTCGTGCTCATTATTTCTGTCTTGTTCGAATCTGCCCAAGAAAGCTTCAATGTGCTCCCTATTGGAAATGAGAGCTAGGGAATCAGGACATGTGGACATGGGTTCAACCTGAGAATCTGATACGATGGTGGCGCCGACGGGTGTCTCAACGCCCATACCAAGGGTAACCTGAGCCTGTAGGTAAGCGACAAGGCTAGTTGAAATGTGTGTATGAACTAAGAAGAAAAGAGAAAGACGTATATGCATATACATATACATACATATATATATATATATATATATATATATATATATATATATATATATGTATATGTGTGTGTGTATTAAAATACTCACTGAGGCTTTTGCGATCACAAGCTTCATGTTAGTCGCCTCCCCGACGGCGTCGACTCCCTTGCTTGCATCCAAAGTCCCCTACGCACAAAAAGTCACATAGTAAGAGGCATGAAGTTGTTATTATTATTATTTTTTTTTTTTTAAAAAGAAGATTAAGGACGGAAAGGAAGTTTGGTTGTAGGGCTCACTATGGTTCCAGCAGAACTTTCACTTGTCTCATCATAGCTTTCACTCGTCATCTCATCGCCAGCGCCCACTGATGACCTTTGTCCTGTAACGATGAAGGGAGAGGTAGCAGCAATAGGCATTGCAACATTCTCGCAATCGTCCGACAGGTCATCTTCAAATGATTCCGGGATGTCCACTTTTCCTTCAGAGACCATAGGAGAGGAAGGAACCTAAAAAAAAAAAAAGGGGAGCAATATTAGTCTGATGGAGTGATAGATATATATATATATATATATATATACATATGTGCAAAAATAAATGAGACAATGAAGAAAAGAGAAGGAAATAGATGTACCTGGTTGTCAAAAATCTCAAGTCCAGGCAAAGGACGTGTTGTGACAGCACAATTTAAAGGTGCGAGAGCATCGTCCTTCATGGCGCGAAGCGCCAATACTGTGCGGGGTAAAACCCTCGAGCCCGCAACTATTGAGGAGCGGACTTTTTTAGGTAAGGGAGGAGGAAGGGCAAAGGCATCAACAGAAGTTTCTGGTCTTTCCCTCTTGGCTGGGGGCTTGGCGTTCAAGGACTCACCACGTGCCAAAGGAGCAGAGACGCGAGCTTTGGCCATGGGTTCATTTTTTTTCCAAGGCTCAGGAACTTCGCCTGCATATGCCACCCAGGCCGCTACCTCATCATGCCAAGCCACAAAACCTATTTTCTCCTTTGCAAAATATGCAACCAATCCACGACTAAACTTCATGTGACACGACCTGTTAATTGGTGTCGAAGGAGGGGGAGGAAAAGTGCATTCATCCCTACCAGCCGCTGTGTAATCATTGAATCTAACGGCTATCTCATTCCAATATCGACAAGCCCTCCGGGTAAGAACCCCAACTCTCGAATGTTTAGGAAGAACTGCCAGCAAAGGCGCCTTATTCAAACAAGAATGTCCAGTTCGCAGAATGAATGGAGTCACAGAATGCTCATGGTCAAGCACCACTGGGTTCTCACTCGGCACACCTTGATCGTACCCAAACTGACGCCTAACTCTGTGTGGGTTATATCGTGCCCAAGAACCTGAGGGACCACAAGGAAATAACCAAAGCGGAGTACGAGCTAACAAAGAACTATGTGCATTCACATCAAATTCAACATCTTCATCCAACAACGCAAATGAAAAACCATCAGCGATGCTAACATATGGACGCCAGACAAAGTCGGCCTCCCTGTCCATCAACTCGACCCAAGGTAGTGAGGGAGACTTAACTCCTATCCACTTAAGAAGTATGGGAGGAGATTTGTAGAATTTTTGTAAAAAATCAAGCTGGTTATTCTTAGGACTTGGTTGGTAACGCTTGCGAACAGCTGTGATGGAACGAGCATGCGTTACGAGAGGAAGAGCACGTTCCCACGCCTAAACTTGCAGTAATGCCAAGTTCAAATGAGTCACTACAGCATAATACAGTGATCCCTCCATTTCGAAAATGTGAAGAGCATCCAAATGATTATACAAGTTACTTAAGCACATAACACCCACAGCAAGAGATTCGCCACGAGCCAGCAATACAGCAAGAGGAAACAAATGTGCTTTTACATGATCAAATGGGGACTCAGTTAACACATAACGACTCAGCCAATAAACCACAAAAGCAGCACGGCGAACAAGGGTTCCCTCAAAGTGTTCAAAATACCGAACCCATGCAGCAAATCGAGAATGCTTATTACATGGTGGAGCATCACGGCCACCATAACCAATGTATAATTGTTCAATGATACCCTCACTCCCCTCAACTAACATAATCGGCCATGGCCGCTTACAACCTACCAACGGCAACAATAAAATCTTCTCTACATCCTCTAAAGTTACAGTGGCCTCACCCCAAGCAAAAAAGAATGTATGGGTTGCCGAATTCCACCTACGGACTAGACGTCGCAACCCAGCAATATCTTTTTTCATATTCAGACCACGGGACACCAATACACTACCATAAATTCGAGACTGCTTCAATAAATTCACAAACTCACTATCTTGCAACTCACTATCAACCCAACGGTCCCAATCAACAGAGTGGCCACATTCCATTCTAAAAATGATAGGGACAGGAAGTACCTCTTTGCGACGAAGTCGGAGCTCCGTCATGCTATCTGGAGGTGGAAGATTAAACTCATTAGAATCCACAATGTCAGACCCAATCTCCATTTTTTCCTCAGTCGGAGTTACGGGATCGAGCGGCAAAGGAAAGGGGAAAGGCGAAGTTGTCGTGACCCATGGATCACAGAGCGGTCTCAATGGTGAATCGTCAGCCACCAACCCACCAGATGACGGCGAAGAATCACCACTATCTTTGGTTCGTAACCACTTTGAACTCTTGCTGCCACCCTTAAAACGCGACCGTTTTGAACCCATTTGGCTCTGAGCATATGGTAGGATGATGAAGCAAGACCAAAAAAAAACGGACCTTGGGAAGAGCTGGTTTCTTCACTCTCTCCCTTGTACTCTTTCTTTTTTGGCTTTTCTCCTTACCTCACTGATCAGCCATGGTGACAACAAAGGAAGTGGCAAAGTGTCCAACACAGCAAAATGGAGATTGAAGACCCATTCGGCAAAAGAAAAAAAAAAAAAATCCCTTGTGCTCTTTCTCTCTTTTCCTTTTGGGGTTTTCTTCTCACCTCACTGATCAGCCATGGTGGTGACAAATGAAATGGCAAAGTGCACAACACAGCAAAGTAAAGTCTGGAGACCCATTCGGCGAAAGAAAAAAAAAAAGAGTTGAGAAGTTTGTCTTTGTTTCTCAGGACCTGATTTTAGTGGGTATAAATAAGTGGTGAGAAAGCAGCTCTTTTATGTGGGCCTGAGGGTGACACGCCTTTTACCCAAGAAAAAGGTGAGGAACAAAAAGAAATGGGAAAGAAAAGAGAACAAAAGAAAAGAAGTACGTGACTAGGAACAAAGGGAAAAGGCATGAAAAGAAAAGAGAGAGTCAGACAAGTAAAATATATGTGAGTATATATATATATTTAAACATATATGTGTATAAGACAAAAGTCATAAAGAGTCAACTTTGACATACCTGTCATTTGAAGAAAATAAGAAAAATGAAGACTAAAAAGCAAAGGAAAATGTGTGAAAAGAAAGGAGGGAGTCAGACACTTACATATATATATATATATATTTGCATATATATGTATAAGACAATAACAATGATGGCAGCAACAACATGAGACAAGGAAAGGAGATTTTAGGAAAAGAAAAGAAGCGCAGACAACGTACTAGTTTGTGCAAAGCGCGAAGATTTAATAGGCCATGCTGACATCAGGTGTGGGCCCATACTATGCTTTGTTAAGTGTTCGGAGCTTGCGAAAATTCCGTGAAGCTCACACACATGCCGCAAGCGCCACTCGTGTGAGGGGGGCTAATGTTAATGGTCATTTTCGCGACAAATTTTGTGGTCTGACGAAACGACTAAGCCCAATTGCTTCGCGGGTCAAACTAATGTATTTTTGTCAATATATTTAGCTCTGCTGCATGGTCCAAGCCCATGCGAATCATTGGGGAATTGAGTAGGAATGGTTTTGGCGGGTGTGGGCTAGTTCCCATTGGATGTTTTACATAGGCCCAGCCTGTACGTGTTGTGAAGTGGGCTATGGACACTGGGGGCATCTAAGGCCCATGAAGGAGGTCCAATACCAGAAACTTCCACCCCAGATTTGACTCCATGCTCTGTGTGACTGTGCCTCTAATTTTCAGTCCAACTCTATTTTCCCACACCAAGCAGCTGACTCTAAGGAAAAGCTGGACAGTCTAGCCTACTCAGCCACCCAAATGTAGTCTTCCAAGGTCAACAGAGACCAGAGGCAGCAGCTGTAAAGAGGAAAGCAACTTTATTTCCATAATCATGCAAAAAGGCAACCAAACCTTTTCCCTAAGCATAAAACATAATACACCAAGTCATAGAAATAACATCTGAAAGGTCCAAGGCCTTCCTCCCACCTAAAAACTGGTCACAAGCATCCCTTGGAGCTTGATATAAATATGTATCACCAGCCCACAAGAAGGGACACGTTTTTCTCTACAAAAAAACCCAAAACTTTGACACAGGAACCCAGTCAGCTACCTTAGTGTATGGATGATTTGAAGGCCTGGGGGTGAAAATATTGATATAGGGGAACTCTCCCTCCCTTGCTCAAGACCTCCATCAATTTCTTCCTCTGTGTGACTGTGGGCCGAAATTTCTGACTCATGAATATATGATTTTACACCTTTTTTGTGTCTTCCTTTTTTGTATTGTTTTCTCTTTCCATAAAGCACCATTAGCCTTTGTGTACTCCACATTGCGAATTTTGGGCTTGACTCTCCAAATAACTAACGAATTTAACGAACCCAAGGGGAGTTTTGGGCTCATTGCTACAATCTTGGCCTTTGTGGCAAAACGTCCCCGACAGTTTTAAACTTCTAGGCAAATCTACAATATTAAATCTGTAGATTTATTGGTTTCACATTAGGGATGGCAATAGGGCGAGGCAAGTCTGAAGGATGGGTTCTTCGCCTTCACCTTGCAAGATTTTGTCTTACCCCATCCCTATCCCGCCCCGCATGACGGGAAAAATTTTATTGCCCCATCCCTGCCCCTTAGGGCCCTGTAAATCCCCGGCCCACCCCGTAAAACTCTACTTCTTGTTAATTTGCCCACAGTTTTTACAACTTTTTTTTAATAAAACCTGTTTCATTAATAAAAATATACTTGAAATTACAAATAAATTTACCTCATCAAATCAAACTAATTTTTAGCAAAAATTGAATAATTTTATTAAAGTGTAACAAAATATATCACTAAAAAAAAAAAACAAAAATCTCATAATACAAAATCAACGATTTAATAGTATATAAATTTGTTTATAATAAAGACAAAAGAAAATGTTAAAATTGGTTCCTTATTTTCAACCTTGATAGAGAAAAAAAAAGAGGCAAAAAGCCTTATTGGGTAGAATAAAATAAGCTAATGATATGTTTGTTTAAATAGAAGAATTTTAGTATATAAAAAATTTATAATTTAACCCTTATCAATGCGGGGCGGGTGGGGGAAGGGGCGGGTTGGGTCTAAAAAGTCTAAATCCATCATTGTCCCATGATGTGGGGCTAAAATCTCGTCTCATCCCCGTCCCATCGCCTTTACGGGGCGGGGAAAACCCGCGTAGGGCAAAGCGGGGAGGGGTAGATCAAGTAGGGCAGGGCAAAATTGTCATCCCTATTTCACGCATTATGAAGAATAAATCACAACACACAAGAAGTAAAGATTAATGATAAACAACCATTAATCTTTACTTGTGTTAAGTTCTACCAGTGAATGGTTAATGAAGTTTGTTTATACCACAAATTACATCTTATACATTGCTCAACCATTTTTACACTAAGATTTATAAGAATCGCACAATAAGAACAATGATAGCTTACAATAAACCAAGTCGTTCTCTGTCTATGGCAAGAAAAAAGAGACCATAAAGGAAATTATAATGATTAAGGGACATGTTGAACCCAAGTTTATACAATCTCTAAACCCAACAGGAGGAAAAAGGAATATTTGAAATTAAAGCATTTGATTGAGAAGATTGAAAAAGTTATACCAAAAATAAAAATACCACCTCAAACTAAAGAGATAAAAGCTTGAGAGAGAGATTATACCGAGAAAGAGAGAGAGATTATATCATCGAGCCTAACCGTTATCTAATCTTTGGACCAAAACGTAAAGCAAACCAATTGTTCTACAATTGTGGATTAGGGACTTTGAAATTTTTATCCCAAATTTTGCTTCACGTTCTGTGTTACTTTTCCTCACTTATCTGGGTATTGTTTTTATTTTATCTTTCAATAATTATTTAAGGTTATGCTAACATAGCAATCTATGTGGCAAAAATCGTAATATTTTATTTTCCCTGTTAGACATGTCAGCATTTTCTATCTATCACTTAGCATTTTCCATCTATCATTTAACAATAAGAATTATTTTGACACAATACCAAAAAGTTAGGGACCAAATATGTAATAAACCCAAAATGTTAGAGACTAAATATGTAATAAACCCAAAAATTAATTTTTTTGTCTATAAACTATTGAAATAACACCTCCACGAGAGTCATCCAAGGTTCAAATCCCCTCATCTCCAACTATTAAATTGTTAAAAAAAAAAAATCAAACTATTATATTTCATAATATTGAGTATCCTTTATTTCTAGCAGCATAGCATTTAATTTAACTAAAGTTGAGTCCCCAAATATTACACAATAAGTACTATACATGAAACATAACATAATTTAAACAAAATATTTCAACATCCACTGCATGTCGTGCGAATTAGTAGTTAATAATTGGGTGAGAAGTGAGGAATATGACCCTTCAGATTCCACATCAATCTTTCTTCAATTCAGGCTATTCGCTCCATATACCTCCACCGGCGCTAAGCCATAAGAAAATTAGGATCATTAAGAATTTCTTATATTAAAAAATATATATGACACTGACTCCACTTTCTAGCCCATAGGTTTGCATCTTCACCAAAAAAAAAATCCATAAATTTTCTTAAAACAGCAAGCCCTAATTAAAAGGTATTTGGTATTATCTTTAGGGAAAAAATTCTACAACCCAACAAGTACATTAAGTTAGGTTTAAAAGGATCACGTATGGAGATTCTTGTGAGAAAATCTTAAAGTTACTGTGATGTCTTTCAATACACACGTGTAATGGATTTGTTTAAATTGTAAGACTTACTAAGGTCCTCAGCCAACTCCCCCAATGTCATAGACTTTACTGCCTCTCCTTTCATGTGATATACGCGACGAACAGCTGCCCTGTTAAAAAAAATGTTTTCATTAGAATGAAAAAAATATTGAAACAACAATATTTATTCAGATCGATTCTGAACAAGTACCAAAATGCCAAAAAGGAACACTGTGTCAATGCAAAATATATATAATAGAAGTCATACAATATCAACAACCCAATAGGCATAAAAAGATGTAAATTCCATAAACGTGTATCCGTCTTGTGACATAGATAAGCTTAACAAAGTATGCAACATTTTAGGATAATGTACTTTGGGTATGATTGTATTGATTAGCAATTCATTGGGCCTTCAAAACCTTAATGTAGTGTGGGTCCAAAGGACCCTGCCTTGGTAAGATTCCACGTCAACACACACGCAAGTGCGCACAAATTATGTAACAGAAATGTAACAGAATCATCTACAATCCCTAATTTTGTTTAATTCCGCTTCAATGCGTGAAATCAAATTTTTAATTCTATACATGCAAGCTCCACCTTAGAAATTTAACATATCCATACTAATTTCACACAAAAAAAGATTGTACCCCTTTTCATATCTCAATTGAACTAAAGCTCAACTCAATTATTAAATTACCAACACAACTCAAACAAATTTTAGAATCATAGTTACCATACTTATATAGATATATCCTAGTTGCATATACCACCACATAGTATGCATTTGGCAGTTGCTTAGTTTCTAAAAGCTTTTTGCCTTCTGTCTCAGCTTCTTTGCAAATAATCTAACTTTTAGCTTTTAAAAAATAAACTAACTTTCAGCTTTTGTCACACATTTAACATAAAAAATACCAAAAACTATATATCTCTTGATAAAGAGCATACAAATAAGCTACCGGAAAAAAAATTTCCCAACTAGATATTTAGTCAATCAAACTTTACATTTAAGCGCTTAACTTTTAAATTAACACACACACATATATATATACACATGCACACACACACGCACACATTTACTTACTCAGGCCAATTAAAACTTAACCTTTATTTCCACTTATTCTTACAATAGGATAACTTAGTTTAACTTAAGGACCTAAATGTAAAATGGGGCAGGGCACCACATTATGGGTCAGGTTAGACCCACAGATTGGTCAGTTTTTTTATGAAGAAAAAATCAATAAAAATGCAAAAAATACTGCCATCTACACGGTGTTTGCTAACTTTACTGAACCTGTATTACAATTACATGTACAGCAGTAGTTGGTCAGTTATACTTATTTCAAATTAAGTATAACTGAAAAACTAGCTAAATTAGTACTGGGTTCAAATGTAGTAAGTACATACTCAGATGGTTTGTCTCGTCGTCCAGGAAACCTAAATAATCAAGATGCAACATGTATTAGCATTATAGAACCAAAATTTTTTTTAATAAATATATATCCAAAAACCCAATAGCACTTACCATTTATCCAACAATGTAATCACTGGACGCGAAAGACTATGACCAATTACTACATAAATCACAACAACAAAGAGGAATTAGGGTTAGGGTATTGGGAACGAAGAAAACAAAAGCAAAATCCAATTACATGAAATAAAAATAAATAAGCACAATCGATTAACATAAATTCTTACCTAGCCTTAGATTGGTGATGGGTGCAGCCGCCATTATAATGCCATTTCCAAAGATCAATCGTAACTCTGAAAAGAGAGGAGTGCACGTATTTATATAGGTTTTTTTTTTTTTTTTTTTTTTGTGCGTGTATTATGTAGGGGATTAAATGTTTTTAAAACATTTAATACTATTATATAGGGGATTAAATGTTTTTATGCAGAATATTATGCACAACTCTAATAGTACTATCTCAAGAAAACACTTCTAAAAAAGGCAAATCTCCTTCCTCAAAGTTCATTTGTAAAGGCAAATTTCTTTATACCTCTCTCTTCATGGTTTTACTGCGACAAGTAACATTTCCTATTCGGGTCTATATGTGCTCCATTTTTTTTTTTTGGTGATCTTATATTTGTTTGCTTCATTTCTTGATTATATACGTGTAGTTAGAACAAGACATGCAACAATTTCGATCAGCATTACTATAAGTCAGGAACATGTACAATACAAAATAGGTTCCCTCAAGGAGTTACATCAACCAATACCATCAGCCATAAATATTCATTCTCTAAACCAAAATCAAAAGCTGAGGCCAAACAAGTTGCTGCAAAGAAACATAGTGAGGCATAGAGGAGACGTGGGATGCAAATCGATGGTCAATACACCACTCTGCGTGATATCCTCCCAAACTTAGTCAAAGTAAGTACAAAGATTCATACAAATAGTAACTCCATCGACTCTGTTTCTTCGATCTTCATTATTAGCATCAAAACTTGTAAAAATTAAAGCGGTAAATTGTGATTAGTGTAAGTAATTTTAGGACACAACTTTTTCACAATTACTGTAGTGGTAGATTGTGATTAGAATAATATTATTTTCATATAGGTTCGTCGTTGAGTCATTAACACAATATTTATTAGCACCAATCTCGTTATCACAAGAGTTGTAATTTTTTTTGTAATCCTTTTTTTCTTATTGTTGGGTAATTTTACAAACAATAGATGGACAAGGCGACCGTGCTTGCAGAGACGGTCCAGCAACTGAGGGAGTTGAGGAAGACTATTTCAGATTTGGAAGGAGTTTGTGGTGGCAGCAGTAAGGATTGTGTGTTCCCTGGAGGGGCTGACAAGTTGAGTTTGGACAACGGTGATGGTGATGATGACAAGGGGCTGGTCAAGGTCAAATTTAGCTGTGAGGATAGGCCGGGGTTGATATCAGCCGTGGCAAGGACACTGAGGTCTATGAAAGGGAGGGTGGTGAAGTTTGAGATGTAACACTAGGTGGAAGGACTAAAAGTGTGTTGTGGGTTCAAGGGCTGAGTGGTGGCAATGAAGGGATTGGAATGCTAAGAAGAGCTTTGAAGGTAGTCATTGACAGGCTCAATTTGCCAGGGATTAGCAAGAGGTCACAGGTCACTTGATGATTATAAGTTTTTTGGGTCTAATGGAACATTTATAAGATGGGATTCTGAGGTAAATTGTGTGCAATCAGGGAGGGGGGATTGTATCAATCATAAGACTGAAAAAAATAATAATAGTTAAGATTGTAGGTAGGCATAGGGGATTCGGACATGGTAGCTAGCTATTGGATTTCATTAGGAGGCATTATAATGTATATCTGGTTTGGCATGGTTTAACTTACCATATACTTACCTTCGGTTATAGGAAAATACCTTTAGATTATACATGAAGCCCATAGCTATAAAGATTCATTGTTTAAAAGGCTGTGATAATAGATTACTAATGAAAAATATGCTAGCTTCTTATTTTCAATGATTGAATTTTTATCTCTTGTTTCAATCCTCCTTCCTTCTTTATTTCAACGTAAAGTATTGTCATACAAAACACACCCATATTTTGTTTTGGCAAAAATTAAAATTAAATGTTCCATGCTTTGTTAATTTTAAGTTTGATAGAAATCACCTTGATAAAGAATTGAAAAACTATATTACTATTAGAGGAGTGCACGTATTTATATAGGGGATTAAATGTTTTTATCACTATTATTATTAAATTGAGCAGAAAAAAAAATATAAATATAAATATATTTTAAAAAAAAAACCCAAAGATCAGTATCAATGTAACTCCTTGAAGGCAAACAACAATAGTAAAAACAATAGGGAGAGTGCCAGACAAAGACAAACCTGCAAAGCAAGATAAAGAGAAAGGGACACAGCAAGTTAGCAAGAGAAAATATTGTCGAATAGGAAATAGACCTGTAAGTTGAGACAAAGCAAAAACATTTAAAAATCAACCAAAAGAAAACTAAGAAATCAACAAAGCAAAAGTTAAACATTGATCCACCATGGCAAGAGAGCTAAGCAGATAGAGCAAGAGAGAGAAGCCTAAAAAAGAGAAATAGAGCAAGATAAAGAAACCCATGTACTTGCACCTAACACCAAAAGAGATAACCACCAGAGTAAGAAAGAGACCTGTGGTTGAGACAACGCAAAATCATTTTAAAAAAATCAGTAAAAAGAAAACTAAAAAATCGACAAAGCAAAATGTAAATACTGATCCACCACGGTAATAGAGATAAACAGAGTGAGTCAGAGAGAGAGAAGCGAGAGAAAGAGACATAGAGAGAGAGAGAGAGAGAAAACATTAAGGAATTTTACCTAACAACGGAAAGATAGAACCACCGCTGTAAAAAGGTAGAGAAAAGGTATTAGGGTTTGTGTATAGGAAGAGCTGGTTATTTTAAAAATTTTATTAATTTTATAATATATTTTAATTTTAAAAATATATTAAATATATGAGTGGGTCAGGTCGGGTTTGGCAGGTTTGAAATTTTATGACCCGTACCCAACCCGACTTGCTATCAAAATATTAACTATACAATAAAATAATATAAAAATTGACTTTTCCCTCTTCTCTCTAACCGGTCTCTCTTCCTATCTCTCTCTCTCAGCCACCCACCTGCCAACTACCCAACGCACCACCCACCACAGATACAAACCCAATTCCCAAACAAATGCCACCCACTGTCACCCTAAACCCCTGATCAACCAAACAAACCAATAGCACCACCACCATGCCGCAATCAACAAACACCACCAACCACTAACCCATCCACCACTCACCACAAACCCATTCGAACAAATCAAAACAACCACATTACCACACCAAAATCGGAACAAACACATACCCAAATTGGAACAAATCAAAACAATCACATACCCATTCCTCAGACCTCAAACTCCGATCATCGTTGCTGTAGGAACACCACCTTCGGACCTCAAACTCCGATCAAAGATGCTATAGCTTCTAACAGAAGCATTATATTTCTTCTTTTGCTGACTTTTCTTTGCACACTCGGAAACCAGATTGTCGATGGCTGCCAAAATAGCATCCATTTTCCTCCCCACTTCTGGATTAGATGGCTTCTTAGAAATGAGCATAGAAAGCTTCGAAACATCCACAGTAAGCTTTGCAATTTCATATCCAAGACTGGAGTGTACATTAGTTATAGTGTCTGTTAAAGGTCATTTTCGTAAAGTCAGCCCAACCCAACATAACAGACAATAAGAGTGGCAGGAACAGAATAAAACTATTAGGCCCGAGCGGCAGGAATAACAAAACACAGGCCCATAACACGAGCAAATGGGTCTTGAGGAAGCAAATGGGCCTAAAGGGCCCAGAAAGAGAGAAATGACACCCAAGGGCAATGTATGGTATGAAAAAGTGAGAATGGGCCGCGGCAGGCCCAAAGCAATGTAAAGAAAGTAGGGGTTAATGGCAAAGCCCATGAACCCCAAGGATGAGAATGAGGAGATTGGGCCGAGGAAGCCCAATCAAGTTAGTAAAAAGCCCATGGAAATACAAAGTCAGTAAATGGGCCGAGAAAGCCCAAGGAAAGTAAAAGGGCCGCAGGCCCAAAGAAGAAAGAAATGGACAATGGAGCCCATAAAGTGAGAACACCAGCAGACTTTTTTAAGTCACTGGGGGAAGAAGTGAAACGGCAGGTCTGAAAGGGGGCCTAGCAGGAACATGTTGCCATGGTAGGAAAGGCCAAGCAATGAAAACAAGACATAAAGCATAAAACAAGAAATGGGCCAAGGGAGATGTACTAAGGAAAGCCCAATCCAAAGGGAGGTAGTGAAGGTGCAAACAGTCCGCGTAAAAGAATCAAGAAGAGTGGCAGACGAATACAAACAAGGCGCCATGAGCCGCAGGCCGGCTCTGAACGCACATAACAGGGAGCATGCGCAAAGCCCAGGTGCCACCAGCCTGTACCCAGCCAATATGGGTCGTGGTGGGGCCATGGGTCCGTGGTAAGAGGTAAGGGGGGGTGTGGTTTGGTGGTGGGGAGGGGGGAAAGGATTTATTTTTGCGTTCCCTGTCCAAACCCTTTTGGAGGTACGTCCTGCTGGGATGACAGACCGTCCAAAAGGGGTAAGATTGGAGAGGGAACGTTGGGTGCATGCCATAGGAAGAGAGAGAGAGCATATAAAGCCACAGCAGAGAGCAGTGCCACGGCGGACAGAAACAAAACAAACCTGTCCTTGTCTAGCGAGGGCGAGCTATGCGCAGATGGTGGTCGGCAAGCATGCCCAGACCAGACAAAGGCCGTTAGAGGGTAAAATGGTAAAAGAACGCTTACGGCAGGCCTTATAAAAAGAGCCTCGCCGTGCCCTGTAAAAGGGGACCAAAAACAGAGGAAGAAAACTCATAGAAAGGAAAACTAAAAGGAAAAGGAAATGAAAGAAAAAAAGATAAGAAAACAAGTTGTGAGGATAATAGGCATGCACCAATAGATCTTTTCTTTCCTCTCCCCCTCAAAATCCCACTCTCTAAGGGATAATGAAGCGGTAAAAAATAATAATAACTTTTTTCACACCTCAACCATTTAGGTCCGATTCCCTCAAAGTTATTAATCCCACGGCAGGATATTCACCTGGGAGGTTGATTTCATTGAGAGGAAGCGTTCTTCCTCTTTGGACGGTCACCATTACAGACTTGATTTTGGCTTGATGTTTATCTTTGATTAAACCTCCATCATTGTTTAATCCATTGCTTTCTTTTCTTTTTAAAAGCCATTATTATTATTATTATTGCTATTACTACTGTGACATTCGGCCATCATTATTATTGAAAGCCACGACATTCTGTTTGTTCATTTTGTGTCATTGTATCTGCCTGCGGTAATTTTTTGTGGTAATGGCTCTGTTTGCCGTGAGGGGTGTTCCTGGCAGATAAGGTTGAGTTTGTGCACAAGCCGACCCAAAGTGAGTTGCAGTTGGGCCGGTCTCAATTTCCCTACTCAGAAACACATCAGGGCCCATCACTTGCAGAGGGCAGCCCAGCCCAAACACAAAAAAAGGCCCCGACAGTGTCCAACAACACAGTCACAATCTCATGCACATTGGTCACCTTTTCTTCCAATTGTCAACCACTCCTGTGAGAATTAATCCCGATCACAGCTCCAATAACACGTAAAAAATTCAACGATGATGTATCTCATCATATAATTAAACATTTGGATAAATTTGAAGCTGAAAGGGTTGCAGTGATGCAGAAGGCTAAAAATCTCATTTTGCAAAGCAAGACTGCCGTTGTTGATTCTGCTAAGCGCGAGTTATCTAATGGATTTAAGCCAATTGGACTTGTTCTTGGAGCTGTGATCGGGATTGATTCTCACAGGAGTAGTCGACAATTGGAAGAAAAGGTGACCAATGTGCATGAGATTGTGACTGTGTTGTTGGGAAATGTGACCAATGTGCATGAGATTGTGATTGTGTTATCAGGCGATGTGACCAATGTGCACTCCAGTCTTGGAGATGAAATAGCAAAGCTTATTGTGGAAGTTTCAAAGCTTTCTATGCTCATTTCCAAAAAGCCACCTAATCAAGAAGTGGGGAGGAAAATGGATGCTCATCGTCTAATTTTTTACAATAACACGTAAACCTGCACAATAATAACACTGTTTAGTTACTATTCACCAGGAATACTATATATATCTTTCAGCAAATATACAAATACTATATTACAATTATTAAAAAACAAAAAACAAAAAAGACAAGCATACATTGTACAGATGCACAATATGCAAAATATTCAAAGACTTTTTTATGTTTACATGCACAATTGAACTAGAGAACTAATGTTGTATATGTGTCATTATCAAAAAATAGCAGCCCATCACACAAAATCCCCTCCCAAAGTACCAACATAGCTTAACTAGAAAAAATCTGCTGTAGAAACCAATTTTGAGATGTAATATGACTTTAGCATTCCACACACCAGCTAAGGCAATGATATAACTAAGAATTTGGTACATTTTAGAATCTAAGGAGAATATAAATTAGTATTACTTATTAATTGTATTAGTCTCTAGTTTCATAACAATACTACTGCCAAAACTTTTTGAATTCTGGTTTAGATGCCTTTGTTAAATTTGCAGCGGAATTATTAATTATAATATTATCAACTTATTTTCTTATATTATGTGATGCACAGAAAATTATATTTTACAGCAGTTATATAATTTTATTTTACCATATTTCAAAATGCACCAAATCATAAAGAAAAAAAAATGTAAACGCAATACATGATTTGGAGTCGAAAAGAAAAACCGATGAAGTAACTGTTTTAAGGTAAAAAACACCTTGGGGATGGAGACAATCCCATAGAAAATCAATTATGAAGAAACGGTCAATAATTGCAGGACGTACACAAAACCATTGCACCTTAGATCCTCTTTGCAATCCCTACAAGAGATCCACTTGCCTTCCTAAAACAATAGTCTTAGAACCTCTAAAATCCTTCAATAGTGGTTTCCTCCACAAACTATAACCTTTGCCATACTCCAAGACAACTACAAGCTATTATTAATAACTAAATAAAAGTCATCCCTAAGTTATTATAGACAAAAACAAGGAACTTACCCAATTAACGCTACCAAACCCATAGCATATTTTCATCAAGGACTAGTAATAGTACCCATTATTGAGTATTTGACTATGACATTAACCCAACATAAAACATCATCAACATCATTATTCCCCTTATAAAACTCCAACTCAATAGTCTCATCATCTCCACTCTCCTTCATTTCCATTCCTTCCATTCCTCCCAATATTTTCCCCATAACCTTCTTTGTTTTCCCTCCCCACAGTTTTCACGTTCATCCTCTTCCCTGCTTTATTAAAGAAAAATGTCTAGCAGAACATATTAATAAGCAAGATTCACCAAAAATACCACCCAAACAACAAGATTGAACCTATTCACAAAACTAAAGCAACCTACATAACACTCACTCATTGACAACCATTGCAGAAACTTTTCTTCACACTTCTCACATTAGATAACAAAAATTATATCATAAATTTTACCATGTCAATAACAAACTACACTATAATTAGTTAATTACCCACCAAACTTTTCGACACTAGGAGGCAACCCATCACACAAAATCCCCTCCTAAAGTCCAACAACTACAAGTTGTTAGTAATAACTTAATAAAAGGCATCCCTAAAAACTGATAGTTTGTGCAACAAAAAATTTCGTTGCAATAATCACTAAATATTTTAATGACAATTTTGATGTATGTCGTTGCAATAAAAAATTTATTGCAACGATATATTCATGGTAATAAATAATTGTTTCATATTTGTCATTGCAATAAATTGTAAAATAATTAATATCAAGTTATTGCAATAATATACTATTAGTTTCATGTTTATTATTGCAATAGATTGTAAAATAATTGATATCAAATGATTACAATGATGTTTTTATTGCAATAAAATATCACTTTAAAATTTTTGTTGTAATAAATTGAAAAAATAATTGTTATCAAGTTATTGTAATAATATCTTTATTTTAAGTTATTGCAACAAATTTTCCTAATGTATTACCGGTAATTATAAGTTATTACAACTAATTATTGTAAATGCGATAATTTATCACTTTAAAGTTGTTATTGCAACGATTTTTAACTTATAGATACAATATTGTGTCTACTATCAATCTTAAGCACTTAACTTTTCAAATAACCCAACTTATGATTATCTAGTTACTAGTTTTATCATTCACAAAATATAATCAAAATTCAACAACATATAAGAAAAGCATCCTAGAGAGGCACAAAAGAGGCCACACAATTTAAGTTTTAACATAATAGTTGCCACCTAGTCATCAAATAACCAGGCGACATTCTCATGCATGATCTTCCCCTAGCCATATGTCTTCTTTTGCTCATTTTTCTTAGCATGCTCAGAAACCAGTTTGTCGATTGCAACCAGAATAGCATCCATTTTTTTTCTCCACCTTTGCATTGGGCAGCTCCTTCGAAATGAGCATAGAAAGCTTTGAAAGTTCCATTACAAACTTTACTACTTCATCTACAAGATTGAAGTGTCCATCCAAATTTTTTTTCACATTGTTCAACAACACATAGTCGCAACCCCATCTACATCAGACATGTTTTCTTCCAATCATTGACCACTCCAGTGAGAATCAATCACGATCACAACTCCAATAACAAGACTGAGTAACCTAAATCCAGTGGATAATTTGTGCTTGGTTTTGAGGCTTGACCACAGAAGAAACGTGTTGATGCCATTGACAATTTCTTGAACAACAAGAGTAGGGCCATAGGTGAAAGTTTTTTTGAAGATGTAGAGAAATTTAGGGTTTAAGGCTGAGAGAAAACAAAATGAAAGAGTAGAGATTTTTTTTTTTTGAAAAAAAAAAAGAGTCAAGAAATTTAGGGTTTGAGGCTGAGAGATGAAATGAAAGAATAGAGAAATTTAGGGTCTAAGCATAGGCTGCACACTTACGATTTAGGCCTAGTCTGGGTATGAGATTTTCACATTTTTATTTATTATTATATTGTGCACATTGCTAGTAACAAATTATCAAAAGAACCCTTTTAAGACTTAATTTTGGACTAGTAATAGTCAAAAACACATTTGGACTAGTAATAGTCAAAACTAAAATCAATATGATTGGGAAGTCGGTAATATACATTATTTAACACAAACAATTAGATTGTTATATTCAAATGTCTTTTCAAGTTACTATTTATTTGATGCTTAAACTTCAGCAATGTTCTCCATAGTCATCCCATTTTCTACCATTATAATCACATGAATGTTGATATTTAAAAAGGCAAATAAGCTAAGTTTCCCTATTAGATTGACCAAATATTTCTTATGCTCCAATTACATGCAACATTCTAAAAATTGTTTCTTGATGAAACCAGTTGACAAGAAATATAAATTTTGAAGAGCTATCTTTTATTCATTTCATTGGTTATCTCTCTCTTTATAGGGTCAAGGAGGAAGGGTAGGTTCAAAAGATGATGTAATTAGGATTATAAGTTTAAATTAGATTCAAAAAAGGACTATTGATTGAAGAAGGTATTCAATTCTATTACCCATAAGTTAGATTGCATCAAAGTTGGGCTCGAAGGAGACAAAAATAAATAGCCATCTCTCTCTCTCTCTCTCTTTCTCTCTCTCTATATATATATTATATATATATATATATATATAACCAAAACTGAGAGAAAATCCAATAAGATTTCAAATTGTATTTTAATTGGAATCTAATTTTGTGCCAAGTGTCCCATCTAATCTAAGTTTCTAAATTTTTGTACCAAATGAATTAATTCAATGTAAAAATTGAATTTTAATTAGATTTTAATTTTGCACCACATGTCCAATCTAATCTATATTTTTTAATTTTTGCGCCAAATGAGTTAATTTAGTATAGAAAACGATGAGTCTTATATAAATAAATCATAAAAAAAAACCTAATTATATATCTAACCTTATATATAAAATTAGAGGAAGATAGAGTTTGAATAATTTTATATTTATGAGCCATTTTTTTAGTGTAACTAAAAATAATTCAAATTTATAAGTCATTTATGTAATGTACCATGACTACATACAATCCATTACAAACTGGGTAACATACATATAACCAAAACTTAGAAAAAAATTCAATCATAATCAAAATTGGAGTGTGTTTTTGTTAGCTTTCTATACAAATTAAATTGTTTAAATTTTTTGCAGTTATTTTTTCTTTGAACTAATGAGCATATTTTTTTTATACTGCTTCTATTAAGATATTTTGTATGCGAAGATCTTGGACATAACAAACTATAATTGATATTATTGGACCAAGTTAGGAGATAATATTACACCATTTTATTCTTTTATTTTATGTTGTATTTAGTAGAATTTCATAGATAGTGATTGTGAATTGATATTGTATATGTAGTATACAATAGTGATTTTCAAAATTTTATTTGTAATAGCATTGTAATGATAAACTTGGCATAACTAATATCATGAAAATTGTAAGGAAAAACCATTTTAATATCTCCAAATATCCTGATCAAACTAATATTCTATATGTTTAATAACTCAAGCTAAAATCAATAGCACTACTACAATTCACAATTTTTGTGCATAAGCACGGGTTACATAATAGTTTAATGTAAAGAGAGGAGACAATGAAGAAGAGCCCAATGCATGTATCTAACATTTGGATATAAATGATGGTGATTTTATTGGTGTATACATACATGCATACATACATATATATATAAATTAATTTTAGGTTGAATTTTTTAGAGTTGCATTTCTAGAGAGTATGTGGCTTTACCGCCATAGGGCAGGTTTATTAATTTTAAACAAAAGAAGTTTGATGGAAGAAAGTTTTGTTTTGCAGATATAATATGTGATCGTTGATTATTTTATTTGTTTAGTTAATTTGCAATTGTTAATAGCCTAGAAAATTGGTTTTATTATATTGACGAAATGTGTAATATATCGCGATATATGTTAACATAAATAAAATATATTGTGATGACCAATTTCTATGGCTGAAATGAAGTGTACTTAGTGCAATATTATTGGATTTGGGGTACAACAGATGGATCTTGCACAACAACTATAAAACATTGGGACCATATTGATGGGTTATAATAGAAGTATGAAGGGTAGATGCAAATGTCAAAATTCAGCAAGAAAGGAGGGTGAATCAGTGAATGTGATAATAATTATACTTTCTCAAAAACTAATAAATATAAAATAAATAAACTTGTGCAAGTGGTTGTGCTAAGTGGTAATTGTGCCAACTAGATATACCAAATTGCAAAAGCTTTTTTTATATATATAAAAAAAAAATTATTTATTCTATGATCTTAATTTTATTTTTTTAATTATTTTTTAAGTATAAGCCAAGTTTGGAGTCCAAAAAATATGAAACTCCTTGATTCCAAATTAAAAGAAGAGAGGTGCTATTGAATATGAATATTATAAATGCAAGTTAAGTTTGGAGTCTACAACATTTTCATAATATTTTCGCAGATAACTATTGAATATGAATATTAATTGCGTAAGGTAATCAGGTATCTATGGATAAATTAGTTGTATTGGGTATGGATAAGGTATGTAATCATTCCCTACCCATGGCGATCACTTAGATAACCCACCTCTGAATATTTACTTAAGTCTCATTAACTATAAACTTGCGAGGGTATGTAATACAAAAATTTTCATTTGAAAATTCCCATTCAATCAAAATTCAATGGCATATAAAAAAAAAACATCCTAATCAAAATTTAATAGCATAAAGAAAGAAAAACATACTAGGGAGGCACAAAGGCCACACAATTTACATAAATTTGTCCAGCTATGATTGCCACCTAGTCATCAAATAACTAGGTGACAAAACCATGCATGATCTTTTGCAAGCCACCATATTTCTTCAACTGCTCACTTTTCTTCGCATACTTGGAAAACAGTTTGTCGGTCGCTACCAAAATAGCATCCATTTTCCTCCCGACTTCTGGATTAGGTGGTATATTTGTCATACTCGAAAACCAGTTTGTCTGTCACTGCCGAGTACCCAAATCCCATGCTTACTAAATCCAACTCTGCCACTAATGAAAACAACATGACAAATATACCACATTAGTTCTCTAGTTCAATTGTGCACCTGCAGTAAACATAAAAAAGTCTTTGTATATTTTGCATATTGTGCATCTGTACAATGTACACTTGTCTTTTTTCTTTTCTTTTCTTTTTTAATAATTGTAATATAGTATTTGTATATTTGCTGAAAGATATATATAGTATTCCAAGTGAATGGTAACTAAATAGTGTTGTTATTGTGCAAGTTTACGTGTTATCTCATCGTATAATTAAACATTTGGACAAATTTGAAGCTGAAAGGGCTGCAGTGATGCGGAAAGCTGAAAATCTCATTTTGCAAAGCAAGACTGCCATTGTTGATGCTGTTAAGCACGAGGTATCTAGTGGATTTAAGCCAATAGAACTTGTTCTTGGAGCTGTGATCGGGATTGATTCTCATAGGAGTGGTCGACGATTGGAAGAAAAGGTGACCAATGTGCATGAGTTTATGACTATGTTGTCAGGCAATGTGATCAATATGCACTCCAGTATTAAAGAAAACTTCCACAATAAACTTTTCTATTTCATCTCCAATACGCTTGACGTGAGTTTGGCTGTGGACGCGACTACACGTGCGTCCTTGACCCTTTTTTTTTTTTACTTCTGATTCAGGCCAATATAGTCCAAAACGGGCCTCAAATCAATCCAATATGGGCCGAAATAAGTTTTTAAAAAAATTGTAAAAAAATTTGTCAAAACATACCATTTTGACATCCTAGTTTAAGGAAAAAAACCCTAAACTCATCTCAAAATTATTATCTACTATTACTCTTAAATTAGCATATGCTTTCCATTATATGAAAAAATATGCTTAGCAATATATAGAAAACATAAATATAAATAAATATAATAATTTATTAATAAACATATCTTGTCGCACCAGTACCCTATTTTTTCAAAAATTTCCAAGTCGTCACACCGCACCCACACCCGTACCCAAACCTAAATCTACACATGTGCTTCCTAAAACCTAACATTGATTTGGTTCGAATTTCATCTTACCCTATTTAGTTACTATTCACAGATAAATCATCACATACCAGTCAATTTTTTAGGAGATCTTTGACATGACATTTAAACCGATTCACCTATGAAACATGATAAGGTGCAAATAAAATGGTTCCAATTTAATATTCAACAATCAACATCAAAACTTCTATATTCAACCAAAAAAAAATCCATATTCAACAATCATCATCAAAACTGTTAAGTGCATTTAAAATTCAAAACCCACGAAAAATCCTCATTCTACAATCAACATCACAAATACATAACCTTGCCTTTCTTTGGGGGACTACTGCTTCGGTTCAGAGGCTTGACCACATTAGAAACGTGCAGATGCCACTAACAATTTCTTGCACAATAGAAGCTAGGCCATAGGTGAGAGTTTTTTTGACGATGTAGAGAAATTTAGGGTTTGAGACTGAAAGAAAATGAAATGAAAGAGTAGAGATTTTTTTTTTTTTTTTTGCAAAAAAAAAAAAAAAAAAAAAAAGTAGAGAAATTTAGGATTTAAGGCTGAGAGATGAAATGAGAGAATAGAAAATTTTAGGGTCTGGGCACTTATGATTTGGGTCTGGCCAGGGTATGAGATTTTTACATTTTTATTTATTATTATATTGTGCTCATTGCTAGTAACAAATTATCTAAAGAACCCTTCTGAGACTTAATTGATTTTGGACTAGTAATAGTAAAAAGCACAATCAATATGATTGGGAAGGCGGTATTATACATTATTTAACACAAAAAATTAGATTGTCATATTCAAATGTCTTTTCAAGTTACTATTCATATCTATCCCAACCTAACTGGGAAAGCACAGGTGCACCAATTGGGTCGGCACACCCAAGTCCGATATGCACGGACGCGCCATGTAGTCGTGGACGCGACTACATGCGCGTCCATTATCGATTTTTTTTTTCTTTTCATTTCTTGATTCGGCTCGATATTGTCTGATATGGTCCAAAACGGGCCAAAATAGGCCTTGAATCAATCCGATATGGGCCGAAAAAAGTGTTAAAAAAAAAAGTAAAAAATTTTTGTCAAAACACACCATTTTGGCATCCTAGTTTAAAGAAAAAAAATACCCTAAACTCATCTCAAACCCTAAATTTTGTCACTTTATTATTTACTATTGCTGTTAAATTGGTATATGTTTACCATTATATGAAAAAATATGCTTAGCAATATATAGAGAAAAAAAAAAATATATATATATATATATATATATATATATATATAATAATTTATTAATAAACGTATCTCGCTGCACACGCACTCTACTTTTTCAAAAATTGCCGAGTCACCGCACAACACCTGCACCTAAACCTGAATCTGCACCCATTTGGGAGTTCATAAGGAAATGATATGAGATAATCATAAAGGAATGGAAATGAATGAAATAGAATATAATGTATTTAATTAAAGGAAATGAGTAGAAAAGAAATTAATGGAAAAGAATTAAGTAAACTTGTTTGAATGTTTTAAAATAAATGAATGGAAATGAATAGAAGGTAAGTATCCTTATTTGGGATTAACATAAAAGGAAATGGGTGGAATCATTTTATAATAACATTAATGTTAGACTCCATATTTTAAAATAAATGGCTAATTATATAGGACTATTTTGGGAATTTTAGTAAAAAAATTCATTAAATCTAATTTCATTCTCTCCAATTCCTCTCAACTTTTGGAGGAAATGAAAATTTGAGGTTTTGAGAGAATAGAGAGGAATGAGTATCCCTCCTTATCCATTCCATTCAATTCCACTTAGCCCTCATTTGGGAGGAGGAAAAGGAATGGAATGGAAAAGAATGAAAAGAATAATTTTGTAATATTCTTCCTTTCCTTTATTTAGGAGTTTTAATAGAGAGAATGAAAAGTTCATTCCCTTGTTTGAACGTTGAAGGGGAAGGGAATAGACTTGTACTGTTTTAAACCTTAAACAATGTCATTTCAGTTTTCCTAATTCGCAATTTAGACTAAACTCTCTCTCTCTTCTCAACCTCTACCGTTGGAGGCCATCGTTCTTCAAGTTTCCCCCTCTCTTCTCTTCTTTGTCACAACTATTCTCTCGAACATTCTAGAGATGGTTTAGATGTTCAATACCAAGGCCATTATGCTTCTCCTTCTTATGCTTTCTACCAAATGTTCAATGCCTAGGCTATTATGCTTCTGCTTGTTATGCTTTCTAACCAACTTAAAATAAAGGCATTTTTTTAGCCAAATTTGTTGCCTCGAATCTCGATTAGTCAACTGCTATTGAGCTTGTAGTTGAGCTTGTATCAATCAGTCAAAGAGGTGTTGAGTTGGAGTCGAAGGAGCAAAAACTCCTTTTCTTCAACTAGTCTTATGCTTTTGTTTTGGACTCGATAAAACACATCATAAATTCAACAAAGACTCAATGTTTTGTTCACTATTTGCCAACGGCCAATATTTGGACGCTAACAAAATGTATGGATGACGTCCATTGTTGAGTGGATTCATGACACAATTTCTCCTAACCCTGCCTCTTTCAAATCACTATGGTATGTCAAAAGCTACCCAAAGAAAAATCAAGTTTGGGCTGAAAGATCTGCAAGGGCCCCATTAAGATTAATGGATTAAAGAGCTTATAATGATGGGCCAAAATGAAGCCTAGTAAAATAAAAAAATGACGTGATAGTGGTGTGATCATATAACCTGATGATACCAAATACCCATCAAGCTTGAGGCAGTGTCGGGCACATGTAGGGCAATAAGTCTTGCTAACGTTGACACTTTCAAAAGGCCAGAAATGGACAAAAACATGTCCCCTTAAGGTGCATGCTCACCACTATATGGAGCAACCGTTGAGTTTTGCCAGGCATGGAGGCATGGAGCCATTTTGTTTGCAATGAATGTGATGGCTGAATTGTGGGCTTTAAAGGATGGTCTAATTATTGTTTAGTAAAAATAGAGCTGGACGCCGAAGTCGTAATAAATCTTGTTTACAATTCCACCCAAACTAATACCTCTCTCAATGCTCTTGTGGCTAAATGCTGGGAGCTGATCAAAGGAATTCCCCATACTAAACTCTATCACAACAGTAAGGAAGCCAATGGATGCCTGGATGCCCATGCTAGCCGTGGTTGTCTCTCTCTAGATCTTACATTGTTTTTGGAACCCCTAGGAGAGGTTGCTATGTTTATTTACCTCAGTGAGCATTCACGTCCAATTTTTACAAAAAATTTCATTTTGCCATCTCAAAAGCTATTTTATCATTTATAACATACCATTTTACAATACACTCAACATCCCAACTTTTATTTTTTTATTCAACTCATTAAAATAAATATATACTATCCAATAAAATAATATAATCCCAGCTTGCTACAGTGCTATAGTGCCATCCTACAGTGCTACAATGTCATCCTACCCAATATAATATAATAAACATTATACAATTTTTGCTACAGTACCATCCTAAAATGTAGGATGGCACTGTAGCACAATTGCAAATTTTTTTGCAATTGCAAGACCGGGTAATGTGGGATTTTGAAGCTCTGATGCTAAATTTCACCTACATATGGTATATGAGAGACCTAATACTAATTCTTAGGGAAGGCAACTGTACTTTTAAGAAACTTTGAATGTTGTAGTAGCTTATGTTAAATAATGAATTTTATCCCATCTTTAAATAATAATAATAAAATACATTGGAGCGACAATGAGGCCTCTCAAAAGTTATGATCAATTATAGTATATGCTACCATTCATCCCCAAGAAAGGCCTTCAAAGTTCAAAAGGAATATTATATGTATCTTTCAGCAAATAGGTTCTGCAAAACATCCTGGAGTGGACAACAGAATCCACTCCCCAATTTACATTAGTTATTGTGATTGCAAGAAGAAAAGAAATCAAAGCCACTAATAGCCTAGACATCTTTCACCATGCAAATTGAAGGATGTGAGGCCTAGGCTGCATCTTTAAGAAAGTAGTTACAACATATTTACAAGCTCAGCAATTGTAGCAACTAATAGTCTGATAGAATGGCCGCAAGTGAATTCCAGAATTTGAATAAAACAGAAGAAAGGAAAGAAGTTCATGCTGAAATTCCACTTATATGAAAAAACTGTATCCCCTTGGGACTATGTCTATTGTGTCTTTGTGAGAGACGTTAATAGACTTCTTAAGTAGCTCAATTTCACCAGTATAGTGCATCAGTTTTTAGATACACTAGTATCAACCAGATGAACTAAGTCCCCATAAACCGAATCAGTTCTCTCAAAAATTTCAGTGAAAAGTTCCTGAACAGAAAGATTAATTACCATCATGCACCAAAAATACTACCCAAACAACAAGATTGAACCTATTCACAAAACGGAAGCAACCTATAAATTAGATTCACATCATTCTCAGACAACATTCACCACAAACAACTATTAAATCAACACAAAAAGCAACCTATATAACACTCACTCATTGACAAGCATTCCAGAAACTTGTTTTTCTTACTTTTCACATAAGAAAACAAAAATTATACCATAAACTTTACCATTTCAACAACAAACTATACAGTAATTAGTTAATTAACCACCAACCTTTTCAACAATAGGAAGCAGCCCATCACACAAAATCCCCTCCCAAAGTCCCAACAACTACAAGCTATTAGTAATAACTCAATAAAAGTCATCCCTAAGTTATTATAGACAAAAGCAAGGAACTTACCCCGTTAACCCTACCAAACCCATCACATATTTTCATCAAGGACAAGTAATAGCACCCACTTTTGAGTTTTTGACTATGCCATTAACCCAACATAAACATCATCATCACCATCATCATTCCCCTTATAAAACTCCAACTCAACACTCTCATCATCTCCACTCTCATTCATATCCATTCCTTCATTCCTCCCAATATTATTCCCCATTACCTTCTTCGTTTTCCTCCCCACAGTTTTCACATTCATCTTCCTCCCTGCTTTAGTCTTCACATTCCTCCCAACTCCCACATTCCCTTTAACGCCGTCGTTTTTCCCATCCTTTTTCTCCTCAGCAATCCACACGAAATCGCCCACATTTCCACCCAAATTTACACGATTGCCACTCACCCCAACTTTCTCTTTCTCTCTCTCATACCCAAGAGGAAAATAGCTCCAGCAAACAGAGTACTCTGTCTCCCCATTCTTCTCTGCCTTCCGCGGCGCGTTCACCGCTACCCCATGAAACCCTCTCCGACAATTCTGGCACCTCAAGCAACAATCCTCGTACAACTTCTCGTACTCGTACATGTAGTAACAGTAGGGGCACAATGTCCAGAATGCCGCCACGGCGGCGGTCTTGTCGATTTCGGCCTCGTACTGGGCTCTCTTGTCCGAGTCGGACAGCACCGTCCAAGCTTCGCGTACGAGGCTGAGGGCTTCGTCGGAGAAAGCGAACTTGTTGACGTTCGGGTTCAGGAGCCCCGCCAGTTTAACGAACTGGGCTCGAACGACCCGGCGGTTCCCGGACTCGGAGCGTCGGACTTGGAGGATGGAGTAGTAGTCGAGGTGGCGATTGCGTAAGCGATTCTCGGCGGCGGAGAGGACGTCGGCGATGGCGAGTATTTTGTTGGCGGTAGAGGATTGAACCGGGTCGGATTCTCGGGCTTGGATGGCGCAGTGTCGGCACTTGGGTAGGTTTCGGAGTGACAAGTATTTGGTGGATAGTCCGAGAAGGTGCTCGGAGTCGGGTTTCGCGCGACGCTCCATTTTTCCTGTTTGGGATTTTTTTTTAGTACAGGGTGAGAGAACTATGGAGAGAGAGCGAGAGAGACAAGAAAGGGAATGAATAAGAGTCATTGAGTGGGCTTTTTAATTTATAAGGAAAATAGCAATTGACGAAAATGGACATGACGTTTGGGACATCGGGTTTGTCGCTAATTCAATCTGGACCTTACAATGTGGCAAGATGATGACGTGGGATGCCTCACTGGCGTGAAAAGTGGGGTTTTGGGGATTGTGGTAGGAGGGTATTTTTGGTCTTTTAAAAGGAAGGATTCATTACAGAGTTGCAGTGGACTGAGACAGAGGGAGGTCAATTTGTTTTGCCTTTGCGACTCTAAAATCTCTTTTTGCATTTGTATGGACAGACCTGGACCACTGGGACTTACCAAATATGGTCATAAGAATTGAAGCCTATAAATGTAAGGCAATAATAATACACCAACGGCCAACCTCTTCACATGTGTTTTTTTTTATATATAAATAAATTCTCATGTGCTTTTTATTTTTTATTTTTTTAAATAAATTTAAAGTTCTAATCTCTAAATCTTATAATTGCAATCAACAAGACTCTTCGCTAAACAAAAGCATTTTTTTTTTTTTTGTGGCCGGGGGGGGGGGGGGGGGGGGGGGGGGGTGTTGGGGGGAGTTATCTATATAATGGTGGTACTTTTTTAAATTAATAGCCCAAAAAAAAATTTTTCAATGTCTTTTTTGTCTTTAAGCTTGAAGTTTTAAGACATGTGAAAATTGGAAAATTAATTTTTACTATTTTTTATTTTTAAAAATAACTATTGAGAATTATAGAGTGAGCACAGAAAAATACAAGAAACTAATAGTTTGGAGGTACAAATGAACTTGCTAAAAGGTTCCTAGCAAAAAAAATTTTAAGGGTAGAACCATGGTTATCAAAATTGCAATTTGGATTAGGAATAACAACGGGTTGGGTTCGAGCAGGTTTTTTTATACCCGAACCCGACCTGTGGGTCCGCACCCGTGACCCGAACCCAGCCCGTTTAATAAACGAGTTTTTTTTTAAAACCCTAAACCCGCCCCGTCGGGCCTCACGGGCCCCATTGGGCCATGGTATTTCAGGGCCCATTTTGTGGCCCAATAATAAAAAATAATAAAAAGTTTGTTTGCCTGATGCTGATTTTCTCAACAACCAAACATTAAGGGAAAATGAACACTCAAGAAAATCCAAATCTGAATAGATCGAAAACCCATAAAACCCATTATTTTCTCAGCAACCAACAGATCGGAAACCCTTTTTTTTTCATTACAATATTTTCCCACATCAAAAGTAAAAACAAGAATTAACATATAAACCTTAGGTCCAAACAATAAGACCCTACAAAATCAAATCAAACAAGTCGATCCTATTCAACAAAAATAGCACTTAAACTAGAAAATACAAATTTGATTCTTTGAACAAAAAGAACGATTTTCATTGCAAAAGCTTGATTTCACAACGAGGTGAGGGAGATGAGAGAGTCGTGGCCTTGTGAGGTGAAGGAGGGCCCGGCGAGGTGAGGGAGGAGAGACCAGCGAGGTGGAGAATGGAGTGGTGCCAGCGAAGTGAGCAACAACAATCTTGTTCAAGTGAGAGTGAGAGTGAGGGTGAGGGAGAGAATGGGAGGCGACTTGGCAAGACAGAGAGAGGGTAATAGTGAATGGATCTGAGAGATTTAGGGTTGGAAAAGTGTGTATTTATACTTAGGGTTTTTTTTTTAAATTTTTAATATTATATATACAGGTCAGGTATTATTAAAACCCGAACTTGCTTTGGGTTTTGTTTTAAAAACCCAAACCCGACCCTACTGTTTTGCAGGTCAGGTAAAACCTGCCCCATTAAGGTTGGGTCGGGCCGGGGTACCTGCAGGTCGAATATTTTTTGCCATCCCTAATCTGGATAGTAGGATCACACGATTTTACGATCCCACCTCACCAAAACATTTAGAATCGCACAAGGATCATAAAAATTGTAGAATCGTAAAAATTGTAGGATCGCATGTAGGATCGTGTAGGATCATATAGAATCGTACGATCGTATAGGATCCTACCGATTCTACAAAAACGTAAAAATCAGTTTTTATTTTTTTTATTTTTTAAGTTGTAATTTGTAATCTCAAGACTAAGACATTGTACTTCATAAATGTATCAACTTAGTGGTGGGACTCATATGGAGATGACTTTCTTGAATTGAAAATTTTTGCTATAAGAATATTGAGCTTAACATATAACTCTTCAGGTTGTGAAAGTAATTGGAATACATTTGGAATAGTAAGACCAAATGACTTTGGTATATTATCCCCCAATTGAGAATTCTCTATTAAAATTGGTACAACTTTAAGTACACTAAAAATTGAGAAAATTGTTTAAACCAAAAAAAAAAAAAAAAAGGAATGAGTTGGTATTTGTTATGTAAAACTTGAAGATAAAAGAGAAAATACATAAACCATCAAGTGCAAAAGAAGAAATTAGTTTGAAGAACTTGTCTTCGGATGATGAGTGGTTAGTAAAGGGTGTCGACCAGAAGACGATGGTATAGATTTTGATGAAGATAATGAAATAACAATTCTAATGCCTTCCTTTATAGATATAAGAAAAATAAATAAAAGTTACATGTGTATAGTGTGAATGTGTGATCACTATTGTATAATTTGGTTATCAATGTTAGGTGATGATGAGGGTTCAAGAGCTGCTGCTAAAGAAAAAAGTGTGCTAGTATTTTGGTATTTGGTTGGTTTCTAATTAAATATTCACTGAACTTTTTATATATATTGTGTTAAAACTTAAATATATTTGTTTTATTAGTATAGACGTAGTGATGTAGGACATGCAAATTATATCATATGATCAAAATTTTTATTTTTTTATGAAAGATTCATAATTTACGTGATTATTTAATATACAAAGTCACTATTAATGTGTTTTTTGCTTCAAATCTGAAAATAGGTAAGATCTTACGATTCACAATCCGATTCTACAATCCACGATTCTACCTACCTGCTGCGATTTTACATAAGATCCCAACTTTGACAACCTTAAGTAGAACTAAGTCATAATTCATCGAGTAGCAACCTTAGAGAATTCTATGAATTTCTCTAATGGCCTAAAAAATCTTCAATACGAAATATGGAGATTTCTAATGGTCTAAAAAATCTTTAATACAAATTATGAAGATTATATTTATAAAAAATGAAGCGTGGGGCTTGAAGAGTGGAACCTTTTTAAAGTCACTTTAGTTGTACAAGCTTTACACTGTGCAATCTAGCTATTACTAGCCATTACATACAGAAAATCTGTCAATTCCTCGCCTTTTTTTCTTCTAAAAAAATCTGAACATTCTGTAGCTCTCTTGTTCAAGGGAAATTTATGATCTCGAAACTTTTTTTTTTTTTGGGAGAAAAAGTAATCAGATATTATTAAAAGCAAACTTAGACAAAATCCTAAATCATTAACATATCTATCATGATTAGTCAGGATGCGAACTACAAAATTATCCTTTCGAGAGAAGTTGCTAGTGCAAGCTCCTTCCATTTCTTTTGTTTGGCAATTTTTTGCAAAGTAGTGAGAGAAGTGGACTTTGGTGGAGAGTAATATTACGAGCATATTTAAGAATAGTTTATTTAGTTGAAATTAAATTTTTTTTATTAAAAGTACAATAGATAAAGTTAAAAGCTAACTGAAATAATATTGTGAAACTCATAAATAATACAAAAAATATAATAAAATTTATAAATAATAACAAAAATAAACTAAATAATAAAAAAATTGTTCAATATAAACTATTCTAAATACACCTTACATAAAAAAGATGTTTAACAACATTTTTTTAGAACGGTTGGCAAGCATTGACAATATAGTGGGGTATTAACTTAAGGAAAAAGTGATTCTCAAAAAAAAAAAAAAAAAAGGTTAAGGAAAAAGGAAATGGACATGACGCTTAGGACATCGCGATTGTTGCCAGTGCAATCCGGACCTTACAATGCTGCTGGATGATGACGTGGAAGCCGCATGGGGGTGGAGAGTATAGTTATGGGGATTGTTGTGGGAGGGCGTTTTGGTCTTTTAATCAGGAAGGATTTATTATTTGCTAAGGTCCAGCGTGGTTATAGACAGTGTGGACTGTAGACTGAATAGTACGGACTGCCAATTTTGCTTTCCCTCTGCGACTGATCAATCTCTGGAGCCCGCACCAGTGGAACTTGCCAAATTTGGTCATGAATTTTAGACCTTTGCCAATTGAAAAAAATGTAAAGAATAAAAAACTAGAAATTTTTCTTTTTCTTTTTCTTTTTCTTTTTAAGTGAGTAATGGCTTTTATTAGTTTTTAGTCCAACTCTATAGAGAAAAATGAAACAAGAATAAAAAGGGAATCGTTGTTAGAACATGTCATTCCATTATAGCTCCATACAATATATATATTTTCCCAAAGATTGGGTAAATTAGTTATTAGTCCTTAAGTATAATGCTCGAAATCTATATATTTACTGATTCTCAAATTTTTTTTTTAAAAAATTTATATATACATAGAGCATTTAGAGTAAGAGTATCCACAGTAGTGAAGTTAAAAATTTAGCTATGTGACACTTACAAAAGTCACTTTATCTATTTTATCTCTTCACACTCAACATCGGTGGATCTATATTTTTATCTATTCAATTAAAATAATACAAATAACTCTTTAAAATAATAATAAAAACATCCACCATAACTGCATCAAAACCAAAACAAACACAACCACCAGATTATGGTGCCTTTGATCCATCCTCAAAACCCAACAGACCTGAACTTGATTTTCAGACCAAGAGTGTTGAGCCAACACCCCACCATCAAACCCAAACCATCATCACACGCCAGTGCCGAAAACCCAAATAGCAACCTATCTTAGTCATCGCACACCAACCAAATCGTGACCCAATTTCTGCAACACATTGATTTTATACCCAACGGCAATTGATCGAGAGAGAGACGAAACAAGACCAAAAAAGGCACAAAAACCACCATCAAACCCAGACCACCGTTGAACCAAACCAACCACCACTGTACTCACCTTCGGAAACCGCCGCATCCACGAAACCCTCCGACCCACGCCATCACTGATCACACGAAAAGAGGAGAGAGAAGATAGCGAAGAGATAGAGAAGGAAGAGAGAGGGCTGAGAATTTATGTTGGACGAAAAGAAGAGAGAAAAAATAGAGAAGGAAGAAAGAGAGAAAGAGATTATTTTAATGGAAGAGAGAGAAGTTAAATAAATAATATATATATATATATATATTTTAGCTTTGAAGCTACAGTGCACAGCTATAAATGGTTATGCGCTGTAGCTGAAGAGGTAAAAATTTTACCTATAGCTCGACTGTTGTAGAATGATTTTTAGTATTTGAGGTGTTAAAAATACCAATATAGCTTTTTAGCATCACTCCACACCCAGAACCGCCCTTCGCTGGCCTCCCCGAATAGATCAACGGTCCTTATCCCCACCACCCAAAGCCAAATTACAAACTCGCTAAATAAACCCCAAATCAAATCCCTCGTACATCACCATGCATAACCCCAAATTAATATTAAAAATTCTTCTTCTTTTTCTTTTCTTTATGAATCAAAACATAGAACAAAGGAAAGAAAAAAAAAAAATGAGAGAGGGATGAGATGCTTGGCGGTGTTGATATGGGTCAGGTTTTGTATTGGCGGTGGTGGCGGCAGTGGTTTCCAAAAAATGTCGACTTGGGCTTGCAGAAAACAGCCGTCGATGTGGGTCGGGTTTTGATGGAATTTGAGTGTAGTTTGTGGAAAAGAAAAAAGGTGGCTGAGAAAGAGAGAGAGACAGAGACAGAGACAGAGACGGAGAGAAGGCAGAGAAATTTGAGAGGGCGAAGATAAGTGAGATTGAGATCTGTGATACTGATTTGAGAGAGAGAGAGAGAGAGAGAGAGAGTGAATAAAAAATAATAAAACTAATAGCAACTTGCTACAATGGGTTCTTAGTGATAGCAACTTACTGTAGCAAGTTGCTAAAAAAATTTAAGTTTAGCTTCTTTATTGAAGGGCTTTTTTTTGTGTGATTAAGATGCTAAAATAACTTTTGAGATATTTTAGCATCTTTATTGTAAGTGCTGTTATAATCATCTTCTGGTATAAAAAACAACATTTATAACTTTATTTAATTGGATCTTAAATGGATTAAAGGGTAAGATAAGATTGAAAGGGTACTACTAGTTGCACTAAGAGTCTAGGAGGTAGCTCATAGGCCATATAACCTATAGTTGACGAAACTTTTTTCTATTTAGATGGTTGGATGTAGGGCCTCCTTTTATATATATATATATATATATATATATTAAATGCCTCCTCATATTCTTTTAATAGTAAGATATTCTACAACTACAAATTTTTCCATAACTTATTCCTCAAAAAAAAAAAAAAAAAAAATTTTTAATGTGGTCTATAATAAGTGACTGCCTACTATTACTATTTTCATATAAACTAACAACTTTATTTTTTCCAATCACTCATATTAGATCACATCAAAATTGTAAAACAAAAATTATATCCACCAGGATTTTTTTTATAATAAGGTGGAACTTTTTTTTGTAATGGGACTCTAGACCTAGGCCACCGACAAGCTCATAAATCTAGAAAAAACAAACAAACAAACAAATAACTTGATCACCTTCCAAAACACTTCATATCAATACATACACGTTCCAAATACTTTATATCAGTATATACACAAGAGCACACATAGAGCCATATACATTAAAGCGCAACATTGGCAAGAATAATAAGTAAACTATCCAATTTCTACAAACCCTTAACTCCCTTTCTTGTTGAAGTTTCTCTTTTGTATCTAGAGATATTAATTATTTTTCTCACAATTTAATCCGTTGGGCTGCCTTTTGTAACTTTGATGAACCAATTTCCATCTCATCTCTTCCTTCTTGAGTTTTTTTTTTTTTTTTGATGAAGAGTGAAATAAGCTTAGACCATTCTTTGTTTCCTTTATTTATATTAATTATTATTAGGGGGAAAAAAAAAGCTATGCAATTTTTGTCATGGAACCATAAAAAATAAAAAAATAAAAAAGTTTATGTCATGGAGATGACAAGGTAAACATTGTAATTTGTCATAATGGTGAGGTGATGATGATGACATCAACAACCAACTTAATAGAAGTGTTGTAACTTGAAATAAGTAATAGATACTTTGTACAAGTGGATTACATATTTATATTAACAGAAAGTTTATGATCACAATTTTTGTGTCCCAACTATTGGTCAAACCGTCAAACCCTTCAATATGCAAATATGATTAGTAAACTATCACTTTTATATAAACTTGTCACTTTTATCACTTTTTCATTCTCAAAAAAAAAAAAAAAACTTGTCACTTTTTTTTTTCCTCCACCACTCATAGTCACACATTATTTTTTAAAAGTTCTAAATCTTAAAATTCTGATGCATCACAACTGATATGCTCAAATTTTTTTTAAAGTAACAAGTGGTACTTTTGAAGATACACTAAAAAAATATTTTTTTCCCCTTCTAAAAAAAAGGTTTAAACTATTAAAATACGTGAAGGTTGAAAACTTAAGATTTATAATTGTTTATTTCCTAAAAATAACTATATGGAATTATAGGGTGAATATAATAAAATATTTTAAGAAACTTTAATGGCTTAAATGCATAAATGAATTCACTATCTGTAACACAATATTTACCCCACTCAAGAGTTTGCTAGATGGTTAATTACAAGCAAAATTTATCTCTGGGATACGACTAAGCTAAAATTCTTCCATAACAATTTTGGAGAATTCTACGAACTCCTCTAATGTCTAAAAAATAGATTAAATAAATAAATAAATAATTTTAAAAAAATTAATATAGAGACTATATTTATAGACTATGCATCGTGGCATTTGAAAAGAAACCTTTGTAGAGTAATTACTAACCACTGGCATGTAACTTGTGCTTACGCACGTGAACGATGAATTGTAGTAGTGCTATTGATGTTAGTTTGGATTATTAAACATACAGGACATAGTTCGACCAGAACATTTGAAAGTACTAAAATAGTTTTTCCTTGCAATTTTCATTTACGCCAAGTTTTTTATTACATTTTTATTACGTATATAATTTTGAAAATCATTTATTGGATATTGCATATACAATATCAATTCACAGTTATTGTCGGTGCAATTCTATTAAATATAACACAAAATAAAATAATAAATTGCTCAAATAGTATCTCCTAAATTGAATAGGGATAGGTGCATGGGATTGTTTAGCTCAATTATAGTTTGTTACGTGCAATGTTTTCACATACAAAATATTTTAATAGAAACAGTATAAAAAATATGCTCATTAGTTTTGAGAAAAAATTACAGCAAAAATCTAAACAATTTAATTTGTATGGAAAGCTAACAAAAGCAAAATCTAATTTTGATTCTAATTGAATTTTATCTAAACTTTGGTTTAAAAAAGCCAAAAAAAAAATTATATATATATATATATATATTACCTAGTTAGTAATGGACCGTACATAGTCATGGTATTTTAAATAAATGATTTATAAACTTGAATTATTTTATGGGTTCCTGTCTACACCAAAAACTGATTGGTATCTTGATTTAATGATTAAGAGCTATCATCAGAAGATTATTTTTAGTTATACAAAAAAAAAGGCTCATAAATATAAAATCATTCAAAAATTATGTTTTTTTAATTTTTTTTATGGTTTATTTATGTTGAACTCTTCGTTTCTTACACTAAATTAACTCATTTGGAACAAAAATTTAAAAACTTAGATTAGATGGGACACGTGGCGCAAAATTAATCTTCAATTGAAATCAAATTTTTACACTGAGTTAACCAACTTGACACAAAAATTTAAAAATTTAGATTAGATGGGATACAAGGCGCAAAATTAGACTCTAATTAAATTTCAATTTGAAATCTAATTAGATTTTCTCTCAGATTTGCCTATTAATATATACTAGTATGTAGCCCCGTGCTACCACACGGGAATGGATATATTGTTAATCATGAGTTTATTCATGTTTAAAAGGAGTCTAAATTCATCTTATTAACCAGAAAATTTCATTAACAAAACTTAGCAGTATATATATTTTACACAGAAAGATAAACCTTGGTAACAATGTTTATCCAAAAGATCCATTCACGCTTTTGAATCTTCAATCTCTATTGGTGATTGAAATTTTCGTAGCTTAAAAAAGTTAAAATAAAATTAAAAAAAAAAAAACCCTCAGAGTTGTACTCATTTTGTAGTTTTTTGATGGGTCATTTTGTAACATGATGGGCATTTGTGTGAAGAAAAAACATCTGAAGTTCCATGGCTGATAAAAAAAATTCTCTCTAATCTCTTTTTATAGAGAGATGGGTTTGTGCGTGTTTTTATACATCCTTCATAGTTGTATTATCACGAAGTAGGTCCAATGGATTTAGATTGGTACTACTGATTCCCAAAGCATGAGTGTTTAATGTGTTATTAATTTCATCTCATTGGCTTCTACACATGACAGCAAAATTAAAAATAATTAGATTGTACACGTGTATAGTAAAATTGGACTCCAATTTCAAATTCTAATTGAACATTTGGAATGATAATATATGATAGTAACAGCAATAGGAAAATTCAAATAAAATTTCAGATTAAATTGTAACAATCTGAATAAAAAATTCCAGTAGAAAGACAGGGTGAAGTGATCCACTCCAAGAAGGCGACCAAACTTGTGTAAATATAGAATAATAAATCTCTCTCTGGAAAATTTACATTGTTCATAACCTTTACCTTCACTGAAAATTTTAAAAACATAGTGGCTCACATCTGCCATCCAAACATCTATAGCCGAGTCCTCTCCAATTCGTGTGAGATTCCATTGATCAATAAATTCCTTTGCAGCCTGCAAAACGTATCATCTATCGGTCCACAGCAGTGCTTTCTTCATTGTTATAGGTGCCAAACCTAAACAAAAAGCCAAATCTAAAGATAGTGAATTTTAGGCATAATGTGCATCTAATCACATATTAGCAATTTATAACAAATGTAAAGATGCAAACTTTGTAAGTGAATAGTAAACAAAACTTAGTGTTAGAACCAAGAAGAAAACACTTTAATCTGAAACTCAGTGCAAATGTAAAGATGCAAACTTTGTAAGCAATTTATAACAAAGATGTAAATTTTGGCTTTGCTATCTTTTTGGAAATTATGCAATGTACTCAAACCAAGTTCTTATCACCGATATTAATCTCTTTAGTTTTCACGTTTGACTGCAAAATTAAGAAAAAACTTAATTAGCATAGTAACTTACTTGACCTGATACATAGAAGTGGTTTTAATGAGAATGAGCCCACATACATTTTTCTTTTTGGAAATTATGCAATGTACCCAAACCAAGTTCTTATCACAAATATTAATCTCTTTGGTTTTCACGTTTGACTGCAAAATCAAGAAAAAACTTAATTAGCATAGTAACTCACTTGACCCGATACATAGAAGTGGTTTTAATGAAAATGAGCTCACATACATTTAGCTACATGATGCAAAATTTAACTTCAATTTCAGATTCTAGACACATGGCACAAAATTAAAATTCTAATTAGGAATTCTAATTTGGTGTATACACGTGGCACACAATTAGAGTTCTAATTTAGAATTTAATTCCACACTCTCTCTGCTTCACCTATTATTATATATATAGATTAGAGACAAAATCCTCCCAGTCTCTCATTTTTCTTCTTCTTTATTAAAAATTTAGACATTCTATATCTGTTTCTTTTGAGCAAGCTATATGATCTTGTGCAAGCTTGCAGATATCAAATGAGCGTCCACTTAACCTTGCTCGTACTCGCTCATCCTCGTTTTCACACTTATTCTACGCTCGACTCTCGCTTGAGCAGGATCGACTAAATGTCCGTTTAGGTTAGCTTTTTGGAAAGTTCCTTAAGAAAAATAACTTGAATTTTAAAACTATAGTTAAATACTTTTTTTTTTTTTTTTTAATACAAGGTAGACATTTTACTCTAGCATAATCTAAATATATATGTGTGTGAACTGTGAAACTCCTTCCTCGAGACTTGAATCCCGACCCTTGCCTCCGACACTCTACAAACACTTATATTTATAGAGTGATCAATGCACCAAAAGTGTGCGCTAGTAACTACAGTTAAATACTTAAACATTTGGTAATTATACTACAAAAAAAAAGTATTGTTTTAGATTTTTTTTTTTTTTTTTTTTTTTTGAGAAACGGAGTATTGTTTTAGTTAATTGAACATTTAGATAAAAATGGTATATAATTGCTGGTTTAGTGCAAATTATCCAAAATGACTTCTCTATAAGATAAGGTTGCAACAAAAATAAAAATAATAACCAATGCACTAAATAAATAAAAAATAGTGTTTTTTCTCCCCCAAAGACAGGCGATTATTTGTGTTTTCTTCGTTTTGGGTCGTTCCACATCGAGAGGTAGAAACCCAATACAATAAGCTCCTTTCATTTACACCAGCCCAAGCCCGAGCTAGGCCTCACTGTATTAGAGAGTTGTTTCAGACAAGCTATACTAGACTTTTCGTTTTTGGGTTGCCTCGGCCTCTAGCTCCTAGACTATGACCAGCAACATTACCTGGGCCGCTACTGAATAGGCCCTCCAAGGTGATTGTCCTTCATTTGATTTTCTCTCACTCTCTTGTCCGTCTCTCATAGCTGTCTATAAAAACAGTTTAAACTACAAAGCACTGGCAGCATGGGTAGCTACAAACATCAAGGCCCGTCTGGTAATATTGCTCTAGTAATATTATTTATATTTTTAAAAAATACGTGTAGATTAAAAGGTATATAAAAATACGTGTAATGTTGTTTAAATATTGAAAACTGTTGTTCAAAATACACTACCAAGCAGCCCCTAAATTGCAACACATTACAACATACTAATTTTAATTTAGTGTGCGAAGCATTGGCTTAAAAAGCCAGCGTTTTTTACTATTTAACATATTTTGACTATTATTTATGAGTCTCATTGCACTTTTTGGTATTATTTATGGGTCTCATTGTACTATTTCAGATACTTTTTAACTTTATTTACAGTACTTTTAGCAAAAAGTTTTCAGTTTTAACTAAATAAGTATTCCCAAATAAAGACTTCACAAAAAAAATCAACTACCAAACAAACTATCAAATTGAAGTAGAATCAAAATAGCCCACCCTAGTTCTGATTCAAGGCCTTTCATATGATAGAATAAGCTAAATAAGCTTTCTTGATGCGGAGATGTCTAAACAGACTATTGGAAATAAAAGATTTCTATAATCCTGGGAATGAATCCCCAGAAAAATCTATAATGAACTTAAAATTGTTTGGAAATCCCAAATTTTGAATAAAAAATGGAAGTTCAGACAGTATAATGACCTCACAACTTCCCAAAAAAATTTAATTCCGTGAAAGGAACTTGTTTCAATGCTTTTGTTAGGGTGGCATGATAGGGCTTCAAGTTCAAGCATTAAGCCACAAGGACAGCGAACAACATAATTGCCGAACGCATTACAAAGGGAGAAGAAAAAGGAAAGAAAGAAAAGCAAACAAAAGAGAAGTAATTGGAGTTAATTGGTCAGCCAAAAGAACTTCTTCGTGCTGCTCCAGCTCCTCTTTGTGCGGTGTATGTGCCCTTACTATTTGTAATGGGCACTGACCAACTCAGAATGAAACATCCTTATCCTCACTACGCTTTTGCCAATCTTAGATCTTGACAAGTCTTACACGTATCCAGCCACTACTGCTTACAGCTTACATATCTTCAGATTCTCCACTTTGCCCTGGCCCCTACCTCACTGGTTGCAATGATAACGAGGAACCATAAGACTGAATTACTTGGGATTTCTTAGCCCATTAGTTAGGAATCGTGATTATCCCTACCTTATTGATCGCAACTTCTATATTTATTATTGCTTCCATTACTACTCCACCGTCGCTATGCGAATTCCCTGCTGGTTAGGCAGTCGAGTTGGCCTTAATAAGACTCAATTTTTGTCGATGGAGGTCAAACTAGAAGGAAAGGAAGCCGGTTTAACCTCATTGGGGAAAGGCAAATCCTTTCCATCTTAGCCTAATCCCATGCTTGTGAAATCATATTAAATATTTGACGATACATTTTGTACCTTACTAAAAAATGGATCCCAAAGGTCCATGATTGAGAATTATTTGATTATCTTTTTCTAAGAAAGAGACATAAGTATAAGAGAATTATTATGGACGATTATCTAAAAACTAAACAAGAAAAATAATTAAATTAGTTGGAGAGGGGTCAAAAATCCTTTAATTGAAAACCAAAGCTTTGAGATTGGTAGCAACCAATCACCACAATTAGTTGTCCGAGTTAACCAAGATAGCTATAATCCCCGAGGGCTTGTTTGGGTGTAAGATTTTATTCAATTTTTAAGTCAGCCACTCCCACTTCAAAACAAGAAGCTTCACAAGGAAGTCTCAAAGATATCTTAGCCTATTAAATCAGTATTTATTGTTATGTAATTACGGATCAGTTCAAATTTAATGTTATAAGATAGGGGGCTTTAAGATTATCTAGATAGAAGCCCTCTATCTTATACTCTGACGGAACACACCCTAAATTTATCTTGAAAAATTATAGGACCACAAACAAGTTCACAATTTTTACTGGCTAACAAGTTGTGATAAAATTTATGCTTTTTTGTAGTCCTAGCATTTTTTGTCCATCTTCCCTCAATTGAGTTGAGGGCAATGGTGAGTTGTCAAAACATCCGCACTTTATTGAGAAATGTTTATCAATCCTACTAACAATTGGCCATCAATACCTTAATAGTACATTCATGACATGTACAATCACTTTGCTAGTTTGTTCCTTAGTTAGAGTTCTGATTTAACCTTTGAAGGATATGAGACCAACTCCATAGGTTGGTCCCTGATCTAGAAAATAGATTGTCCATTTTTTTTTTTTTTTTACTTTTTTTTTCAGGTTCTTCACTATACACACTACATTCCAATCTAATTCCCGCTCTGTTGGATTCATTGGTGTGATTCCTCCTATTTAAATCCCCTACCTACAGTGATCTTTGGGTAAACATCCAGTCAGATTCAATTTCTCCCATTCCTACCTACAGGCTACAGTGATATTTTGGATGAGAAGGTGAATATGTCATGTACTTACCATGGGACCCCTTGGTCCAACTTATAGCCTTATAGCCGACACCCATGCATTTTGAATTACAGTCCTACAAGAACCAAATTAGGAAACAGTGATTTCAGATGCAGAATAATTTCTATATTCTTTTTCATAATTGAGTTTACTTACGACCCTGCCTCTGTACTTATTCTTACCGAATTAAGGCCTCATTTCAAGTTCATGCATTTATATTGTAGTGAAAAATGGCAAATTCATCATTTCAAATAAATTTTTAATGGCATCTACCACAACTACATGGCCCTCCCTCTTTATGTGACCTGGTCAGTCAGCTGCATATCCCTTCTACGACACTTGTCAGGCACTCATGCTGCTTTGTTTCAAGGTGATAGACAAGAAGAATCTAATTTTCAAACAAAGCTAATATGATTTGATTGCCTCAAAGTTGCTTCCCTTAACCAGGGGAAGTACTAGAAATACAAGACTAGAGAGGTGTCCCCTATAACATCTAAAGGCGTATGGTTTTTGTCCTCCATTTTAGCTTACTCTTGTACAAAATTTATAGGTGGACCCCCAGATATTCACATAGTTCCTGTTACTATATATATGGTAATAATTATTTTTACTATTTATAGACTTATAGTCCTAATTGTCATAATTTGGGATATCTTATATTATTATTGGTCCATGACCGATTGGTAGGATGCAAATTTGGGTGTATAGAAAATGGTGAATGTGGACGTGGGTGTTCTCTATGGACACCAAAACTTCACTATCTCATATTGGAGAAAAAAATGGAGAGGAAAATTTGTTAGAAATTTAAGTTGCCCTTTTTCACCCCTTATCAGTTTGTCTTTTCAATCTTCTATTTAAAATTTAAGGACTAAGTTTGAAATAAAATTAAAGAAATAAGCCTGAACTTACTTTAATAAATAAGCCTGAACTTACTAAAGTTAGACATCTCAAAAAAAAAAACCAACAAAACACTATAAGCCTTTTCTTTTGGGCTGAAACAAACACATAACTTAAGCAAGGTATGATATACTCTTAACACTACAGGGCTTGTAATTTGTAAATGAAGCAAAAAGCAGCTAAGGAACAGTTCAAGCACTTTGAACGAGGGTGGTTGCATGCGTGCTCATAAGGATTAGTCTTAATATGGGAATAAGCATTAATGCATAACGGGATTAAGTCCACTCAAGCACTAATGCTATTTTTCAATTAAGCACTAATTATTGCTATTTTTCAAAGAGCAAGCATAAACAACGAGCCAAAAATTAGAACTGGTTCAACCAAGAGGTGCACGAAGACAAACAGTCCAATTTCAGGACTTTAATTAATTATTTTATTACCCAGTCACGACACTGTACTCATGAGGTATTTGACTCTCTCATGTTCATGGCGGGTGTTATGATCATAACAATACAAATGGATTTATTGTGAATGCAAATGAGTCTTACTATAATACTATTAAAACCAGAAAAATTCTAGTGTCACACCCAAAACCACAACTTTGCCCCCAATTCACTTATGTGACGAGTTGTGGTTGGTGGATGGGTGATTGTGGGTCTATGTAGGGACACTCCTCCACCAACTACAACTCGCCACATGGATGAGTTGTGGACAAATTTGTGGTTTTGAATATGGCACTAGAATTACTCTTAAAACCATAATCAATCATTAATCGTATATGGTTGAGCTTCATTAACATAAATTATGTTGTGCACACACCAAAAAAAAAAAAAAACATTTTACACATATTAGATGCGCTCTTGACTATCATAATAAATAATATGCTAGATACTTTCTTTCTTTTTTTGGATAATTCACTTGTTGGAAAAAGAGTGATTTGAACCTAGATGTTTTCATTGGAAACACCAAAATATAATAGTTAAGTTACAAAACTCTTGACATGCTAAATACATATTATTGGTCCCTAAATTTAACCTAGGAGCAATTTAGTGTCTAAACTTTAAAGTTTAAAGTTATTATTGCTTTTAATCCTTTAGTTGATATGGGCAAACTAAAAAGTGACACTTTATCACTCAACAAGAGCAAGTGACCACTAAAAAAAATTTTAGGAACTAAAATGGATTACTTAAATTTTTTTTTTTTTTTTTTAGAGTTTGAAAGAGATTAGTTTATCTACAGCGACAACAACAATTGCCACAGTGAGGGTGGCAGGAGGGAAGCACGGGTCTTTCTACTAAATACATAACTCAACACAACCTGTGTTAGAAGCTAAATACGATCACTTTAGAGACTAATGGTAACTGTATATTTTGACCTGACAAATCAGAAAAGAAAAAAAAAAGTAAACCGAAAGGTAAAGCATTACATGAATTGCCTTTAAAAAGAGAACAAAAACAGCACTATGTTCAAGGGCAAACTCCAACCAACATGGATGTGGAGAAAGTCTTCCATATGACTGGAGGTGATGGTGTCACTAGTTATGCCAAAAATTCCTCATTTCAGGTGTACCCCTTTTGTCTCTCCTGGGGTTGGAATGCTCTTTCTTTTGCTAATTAGTTTCACTATTTCCTTATTTTGCTTTTCTTTGTTTTTAATTTTTTTTTTTGACAGAAGATAGCGTCTGATATGATGAAGCACATAACCACAGAAACCATACAAGAACTTTTTGTCACAACTACTCCAAAGAGCATAGGAATAGCTGATTTGGGTTGCTCTTCTGGACCCAATACCTTAACCATCATCAAAGATATTGTTAGAGCTGTTGAAAGGACTAGCAGTACATTAATGCTGCATCAACCACCAGAGTTCCGCGTGTACCTTAATGATCTTCCAACAAATGACTTCAACGCAATCTTCAAGACCTTGCCAGAATTCTACAGGGAGCTTAGAAAAGAAAAAAGTGGTGTGTGTCCCTCTATTTTCATTGGAGGTTATGCTGGCTCTTTTTATGGAAGACTTTTTCCCAACAATTGCTTGCACTTTGTCTATTCATCCTACAGTTTGCACTGGCTCTCAAGGGTATGACCTTTTTTTTATTTTTATTTATTTATGAGTGCATACTTATAATCAGCCATTATATTATGCAGGTTCCTCCAGCACTTTACGATGAGCAAGGCAGGTCAACAAACAAAGGCCACGTTTACATTTCTGAATCCAGCCCTCCACAGGTTTCCCAGGCATACTATAAGCAATTCCAGGAGGACTTCATGTTGTTTCTTGGGTCACGGTCTGAGGAGCTAATTGTTGGAGGACGAATGGTGCTTATCTTGCTTGGTAGGAGAGGTCCTGACCATGTTGACAGAGGCAACTCTTTCTTTTGGGAACTCCTCTCACGGTCCTTTGCCAATTTGATCTCCAAGGTAATTAATGGCATATTATGTACTATCATATGGAGCAAATTAATTTCTTGTTTACATATACAAATAATCAATGTAAAAATTAATTTGATTTTCTCACTTTCTTTCACTTTTTGCTCCACTAATTATCATTTCATGACACACGTCTCTTTCATTTTTAATTTAAAATAACTAAAGTTTGAAATGACAAGAAAAATAAATTAGACGTGTATATGCATATTATAGTCAATGAAGAATAAAGTGAAACGCTAAAAATGAAGCGAATGATTTTTTTATTCATAGATGTATAATACGTGTACATAATCATAATTTTAGTTTTTTGTTTAATTTGTTGGTGTCTCTTACAGGGAGAACTTGAGGTAGAGAAGCTTGATACCTATGATGTGCATTTCTATGCACCATCAAAAAATGAAATAGAAGATGAAGTGAGAAAGGAAGGTTCTTTTGAGTTGGACCGGCTGGAAATGTTTGAAATAGAGAGGGATGAAAAAGACGAAGAGAGCTATGGTGCTGCTGTTGCAAGGACAGTTAGGGCCATCCAAGAATCTATGATTTCCGACCATTTTGGACCGAGGATTTTAGACAATTTGTTTGAAATCTATGGAAGAATGGTGGATGAAGAAATGGCTAAAGAAGAAATTAAGCCCCTCACTTTTGTTATTGTTCTAAGAAAAGTATGAAACTATGAATTGAAGGAGGAAGGCAAAATAATATACCAATGGGATGGGATGAACTTGTGTTAATATTACTGCATGTGTTTTGCAGTCATCACTTTGATTTGAATGACAGAATCATTTGGGAGGTAGAGTTTTAGACTTTCAGTAGTAAAGCTTTTGTGATATAGAACTTTAAGTGAAATGTTGTTTAGTATTTTAAATGTTTGGTTTGGTATATAACAATGAATAATGTTTTGATGTTCCGAATTTATAAAGCATAAACAATTAACTATAAAGCTTTTTCCTAAATGCTCTAATTTTCAGTTTTATCTTCTTTTTTCTTATGGAAGAAAATGGGTAGGAGAGCCACCTCGGTTAGCATCTTCCAACTAAACGTGATCATAGTGATACTTTACCTGTTGTGCCTAAACTATTGAGAGTAAGGGATCTGAATAAGGCATAACTATGCACCTAATCCCATTAAGGACATTAGTGAGCATGAGTAAAAATGAGTTCATGACAAGCACTTCCCAAATATTTCTTATTACAAGATTCAAACTTATGACCAGTACTTCCCAAACCCTAAAAAATGAGTTCATGACCAATAGACCAACCACCTCCAGTGGTTCTAGTTTCTTCTAAAGGATAAAAAATTAATAATAATAATAATAATAATAATAAATGTCAATTTGGTGCTTTCTTTTCCAAGCTGGCCAAACAAAGCATAACCCATCAAGCAACATTAGCTAGCCTAAAAATGTTATTCATTCATCGTTGCATTACAAAGCACCACCACCATAGTGGAGTGAAATTGTCATTGGGTACAGTGCATTGTACCATATGACATGACTATGGGTCCAATCCATACAAAGTGTTTTTTGTGTTGAAAGCACTTTTTAAAGAAGAAAATTGTGGTGTTTGTCTCCCAAAAAAAAATTTGTGATGTTTGACAACCCAATAAAAAGTGTTGAAAAGGGGCCCTAAAGTTTGTTTTCAGTTTTAGCTTTATTTGCTATGTATTTTGTTGCAAGTATTCATTTTGATCCACATTTGATTCATTGAGTGCCTAATGAATGCTTGCAAGTTCTAATCATTTGCGCATATAGCGGGACACCCATAGACCATTTTAATTTGTTAGTGTGGGCCGTAAAGTTTGAAGTTGATTAGAGAAATCCCTTCAAAAAAAAAAAAAAAGTTGATTAGAGAAATAATAATTACAGTATGAGTATGATACAATGAGAGTGTGGTTGACGTAGTATCTAATTGTAGCTAATCTATTTTCTTCTTAAGTATAATAATAAGAGATTTAGGGTTAAATTGATGTCTTTGCCTTATAATAAAGGACAATTATCATGAAACATATATAATAAATTAAAATTTTGTTGTATTTATTATTAAAAAAAAAATTATAGCTGCATTTGTGAACTTTGGGCCTTACATTTAAGGGAAGCCTAGTGTAAGTAGAACCCATTTCTTATTTTCGGTCAGATGCGAGGGCCCACTTTGTTTGACCGAACTGAACAATTCACCAGCTATTTGATTTTGAGGAATGACAGCCCAATTTGTTTCCACTTTCCAGAGCCCAAGATACACAGGCCGGTCGCTCAAGGCTGAGGATAAATTTGCGGGGCTTGCTTACTCATGATTTATACTCGTACGAAGCTTTAACAAACCATTCAACTTTAGAATTTGAACCCCTAAACATTTCTATTAGGAATACAAGAAGAAACAATTGAACAATAAAACACTAATGGTACGAGACTTTTACTAGCAAGTGATGTCAAAGATGCTTCCAATTTTATTATGTAAATTTCATTAACTGATGTGTTAATTTTTAAACACAATATAAAAGTCATTAGTTTTTATATATGTTATTATTATGTTATTTATGTAATGCTAATTACAGCTAATACAATATTAATTTATAAATATTTTATAGTAAAATTGACAATAATTTTAGAATTTTTCAACAATGGTACATTATTGGTGTGAACAAATACTATTTTTTATCTCTGCCCTTGTATGTAGTGTAGATAAAGAAAGGGTTACCCCAAAAAAATGCATATGGAATTATTATTTTTATTTATAGTAAATACCACATCATTAACACTAGATTGTGAATGTCAATATCAAACTAGGATTTGACAAATGCGACTGCTAATGATCTTCTTATAAAAAATGTATGACTTGGACAACCATTCTTGTGTGAGTCCTTATTTGGTAAGAATTCTGATATTTATTAGAGCTTAATTGCTGATCAAGTAGCCTTCAAAAAAAAAAAAAAAATTTAATGATCAAGTTCATAGAAGTAATGCAAGAATGGAATTTATGTCTTGGAGAAAAATCAACTACCACATATGGTTGACAACAAAACAAATTGCCTAACTGGTCTCATCCCATATACACACAGTTTTAGCTAGATTTTATGCTGTATATGGTATGGTATACTGAAAAAGGAACATGATAATTCTACTGCAATAATCAACATTCAGAGGACCAAATACATTGATAAGGATCCCCAACAATTGGCTGAGCCTGGCCCTAAAACCAGAAGAGACAACTGGGGAAGGCTGTCAATGTAGGAAGCCAACTATCTAAACAATTCTAGGCTAGCTGGCCCCTCCTCTATTGACTGTATAGGATATCTTTCTTTCCACTTTTTACACAAAATCCCCCTCATACATATCCAGCATTTTGCCCTACAAATTTGCCCCTGCCCCTACCCCACTTCCCTTTTCAATGAAATTAAGTGTAAGGAAATTTGGGGGGAATTGGGATTGGGATAATCATATAATAAACTTTAGAGCATGTTATAGTTTTTTAAGTTAAACTCAAAAGTTTAAGCACATAAATGTTTATAGTATAGTTTTAAACTATTACAATTTGAAGGTTTTGAGTCTATATTAACCAAAATCACAAAAATTTATGTAAATTGCACTTGGTATATATCTATCAACTAAAAATATTTCCATTTCTATGTGGAATTTGGACTTTGAAAAAAAAAATCAAAAAAAGGATTATTCATGTGAAAACCCCATAATAGATAAACAAAATATGATGAATATAGCCACTTGACGGAAATTTTGATCAAACATTTTAAGAGTGCAACACAAATCAATCTTCCTTGACGCATGAACTCTATCATGATTGACTTTTGCAATAATTTTTTTTTGGTAACAATTTTTGTAATAATTGTTTCGCTTATAGTTCTCTCTCTAATCCTATGACATGTGTCCTGAAATACATACATATAATGTTGTGGTACAAGACAAGGAAAGCTTATATGATATGATAACTTTGACTTCTTTCTTTCTATGATGGTTGTCATCTCAATCTCAAAGAAACCAAAACTTGATCACATCAAGGGAAAGGTTTAATAAGATGGAATTTGATTCAATATGGTCATATTATTGTTTAAGCAAAGAAGCAATTGTTATCAAAGTCCCCAGAGAGGACATCTTTCTATTTTCAAGGTTGGAGATAGTGCCATTGGAATAATTGGTCATGGTGATGTCTTAGTAGATGCCCCATTTAAAGGATTGAATTATCATAACAAACAGAAACATTGTAAAGTTTCTAAAGTTCGAACATAAATTTTTCTTGGTCCTGTTACATGTAAATTTTATTTAAAAATGCATTAAATCTATAGCTTAATGACGGAGTTGATTTGGAGAATATATACATAGCTTAGTGCAATTTTCCATGTGGGACCTTAAACACAGACATATTTAAAAGCTAAATAGGAGTAGATAGATGGGAAATACCAAAAGTACCTGTACTCAAAATCTCCAATATTCAAAGTCCTTGTCAACAGGTTTCTCCTTCTAACTTCAGTTCGCAGCTTTTGTAGGAATCCAAATAAGTGAGTCCCCATTGTCTGTCTCCATCTATGTCCCCATCTGTAAGCTGCAGCTTGTAAGTATAAGTTTGTGAAGGGACCAACCATACAACCAACCATACAATAACTTATCATATGCTTCCAATTCTTATATAACTACGAAAAGAAATATGCCAGCTTCTTCCATAATTGGCTTTAATTACAGCCTCCTTTAGTTAGTTCTGAATTTATAAATCAAATCCACAAAAACACTTGTGCTTGTTTAAAAAAACTTGTTTTCATTCGTTTATTGGGTTTGACAAAAATAAAACCTAACTCACTAAGCTAGGAATTACGAGAGTTAAAGCAAATTTATAGAATTGCAATATATCTCCTATTCTCATCAGTGTAGGGAAATAAACTTTTAAATTGAATTCTAGCCTTCACTTGCTCTCTAATGAAGCAATGATCTGCTCTTGTGCTTATCCTGCAATTGTGCAGGCAGGCAGGGGTGGAACTAGGACTTCAAAATTAGGGGGCCAAAGATAGAATTTACTAATATAAGAAGGTTATATAAGAAATAAGAAGTGTTTGGGGGGTATCCATAATTCCATATATATTTTGAAAAGTTTAGTTTAACCTAAGAGTGAAGCTGAATTTTTGCAAAGTGGGGGGGGGGGGGGTGAATGGCTCCCCACTGCCCAGTGTCATATGTAGTTTCGCTCATAAATGCAAGATAACATTTCTTTGTTAGGTGTATGATTACAATATCTCTCATGAACTTAAAAGAGAAAATAGAAAAGCAAAAACAATGAATGAGATAGAACGCTAGGGATAAGTAGAGATAAAACACTAAGGGTCTGTTTCAATACCGCTTATTTTGTTAAAACTGAAAATTTATTGCTGAAAGTACTGTAGATAAATGTAAAAGTTAGTCGAAATAGTACAACGAGCCCATGAATAGTACCAAAAAGTGCAGTGGGGCCCATAAATAGTAGCAAAAATAAATGGAGATAAAACACTAAGGGTCTGTTTCAATACTGCTTATTTTGCTGAAACTGAAAACTTATTGCTGAAAGTATTGTAGATAAATGTAAAAGTTAGTTGAAATAGTACAACGGGCTTATGAATAGTACCAAAAAGTGTAGTAAGACCCATAAATAGTAGCAAAAATAAGCTGAATAGTAAAATAATTTTAATTTTTCATTGGTATCCAAACACACACTAAGATTACGTGGTTTGACCTAATGGCCTACATTCATTGTGAAATTCCTTAACAGTTCTACATAATTAAGTGTGATTACAAAGAACCCTAATAGGTTATATATAAGAGCTAAAGAGTCTATGGTTAGCCCCAGATGAATTTTACACTAGATAGAGCCTCTTGGGGCCTTACACAACAACCAATATAATGTTGTCTTTTTTACATTTCCAATTTTCCACACGGCAAAAAGACTGACCTTCCATTTTTTTTTCCTACGGACAAAGGAAGGTCTTCTTCCCCTTTACAAAAATAATTGAGGGTCTCTTTCGAAACAAAAAAAAAAACTTCTCCAACTAATGGATAAGAGCAAGCTGCTACATTATAAATAATTTATATGGAATTCACTAGATTTAGAATATACATTCCTTCAAAAAAGGCATCGGCTGTTGGCACCCACCACTAAAAACCCCAATACAACATGCCTAAACAAATTTTCTCTCTACCGGGTCAAGCAAGCTGAGAAATAAAATAAAATGGTAGTCTTGTTTGGTAGAAATAAAGTAATAAAAACAAATACAACTTAAAAAAATAAAAATGACGTAAAAGAAATTAAGGCAAAGTGTATGACATGTCTCATGGGAGACATTAAGCAAAGCAATGAGCAAAAGGCGTGTTTATAAATTTGGTAAAAGCTGTTTTAAAATCCGATGAGGTAAATAATGCAAGCACCATTGTGGATTTATCATCATTGCCTTAAAAGAGAGAAGGGGAAAAGGGGTATTTTAAAAAAATTAAAGTGGGAAGAGAAATGAAAAAAGCTAGTTTGGCGCAGAAAAATGAAGATCACTCCATTAAAAATCTAATCTCTCAATGGAATTATGGAAGCAAAAAAGCTACTTTTCTATGAGAGATTACCGGGATAGTGAAAGTTAAGTACACTTGGGAAATAATTGTCATATAATTTTATGATGATTGGTACATATATCCACTAAGAAACTATGTTGCTTAGAGGAAAAAGAATAAAGTTCTTTGAGTGGGACAATGCTCAATGGTAACCTCTTAAGACTATATAGCATTGACAAAGCTTGGTGTGACCTCTTAGATTGTTAATCATTCCAAGAAGAAGAATGTGGAAACTTTTACAGTAATGGGTCCTTTCAAGTTTGTTGCATGTTAATGATAAATCATTGATATTTACAAGAGGCTTTCGGTTCTTTGAGAACCAGTGAACAAGGCATGTCAGTCAAAGAGCATAATTGATCATCGTTGATTTGTTGCTAGCAAAGAAGAATAAGCCAAAAATATTGAGGAGGCCCCATTTTTCCTTGAAATGTCTATAACACTATAACATGGATGTACAATAATTATTTCTTGTATATACAATAAAAACAAACTTATGCCCCATCAAAAAAAAAAAAACTTATGCCAAATTGGATTAAAGCACAACCCTTTTGAGCTCATATCCAAGCGATACCTCTTCCCACAATCAACAAGCAAATTTAAACATTCATCCTTTATTAAATTTTGTTTCATTCAAATACAAATAATTATTTTCTTTTTGCTCTTATCAAGGATTCTTCTATGGTTGGGAATTTCACACCTTATAATTGAAGATTTGTTTAGAAGTTTAAAGGGAAAAATAAAAGGGTATTGAATGCTGACAATATTTTCTTCGAAATCCATAAAGCAACAACTATTGGGTAGGAAAGCGTATTCACAATCACACACATCACCATGGTTTGATGGAAATTCGAATACAATACTATTCCCTTAGTTCCACCAATATAGTATTATTGAAAAGAACTTTTCAACTCAAAATATCAAAAAACTAGACAAACAGATTTGAGTACCAAAATTCCATAGCTTCCATATCCTTTAGCACAAATTCCTTTAACACTCACATAGTCACATACACTCATATTTTAATTTTTAACAAGTTAAATTGTAAAACTATCACACTAAATTAACCAAGAAATTTAACATATTAAAAGAAGTTAATTTCATTTGATTTTTTTTTTCTCAGCTAGAAATCACTAACGGTGTACATAGCATATTGACAAAAGTGTAAAACAGCAACTTCACTGTTCATGCACTCATCAGCTAGCTATGGTTGGAAACAACAATAGCGAGAGACTCTTGGCGATGAAACTTGGACTGCTTGTCAATGAAGGCCTCTATGATGCGCTGGAACTCCTCGTCGCTTAGCTCTGGATACTCTCTCTCCGGCAAATTCTCATCGGAATGAGCAACTTTCATGCACTTCTCCGTCTCCGAACGACGGAGCTTTTGGCGAGGTTTCTTCGAACTCTCACGCTCGAACTTCTCCGACTGAGTCCTCCTACAGACTTTCGAATCCGAACCCATTTCAGCTTCGCCGCTGATAGTGCTCTTCTTCTCTTCCAAGACGATCTGTTTGTCTTGGTAGACAACCAATCCCAATGGCTCAGTCAGGACCGAAGGGTCGGTCTCCAACGGTGGCTCCGCGCTGTCGCCGCCGTGTTTGATGAGTTCCTCGTAGATTTCAGTCTCGGCATTGTCGGCAACAGGTTTTTGGGCAGAGAAACAGCCAGAATTGAGGATGAGTGTGACGATGATGACATTGCAGAGTATGAACACGAAGAGAGGGCTCAAGACGAAAGCTGAGAGTCGCCGGAAATACTCACCGGAGAGTTTGATGGCGAAGGGGAGACGAGTGAAGGTCCACGAGAAGAGAACCACAGCCAGACAAATCTCCACGTAACGAAAGAGGTTCTTTATGCGAAACATCGTTGCTCTGCCTCTGCTCTGCTCTGCTCGCTTTCTTTTTTTGAAAGTTGAAAGTGAGAGTAAAAGAGAAATGACTTTCTAGCTAGGAAACTTTGAAAGAATATGAAATGAGAATTGAAGGGGAAAATTCTTATATAGAGAGAGAGAGTGTGTGTGTGACAGTGAGTGTGACTGAACAGCGAGAGAGTAGTGAGTAGTGAGAAGCTGTGGGCGGACTATAAGACCAAAGACTTGTAGACTCAGAGAGCGTGGAGTGTGGACTGGACTCTGGCTTTGGCTTTGGCTTTGGCTTACTTTGTTTGAGAGAACAATCACTTGTTCCTAGATAACTGAACCTCTCCCCACGCAAATCTTCTTGTTTTATAACCAAAAAGTTCCTTACTTCCATCTATGTCGCTCTTTTTATATATTGGTTTAGTCTAATAATTGTATTTTAGGACAAAGTTTGATAATAAATTTTTGATCCAAGTTTTTAAGCTAATGAATCTTGTAACTTGTTTGATAGAATGTCACCTAACGAGTAACGAGTTGAAAAAAAAAATCAAACTAATTTAGAGCCAATTTTTTTTTATTTTTATAATGAACTGAAAATCAATCGGTTCAGTTATATAAAAAAAAATATAAATAAATAAAAAATGGGTTAAACCGCCAATCCGTAGTTCAACCAGGACCATGCTTTTGAACTGGTTTAAAAATCAACTCACTTTGTATGCGTTTGGAAATTGTTAAAAAAAATTTAAAGTATATTTGGTACATGTATTCAAATACATGCTTTTAATTTTTAAATAACATTATACGTATTTTTACACACTTATTCATCTACACGTATTTTAAAAAAATTAAAAATTATTATTTAAACACACATACCAAACGAGTCTTTATTTTTTTACCTTTTATTTAAACTTCTTAACAAATAATCTAGCTTTTAGATTTTTTTTTAAATAAACTATTATTTAGTTTTTTTTTTTAAACACATTTAACACTAAAATTACCAATTTTTTTTTTATTATTATTAATATTATAAAAAAAAGTTATCGAAAATTAGCAATCACACACAAATCTATCAAATCTCAAGCAATTTGAGAGGAAGGCTTTAAATGGGCTGAAATCTCATGTTGATGTTATCAAACACGTGACTTTGAAACATTGTCCTAGCACATCCAAAAAAAAAAAAAAAAAAAAATTTGTTTCAGTACTAAAGAAACAGAGTTACAGAGTTTTTGCAGACAGAGAGAGGTACAATAGATGAGCAGAGTGCTTGACAAACACGCGATTGAACGTGCTTGAATTCAATTACCAAAAATAAAAATTCATATATTCGATGCCAAGGAAGAAAGCCTTGTTCTTTGGTCAATGCCTTGACAGAGTTTAGAGTGAGAGAGATCCATCAGGATTAATAAATATACGTACTCCTCCTACAAGAAAGAGAGTGAAAATTGATTGTGATATTCATTATTAAGATACTAAAAAGGCTTTAAAGAAGAAAGAAAAAAGAAACAATCACCAAAACATAAAAAAAATAAAATAAAATGACATTGTATGATATTTTTGTTTGAAATATAACTTATATTGGGATTTGTTTTTGGCAAAGTCACTCAGTAAGCAGGTAAGAGTGACCCCGTCTAGAGGCTAGTGAGCAACATTATTGCAATTAATAGGGACTAGAGTTGCTGTTGAACTTCAAAGGCAGAAAAGAAATTATATATAAAAAAAAAGAGGGGGGCCTAACTTATTATTGACTATAGCAAAATGCCAAACCGTCTAGTTTTAAATAGAAGAAAAGCAGAAAATGGAACTATGAACTATCATATTAAGACAATTTTACTCAAAATAACAAAATTTTTGTGGCGAAAACAACCCATTCAAGTTACATGAGTAGTAGAAAACTCGCTCTGTTTTCTTTGATTGCATAAGTGGTTCAACTAAACAATTAGATCGGTTTAGATACTGATTTATTGGGTTGCATGCATTTCATAGTCATCTTTGCAAGCATAGAATTTTAATATTAGTCTTGTGCCTTCCATCACGAAACAAAAATTAACTCAAGCGGTAAGCCTACTTGAAGGAATTTGCTCGAAAAGCGACATTGGTCATAGCCAGTGGATCTTCACAAAGATTCATTTCACCAAATTTCACGTGATTCCAGTGATTTCCATTAGTAAATTTTTTCACATTTTGAACTCATTGCAAATTGACTTCTAACCATCTCACTGTTGAAGGAAAATCTATAATGTCCATTGTACATAATTTTTCCTTTTAACTTGGAAAACAAGTATGTCTTATACTTGACTAAAATGCAAGTAAAAAGACCTCACAAGCATTTTTTGAGGTCATTGTTGCTCTCTAAAAAGCTTATTTATATATTGTTAAGAGTAATTTAGGATTTTCTATATTAAACTATTGGTTAGGTAGGTGGTGTCGGGGTAGATTGACAATTTGTAAATAGAAAGTTAAAGAAATAGCCAATAGGATAAGTGTGCAGAATCATATATATTCAAGTAGGAAAATAGGAGTCTCTTCAAAAACAAACAAAAAAAACCTAAAAAGAGCGCAAGATGCCAAGAGGGAACAAGCCTTTAGTCATCTCCATCATCTGTCATTCGAACAGAGAAGGGCAAGTTAGATACGTGAATAGGTCCAATTCTACTACCAATTAAAGCCCTCTATACTAAATGATGGCCACTCAAATTTGCTTCTCTCTCAACACAAGACATATTCCAATAACGAAAGTATTCACAAAGTCTTGTTCACATCAGTGTCGTTGGTTCTAATGAACCTCAATAAAGTTTTTGCAATTTTGTAAATTTTTTATAATACCATGGGTGTCTTTCATCCATAAAAAAAGAGAGAGAGATGTACGGTTCATCATCCACTAACAAACAAAGTCGATTCGTCATATTCGACTACACTAGGGCCTTAATTTCAAAGATAGAGAAACCTACGTCTATGTGCTCCATTTGTTTATTAAGTCTACATTTCAGCTTTATTAATTGTTTTTTTTTAAAAAAAATTATCTAGGCAAGATAAAATTCTGCTCTTTCTCCCATTCTTAGTGGAAAACCAATTTTCAACATCATGATTTCGATTCTAAATTGTAGCTGAACATAAGAACATTATGGTACTTTATTGCCTGTAAAGACATTGAAGAATATATACATAAAGCTTGATTGAGATACTCAGCCTTTGTGTTAGGCTCTCGTGCTTGATTTTCTTTTAATTGTTTAGTGGTTGGATTGGATATGTGGTCTAGGTGAGCTTCACAAAAAGATGACATTGACCTCACGTTTCTTCTAAATTTGGATGGCATTTTTTCCAGTTCATGGTATATTCGATTCGACCACCATTTTCATCCGAAGTTCTTATTGCTCCATATGATGCGACATTGGTAATATGCTCTACCATTAGCTTACGTGTATAGCCCATGCTGTTCAAACAAGTGGTTTGCAGATTCCTTCAAAAAATGGAATCCCTATAGATATTTCGTTTCTTTTTCTTCTGTAGGTACGTATTTGCTTTTTCTAAAGCATAAAGCATGAAATCCTCTTTGTCATTTCATGATATTTCATTCTCAGAAATGGTCATGTGTATGTGTATGAACTATGATCTATGATCTATGATCTATGAAGTATGAACATCTCTCTCTCTCTCTCTCTCTCTCTCTCTCTCTCTTCTAAATTGAACTCAATTTGGATCAGAATCCAAGGTGGGCATGAGCTGGGGTATGGGCTTTCAATTCGTTTAGGTCTTGGATAAAGCTAAAAGGTCTCTGAAACAAATTCAAAGCCAGACCATCACAAAGTTGGGAGCCCACTTTGCCAAACCTTTTTTGGGCTTTCTTGCTAAATATCAGACCCTCTTAAGAAAATAATAGAGCACATCAACTGGTCCGAATTCCATTCCAGGCCTCAGCTAAAGGAGGTGTGAGAAAATGGCCCGATCTGTTTTCAGATCCACTAAAATTTGAGTGAGGAATGAAGAATTGAATTGAATTTGACCCATAAACAAATGCAATTTCATTCCTCACCCTGCTTTCTTTTTTTTATATATTGAGAAGTGCTACGTATACAATATTTTCACAACAGTATAAAATAAATTATAGGTGGTAAGTTGTTATTGGTTCTAATTTGAATCTACAACTTAAATTACTTTTTTGCTCACTTGTAACAACCAATAATAAGCTGTCACTTAAGATTTGTTAATAAAATGTTGTAGACATAGCATTTTTTTTTTTCCATATTCATGTTTTCCACCTTTTTTATGCTAAATTATTGTACTTTTATCATATGGAAAATAGTCCTGGTGCAGTCTGGTATGAGAGCCCAGAGCACTACTTCGAGACTACCTTTTTTTTTTTTTTTTTTTTTTTTTCTAAAATGATAAAGTACAATACTTATATCTAACATGAGGCGCTCAAAATAATTAAGCTAGAGACTCAAATGGGGATTGGTGCAAGGGGGTAATCCTCTTTCTGAATCTTTCATATTGGAATGCCTTTGGAGAAAAAAGAAGGAAAATATAAGAAAACGAAGAAACGAATACACAGTGAAATGGTTTAAGACATGTTTGGTTAACTGTAATAGATACTGTAATATAATAGTTTTTTTTTTTTTTTTTTTATAGGAGTAATATAATAGTTATTTCTATTGTTTAGCTATTCTTTAGTTTAGTGATATTTTTATTACTGGGAATAATAATTCCTTATGAATAGTTATTATTTAAAATGAGGAATAATTATTCATCTCTAAGTAATAGTTATTCCTTAGTAAGAGTAATAATTTCTAAATAAACAAATTTTCCCTATACACATAACAATTATAAAAATAATAAATCATAAAAACTTAATTCATCTCTCTCTCTCAAATTTAAAAAAATATTATTTTTAATGAAATATAATTGTATGAGTAATATATTTTCTAAAATAGATCTTAAGTTTTAATTTAATGTTACAACTCACGACCAAACTTATGAATATGTTTTAGTTACTCCATTACAACATATTTTCTTCCTAGTAATAAAGATTATCATTCTTGATAAGTTCTAGTTAACTCAACTGGTGAATCTTTGATGATGAAATAAGAAATTTGAGTTTTAATCGATTGATGTCTCAGTCTGACGATAAACACGTCACAAATAGATCATAAAATTCATATTTGATACTCTTGATTGTAGTGACCCCCGTCCAACAAGCAACAATAAATGAAACGGCAAGACTTTTAGTGAAACTTGGTACAAAACGTGTTCCACGGCATGAAATTTGGCACATGGTCCATTAAAGTATCACAAAAGAAGGCCTTTATAGCTTTTTACTATGACTATGAGAAGGCCTAAAAAGGCCGCAATTCTAAAGTAGAATCCAGAATATTCATTTTGAAAGGGTCGTTCCTAGTTTTACCCTTTCAGGAGTTTTAGAAGCCAGAAGACTCAGCATTTTGAAAGGGTCGTTCCAAGTTTTACCCTTTCAGGAGTTTTAGAAGCCAGAAGACTCAGAACTCAGAACTTCTAAAGTCTAAACAAAAGCAACACCGAGTGGAATTGCTAGATAGGGAAATCTTCAACGTGGTTTTTTTTTTTTTTTTTTGGTTGTTGTTGTCTAACAACTTCTTTTTTGTTTTTTGTACTTAAGTTTATTTGTCTATATACCATTGTTTAAATTTAAAGTGTAATTTCTTTTCTTGTTCTTATTAATGAATGCCCTTATGACATTTGTTATTAGACTATTTTAAAAAAGTCTTAATAACACTTTTCATGAAAATATAAAAATCTATAAGTTAATTAATTTTTTATTTTCCTATAAAAGAATTTTAAAAATAATTCTTAAACCAATACGCATGCGACATTCGTTAACTCATTCCTTTTTTTTTTTTTTTAATGTTATTATATTTTAACCAGTTTTTAGCAAATAAATAATCAATAAGAAGTTGCACTCATGTAAACTAAATTCCAGGCCCTTTATTAATTTACGGATCTTGAATTTTAATTAAGCAATGTTACATACACCAAAATATATATATATATATATATATTTTTTAATTTTTACACCTATTGATGTGAAAAGCCTATATTGATTCTTATCTGAACCCCACCAGTAACATCATTTTTTTACCTATCACTAACCACCTACTACATCAAAAAGTGTCAAAAATTGTCATTTTTTTTTTTCTGATTTTAATTTTCTTTTCTTTTTTCCCTGGTAAGAAGTTTCCACTTTCTTGTCAACAATGACCGTAATTTTGATCAATGAAAATAAGTAAATTCGGACCATACAACATTTTTTTTTCCTTTTTGAGAAGGTACTATACAACAAAGTAGATTTCGCTATTTGGAATAATTATTCTGGAGATAGAGATTAAGGAGAAGACAGATCACTCCGTACAGGTACTAGCTCTGCTGTTGTCAACCCAAGTCTACGTATGAAATCATTATTATTTTTTGGTAGAGAATGAATGAATCGGCTAAAATACAAAATTCATTTTGAGTTTTATTAGAATTCATTTCAGTTTTTTTACTTCTTTTTTTTGTTTATTTAAGTCTCCTAAGTTTTAAGTTTATTCAATTAAGGTTTCTTTGTAAGCTTTGATTAAATTTTAAAAAAAAATATTTTTATAAAATATTTTTCAATCATTAATTAGATTTTTTAATTTTTAAAAACTTGAAGAAATAAATTAAAATTTTGGACAATTAACCACAACATTTAATAGAAGTTGATGGAGAGGTCTTAATTAAATAAATTTGAAATTTAGAGGAATGAAATGAATTATGGTGAAATTAGAAAGTGTGTTTTACAATTTTGCATATATATATATATATATATATATTGTACTATAATTTAATGTCAAGTGTCTTTCAATTATACATACACTCTAAGTCTCTAATTTCATGTCACGTGTCTTTTCAATTGTAATTTATTTTTGCGCCAATATGTACATGCAAATTCATACATCTAAATTTAAAAATAAAAAATAAAAAAAATCAAAAGTGTAAATACAATTGAAATCCAGATACAATTCAAATTAGTTTTTAATTGTAGTCTAATTTGATGTCAAGTGTCTATTTTGAGTTTTTTAAATTTGATGCACTCAATGCAAAAGCTGAATACTATAACAATAATTAGGTTGTAACTCATGTTTATGCACATGAATAATTATCAGTAGTGATGATAAAATAGTCTTATCCAAATAATTGTGGTCATCATTTCAGAATTTCGTGTTCAGTATTATGAATGGATAATGTTGAATAAATACAAAAACACTCTTTTCATCGCATTTGCATAACACGTTTAAAAGCTTTTCTATTTTTTAGATGTCAATTTTTTCGTCCGTCCCAATTTAGGGGCATACACATTTATTTATGAGATTCATGCATTTTGACCTATGGCCTAGCTACAGCCGACCACATTAAATGCAGCCAAGAGTTGCACTGAATATGCAATCATTAGGTGATCCAGAAACTAGATCACAACAAAATTGATCACCGTTTTCCCTAAACAAAACAAAAGTCCTTTTTTTTTTCTTTTTCCTATTTTTGGTTGGGAAAGGCATGGAGTCTTTGGGCATTGTTTGTGCCGAGTTAGGCAGTACAGGTGTAACTACCCGTCCCATTCAGTGCATTTTTATTTTCTGAGCACATTTGATAGACTGTAAAAATAATTACATAAGATTAGAAATAAATATTACAAATAATACAAAATATAGTAATATAATGTTTATTACCACTATTCATTTATTTGTTTATTTGGTGTCAACATAATATATAATAGAACTTTAAAGACAATGAAATGAAAATATTTTAAATTAAACTTCAAATATATTTTAGGAAATATCTTACTCATATAATTATATTTCCAAAAAAAATAATATTTTTAAAATTTGAAAGAGAGATTAGTTATTTTTATGATTTTATTTTTATTTTTATAATTGTTATGTGTATATGGAAAGTTTGTTTATTTAGAAATATATTAATTGTAGAAATTAATATACCTACTAAGAAATAGCTATTTCATCCATTTTAGAGATGAATAGTTATTCCTCATTTTAAAGAATAGTTATTCATAAGAAATAGCTAAATCATATGAATAACTATTACATTACAATACCTATTACAGTCTACCAAACATACCCTTAGATGCGTTCCCAGTAGCTACTCTAAAATTTTTTTTTCTAGGGAGTTCAATATTGTCAAAGCTAAGAATTTGTTGTGGGGGCTAAAAAATAAAATAATTATTTTTTTCTGTATATATAACTTTCATATTATATACAATAATCTAAAATAGTATTCTAAATACAATTTAGTATACAATACAATTATATAGTATGATAGTCTTAAAAAATTATTAATAGTGTAAAGATTGGTAAGACAACAACCATTGAATGATAAATAAATAAAATTAAATAACTAATCATACATTTTTGTCAAATTAATAATAATTTATTATATTCATATGTAATATCAATTAAATAAAAATATATGATAAAGAAGAATAGTAACACCCATAAAAGTAAGACTGTGAATAAACCATGAAACTATGACAAAACTAGTGATTGGTATAAGTTTTTGCTTTTGAAGTGTATGACTTTTTAACCATATATGTGCTCATTCTCTTAGAATTTGAGCAAGCACTAAAAGACTTTTTGGACTTAGAAATCTATAGAGCACTTATCGAATTACTTGATTAGACAGAAAGAAAATATTGAAAGGAGAAAGAGAGGTTGAGAGAATGAGTAAAGACTTACAAATGTAGATACAAATTGGTTAGATTTTCAAGTTATGTAATTTTTTGCTGGTGAAGTAGAAAAGTGCAAGGAAAAATAATTTCATTCCATCGTGCAAAATAAGCCAGAGTCCAGAGAGAAGGTTTATTTAATTATTTAATTTTTAACAAATGAGCAATTTTATGAGTAGTGCTTCTAACACTAGGGCGGACCCAAGATAATTTAAGGCCTGAGGTGAAAATTTTAACGGAGCCTTTTTATATCCAAATATCTCTTAAATAATATTTATTTTAATTTTTTATTTCAAATCTATTATTAATTCTTACAAATTAATAAGACCAATTCATCCAAAGTGAGCTAGTGATACTTACTATGTAGGTTTTACAAACTAACGTGTCGTCAATAAAAAAAAGTTATTCAAAACATTCACTTATTTTCTTGTTTGAGTGGCATCAATCATATTCCCGTCATATCAATTTGTAAGTTTTGCCATAAATTTTGTATTAGTTTTAGCATTTTTCATTCACTTAATGGTGAGTTGGTGATTGTGTTGTATTTCTATTAATTCTTTGTGTGTGTGTGTGTGTATGATGAAGATGCTAAAGTTATTACAAAAATTACTATAAAAAACTTACAAACTGATGTGACATTTCAAAAAAATAAAAGAATAAATTAATATTGAATTACTTATTGTGATTGGACATATCAATTTATAAGAGCTATGTGATAAAAAAAAATTGTGCAAGTTACTCCCTCTTTTTTTAATTAGAAAAAAAAAAAAACTTACTGCCCCCATTTTAATTTCAGGGCTTTTCAATGTCAGGGGGCCTTAGGCTATGGCCTAAATGGCCTAGGCCTAGGCCTAGCCTTGACTAACACAACACTTCACAACAAAATCTAAGTGGCAAGCTATCAAAGGTATGTAAAAAAAAATGATGTCAACTATGGGTCTAGGTAAAACTAGTTACAACTTGCCACTTAACCTTTATTATAAAATTATTGTGAAAATATTGTGAAAGTAGTACTAAAATGATCATATTCAAGCTTATTTCAGCTAGGTTTAAACAAAATTTAGGATTATGATGTGTTTGGATACTGCTTATTTTGTTGAAATTGAAAAATTATTGCTGAAAGTACGATTGCATTCCTCATCTTTTTACTATCCTTCAAAGGTTTGCAAGTGCTCAAAATGGACTACTGAAGTCATCTATGGCTGCTTTGATCCACGTCAAAATAATAAAGCTCCACTCTTTAATTAAATTTTTTTTCCCTTTGAATTGCGACAAATAAAGAATGAAAAAGTTTTTGGTTACATCCCAATTTCCGACACAGCATTGTGTTTTATATCTCTAAACATGACTATATACAAACCATTGGCATTGAGCAGGCAGCTACAGGCAGAATAGGAGGACCAAAAGGCTGCTCTAGCTATATATCATCGTCACTTCTTCAATCTCAATACATATCTATTACTCCAATTGTTCTTGAAAAGAAGAGTTCGTGCACCAATCTTGATTCCTTTTATCTATAATTTCTAATAATCTCTATATCATTTAAAATGTTTTTGTAAAGGTCTGTTATTGAAGTCTCATTTTATTATTGCTCAATGATCGTAGTAGGTGTTGGTGAAAGCTTAATATATTGTAAGATGAAAAAAAAATTGTCATTAAACGATTCATGTGGTCCTTTTTAGTTATTGCTATGAAAACTTTCTTTCTTTCTTTATAATAACTAGGTTAATCTAGTTATATTTTAAGGAGTCTAAAAACGTTCAATATATATTAAGCTGCATAGTATAATTCTTATAGATATAATTTAAATATTATTGATAATCATTTTTTTTTTATTTTTACTCTTTAAAAAAGTTTTGTAAGAATATTATTAGATAGAAATTGTAAAACTCACTTGGATGGATATTTATGATGTGATCCCACATTTGACTCCAAAATTAAGAAATAAAACTCTCTCTAAAAATAAATAATTTATGACACATGACGCAAAATTGAACTTTAATTATATAATCTAATTAAATTTTCTCTAAGCTATTAATATTACTAGCTTGTAATTCCATGCATATGCATAAATACATTTAAAGATATACAATAAAATGTATAATATAATTAATATATATATATAATTTAAATATTATTGATAGTCATTTTTATATTTTGTTAACTCTTTAAAAAATTTTGTAAGGATATTATTAGATATAAAATGTAAATTGTCCATACTTATTTGTTTATTTATTATTGTAAAACATTTTTTTTTTTTACGATTCATTTATTCTAGACTCTTTGGTTTTTGTACTTAATAACTCATTTGGATGAATATTTATGATGTGGTCCCACATTTTATTCTAAAATTAAGAAAGAAAACTCTTTAAGAATAAATAATTTAGGACACATGGCATAAAATTAAAACTCTAATTTGAAATTTTAATTTGAGTTTCTCTCAGTTTCACCTATTATTATATATATAGATTTCTTCTTATATATATATATATATATATATATATATATATATATATATGCATTATTATACCTTTACATAAATTTTTTCACGAGTTTCAAACTAGTAATATATTAAAGTAAAAGCTCAATTAAAAATTCAAATTAGATTTTAATTGCACTTCAATTTTATGTCAAGTGTCATTCTATTTGCACTACAATATAATGATAAATGTCTTTCTAATTATAATTTATTTTTGTGTCAATTATATTTACGAGCAAATTCATACCACTAAAGTTTAAAAATATAAAAGACTCAAAAATGGAAACACAATTAGAATCCAATTACAATTTAAATTAGTTTTTAATTTTACGTTAATTGATGCCAAGTATTTATTTTAATGTTCTTTTTTTTATAAGTATTTTAATGTTCTTAATTTTAGGAAACTCAACGCAAAAGGAGAGGCGGAGACCATAATAATAATAGTACCTTATTGTTACTTCTTCAATCTCAACATAATATTTATTACTTCAATTAATCTTGAAATTAGTGTTTATTCACCAATCTAGACCCATTTCATCTATAATTTGTAATAATCTAGATCGTTTAAAATGTTTTTGTAAAGACCTGTTTTTGACTTCTCATTGTTTTTCTTACTCAGTGATCGTTGTACGTGTAAAATTCTAATGCATTGTGAGGTTGAAAAAAAAAAAGTTTGAAAAATTCAAGCGCTCATTATTTATCACGACAAATACATTTTTCTTTATTTTAATGATTTGTTATTGTGAAGTTATATATATATGTGTGTGTACTTTTATATAATTTTTTTTTCAAACTAGTATATTAAAGTAGAAGTAGAAAGAAAATCTAATTGAATTCAAATTAGATTTGAATTGAAGTCTAATTTTGTGACTATGTGTTCCAAAATTTGTCCTCAATTTTGATGTCAAAGGTGAGGACGAATATTAACACTCACCTACATAGGTAAGATTACCCTCCCGTTTCTTTCCCCCATGGCCGTGTGTGTGGGCTACACTTCAAATGGCCCTACGGGTCCTTCACTTACTTGTGTAAGATCCTACTAACTTATTATCTTTTTTTGACTGCAAAGTTAGGAACTAACTTATTATCACTCCATTGGATTTACACTTATTTTATGAATATGTTATTTTTTTTAAAATCCAATTCTTGAAAAAAAAAAAAAAAAAAAAACTATAAATCTTTAGTTAGTGACATAAAAACCAAGTACCAAAAGGCCGATCTCATGTTAAACGCAAGGGCAATGCCGTTGCTGATAAGCTGGCCATATTAGCCAAGCACTCTATTGTTTCTCAAATTTGATTAAAAGACATCCACAATAATGCTACCAATCTTGTGATCGCTGACAGAAGTTTCTGTCAATTCAATAAAATTACTGTCAGAATTCTAAAAAAAAAGAGACCAATCTGAACAACTCTTTGTCAATAAGGAGATTACACAATTTTTTTAAAAAACAATATGGCAACAAATATCTATATTAGTACCTAATAAAAGTAGTGTGTTAATGCATTTTTTGTGTTAATTTGGCACATAATAACAGATTAAAAGTTTACGGTTCAACAAGATATGAAAAGAAAGAAAATCTTTTTGTTAGGCTAAGGGTCTATTTGGATATTGCTTATTTGCTGAAAATTGAAAACTTATTATTGAAAACACTATAACAAAATATTTTTTAAAAAGTAAAACACTGTTAACTTGTTACTATGGGGCCAGTTGCCCGAAAAACTAACAGAGTCCATAAAAAGTGGGCTTGTGGCCCAACGGCCCAAACCGAGGATACTCCTTCGTCCGAGGATACTCCTCTATCCGAGGATGAGATCCGTTCCTCAAACCAGCTTTAGAAGTGGGTGTAACTATCTTAGTTGTCAGGGAGTTTCGCAGAGTTACATGCAAACTAAACTAAATGAATATTGGTCAAAGGAGGAACCGGAAAAGGTAACAAATATCTCCTAAAAGCTGCTGCTGCCTCCACATTAAATGCATCCCACCTAACTCTCTGGCCGCATTAATGTGGAGGTGATACCTGAACAGTAACCAAGCAGCCTTATAACCACCAAACGGAGGATCCGAGACGTGCTGGATGGAACAAAAAGAAGTTCCCAGAAGGGAACTTACACGTGTACGACGAAAATAGGACGGGAAAATAGTATATAAGGTGAAATCGAAATACGCTGAAGGGGGCTTCTGGGGAAAAAACAAAGGAGAGACACTAAAAATCGGACCAAGAAAGAGAAAGAGAAGGCCCGTCTCTCATTTGTCTGGAAATTCCTTCTGCTGTGTCGGAACTACGTCTTTTTCTGCTTACTGGAGCTAGTTCTTACGTCCACTCTCTACAAATTTTATTGTCCAGGGTCCAAGACAATTTGAGTCCCTACAATTGGCGCCGTCTGTGGGAAGAGCTTGATCCGATCGTAGGAAAAGACAAGTGCAACAGCTGATGGCAGAAGGAGCACCACAGCAGGTGGACACTAGTCCACATCAAGCAGAGTCTAGGGGACCCCAACATGGCACACCGTTGGTGATCCGTGAATGAAGGGGAGATCGCGAGGGAAGCGTGCGAACAACCCACACGGAGAAGAGCCGGACTCGAGGGAAGAGCCATGTCTCCCATGCGAAGGACGGTAAAGACATGCAGCGTGAGATCGATATGTTAAGAAGGGAATTACGGTACGAACGACGAAAGCAAACGAATAAGGACGCGAAGCAAGCCTCCGATGAGTCAAACGATACAAGTTATAGGCGACGGTCCAGAACCCCGCCCAGTGAGCTTTTTTCCCTCGGTAAAGAGCGTTACAGTCAACGGACGTACAAAAGTCCACCTCAGCAGGGCTTAGGGAACGAGGCTTTGAACAAGGCACTGAGTCAAGTTTCCAAGTCGCCGTTCACGCGACGCATAGAGGACGCAAGCCTTCCTCGGAGATTCCATCAACCTATGTTCACCATTTATAATGGTCAGACGGACCCGGTGGAGCATGTTAGCCATTATAACCAGAGGATGGCCATTCACTCTAAGGACGAGGCCTTGATGTGTAAGGTTTTTCCCTCAAGCCTAGGCCTGGTGGCGATGAGGTGGTTCAACGGCCTGGAGGAGAATACTATTGATTCCTTTGAGAGAGACTCATCCAAGCTTTTGGGGTTCGCTTTATTACCTGTAGAAGGGTTGTCCAGCCCTTAGGGTCGTTATTATCCATGTCTAAGCGAGAGGGAGAAACCCTGAAAGCATACTCTGACAGATATTGGGAGATGTATAACGAAGTAGATGGAGCCAATGACAGGGTGGCTATTAACACCTTCAAGGAGGGCCTTCCAACCGACCATGAGCTGAGGAGTTCCTTAACCGGTAAGCTTGTTACCAGCATGTGACAACTTATGGACAGGATTGACAAGTATAGAAGGATAGAGGAAGATCAGATACGGGGTGGAGGAAAGACCAAGGTGATCCCTCAGGAGAGGAGGGAATTTAGGTCGGATCGGTATAACAACAATCGACCTCGGAGAGACTTTGTGGGGCAGTCAGGATCTGCTAATTCCCAGGCAGTCAACGTTGTGTTCCGAGAACCAGTCCAGCGGGTTCTAGAAAAAATACAAGACGAGCCTTTCTTCAGATTGCCTAATAGGATGGCAGGGGACCCTGCGAAACGCAACCAGAACCTCTACTGTCAGTACAATCGGGACCATGGGCATACAACTGAGGACTGCAGAAACTTGTGGGACCACTTGGAAGAGCTAGTCCGAGAAGGGAGGTTGACCAACCTTCTGCACCACACCAGTGCCCGAGGAGGGCAGGTAGGGTCGACGTTGAGAGGAAATGCCTCTTCAGGAGCCCCCCTAGGCACCATAAATGTTATATTTGCGACCCCTGGAAGGATAGGGTCTTGTCCCTCCAGAATACTGTCTGTATCTCATTGCTCGGAGGGGAGCTCGGATTCAGTGCCGAAGAAAGCGAAGCTGAACGCTTCACTGGTACTAGGCTTCTCAGAGGAGGACAAGAGAGGAACTATACAGCCGCATGACGATGCTTTGGTGGTTACGCTAAGAATTGGAGGGTATGACGTAAAGAGGGTGATGATTGATGAAGGGAGCGCAGCTGAGGTGATGTATCCCGACCTATACAGGGAGTTGGGTTTGATACCCCGAGACCTGACGGCCTATAGCTCCCCGTTGGTAAGCTTCGAGGGCAGATCGGTCATTCCGTTGGGTATGATTAGATTACCTGTGCAGACAGATTCCGATGTGGTGGAGGTGGATTTCATCGTAGTTAACGTTTTTTCTCCTTACACGGCGATTCTAGGAAGGCCTTAGTTGCATACCCTGGGGGCTGTCTCCTCCACTCTTCATCAGAAGGTGAAGTACCCGTCAGGTGGTCAAATGTTAGAAATATTGGGAAACCAGGCCATGGCAAGGCAGTGCATGGTAGCGGCTATTCAGCATAAGCCAGAGATAGGTTCGTCGGCCAGGGCCGAGGATGAATTATAGCAATTAAAGGACCAAGGAACCTTCTCCAGCACTACCGCCGGGGAAGCTGAGTGTGAGGAATTGGAGAGGGTGACTGTCGGTAATGACCCGGATAGGTACTTCCAGGTTGGAGCGCTATTACCCTTACCGGAGAAGGAGCAATTGGTTGAGGTCCTAAGAAGGAACATAGACGTGTTTGCATGGAATGCCTATAAAGCCCCAGGGGTTGATCCAGACTTCATCTGTCATCATTTGAATGTCAATCCTTCAGCTATTCCGAGGAAACAGCCACCTCGGCGTCCGTCCAAGTTACACGCCGAGGCTATTAAAGACGAGGTGGACAAGCTCAAGCAGGCAGGGGCTATCAAAGAGGTGTTTTACCCTCAATGGCTAGCGAACACCGTTGTAGTGAAGAAGAAGAGTGGGAAATGGCGAGTATGCGTTGATTTCACGGACCTTAATAGAGCCTGTCCCAAGGATCCTTTCCCTATGCCCAGTATAGATCAGCTGGTTGACGCAACAGTAGGCCATCCTCGGATGAGCTTCCTAGATGCCTTTCAGGGCTATCATCAGATCCCACTGGCACTGGGCGACCAAGAGAAGACAGCTTTCCTCACTCCCAATGGAAATTATCACTATAAGGTAATGCCATTTGGCTTGAAGAATGGGGGGTCAACGTACCAGCGGATGATGACGAAAATGTTTGAGCCACAGTTGGGCAACAACATAGAGGTTTATATAGACGACATGGTAGTAAAGAGCAAGGTAGTGTCCGAACATGTGACGGACCTCATCAGCACGTTCGAAGTATTAAGGAAGCATAAGTTACGATTGAACGCCTCCAAGTGCTCCTTTGGGGTTTCCTCTGGGAAGTTTCTGGGCTACATGGTGACCCATCGAGGAATTGAAGTGAACCCCGACCAGATTAAAGCCATAAATAGCTTGCAACCACCTAGGAATCCCAAAGAAGTTCAGCGGCTGACTGGGATGACCGCCGCGCTGAACAGATTTATATCCAGGTCGGCAGATAGATGCAGACCTTTCTTCCTTTTACTCCACAAATGGAAAGGGTTTGAGTGGACGGAGGAGTGCGCATTAGCGTTTCAGCAGCTCAAGGAATATCTATCTCGGCCGCCTATTTTGTCCAGCCCTGAAGTAGACGAGGTTCTTTTTGCCTACTTGGCGATAGCCACCTATGCTATTAGTTTTGTTATGATACGGGTGGATAATGGCATACAACGGCCAGTATACTATGTGAGCAAATCACTTCATGAGGCTGAGGTGCGGTACCTGCCATTGGAGAAGGCCATTTTGGCAGTGGTGCACGCTACCAGAAAACTTCCCCATTACTTTCAAGCGCACACTGTGGTTGTCCTGACTCAGTATCCACTTAGAGCTGTACTTCGGAGTGCCGACTACACTGGCAGGGTTGCTAAATAGGGTACAATACTTGGGGCTTTCGATATAAAATATATGCCTCGTACTTCTGTGAAGGGTCAAGTTCTCACCGACTTGGTGGCCGAATTTGCCGAGAGCCCTGGAGAAACAGTTGCAAGCCCACTCGGCGTGGACGAAAAATCTGTTGGCCTTATATCCACACAGCATCTCACTCCCTGAAAGGTGTATGTGGACGGAGCAGCAAACCAAAGGGGGTTAGGAGTTGGACTGGTCCTAGTATCTCCCGAAATGGCCGTTGTTGGGAAGTCTTTAAGGTTGGGATTCCCAGCCACCAACAATGAGGCGGAATATGAAGCTTTGTTAGTAGGAATGGCGACAGTTAAGAAGCTTGGCGGAAAAACGGTGGAGATGTTCTCGGATTCAAGCCTGGTAGTGGGCCAGGTCAGAGGAGAGCTGGAAGCTCGAGACGCCAGAATGCAGAGTTACTTGAGCTGAGTTAGGCGCATGCAAATGGATTTTGAATCTTTCGAACTATCTCACATCCCTAGAGGTGGAAATGCGCATGCAGACTCTTTGGCTACCCTTGCTACCTCCTCGGTCAAGAACTTACCTCGGATTATCGTTGTTGAAGATTTGAGCTCACCCACTCCAGTGACGGAGGACCCTATTCAGGTCAACCAGATCAGTTCAACGCCCAGTTGGATGGATCCTATAACGGTATACCTTGAGAAGGATATACTGCCCGAGGACAAGTTGGAAGCTGACAAGATAAGAAGGAAAGCTCCTCGGTTTTGGCTGTCCGAGGACAAGAAGTTATACAAACGCTCTTTCTCTGGGCCTTATCTGCTTTGTGTGCACCCTGAAGCATCAGAGGCACTTTTAGAAGAGCTGCACGAGGGGATTTGTGGGAGTCACACAGGAGGGAGGTCTTTGTCTCATCGAGCAATCACTCAAGGGTATTGGTGGCCAGGCATGCAAAAGGAGGCTCAGGAATATGTCAAAAAATGTGATCAGTGTCAGAGGTTCGCTCCGAATATCCATCAGCCCGGGGGGGTCCTTAACCCTCTTTCTAGTCCATGGCCTTTCGCGCAATGGGGTTTAGACATCGTTGGTCCTTTCCCTAAGGTAATTGGGAATAAGAAATACCTGCTAGTCGGCGCGGACTATTTTGCAAAGTGGGTGGAAGCGGAGCCCCTGGCTAATATCAGGGATGTGGATGTCAAAAGGTTTGTTTGGAAGAACATCGTCACCCGATTTGGGGTTCCTCAGGCCCTTATCTCGGATAATGGTCTTCAATTCGATAGCAAGGCCTTCAAGGAGTACTGTTCTGACCTGGGAATAAAGAACAGATATTCCACTCCGGTTTATCCACAGGGAAATGGTCAAGCCGAGGCTATCAACAAGGTCATTGTGAGTGGGCTCAAGAAGAGGCTGGATGACGCGAAGGGAAGATGGGTGGAGGAGCTGCCGCACGTTTTGTGGACTTATCGAACAACCCCTCGACGCTCAACAGGAGAAACCCCCTTTTCAATGACGTACGGGGCGGAGGCCGTGATTCCCCTCGAAACGGGTTTCCCCACGTTAAGGACTAGCACTTTCACCTCAGATGGCAATGATGAGCTTTTGGGAAAGAGTTTAGATCTGATAGATGAACGACGAGAGAGGGCGATGGTTCAGTTGGCCTATTACCAACACAAGCTGAAACAAGGCTATGATGCGAATGTGAGGCTGAGGCCACTAGCTTCAGGAGACCTAGTATTGAGGAAATTTGTGGGGAATACAAAAAATCCGGCTTGGGGAAAGTTAGGGCCCAATTGGGAAGGACCATATCGCATCACATCTGTGGCAGGAATAGGGGCTTACCATTTAGAAGATCTAGACGAGAAAACTGTACTCCACCCTTGGAATGTAAGCAACTTAAAGAGGTATTACTATTAACACAAACAGCTCTGTCATATGTTACTTTTTTAACTTAATTGGAGTTCTATTACTAGTATTCCTTAAGTAAATTGAAGTGTTAGACAGAACCAAGGCATTGTATGGTCCTCGGACCCAAGCCTTTGGGGAAACCAGATACTTCAGATGAAAAAACGAAGTGTTAGACAGAACTAAGGCATTGTATGGTCCTCGGACACCAGCCTCTGGGGAAACTAACCACTTAAACTGAGAAAACTAGGTACTGGACAGAGCCAAGGCATTGTATGGTCCTCGGACCCAAGCCTCTAGGGAAACCAGATACTTCAGATGAAAAAACGAAGTGTTAGACAGAACCAAGGCATTGTATGGTCCTCGAACACCAGCCTCTGGGGAAACTAACTACTTAAACTGAGAAAACTAGGTACTGGACAGAGCCAAGGCATTGTATGGTCCTCGGACCCAAGCCTCTGGGGAAACCAGATACTTCAGATGAAAAAATGAAGTGTTAGACAGATTCAAGGCATTGTATGGTCCTCGGACACCAGCCTCTGGGGAAACTAACCACTTAAACTAAGAAAACTAGGTACTGGACAGAGCTAAGGCATTGTATGGTCCTCGGACCCAAGCCTCTGGGGAAACCAGATACTTCAGATGAAAAAACGAAGTGTTAGACAGAACCAAGGCATTGTATGGTCCTCGGACACCAACCTCTGGGGAAACTAACCACTTAAAATAAGAAAACTAGGTACTGGACAGAGCCAAGACATTGCATGGTCCTCGGACCCAAGCCTCTGGGGAAACCAGATACTTCAGATGAAAAAATGAAGTGTTAGACAGAACCAAGGCATTGCATGGTTCTCGGACCCAAGCCTCTGGGGAAACTAGATACTTCAGATGATGAAACAAATTATTAAACAGAAATTAAGTCGCGAAAAGTCCTCGGACCACAACTTGATGGAAATTAATGCACACCATGAAAGTTAGCGCTTCTTAAATAAGATCTATGCGATCATCCTTATATGCCAAGACAAGTTCCGTGAGCATTATCTCAAAGCATTTTAGGGTGTTCAATACCTCCAAGGACAAACTATTCGAAACGCTATCTCCATTTCTGTTTGACTCTCAATTGGCATAGATAAGATTAAATCTTCTCTCGTAGTGTTAAGTTTTGCTCTTCTATAGCTCAAGATAACGTAACTGTGAAAATATATTCATGCAGGAAACTATACGAGAAAAAGATAAACCCATAATATCTTATATAAATAAAAAAAAGGGACTTTGCCCTGCATACATCAACTATTTGTTTAATTTTATTTGCATCTTGGGAGGTGGGACGTTGGCTGTTTCCTGAGGAGGAACATCATTCTCTTTCTCCTTCTCCTTTGAAGCCTCCCCAGCAGGCAAAACGGTAGAAGCTAAGTCCTTTTTGAAACTTTGAGAAGCTTGCCCGTCCTTAGGAGCCTCTGCGACTTTGGTTGAGGAGGCCCCTTTTTCCACTTCGGACACTTCAGGCTGTTTATGCTGGCCAATTGGGAGAGGATTCTGACTCTGAGCCTCTTCAGCTGAGCCAATCGCAGTAGAGGAAACCCCTTGTTGCTGAGAAGGAGTACTCGAGGCTCGTATGGCCGAAGGGAAAAAGATGTTCTCAGGTCTTCTCAGCTCTGATGAAGGCTCGATCCCCGCACGAATGAGAGCTTCTTCCCAAGTCTGAGCACAGTATGCTCGGCACACAATTGGGACCTCCTTGCTGAACCTATCCTCGGTCTCGGCCACGCCTTCGTCATATCCCCGCTGCTCGGCCTCATCCTTTGCCTTCTCAGCCTCGACTCTCGCTTTTTCAACCTCATCCTTCTCCCTTTCAGCTCGAGCCCTAAGCCTTTAAGCTTCTTCCAGCTAATTCATCAACAGTGATACACTTTCCTTGGAAGCTTTTAGTTGATCATTGGCCTCCTTAAGTTTTTTCCCTTGGTCCTCAGCTTGCTTTTGAAAGCTGGACACGGCCAAATCAGCATTCTTTCGAGCGGACTCTTCGTCTGCCAACCTTTTCTTCAGCGCCTCTACATTTTGCTCACTGGTAGTAAGCGCCTTGGTAGCTTCACCTCTAAACTCCCTCTCCTTGGTCCACTGGAGGTGAAGGTTATTGGTCACCTCCTCTAGCTTGAAAGTGGTTTGAACAACCTACATATATATATACAAAACGAGATAGTCAGAAATGAAGTAAGCTAGAAGGGAAGGGTAAAACGTGAAGGATGCTATACCATGCCCAGGTGCCTTTTTATATTCATGAAAAGCTCATCTTTCTTCATCTTCTTGAGCTCCGCCATATCCCGAGGAAGGAGGAGGGTTTCCTCTAGAGCCGAGGCAACATTGCATCCAATCCCACCATTGTATTCTCTGATGGATGTGTCCGCCCTCAGGGGCTCACTACCGAGCATAGGAGCCGGAAGCCAGGCTTCAGGCTCCGAGGGCTGAATAGTTTGTTTGGCACCCGTTCTGGATGCCGCACGAGTTGTCTTTTGCTATTTTGGAGGCAGCTGGTCCTCACTTTCCTAGGTGGGAGTTAGTCTCCCGGTACCCACCACATCTTTACCTTTTTGCTCTCTCCTTCTCTTAGGATCAACAGATTCGGCCCCCTGAGGTTGGGGAGGAGGAGGAGGAGGGAGAGTGGTCTGGGGTGACCTCCCTGGAGTCTCTTTCCTAGATTTACCTTCAATGACATCCAACAAACTTCTTTGGCTCTTTCTCTGGATGCCCATATCACCAGAAATCACCTCGGGAGATTGGGGTCGGTTGAACACCTCAAATCCGTCCGCAGAATCCGAGACCTTTTCAACTTCTTCTTCTTGTTCTTCTTTTTCTTTTTCCTCCTCCACTTCCTGAATAGCAAGACGTGACGAGGAAGCCCCTACGGAAATAGCTGCTTCAGGTAAAGGCTGAGAAAACGGGGTGCCTTCAGGGATTGGGACACCCTCAGGAACTATGAACTTGCTCCTTTCGTAGGCTACGCTGATTCGGCGTAGCTGAGGATCTTTAGCTTTTATCACGCACTTGGGCTGAGAAAAGGAGGTGGAAATTGGCTTGTAGCGAAGGATAACGTGTGCTGCCCTTAGTTGACCGTCGGACGGATTTATGTATATCTCGGACCTCAGAATTTTATCCAAATCCTCCCTATTAATAAGTCTGGGTTGAGGCTTGGTGGCGCGCCTATCTGCGAAAATCAGCAAGACAGCAATAAAATTCCCGTCAAGAATAAAGTTAACCTAACTTAAGGAGCGCAAACTAAAATGCAAAGGCATTCAGCCTAAGAATCCCCACCTGGTTTGCCCTCCTGAGTCGGACAGGGTAAACCGTCATGCCATGCACCAGAAAAAATGAGAAAGTCATCTTTCAAACCCTTGTTCGATGAAGGGAGATACTAGATTAACCTTATCTCGGGGAACCTGGACTTAAGGTAATACCCCGCATCCTGTAAGTGCTGGAGATTATATACCCAATTCACATCGTGATGGGTAAGGCCCAAGTTTAGCCTCGTGTTAAGGGCTTCTATACTCCCTAGCACCCTGAACATGTTTGGGGCACATTGTGTGGGGGACAATCTAAAGAACCTGAGGTAACTACTAGTAAGATGGCCCATCGGAATAGTCATTCCCCCCTCTATGAAAGCGATCATGGGGATGACTACTTCCCCCGTTTCTCTTTTATCGTACCATTCCTCCACGGAAGCGTACCTCATACCCACCGTTGAAGGAATCTTATACTTGGTCCTAAATTTCTCTATTTGCTCCTCGGAATCGACTAAATACTTAAACCTACCAATTTCTTAAGAATTGTGAAGAAAAGTTAGAGAAGATAATGGAAAACTGAGGAGGGTTAAAGAAACTTACAGTTGTGAAAAATAGACTCCTCGGACAAACCCCAGATATTTATGAGATCGTTGAGAAGAAGGAAAGATGAATAAGTTCAGCGAATACTCGGTAAGATCGTGAGATTTCTTGTGTAACTGAAAAGAAATTTGATTTGAAAAGCTCTTATTAAGGGCACAGAAATCGTAAGCGGGAAAAATCCCGCTCATAAGCTTCGGAAACCCCCCACCGTTAGATCCGCATCCTACTGAAACGTGGAGGATTGAGAAACTGCCATCATTTAATGATGGCGTGCTCCTGACGCTGAAACGTCAGGGACGTGTCTTGGGCAGGTGAAAAGGCAGTCTGAAACTTAGAAGAGCCCAACGCAGGAGTTAAGGAGGTGATGTCAAAATCCCCCTTTTTCTGAGGTGACAAAAAGTGAGATTTTGAGGGGCTATTGTGGGGCCAGTTGCCCGAAAAACTAACAGAGTCCATAAAAAGTGGGCTTGTGGCCCAATGGCCCAAACCGAGGATACTCCTTCGTCCGAGGATACTCCTCTGTCCGAGGATGAGATCCGTTCCTCAAACCAGCTTTAGAAGTGGGTGTAACTATCTTAGTTGTCAGGGAGTTTCGCAGAGTTACATGCAAACTAAACTAAATGAATATTGGTCAAAGGAGGAACCGGAAAAGGTAACAAATATCTCCTAAAAGCTGCTGCCTCCACATTAAATGCATCCCACCTAACTCTCTGGCCGCATTAATGTGGAGGTGATACCTGAACAGTAACCAAGCAGCCTTATAACCACCAAGCGGAGGATCCGAGACGTGCTGGATGGGACAGAAAGAAGTTCCCAGAAGGGAACTTACACGTGTACGGCGAAAATAGGATGGGAAAGTAGTATATAAGGTGAAATCGAAATACTCTGAAGGGGGCTTCTGGGGAAAAAAGAAAGGAGAGACACTAAAAACCGGACCAAGAAAGAGAAAGAGAAGGCCCGTCTCTCATTTGTCTGGAAATTCCTTCTGCTGCGCCGGAACTACGTCTTTTTCTGCTTACTGGAGCTAGTTCTTACGTCCACTCTCTACAAATTTTATTGTCCAGGGTCCAAGACAATTTGAGTCCCTACAGTTACTGTTCACACGTTTTAGTGCTTTGGCTGGTTTATGAACAGTGCCATGAGACCAACCAAAAAGTGCAGACGCCAACTTTAACGCATTCACATTGCTAAACAAACGCACACAGTTGGTTTTTAGTTTTCTTTTTACCAAAATTAAAAATAGTAATAGCCAAACCTAAAATCCAAAAACTTCATTTATTTTATTTTCTTTTTACTTTTTTTGAGAGAGTTTCAACTTATGAAATTCACTCTTAATAATAAATCTTTATCATCAGACCAAGACACCAATCGATTTTTGGTGTAGGCAGGAATTCAACCTCAAATCTCTTATTCAATTATGAGAGACTTTACCAATTGAGCTAAATGAAACATGCCTTTATTTTATTTTCTCTTTAGTTTTGTGTTTATCTGTTCTATTTGTTTTTGGCTTCTCAAATCTCTCAATCCATAAATTTCACGTTTTAAAAGAACAAAAGGAGAATAGCCAGGGCCCATTAATAGTCAATAGTCATATATGGGGAATGAAAATTGAAAAGAATTCCAGATTTGTATAAGGTATACGAGGTTGAGTTTGGATTGCGTTTTTTCTGTGGACTAATGTGTGTCTGCGTTTTTCTGTGAGCCATGTATATTTACGAGACCCATGAGTATGAATTTTAGTAATTTTTTTTTAAAAATTGTTCCTATAGTACTATTTATATATTTAAAAATTATTTTACTACAGTATTTTCAGTTTTTAATTTTTAACAATAATTTTCAATTATTTTGAAACATGCCTTTATTTTATTTTCTCTTTAGTTTTGTGTTTATCTGTTCTATTTGTTTTTGGCTTCTCAAGTCTCTCAATCCATAAATTTCACGTTTTAAAAGAACAAAAAGAGAATAGCCAGGGCCCATTAATGGTCAATAGTCATATATGGGGAATGAAAATTGTAAAGAATTCCAGATTTGTATAAGGAGAACGAGGTAGAGTTTGGATTGCTTTTTTTCTGTGGACTAATGCGCGTCTGCATTTTTCTATGAGTCGTGTATGTTTACTGAGACCCATGATTATGAATTTTAGTAATTTTTTTTTTTAAATTGATTCTATGACACTATTTAATATTTAAAAATTATTTTGTTATGGTATTTTCAGTTTTCAATTTTTAACAATAAGTGTACATCTGGTTTTGGTTGAAAGCGTCTGCATCTGCGTTTTGCTCTTTTTTTTTTTTGGCACGTGAAAATGATACAAAACGGCTACTGTTTATATAGTGTACATGAACAGTAGCCGAAAATTTTGATTTTTTCCACCTTTTTCATCGTAAATTTTACTATTTATGGACCCACAAATTTTACCTTTTAACAACTTTTTTATTAAAAATAGGTCCTACGATACTATTTATACATTTAAAAATTATTTTACTACAGTATTTTTCAGTTTCCAGCTGTTTCCAAACGCCCCTAAGCAGTATCCAAACATGACCGAGATTTTTGGGACTCTCTCAGCCCAACACCGCAAACAAAATTAACAATAATTTGGGGACACAAATTTAAATGGGTGCTTCCTTGGTCCTACTCCTACGTTCTTCTTTGTCTCCTCTCTGGTCGTCTTTTCCCACTGAAACTCAAGAGCAATGTCCATGAGGCCCACTTTATTGTACCGACCCAACTTCAACTTCTTTCCCAGTAACACTCCTAAGCTCAAGCCTATAAATTCTTCGAAGTTGTTTGTTGATTCATCCATATCAAAGTTGGGTTCTTTAGGTGGATTTGTCTCAAACAAAGGTTTTTCTGACATAAATTATAGAATGTTAGGTACCAACAACATGGTTCAATTGAATTCAACTTGTGCTCTCAAAGGTAATGAGGGCGATGAAGGTGTTCAAGTGCTTGAACAGGAAGCAGATGTTAATTGGTTTTCTAAGTTAAGTCCAGAATTTAAGCCTGATGGGCTGGAAGCCACCCTCAATCGATCGGTTGGTATTTCTGGATTCTCTTAAACAATGGTTTTTTCTTTTAATATGTTGTTGTTGTTGTTGTGTGTGTGTGTATAAGAAGCTATCACTTTTTATAGAATTATTTTTGGATAATTTAAAGTAATACTGTTCTAATTTTTTTGTAACTTGGTTAAGTTTGGAGCTTAGAGGTTAATATTTAAAGCTGCCATTAGCAGTTCTTGAATTTGCTACAACATCTTGTAATTTATAGCTTCAATACTTCAATATGTTTGGTAATTAAAAGTACTTACGTGAAAATGCATTGAAGAACAAAATATTCGCCCATGATGGCAGTTGTGAATCATTAAGCAGCAATGAGGAGTTATAATTTCTTTCCATTATCCCATAATCAGCTTTCTTTCTAGTACACTTGCATCAAATATGTGTAACACTTAGATGCTAGGATAGAATCCAAATTCTCGTCACATAAAAGTGATAGTGAATCAAACATCTGTTTGATACTTTGATAGGAAGAAATTATAAAAATGGTATGCTGCTGCCATTTTCTCTAACTGACTACACCTACTTGTTGGACACTATACTTCGAACCCGACACTTTTACCATTCAGCCATGGATTCTTACTTGCTTAGTGGGTATCCTCATTATGTCTTACATAAAACATATTACTCTGTTAGAAATTTACTTCCATTCCAAATACACAGAAATTATGGAACTTTTCACATGATAATTGCAGGATGTTGTTAATTGCACATATCTGCGATCTCATCTAGCGTTCCTTTCTTCCTTTTTGACTTCATTTAGTGTAAAATCATGCTTACTATTTTTTTTTTTTTTGGTATTATACTTTCATTAAAATAAATAAATCAATAAAAAGATGTTTCTGTATTATACATTTACTTGACTCTTATCGTTGCTCCCTTTTCCACGTTCACGTCTCTGCAAAAGAAATCCTTTAGCTATATTTGAGGTTCCTAAAATGGAGATTGATGTGGGATTGAGCTGAATAATGGGAGATTAAACTTAGTTTTCCTGAAATTCAAGGACTTATTAATATACTTCTGTAGATACCACACTGTTGGGTCTTGCAACCGTAAGGTGATGGTTTGCTCATCTTCTCAAAGGTGAGATAAAATAACATTTTTTATGACCTTAATGCTTCATTGCTGTTCGTTTACAGAGCAAGTGGCTTGTAGCTGCCCTTTTTGGCGGTGTCATTCTTTGGAGGCATGATGTAGAAGCTTTGTGGGCTGCTATGGGGTCTGTTGTAAATGTGATGCTCTCACTTAAGCTCAAACGTATACTAAACCAAGAGCGACCTGTTTCCAAATTGAAATCTGACCCTGGGATGCCATCTTCACATGCACAATCCATTTTCTTCACTGTCACGTTTACTGTTCTGTCAAGTAATTTTCATCCATTCTCTTTATTTTAAGATCACTTATGAATGAAAATAACTTTATGATTTATTGTATAACTTCATGAATGTACAATTTTGTGATGCTACATGCTAGGCTTAGTGTATAATGCATGAGACCTTGTAGCATTTTCTAAAACATATGCTCTGTACTCAAGTTCAAAGGATAATTTAGGAGTTATAGCACCAAAAAAATAAATTAATGTGAGCATGTCATTCTATTGTTGGTAGCCTAACATATCGAGTAGAATACCCCTCTTATTTCCTCTCTTAAAAACTTTGAAATGATATCTCAAAGTGGGTTGATGTTTATTCTTCATAGGATGTTATAGGATATTTTGTGTTGCCTGTAGAAGAATTATTTTCAAATTCCTTGAATTGATGCTCTCTCTCTCTCTCTCTCCATCATTTCTAGTGATGGCTCTCTCATTTGTATAACTCCATTTTAGCAGATTGTGCCTTAAAGCATATGCCTAAGAAAATGGAATTATCGCATTTCTTTAGAACATCCTATTTAGTCTCTTTTTATCTTCCTTCAGATTCCAACATGGGCTTGTTTAAAGAAAACATGAGAGCAATTTCCTTGTTGGGCTTAGAATATATTGGTGTGCAGTTTCCTTGTTTTTTGTCAGTAAAATATCAATATATGTTGGCTCTATTGTAGAAAATTAAAGGTTTGTTTTTCTGCTTGCTGTTGCAGTTATTGAATGGCTAGGGATAAACGTAATCACCATAGCAATTGGTGTTCTTGCCTTGGCATTTGGTTCTTACCTTGTAAGTATTCTCATCTGGCTCTTATTAAAGTCAAATGAAGCATATTATACCTGCTTTTAGCATAGGTTTCATATATGAATGTTGATATTCTTAAAATTTAGTCACAGGTACTATGCTAATCTGGTACATGCCTTTCCACTCCTGTTCAGAAACCATAGGCCAGCTTAGTATAGATCTAGTACAGTATTCTAGCTAAATTTAATGGATTGTGCCATAGTGACTATCACAATCCTCCAAATTTTGAAACCGTATATTTGGCGCAGTTTCACCTTGATATGTAAATGGGATCAAAGGGTCCAATTGACCAGGTGGCCCCAAATAAGCCCAATGGATTTTTACTTTTTTAGTAAAAATTAATAAAGTACTTATGAACTAATCTTAGCCTTTGATAAATTTTTTTTTTGTTGGGTTGAGGGACAACTTAAGTCTTCAATAATATACTCCTTGTAGAATATTCAATAACGAACACTTGTTGATTGGGGTTGCGTTTGGGATTTGAGAAAAAGTTAGCTTATTTTTGCTCCTAAAGTGGGTCCCATTGCTCCAAAACTCAGCTTTTAACTTTTTTTTTATATCCTTTTAGCAAAAAATTTTCAGTTTTACCAAAATAAGTGGTTCTCAAATGGACCCTGCATGTAAAAAATAGGAAGTCACTAAATTTTCACTTGATTATCATGATTTTAGATGTTATATAGATTATAGAGAACTAAATTAATTCATGGACTAATGACCAATGATGATTGCTTTTGTTCTACAGCTGTAAGTTAGCTTTTTATAATCGATTTGTTGTGTCACTTCAAAGGTGTGATTGAGTAGGTGGATATTAGAAGAAATATTGTTCAGCTCATGGTTAAGTAGAAACAAAAATTCCCAGCACTCGTGGAACCTGAAAGGATTTGGAAAAAAAGAAAAAAGAAAAAGAGAAATGGTTACTGAAATGTTCTTCCCATGCTGATGTTTATCTTTCATTGGTGTTTGCAGTCATGGCTACGGGTCTCACAACTCTTTCATACAGTAAGCCAAGTTGTCGTGGGAGCTGTCTTGGGAACCATTTTCTCTATTCTGTGGTATCTGTCTTGGGATGCTATTGTGCTAAAAGCATTTATCTCCTCGTTCTGGGTTCAAGCAATTGTTGTTCTGGGAGCTGCTGGATTTTGCCTAGGCTTTCTTGTACACATAGTTCGTTATTGGCTTAGAGACGAGGATGAAATCTCTAAATAGAAAGATGCCTTGCAAAGCTGAGATTCAAGTTTTCTAAGTAGCTTAAGTAATGAAGCATGAGATGTGTTACAAATTAGATGGTAGCGGCAGTAAATGCCTGAGCCTTTTATCTTACAAATTAGATGGTAGTGGCAGAGAACTGCCAACTGCTTGGAATACTCCTTGTACATCAGAGTAGTTAGTGTCATACTCTCATTCTTGCTGTGATTGGTATTTTCATTCTTGAAATTTTAGTGAACAAAGGAAAATTTCATTAATTCAGAGTATGTAATTGTAATACAGATTAATAAAACTTGTTTGGGGTCTGGATATACCAAGTGATTCAGACTTCAGAGTATTTTATTGTATGAGTTGTGGCTCCCCCACCCCCTTTTCTCCTAATGACTCCATGATAACCAAATCCAAGGCCAATCCAAGGCCATTCTCTCTACATTCTGTATCAACTTATCAATTATCATTCCTTAAATTCCTATGATTGAAAAGTGGCGACATTACAGGGGAAACCGCCCAGCACGTAAGACAAAAGAAATTGACGCGATGTATGTTAAAAGAGTGAACATGGAAATATTACACATTTGACTGCTTAAGGCCTACAAATTGATGTGTCATTTATCACACAATAGTAATTAAGATATTTATTTACTATGTATTGAATTGGTATAAATCATATTCATTGTCATGCCAATTTTTTAATTATATTTGGATAACTACAGTGCAATGCTGAAGGACCAGCTCGGAAGCTCCTATAATAGAAGATTTGTGCTCGGGTTGCTGAGACTAGAAAAAAAGGAAAGAGAAAAATTAAAACGCATATTTCATTGTTTTCTTCTCTCTCTTTTTCTTTCCCCTTAAAAATGGTATGTCTTGTACAAAAATGTCAGGCCAAATAATCTGAGTATACACAGCGAAAAAAAAAAAGAAAAAGGATCAATACGACCTCCCACCTATACAAACATAAGAGGTTAAAATTTAAACTAGTAAGAAAAAACATCTTCAGATAAATCAGTGAGAACTAATGAATCTTCTCCATCAGCTCAGGCTTAGCCTATAATTATTAATCTTATTCAACCTACGTTCATGGACCTGTTACCACATCATCCAGGAGCAAGGTTACATTCTTAAACTCCCCATCTCTGCTTGGACCTTCATACATTTTTGAGCTCCTATCTCTTTTGAAACATCCTTCCAATTTTATATATCAGGATTACTCATGATTCACTTTCAACGTCTCCAAAATACACGTACCAAATAAGTCTAAAATCCCATAAAGAAACAGGGGAGAGCTTAGTCTTAAGAACCAACATACTTGGTACTCAAATGCTGCAGCACAATGCTCTCTGAAAACCCTGCTAAAATTAATGTTAAATTTGTCATGTAAACGATAATGGACAAAAATCGTTAGTCCTTGGGAGTTAAACAAGTGAACAATGATATGGCTCACTTTCACAGATGGGCACAGGTCCATTAGAGAATACCATAGTCACAAAGTCTGGTGTCATTCTGTCCCTGAGACTGATCATTTGATGTGGCTTGGGGTCTAGTTTTGCAAATTATCACAATCTTTGAGCTGTATCCAAAGATGCCATCTCATTTGACTTTGTATATTAATTCAAGGCACAACCAGCCTTTTTGTTCACCCTCTCACAACCAGATACAACTATATCTCATCCACGCACTCATGAATTGTTCAATTTATATTTGATACAAAAATTGGCTTCTGTTTGTGATCTGCATAACTGAAAACTGGCTCCATGCTATTTTTTTGAGAACTGAGATTCTTGAATAAGTAATTGCACCATGAAGAGATAAAGTTAATCTGTAATGTGATAGTGAAGCATAGGTCTGCCTTCTGCTAATCTTCCACATCATTTAGAAGGGAACCCACTTCCTGAATTGCAATTTCTGTCCTTGAAGCTAGTAAGTCCAACATGCAGTATATATCTTCACCTTGAGGATGAGACCGATCCCCAGCAACAAAAGCAGAAAGCAGATTCTTCACCTTTATCCAAGACCATCCTGGCTCCTTAATCACTCCTTTCGATTTCATAATCTTCCTTACATTTGCTGATTCACTTAATCTCCCTTTGGAAGCATAAATGTTAGCCAGGGTAATATGAGTTCCTGCACAATTTGGATCTAATTTAAGAATCTCCTCTGCAGCGCGTATTCCACGGTCAACATCTCCATGTATCCTACATGCTCGAAGCAGAGTAGACCATACAACATCATCCCGTTGAAACGGCATACTTTTGATCATGCGCTCTGCATCATTTAATCTTCCAGCTCGGCAGAGGAGATCAATCATGCATCCATAATGTTCTTTTGAAGGATTTATCCGGAACTCATTAATCATCAAATTGAAGTAGTGGAAGCCAAGATCAACAAGTCCAGCATGGCTACAAGCAGTAAGAACACCGATGAAGGTCACAGAGTCTGGTTTTAAACCACCTGTGTGAATCTTCACAAACAAATCAATGGCTTTTTGGCTGCACCCATGTTCAGCATAACCATTAATCATGGCAGTCCATGACACAATATCTTCATTTTCTGCCACATCAAAGATTTTTGAAGCATCTTTTATATTCCCACATTTAGAGTACAAATTAATTAGAGCACTTTGTATCATAGCTGTGTGTTCTAAGCCAATGGACAAGACATGAGCATGTAGTTGCTTCCCTTGCTCAAGAATTGCCAGACTTCCACATACACTCAGCACGCTAGCAAAAGCAAACTCATTTGGTTTAGGTCCTTCTCTTCTCATCCATGATAGATACTCAAAGGCTTCTTCCCCATAACCTCCCTGAGAATATGCTGCAATTATAGTACTCCATGAAACAATGTCTCTTCTGGTCATACCATGAAACACCATTGAAGCTGACGTTAACTGCCCACATTTTGAGTACATGGTAATGATGGAATTTGCCACTGACAAAGAATCGACAAGACCTATACGTAAAACATGGGCATGTAATTGTTCACCACATTCTGTTATTGCAAGATTGGCAATGCCAGAGATAATGGCCGCAAAAGTGTACTCATTTGGACTAACATCTGATTCCTTCATTTTCATAAATGCTTCAATTGCATGCTCCTCCTGACCCATCTGAACAAGTGTTGTTATAATTGTTGTCCATGAAACCACATCCTGGGTCCTCATTTTTTCAAACAAGCGCATCCCGTAGACTAATTTTCCGCATTTGTTGTACATGGTAGCAAGAGTATTAGCCACAAATGAGCTCTCATTGAACCCTTTTTTCATTGTTTTTGCGTGGATTTCCCTACCGTAATTCAGAGCACCAAAATCAGCACATGCTTTCAATGCAATAGCAAATGAATATGAATCATACTCCACCTTTGATCTCTGCATTTCAGAAAAGTAAACCAGTCCCTCCTTAGCATAACCAGCTTGAACAAGGCCAGTTATAACAGCAGTCCACGATACTACATTCCTTACCGGCATCTCATCAAAGACTCTACAACCGTGCTCAATTTTACCAACCTTGGTGTACATGTCAACAAGGGCGCTTCCCACAAAAACTGAATTCACAAAACTAGATTTCACTGAATACCCATGTAACAGTTCCCCATAATACAAGTTCATATTGAGAGCACAAGCCTTGAGTGCAAGACTAAGCACAAAGTGGTCCATTCGAACTCCAGGCTGAACCCACATATTTGAAAACAAAACCAATGCTTCACAAGAATCCGAGGCATTGACATAGCCAGAAATCATATTGGTCCATGAAATCTCATCTCTATGAGGCATTTTATCGAACATCCTACGAGCAGCATTCAAATCACCCGCTTTCACTAACTGCTTCAACTGAGAATTAACTTCAAGCATATCTACATGATTAACTAAATGTGTTTTCTGAGCTAACTCTAATGGGTGTGGTTTTGCCTCCGAAAACAGGAGGTCTCTGCATTCAGTGTAAGCAACGGTTGATGAAGTAAATAATCTCCTAAGAATAAGAGGCCTAACTGATAAAACCATGTTTGTGCCTTTTCCACCGCCATACAATGCAAAGCATTTACCTGAACGAAGTTTGAGCTTTGAAATGCTTCATGGGCTTCATTTTTGCGAGACGCCAACCAAGGATTTCTTCATTCTTTTTTCTTTTTTTTGGGGTGCAAACTACTAGTTCCAAAGGCACCTCATATCATTCTCTTCAGCGAAGAAGAAGAAAAAAACGAAAAAACAATGCGTAAACAATACATTTAAAAAATGGGCCTTGTCATATCACATGGGCCCAAAAACTACAATAGCGGATTTGCAACCCAAACAGTCAATTTCAAAACGTAGTTGAGGAGAATGTATTAGTGTATCGGATATATGAAAAGTTCTCCTCTAGCATAGGGTGTGCCCAATACATATGATACTTTTTCGTAGTTGAGGATGAAAATAACCACATTGATAGCTAAAAAAAAGTATTTATGAACATAGCTGCCAATGAGAGCATGCCAAGCGGATGGACTATAGAGAATTATCGTTTCAATTTCTCCCATGTTTAGTGTCATATATTTTGTTTGCAGTTGATTTTAATTCAAAATAAAAAATAAAAAATGAAGAATAGGGTTGCTATAAATTGACACCCACTCTATCATAAATATATCTACTATAGTGTTTTTTTTTTTAATATGTGTGGCTGACCGTGATTAGTTTGTTGAGAATCTATAACTAGCCCCAAAATTTTAGGATTAAGACTTCGTTGTTATATATGAAATTAACATCAAGTTACTTTCTTTAATCTTCTCATTTAATGAAATTTTCAAATCCCACTGTAAACATTTACCTCTTTCTCAACTTGATTTTCCAAACATAGAGAAAGAAACAGATCCACAGCAAGCCTCACTCCCATATGACAGAAAATTAAACCAAGTTGCCTTGTCAAAGAACTATTGCCTTTCCAGCTACACTTCTCTAACAATCAGATTATTCAACTTAGCATAGAATTCTCTATTCCATTGTAATATAGATAGGATTTTACAATTCATTTTTGTATAGTCTTGTTTTCATCTCTCAACGAAAATAGGCAAGTTCCATAAGTCTCCAGTTTGTTACAAACATAAAGCTCTTTGAGCTACTCAAACTACAAAATTATAGAAAAGTTACATTACCTAGTACTAAAAGCTACCCTCCTGGACGAAAATTATTCATCTCTAAGAGAGTAACCAGTTTTGGAAACCACACAAGTCACAACTACACCATCAAATAGGTTTACTTTGACGTTGAACATGTCCACAAACTTAGATTTCATGCAAGCTATGCATATCCTAGTTTCCAATCTGCTTGCCTCCGTTTCTAGCCAACCATTGAGCCCTTCTGATAGCCCTTGCCCTCTTCCACCTCTCCATATTTCTCATTCTTGCAAAAATCTTCCTAATCTGATAAAGCTTGTGAGACTGTTGAGCAATAATATTTGCAGTTGAGGGGCTTTGGCTCAGAACTATCTCATACCCATCACGGAACGAGTCCATGCCTTCAGTTAGAAGTTGCCAGAACAGGCCTCCAGCAGCTGCACCTCCTCTTTTAGCTGATGAGTATATCTTGTAGTACACGGTATTGAACAAGAGGTCTCTTTGGTGGGTGCTGAAACCAGGGTCTTTTGTGGATTTCCCAAATTCTGTAAGAAGTATAGGTTTGCGAAGAATGTACTGTGCATCTTGGATGTGAGCATCTAGCCAATTGTTCAAGAAAGAAAGCTGGTATTGGTCATTTGAGCTGGACAACCTGAGCTCATAAAACAAAACCATGCAAAAATTCAATTAAATAAAGTGTCTTGTTTATCAAAAAATAAAAAAATAAAGTGTCTTAATTCTGTAACCTGATTAGACTCTGTAACATTCATTTAGTTTGCTAAATGTCTAAATGGTTTTTGCTAAGAAGCTAAAAAACATTTAGACCTCAATTTTTTAGGCCAAAATTTCATTTTTCACAACTTTGCTTGTTCTCATAAACAGTCCAAGAAATAACATATTTATGAATTTTATATGTATTTTCTATATTTCAAATAATAGTTACCATTGATCAGGATATGTGTGGACTGTTGCAAAATCGATGCCAGGGATCCGGTTATTTGCAATGAAATCTGTTCCTATTTCAAGACTAGGATTTAGTCCCTTCCTCTGAGGCGTCGAGTGCCCATAAAACCCTTCTAAACCAGCTTCCAGCAAGTGATTTCTGTCTATGGACTTTACATGGGAAGCCATTTCCATTATCCAAGCCTATCACACAATTGCCAAAGGAGAAAATTTAGCTTGAATACTGACAATAACAATAAAAACCATGCCTAGACAAACACATTTAAGATGTGATGTTGTAGTAATTATTAAAGTTGTCTGACTCCAGAAGGAATGGAAGTTGAGTGGGTGGTGATTTAAATACCCCTTAATGGCTAACTGAATTGCATATGCAGGGCACATTGAAGAAATTTAATAGCAAACGAACTTCAATTGATTTGCTAAAGTTACTACCAACTTTACTACCAAAATTTTATAAACATAATAAATAAATGTAAATAGTGTAATTAGTGTCACATCCATAACATAGTAAATAAGTTAGTGACAATGAATGTAATTAGCGTCACATCCATGATATAATATATAAATTTCTTAATTACTTTTTTGTTGTGTTTAAAAGTTGACACATCAGTTTGTAAGACATATCTAGTAAAATTTGTATTATCCTTAGCATATCTCGTAGACTTAAACTTCAAAGAAAGGAGTGAGAATTTTTTTTGTAGTAAGAAATACTAAATGTAAAAGCTTGAAGATAGATCTATGTTGGAAAACAAGATAAAAAGCAGAGAGAAAATTATTCTAACCTGAATGGTCCTCCCTGAAGGATCTGATGTGCACCTAGGCTCGTTGATAAGCTCCCAGGCCATTATTGTTGGGTCATCTTTGTAATGAATTCCAGTAAAGCTGTTATACCTGTTTAGAACAGTCTATGAAAGGGTAAAGGAGAATTAGAGTTGGACATCATCTATCTCAGATCTCCATAATGAGCAACTAAATCCTTCTTAGAAAGTATATCTGGTTTTCTTTTTGGAAGAAATAAAAAATAACATACCAATAGAAAAATATAAAAACTATTATAATCAGCTATTATTGTTTGATTTCATTACAAAAAAATCATATAAAGGAAAAAAGTATATTGTTTGGAAAATAAGGAATACAGCTAGAGTAGTAATTTTTATAGCAGTACAACCAGCTCCTCTTTGATTTCACTAGGAATTTATACCAATTATCAAAAAAACAAGAATATATCTAAAATCAGTGAAAGAAAATTAAAGAATGTGTGCCTTTCGTTTACCTTAATATGGTTCTTGTAGTAACCCTTAACAACAGGATTCCTAAAAAAGTCATCATCAGAGGTCAGGTACTGTCCCTGATTTCTAGCCCAATTCACATACTGTTTTTTACCTCCAAAGCTGTCATAGTTGTTAGCCAAGCTCAATATGAGCTTGATACCATACCTCCTGGCCTCAGCTATAACAAAATCCAAGCCCTTTAAGAACCCAAAACAAAAAATCATCAACTTTGTGTAAGTCTAAAAATTGAAAGAAAGGAAAAAATGGCAGAGATTAAGTGTGAAAGAGACCTTAAACGCTTGCTCATTGTAGGAGCCAGGAGAGTACTGTAGAGCTCTGTAACCACCATCATTGAAAGCCCAAGTTCTAGCCACAGTTAGACCATGCCTTGAGGCTTCACTAAAGACAGCAGAAACTTTGGATCTCTGAGATGGGTCAGAAGCCATATACATCAACCAGTAAGCATTGAAACCATTGGCATAGTAAGGGTTTCCATTCAACAGAAAATGCACTCCTCTGGTTCTGATGAAACCATCTCCTGCTTCAACATGAATGTGAAAGCACTGCTGGTGGATCAAAAGGGACAATAGAATAGCAAAAGCTAGATGCTTCATTTTTCTTTCTCACTATGAAGGAAATTTAGCTAGTGTTCATAAAACTGAGCATAGAAGCAAGGCTTGTTTATAGCAGTTGTCTATAGGAAAAAACACAACAGTAACTGTCAAGGCGGTGAAACCGACAGAGATACCTCTGTGAGGTGAAAAATGCTTAGGTAAATAGCACAAATTTTTTTACTTGTGTGTGAGTTCACCTAGTTGCATAATAAGCATGTACATATTGATAGTTTTGGCAGTGTTACAGAAAAATAATTATATTGATTTGATTGTAAACGGAAAATAGCAATGATGATATAAATTGTGAAGCTTCCTCAACTGTCCATGCATATGCAATATTATTCATCGTACCATGAAATTAGTGTTGAAAGAATTTGATAGCTAATAAGTAATGGTCATGTCTTGTGACAACTATAGAAATATAATTTCAGGCATGGCAAACATGCAGGGCACCATGAAAATGAGATACTATTGCTGATGAAAAAGGTGGATAGATAATTATTATGTTAGAGATCAAAATTTACTGTAGGATTTCATTTTGTTTTCCAGATGAATAAATGTTTCGCATTAATATTATTGGGCTCACATGGAAATCGAGCAAAGTTCTTACAGCCATTTAAAGAGTCATCAGAAATTTATGAAATTCACTATTTATCAAAAAAAAAATTGTCAAATTACAATATATATATTTTTTAATGATATCATTATACCAACTAACCATTACTTGAAAAAGCTGTGGCAAGGAATATTAATCTAAAAAGCATGGACACTTTGTTTGGAAATATCGTACTAATATATGTATTGTATACGTGTTATACCGTTATATCATGTTATAATTTTTTTTAAATTATACGTAGCATTGTGTCGTAATTGTACCCGTAATGCGTTGGTGCCTCCTAGAATATCATAGACTTGCACTTTTAGGACCAACTCAAATTGATGCAAATTAATTGCCGTCGCACAATTGCAACCGACAATATAGTCGTACCCAAGTAGCGACTAGTACATTCATCAAAAAAAAAAAAAAAAAAAAAAAGTTGCAATGAGTACTACTCAGTACTGGCAACGTTTCAAAGGTCAAAAAGATCATCGTGCCTCCCAAAAAAAAAAAAAAAGGTTAAAAATCATGGTGTCACAGCCTATGGTTCCAAATTCCATTAACCTTTTTCTTTGTCTGGGGTCCTGGATTCCAAATTCCAATAACCAAAACCTGTTGAAAAGCAACAAAAGAAAATTCGGTCCTGGGTCTCCCACGCACAAAGCTTTAGACTTTATCAATGACGGTAACCCTACTATAGGTGCAAAAGCTTCTAAAACTCCAATTTATTGCTCAGTAATACAAACAAAAAATGTGTAATTTGCTATGCACCATTGCTTTTGATCCAGTGTAAAGGCCAAGATAGACGTTCTATTCTACCTCCACTTTATTATTACTGGTTTCTTTTCTCTTTTTTTTAGTGATTTCTATTTCCTTTGGTGTCTCAATCTAATCCACCACGCGGCTGAATTTGGTGAATGTGATAGTTAAACCAACCCATGTGAGGAGCAACATCTAGTGCCCTTTACATGGTCCTACTCATACCTCAGCGCTAGGCGGTGGGGTTCTACAAATCTCAATGGCAATCTCAATTCATTTCTTGCACTCTTTTATGGGTATCACTTCTCAACTTTTTATGAGCATCTTCTATTTTGTTTGCTTCTTCTTCTTCTCCTCCTTCTTCATCTGTGATCTATAATAAGTCACCGTTTTGTCAAGAATGCTTTAGTTTTTAAATGGTAAAGGAGTGTAACTGTAGGAGACCAGGCCAACATGTAAGGGTAATAAGTGGAGAACTGAAGATCAGTTCTAAATAAGGACATTTAACCAGTGAACCTTAGGCAGGATGCTGGGATTAATACATTTTTTCAACCCAAGTTTTGGGTTATTTTCAATTTGGTTCTTAAAGTTCAAGATTTTCCATTTTGGTCCCACCAAATTTTGGGTTGTCATACCATCAAATAAATTTTAGATTCAAATCTTGAAAACACCAAAAACTAATTGATATTTTAACTTGATGATAAAAGGCAGGTATTATAGAACAAACGATTATAATTTCAAATCTATTCAATATGTATATATAAAATTCATAAATATCTTATAAGTTTAAGAATAATCTGATATCCTATTTGACCAATGGACTAACAGGCAAGCATATTTAATTTGAAACAAAATGATTTAATTACAAACCACCACTACAATATAGAATTTAAAATGCAATACCCCTCCTTTTAAAAAAAAAAAATTTCCAAGTATTGTGTTAAAGATTAGTACACCTATGAAGATAACTTTTTGTTTCTCCTCAGGTCTTAGTCTTACACTGTAGTAAACTAGTGACCTTAATTAGCGTCATTCGCATCTCTCTCTAGTCTCTTCCGACATGTAACATGAACACCGTTTCCTTGACCTGTTGACTGAAAATGACAAGACTGGGTCACAACTCAACGAACAATACATGTTGCACTTGCACCTCACTTTTTTAGCATATTATTAAAGATAATAAAAGCGGATAAAAGACACCCCCTTCTTCGATTATGCCATTTCTTAGATCACATGCATATCTCAGTTTCAGTTCTTGAAATTTTACTTCGACACCATTTTTGGTGAACAAAAAAATGACTCATACAGCGCACTATCATTGTCCTAACCCACTTAATCACTTCTCTTATATCTATATGAATGTGATCAATTGTTAACAAAAGGGCATCATTTAATATTCACGTGTTTACTTTTATTTATATATAATGTCAGGGTAACTACAACAATAAAGTTTTAGTTCCAAAAATTTTAGGGCCAGTTCATTCTTGAATGACCAAAATAAAATAAAATAAAAGAGAGAGAGAAGAAGACACTTATACCATTATCTTTAATAGCTAAAATAATTTCAAAATGAAAACATAAAATCTAAAAAATGTTAAAAAAAGTGTAATATTTCTAAAGTCACATAGTATGATACTTCCATCAACAATTATTAATGGTATAATGAATAGAAGGATGTAATTAAATCATGAACCATAAAAGATGTGATTAAAAAACAAGAATAAAATAAAAATAAAAATAAAACTTAGGAGAATTAATTAAAAGATAGCAAAATAGGAATGGGTCTGTACATTTTACCTAATAAAAACAAATAAAAATGCCGACATTGGCATCCTCATTCTGTATAATTGGCCCATGAGCTCAACGCAAGTAGTACTTATCTTGTGCATTTATAACTCTTTCTCCCAGTATGTGAGTTCCACACGATGTAAAAGAGACGATGCATATATCCATAAATGAAATTCCTTCTCCTAAAGAAATCCAAGCAAGGCAAAAGTTTACAAGTCAGTTCCAAATACTGGGCTCAAATCTTTCAAGTGGCCATGCGGGTTACAAATAAGAGATACTGACAAAGCCATGCATGCCCTTCCAATTCAGAAATCTACACAGATTACCTGGTTAACCTGACAAAGCTCTGGAAATTTGGCTTCAGGTTAATAAATGAAGGAATTAATATCCTGATAATGTTATGATCGCTTTTTTATTTTTTATTAGGTGAAAATGTTAAGATTACTTAAAGACTATTTTCTTGTTGCTAATTAATAATTGAGTGAGTAAAAGGTCTATTGGGAAAAAGCATTAATTAAGACTAACTACTACAAGTTTACTAACTACAATGGAGATTACAATTTACAACTACTCAATCTACCATGAATACAAATGGAAGGCTTCTATGTTAAGAGATCATTGTACATTCAATTAACTGATCTCCTTATATTTTATGGTACGGTGGATATGGGATACGGTCTTGATAAAACTTGAAATCACATTGCTCGAATTTGCCCTCCATAGCCGTAGTACTTCAAGAGCCCTTCATCTTGCCGCCAATTCTCTTTCACCTTCACTTCAACCTGTTCAGACATGGTTTGCCTTAAGGTGAATAATTTCCTAACAGAAACAACAATCATCAAGGTTGCTTGAAAACAATGCAGCGCCCAAGTACCAATAGTGGCAGAAAATGCATAAATTATTAAAGCCCAGTTGAGAATTAATAACGTAAATTACACAACAAATCATTATAGGGGTTGCACCTTAAGAAACACTTTCTTCTGTAAGAAGTCTTCAATGTCAAGTCGGGCAGCCGTTGCAAGTAGTTTCAGAGCCTTCCCTTCCTGTAGAGTGAGATATGAGACATAAAATCAGATAAACCTATCAAAAGCACGGTGTGCTCATGTCTGTGTATACTATACTCAAATATTAATCTTCCTTTGGGTAAAATTCAAAATGAACCAAAATCGACTTTCTCCAGTACGATATCAAAAAAAAAAAGTTATCTCCAGTACAAAAATAAATCTACAGAAGTCCATTGATCATATAGCAATGAAAGACAAATCTTTAAAGGGTCACCCATTGATGGAAGGGATTAAAAGACAAGTGTTATTTTCCTCTACAATGCTAATGCCCCCAACTGCTATCCTCCTTGTCATCCTCCCTCTTTGGCTGTCCTATTTTCTATACTAGCCAAGGTCTCAATCCATTGATATACTTTTAGCTCAAATGATACCTCCTCCCCAGGCCCCCTTTAGGAGAGGGAAAGTCATGGTTTCAAGACCCAACGGGTACACATCACTTAGCATTAAAACAGAAATAAAAAGACTCATCTGGTAAATCCAATAAGTATACTCAGTACTCACTTTTCCAATGAGGATGATCTTCTGAGAATTCTTTTCAACGACAACTTCCACTTGTATAAAATCTTTTGCAGCTGGCCTGGCTTTATAGCTCACAACATTCACCTGATAGATTCCAAATCAAAAGCACCACCCAAAAAAAAGTATTAGACATAAAGTTTTCTTTTTTACGGAGGAATTCCATGCTTCACAAGCTGGTCATGATGTTTCCAATTATATACCTGACATGCATAAGGAACTTCACGATGATATTGCATAAATATTTTTTCTCTAACAATTTCAGAAACAAAGAATCTTTCTGGGTGCTCACTAACAATATCCTGAGAATTCATAAGCAACAAGGTAAGTGATCACATGCAACAAACAATTCATATTACAACATGAAAGCCTTATGAAAAGTGCAGGAAAGATTAAACAAAATGACAATTAGCAGCTTAAAAAGGACAGGCCATGCAACTAAAGCGGAACCATCTCAAAAGGCAAAAACCTTCATTATGGAATGTTACTTCATGCAATAGGTCTGAAGATGCCCATCTCACAACCAAGTACCCTCTTAGTTTCTACCGTGCTTCTTGTACATTCCCTACTAAATATATTAAAAAAAAAAAAAAAATCCAATCATCGTGCCAGCTTAATATGATATATAGCCCACAAAAAATTATCCTAAAATTTTAAACTGATCCAAAAGAATTATTGATTACATCAGTATTAACAAAAAAGACCATGCCAATGACTAAATAGACATCCCACCTCAAGTCTCTTGTTATATCTGTAGTCACACCAATTCTCATCATGGGAGAATGTAGAATGAAGTCCTTGAAGCTTTTCACCTTTGTTAGATGTTAGTACCCTCAAGAAGCAACCAATTTTTGTTCATGCGTGCTTATCAGCCATGGCTAAGCACAATGTCAAAGTTGGCAAAGCCAAATGGATCACTGGTTTGGTGGCTTAAATGATTAGATCAATGTGAGTTTCCAACTGAGCAGAACCAAAATGTAATTCAGCACTGGGAATTTAGAATAATTAGGAATAGAACACATAGAACAGACACTAAGAGGTCATCATACCTCCTTATCCTAATGTTACATAACATTGCTCTACATATGTTACAAACTTCAAACATTTCAAGGGTGAACTCTGTGATAAAACAACATATGAGTAAGAGATTTCTGAATGCAGTCAACTCTCATTTTTGCTTTCAAATCATATATAATCACTATTTTCTTGTATTGAGCTCTTATTAAGAGACCAGCCTGATGCAAACTCAACAAGCAACATTAAAATAATCCGAAGAACTAATAATATTAAATCTGCCAGAGCTAGACAATTTTGGTATAGATGGCCTCTTTGAATGTGAATCAAAACCGAAAACTTCGCATAGATGTTTGGGTCAATCTACTTCCATTTTTTAAAATCATATTCTAGTAATTGTACTCCAGGAATCAGCCTCTCTAAAAATGAAGGTAAGGCTTCCTATCAACCACCTTTCCCAAACACCACAGGAACAGGAGCCTTGTGCAATGGGTACAAACTCCCCACCCCCCACCCCACCCCCAAAAAAAAAAGGTAATTCTACAAAGAAATATTCTCTTGTACTTTTGTTTTGATTCCATAAAAACTGGAAGCTTTCATTAACAAAAAAAAAAAAAAAAAAAGAGCAAAGGCCACTCTTTATCAATGGCCCACTCTTTCATTCAAAGCCATTAATGGTCAAACTTACAGATATAAACTGAGTGCCATTTGATGAGAACAAGAAATAGAAATATGGAAAGAATGAAGTAATGAGCACAAGTATAGTTTGCTTCTTTTAATGTAGATCAAACTAAAAAAAAACCCCAAAAACTTGACAGAGACATTCATGATCTGTTCTTAAATTGTGTAGTTAATGCCAAAGCTTGGAATTAGGTTGTAACATGTATCATGACAACAACAAAAACCAAGTCTTAGTCCCAAAATTTTGAGTTTGGCTATGGATCCTCAACAGACTAGTCAAGGTCAGCCATGTCTATTCTCTTCCACAGTTCCACCACTCTATTCTATCCCAGTCATACAACATTTGTGACAACAATGATAGATAATAATATACCATCACAACTCATAAATGTTCATTCCTAAATAATCATACCAAAAAATGAATTTCTACATGCCTTTGGATAATAAGATGGCCCAACTGGAAGTTTTGATAGTATCCAAGCCTTGATATCTTCCACTCCATTACCAAATTTTGCACTCACAGGTATGACCTCATCAACATCAGTAAATTTTTCATACCACTGCAAGGAACATGAAACTTAAGCCAGGATAAAAATTTAATGATACTTCAATAATTAATTGACTTATACATACCAAACGAATATCAACAAACAAGATCTCACCTCCAGTTTCTTTGCAATTTCCCCCGGTTTAATTAGGTCTTTCTTATTCAGAACCAGTAAAGTGGGTGGCTTATCTTTGAGGTTTCCTACACCTTCTTCCAACACTTCATCAATCTAGAAACAAGAAACTGAATTAAGGAACAAGGACAGAGTTTAAAAGGCAATTCTACACCCCAAAAAAAATGGAAAAGAAAAGAAAGCACACTTTTTGTGGCATTTTACAGGCATCAACAAGAACTAATACACAGTCTGCATTGATTGCAGCACTTCGGACATTATTCATCATCATAGAGTCCAATTTGTGCATCTTCTTCTCAATAACACCAGGTGTGTCATAAAGTATCATCTGCAAACAAGCCTTTACGTCAGATGTATGGAAGCCAGAAAGAAATGCAGCCCTAAAGAGGGCGAACTTATCAACAAAGTCTATTCCTTTTGCAGGGATTTAGAGCAGTACTCACGATACTATATATAAGTTGACTACATGCAATTTACCGCGAATGAGATATTAGAATTCCATTATCAAAAAACAGCGTTTTAACGAATCTGTCTTCAACTACAATATTGATATTCAGGACATTCTATATTCTTTTTTCAATGTTCCATTTTTTCTAACTCATTCTGTATTCTTGCATTCAGCACAATAAATTTTTCCTAAAATGAATGAAAGACAAGCCATTATAAATCAATCAGTAAGAAATTTCAAAGTGAGTATATTTAACTGCAAAAAGCTTTGCTTATTGCAACTATATCAGCTTTTTTTAGAAGTCCACTAGGACAAGAAATCAGCACCAGTACAACCCTTAACAAATACTCGAGAAAATTAGATTAATTGTTTTACTCATCTTTTATTCTACTACTAAATTTATGAGGGAAATGAAGCTGTCATGATGACCAACCAAGAGCTAGGAACATCTCACAAAACAGATTCCAATGCTGGAACACTGACAGGAATCCATAAGTGCAGGTAGCTAAGATCAACATAAGAGAATTAGATATAAATAAAATCAAACCTGATACTCTGGGCCAGAACATATACCAAGAACTCGGTGTCTCGTCGTTTGAGGTTTATCTGTAACTATCGACAGTTTCTGGCCTACCATTTGATTTGCAAGTGTACTCTTCCCAACATTTGGCTTCCCAAGTACAGCCACATAACCTGCACTTGATTCATTAAAATTCAGAACCACAATGGAAGAAATGATCCAGAAAGCTTCTCAAAATAATATAGAGCACTCAAGGCACAAACCATGAATAACAATATGGGAAAGGACTCCCACAATGAAAAATTTTACTACAACATTTTTTGTAATCTCATCTCAATCCTTCCTAACAACTAATGCCAAAAATTTTGTCCGAGTTAAGCTCCTACAAAACAATTCACAAATGAAAAATACAAGAGCTAGGAGCCCAAGACAATATCTAAAATTAGCTATGTTGTAAAGCTAACATTCTATGCCTGTTTCATGCTTTATTGCAAGCATATGAACTTGGAACACAAGTGTGATACAATGCAAAAGGAAAACAATAAATTCAAATTTTGCTTATAATTCATTGATTATAAATATAAAATTATCTTCTGATAAAACTATTATATTTTCCAGCTTCTATTATTTCTAAAATGAAAAAAATCCCTAAAATTTTTTTTTTTATATTTTTTTTTATTTTAATATTTGAAAGTGATATTTACAAGCTTTTCTCTATGATTAAAAATACAAAATTAGCGTGTCAAATCCATCATAGGAACATATCCAATCAAAAATGGCATAAAAGTTTGGAAACCATTTAGCGCTCACGTAAGTTCTTGCCTGTGCCATAAATCAATAGTATGCAACTTTTTTTTATTATAGACGGAATCAAAATTTGATCCTCATATATATTAGCCATGGTAAAATTGGGGAAAAGGCTGCCTACCATGACCTCATCCAAACCCTACAAAAGTGGGAGTTTTGTGCACTAGGATATACTAGCTATGGTGTAAAAACACTCACGAGACTAGAAAAAGAAGACAGTCCACATAGGCCATCATTCTCCAAGCTTGTGATTATTTGACTAACACACCATTCTTTAGTGAATGGTTAAAAACACACTAGCTCATGAATACATTTGATCCACCAAAATTTTACTTATTGGAGTCATAAGAATGCAAAGTGTGGAGAGCATGATTTTCCTAAGTACCTGTATTGAAGGTACCAACATTAAGCGATTCTAGGAACGCTTGCAATTTAGGCCACTCCCTTTGTTAGATGCATTAGACCCCATTGGGCCTATACTTGTATGACAAGTAACCTAGTCCTACCAGTATCAGAATAAGGTTAGGCTAGGTTCTCTTTAAAAATTCTCTAATATGTAGCACTGTATAGTGAAAAAAAATTTAATTTGCTTGAAATTAATAAAAGAGAATTCACATGTTAGCTTGAGTGTTAATGATTCAAAGGGCTAACTGAAAGTTAAACAACTAACCATTAACGACTATTATTCAAAACCAACATATCATAACAATTATAGCTCATCTAAGACTCATAAGCTTACAATTTCAAGCTATTCACATTTCTTAATTCTTCAACCATTTCAAACAAGTGGGGATGAAAAAAAAAAAAACAACTTGGTACCCAAAATCACAAAAGAATTAAGAAACAAAGTAAACCCAGTAAAATTTATTGAATGGGTATAGAAAGAGACAAACCGCTTCGATGGTTAGCGTTGGAAGCATAATCCAGCTCCTCCATTTCATGGTCGTCGAGCAAGGCCACGTTCCTGTCGGGCTTTTCACTCAGAGACAAGAAAGACGAGTCGTCATCCGAATACGACGTCGTCTCTGCTTCCTCTTCGGTTTCATATTCGTGTTCGTCAATTTGGAGCTCTGATACTTCCTTTTCTGACAAGATAAGGCTGTGGTTGTTCCCATTCCTGGAAAAGTTTCTGGCTTGGAATTGGAATTGGAATTGGAATTGGAATAATGGGTTTTTGGTAGAATGTGGGAATAAAGTTTTGTTGTTAAATGGAGCTGTGAGGACTTTATCGAAGTGGGAGTAATGGGTATTACTAGGAAGAGTTGGATATGTGTGTAGTAGAGCTAGCTCCATTGTCGGAGCTCTGGACTTTGGGTTGGTTCTTTTCAATCTTCAAAAAATACTAGATAAGTTCCCCTGTACGTTGTCGTTTACGAATTATGCAGTAGAAATGCTGGTGCACAATATTTTCACAATAAATCTTTCGTAGCAGTTAATAAAATTATTTTCTTTCTCACCAGTAACTACAAGTAACAATTTACCACCTAAAATTTATTGTAAAAATATTGTGAACATAGCATTTTTCATTATAAAGAAGCTATTTCATTCATAATTATTTTTAATAATAATTTGATAAAGTAAGAATGAGAAAGAGTTTTTTTTTTTTTTTTTAATAATTTGATAAAGTTAGAATGGAGAAAAGAAATCGGGATATGCTAGTCAAGCTATAAACTTCTTGACAAGTATTTGCTATTAATAAAGTTAGGGTCACAACAAAAATTCTATAGAGTATTTATGTTTTGTTTTTTTTTTTTTTCATATGGCTTATTGGGGACAATTCTTTTTTCATAATGGTTGAAATGGTCTATTCTGATTATAGCAACATCATTTTCATCTCTCTCTCTCTCTCTCAAAATGCATCTCGGCTCCTATAACTATCATCACCACTATCACCTATAGCTGCCTTAAAATGCCTCTAAACTTTGAAGTCCAAACTATAACACTCACATGACTCATGTCACACAACTCATATCACTGGTGACTTTGACCCTATCCCAATAATGTTAGTACTACACACAAACATACATTTTGCCACAATTGTCTTACATCACATATTATGAGTGGTAGAAAAAAAAAAAAAAAAAAAAAAAAAAACTGATCTATGTGATAGTGACAATTAACCAATCAAGTATACCACGTAAGACAATTGGGACAAAGTATGCATGCTTGTGTGTGGTACTAGCATTATTGGACCCAAACAAGCCGAGCAAGCTATGCCTCCACCTATCCATAGCCAAACAAGCCCACAAGCTGAGGCCCAAAGGCCAAATCCATCCAAAAGTCCCATATCTATGTTTCACCTGATCCACTCCATTGCATTGTCTATCATTTAGAAAGATTATTTTCCTCTCAGAATTTTTCCATCAACAGCTTAGGATGATGGTGGAGTACAGATTGGGGCTTTTGTTAAGTGTCTAGTGTTCGTTCCTTGGTTAGGCGGCAAATGGTGCTTGTTTGGGAACTTGGGTCTTGTAAGTCATGGCTCTCTACCTTGGTTTCATGAAAATTAATAGGCCTAAATTGTTGGCTTTTAAAATTTGAGGAACCGTTCTTTTTTAAGGACTAAAAAATATGATTTACCCATATAACAATGACAAAATTATCAGTAATCCATGCAAAAAAGTTTAATTTTTATAATGAGGATGGATTTGACGAGTTCCATCACATAAAATTTTAGACGCCTTCCTTTTTTCTTTTTTCTTTTTTAATTTTATTTTTTATACATGCCCGATCTTTCATTCATTCTTCCTTTCTTTCTTTTTTTCCCTCAAGATTTCACTTAGGAGTTTGAAACCCCTTAAAACGCATAATTTTTCCCAATAAACTTTTATCAATCAAACGATTGTTATGGTTGACCTTAGCCACATCATTATTCAAGGCTAACAGCCATTGGGTTGATTCCATTAAAACTATCATACAACTTATTGTTTAGTTTTTTGAAAATGAGATTGAGAAAGCTATTCATAGGGGAAAAAACTGTAGGTTAAAAATTAGGGTTTCAAATTAGGGAAATGTTAAAAAATGCCCTGAGAGCATTGGTTTAGGTAGGGGTGTCCACGGGTCTGTTTGGGTCGAGTTTGTGCCCAACCCGCGACCAACCCGACAGAATCGGGTAGAGGAAGTTTAAACCCGCCGCCGACTGACAAGAGAGTCAGATCGGAACAATCGGGTTGGCATTGGAAAGCAATCCATTCCGATCAGGTTCATCCATAGTGGAAAAATTTGTCAAAATTGTTTTTTTCAGGTGAAAATTCGCCAAATTCGATGGAGATGGTGAGATCTCCGCTAGATCGGGTGAGATTTCCACCAAATCTGACTGAGATCTCCCTAGATCTGGCACAAATCTCGTTGGATCTAAAGTAATTTGACCAAAAACTCGCCATAAAAAGCTTGAATCGCCGGATTTTTGTAAGTCTCCAGTCAGGTCGATTAAGGCAGGTTTTAGAGGAGAGAACTTGCCAACCGACCCGCCAGACTCGGTTTCTGGGATATGTAACCCGCCACCGACCACCGAAGCTCACGGGTCAGTCGCGGGTGGGTCAGTTCCAATTGGGTTTGGGTGGACACCCCTAGGTTTAGGAACTATTTTAGAAATATTATATGAGAAAATGATAAAGCAATTATTTTTTTTTGACAGTTTTTTTATATTTTTCATAAAAATAATGTCAAAACTTTTTTAATATAATTTATTAACAATTGTTTTAAAGCACCCGTTAACATAATCCTTCAAACTATACCAAAGGGCACATAAATAAATCTTAACTCCCTAAAATTAACAAGGGCAGTTGGGCACATCCTTATATCCAAAAAAAAAAAAAAAACACCCATCTTCTCAAGCAAGCAAGCTTCAAAAGAAATCAATGCCAGTACGGTTCCACTGCGATCTAGCAGATGCAAAAACACCCGCATTCACGTAATTAGGCCATATGACTGAAAAATATTATCCAGTCTTCGTGTGCATTAAGCAATCAGGAATAATGACTGAAAGCATGCACAGCAATGAGTGCTATACAATCGTGAAAATCCATAACAGTCAAATTCACACTTTAAAATGACGTTTATTCCACAAGCAATGCTGCCGCAAAATATTTAATTAATCAAGCATGAAATCCAAAAACAAAATAAATAAAACTAAAGCCTAAAGGCACTTTGGCCGTACAGGAAAGCACTTTACAGGTTCCAATATTACCTTCCAAATTAGGGTACCGCAATCAGCAAAATTGCTGAATAAAATCCAAAAACCTCGCAAATTTTCAGAGTTAGAATATCTCTCTACATGCTGCTTCAGCGATCAAAAGGCAGCCATGAAAAATGCCTTAAAAGTAACATATCTAGTACAAGGAGCAATGCAAAACAAAATTGGTATTTCATCCCAGACGAGTTCATATTTAAACAAATTAACTTAACGGAATGGAAGCCTTGTGTTGTGTGCTGGATTTCAAATATACCATCCAAATCCCCTTCTTGGCACTCTTCAGTGGAATGGATGATTAAAAATGGATCAACAGGTTACGCTTTAGTGCAAACAGAAGCTACATATCATGATTTTAATAACAAGACTTGTCGATTTCATGATCTATCTCCTTCCACGTTGGTCGCGAAAGGCACAAAGTTAAATTATTTATAGCTGGAACTATACAACCTCCGAGTGCAGAAACTGATAAAAGCAAGACTGTATCCACAAAGTGTATTATGTGACCTTTTATTCTCTTCCATGACGTGGCATCATGGTTACTACTTAATTGACCATTTATTAATTGGCTGCATCATCACCCTCAGGATTCTGAAAATGTTCAGTGGAAGAAGATTCTCTTCCTGTTGGAAGGTATGACCATGCCAAGGCAGCAGTGCCAAGTGTGATCGCAGCAGCAATTGAACCCCAAACCCACCTCTGCCTTCTTTTCCTGATTTGCCTTTGATGTCGTGCCATCTCTACAAAACAGAAAACTGCCAATTTAGAGGAGGGTATAATGCCTAATCACATACAAAAGAACTACATGAAAGTTGGGAAGCATTTTATGGAAGTATCAATACAACAATTTGCAAAATGAATACTCTAGCTTTAGGCATGTACACACACATGCACAAAAGCATGCATACCCTGATTTGTGCACTTAAATCATCTGGTCCCCATAATAGTATCATAGTTTCTGGATCTCATGCCACACAAGCTAGAATCGCAATCTATAAGATATCAAAAGGTTTAAACCCACAAACTTGCGTGAGAGGAAGAGGCCTTAGAACCTTGCCATGTGAGATTATTGACGTCTTTCAAAAATGAACTTTTTACCAAGATCCTCTAGAAGGCCAGCTAATTATTGGGCCATTAGGAATGAAAAACTTCCCAGATTAATATTATTAAACCCATTACCCTTCCAAGATCAAGGTAACCAAACAGAACTGCTATACAGCAACTAGGACCAAGACTAATGTAAGTTATGAACAGCTATTAGGAAGGAACAAGATTTTGATAAGACAAGATTAAGAAAAACAGAAAAAGATAGAAAGGACCTAACATCATACTAGGGTTCCTAGGGATCACTAGAGAGAAAATACATCACACCCTTAAAAATGGCATCAGACCACACCACAGGACAAGGAGGTAGAAATGCTTCATCTTCATCCATAATGCTGACAAGGAATTGACAATATAACAAACAAGTTTACCAAAAATGGTACCCTGATAGGCCATGGCCCAATGATTGTGAAGTCTCTAAGATATGTTGGCAGGTAAGCAAATAAGTTTATTACACACCTATTATATTATTCTAAAAGACTTCTAACATAACGACATACTATTAATTGATCTCCAAATATATACTTTTGCCTAACATTCCTGAATCAAATAATACAATTAATATTTAGACAAAGACATGATAGCCATTTAATATAAACATTGCACCATATATTAATCTTAAACTAACCAAGGCTCGCCAAGAGCCTTGTAGCTCAATGGCATAGCCTACTCTCCTTTATTAAGAGATTAAAGGTTTGAAAACCCCCTCCCCCATTGTTATAACTATCGAATTATCAAAAACTAATCAAGCCTTGAAGAAGAAGAAGAAGAAATTCTTACAACTCGAAACCTTGATGGTATATAATGCATAACTTCTCTTTAGCCACATTTTATTTATTTATTATTTTGTAAATGACAATGAGGGACATTCTTGATTATTAATATTATAATTATTTTTTAATATGTGACACTCTAGACATTATACTCCCTTTTAATAATTATGGGCTTCTAGGACTTCTTTCAAAATGGTGTCCAGAGAAAATTGTAGCTACTAGACATTAGCACTGCCACAATGTGGTGGAACCAGAATGTCCAAAAACATCACCCCCAGCACAGATATCTGATTGCAAATAGCATGAACAGAACAAGGACTTTGCACACAAGTAACACAACTTTCACTCTATAAGTATACACAATTACTAACAAACAGACCCATCACATAAGCAGAACATTGACCACAGTGTTTCTTTTGTTTTGTTTTGTTTTTTGTTTTTAATTAATGTGGGAAAACAATCATCTCCTATCAAAGAAAACAAAATTGCAAGACAAACTAGGCAAAGAGTAGTATCAAGTAACAAACTAATACACAAATAAACCCATATCTCCTACAAACAAACAACTATGACAGATAAGGTATTAAGGTTTGGTAGAAAATATAACAAAATGTATAGATAATATTAGATATCGCAATCTGACCTAGAGCATCTTGGTTCCTCTGATACATTTCCCGATTCACAACCTCATAAAAATGGAGTCTGTCATTCAATCGAGCAATCTCGAAGTTCTTTGACTCAATCTGAGCTTCCATCTCCATCTCCACCTCAGCCCTTGCAAGACCCCTCCCAATAGATTCTGATACGAACCTAGAAACATCTACCTGTTGACAGAGCTCTTCTGCAGGATCACAATCAGGCTGCTCACCCTCTGCTACAACAGTGGGGTCAGCAGGGAGTGCCAATCCCACAAGAGATAACTGTTGCCCAAGCCTCTGCCACAGGCTTTGCATGTTATTCAGGGCTTCTTCTGCTTGCTTCCGCTTTTCTATTTCCATCAATAGACTCAATCTCATTTCACGCAATTCAGCCTCAGAGGATAAATCTGCATGAAGAGAACCAATTAAGATAGGCAGTACAGCCGCATACACACACACGAAACCAATGGTTCTCATAGATATGCAGAATGACCATACAAATGTGCCTGCACTGTAGTTTTCATGAGTTACAACATTTATAACACATGCACAGATTTTTTTTTTTTTTGGGAGAAGTAATGTAAAAATAATTTTTTAAAGAATTTATATTTAAGCACCTTGGCTGATAGCCTGATACTATTTTCTAACTTTGAGAAATGCAACCTATCTCTGGCAGAACTTAAATTTCACATCAACAAAAGTGAGTGATGGTTCCTAATATTCACCATTCAAAATAAAATGGTGAAGATGTACACCTGTCTACAAAAGAGGAGTCATACAACATCTTGTACTCATAATAGATAAAAAATGAGTAAATTAATAAAAAAGGGACAAGAAAAACCTAATTACCTTCCCAAGCATCATAAAACTCCCCCGTTGGTGGGGTAAGCTTCACTAAACGTTCTGCCCCAGAATTATCTTCTACATCTGTGTTGCTTGTAACACTAAGTGAATCCTGTGGATCAAAGAAATATTCAGAATCGCCATCTCTTTCAAGCTTCAACGACTCTTCCCTAGTCACACCATTACTTTTACTACTGCTTCCAAGTTCCAAGTTACTGCTCCCAAGTTCCCCATTACTGCACCCAGGTTCGCTGTTATGGCTCCCAACTTCACAGTCACGGTCACCATTCACATGCTCCTCATTAGGGCCAGGAATGCTAAGAGTAACAGAAATATCATCAGTTGAATGGACAACCTTGGTTTCAGCATTGTTCTTATTCCCATTGACCTTCTCATCAGTTTTCTGGCGGGACGATACATCGTCCTCAGAATAGCTCTTCATGAGACGTGGCCCACGCCGTTTGTGGTTAATGATGTACGGGGAAGGTGGGAATGAAGTGGGTGAATCTGGAAGCGGGGTTGCCTTAGGAGTGGCATAGAGTGCTGGAGTCATCTGAGGGCGTTTAACTCTTCTCTCGGTGACTGACGTACTATTTCTCCTCTCCAGCTTTGGATTGGGGATAGGTCTTGAATTCGGGGGCTTTGAACTAGGCATAGTCTTGTCGACAGATTTTGAAGCTCCAGGTTCTAACAATGTATCTAAAGCAATAGCAGTAAACGTCGGCATGACTCTGCATCACAAACGGCCAAATAAACTTCAAAGAAGATTCATTTTAATGAGTGATGAGAAAAAAATTATTTAAAAAAAAACACTTACAGTTAGTTACTAAGAATTATGAGAATACAAAAAGAATGTAATTTGTTAATCATATGTTTGTGTGCAAAATTTATGAAGTTTCCCACAACCCCAGATCCAATTAATTGTAATAGTGGTTGAGTAACTAATTTTGTTATACTAAGGATTTTCCATGACAAGATCCCACAACTAAGAAAAATCAAAGATTGTACATTTATTTCACTTTTTCAAATACCAAACAGGGCCTATAGTACTCAATATATTGCTAATAATGCACTAAATCCAAACTACTCTTTATTATTATAGGTTTTAAGTCCAAATTTTTTAAAACATGAATTCCGAAACCTCTAGCCAATAAAGACATATAAATCTATTATTCCCCCAAAAAACTCATACCAAAGTAACCAAACTGGATCTCTCGAAGAGTCAAACAGGATATTGTAAGAAATACAATAAAGCTAAACCTCTACACAACTTAGCCTAATACAGTTCATTATCGCCTTCATTCAAACCCGAAAAAACAACTTAGAAACACTGATTGAAATATTCAAATTTACTTCAACTTTTCTTCACTTAAACAGCCTCAGAATTCAAACAGAATATTATATCGTACCATTAACAGAAAGCGCAAAACTAAGATAATGCTATGCAAAGCAAGTTTGAAACCCTAATCCCCCCCAAAAAAAAAATTCAATATCAAACTCTCAAAATCCATAACCTATACAGATAAAACAATTTTGTTTCTTTTTTTAACAAATAAAACAAAACAAATCAATAGGCAAAATCCCGAAATTAAATCTGAAAATACGCTTAACTAACATTAATAAGTCTAACTAAGCCTCCGTTTGGTTGCAAAGAAAATCTGCACGCAAAGTCAGCCTAATATTATAGCTAGCCATTCCTCCCAGCTATTCGGAGAAGAACCTTAAGAATTCAAATCCCAATCCCACTATTCAATCCTTCTCACTCCAGCTCTCTCTCTCCGTAACCAAACAGAAACCAAAAATAAACAACAGATCTCAGAACACAAAAAAATTAGCAACAGCTAGGAATTTGAAATCCGTGGGAAATAGAATCTTACCTTGCGGGAAAAAGGAAGGAAAGGGAAATTGTAGCCCTAAGAAGCGGGAGAAAAAGAAAGGAAGAGAGAGTCAGTGAGTGGAGGAGCCGGCATATTAGAGGGAATCGTTTTTCACAACTCTCTTTGCTTTGCTTTGCTTTTGCTTTGCCTCTCTCAACGAACCTTGTGTTCTATGTTCTAAATAAATAAATAAAAATTTCACAGGAAAACCCAATTCCCCCCAAACGGAAAACTTTTTTTTTTTGTTTTTGTTTGTTTGTTTGGTTTGGGATATATAATATCGCAACGACCGCCACTTTCTCACTCACAGACCGTTCCGCAAATATTTGAAACAGAACACTTTTTTCTTTTTCTTTTTCTTTTTCTCACTCTGAAGTTTCGCCCACGAAAAAGTGACGATAGATAAAGACTGAAAGGGTCTAGAATGATAGGCTACTAAATGGGTTGAGAGTAAGGGTGATACTGACTTTTCAGTTTCTCATGCGGCGCCGTTTTATAAACTTGAAATTTGTTGGTGATGTTAATGTGAAAATACAGCTTTGGGGATTCTGACATGAGCCAGTTGGGAAGGTTGAAAAAGCTAAACTTGTCAAACAAACAATGATGATGACGGGTTTGGTGAGGTCATTGTAGATAGCGGTCTCCTTGGGGAACACGAACACAACTCTTTTTTCTTTTCTTTTTTTAATATCTTACCTATTTTTAAAAATATATATATTTATTTTGTTATGGAATTATTAATTTTTGTATGTTTACTTTATAGTTTTTGAGAATTAAAAAAGTGCTTTTAGATTAATCCTATATTTTTTAGGACATTTTTTTTCACTTTTTAAAGAATAAAAATTTTAAATTATTTGTTGCCGTTACAGCCTACCATAGACTCAGTCATGCATCTGAAATGATAATCAACCAAAATGTTCTCACTTCCTTTGCTTACAGCCATGGAATCAGTCAAAAATAGACACCATCATTCGAGATCAACTCCTGATCACTCTATACAACAACACAAGTGCATAGTGCGTTCACCTTGTTCCAAAAACAAGAATTACTTTGATTTAGACACTTACTTATAAAATTAGTCTATCATGATAGCTTTTATCCGAGAAAGTCTAGGGTCACAAAAAAATTTTGATAACTATTAATGTAGCAGATTATTAGTGATAAATAAAAAAAATGATATCAGTGAGGGGTCCAAATAAAAACTTCTTGTTAACTCAACTGTTGTAATAAAAAAGTTGTAAAATTTTTGCGTATGTAGTAGCAATGTAGCATTGCTATTTTACTCCAGGTTTCAATCAAATATTTGTTGTAATTACCAATGAACCAACCACTTTTGAAACTCGATACCTTCCATACAAAATGAGAAAGTTTTTTTTGAGAAAAGTACAAAATGAGAAAGTTGAAGAATTACAATTAAGAAAAATAAATTGTAATTTAATTTGTGGACAGTTATCAACGTGTAGAATAACAGTTAAGTTGACCTATAGATGGGTCATTGAAAAAGGAAGAAGTTTTCAATTGTCTATAAAATTGTTTGTGTTAGCTAATTAGCTCATCTTTGGGCCCTTTGGTGTACGTTGTGAATGGTAGTATCAGCTGCCTCTTTAGGCAGGTTCTCACTTAAACGAAGCTTCGGGGTAGTTGCTTAAAAAATAGAGAAATTGAAAGATTGTGTGGTCATTGTCCAAAGACTATATAGCTAGTTATTTTATTTATATGCTTACAAAATCCTGCACACCCGGCCAATGTTGAGAACCTTCGGCAAGGATCCTTCTTTGAGACTCAAATTCCAAAGTTTGAGGTGAGTTTGAAAATTGAAATTTCGTTTATCTACCTTATTATTATAATAATAATATAAAATACTACCAATTAGAACTTACCCAACTATTAGACCAAATTAATTTACAACTAAACAAATTTTTGTTATATTATGTTTGTCATTCTTTAAACGAAGTATAATTAAAATTATGTGTGATTTTGTTTTTTAAGATCTCTTATTCAACATTTTATTTAGTATTATTATATTGAGGGTTTATTTGGGATCCACTTATTTTGTTGAAATTGACAACTTTTTGCTGAAAGTACTGTAAATAAAGGTAAAAGTTAACTGAAATAGTACAGTGGAACTCATGAATAGTACCAAAAAGTGTAATGAATCTCATGAATAGTACTAAAAATAAACTAAATAGTAAAATAAGTTGGCAAAAATAATTTTTGCCAAACACACAGTGAATTTGAGTTTCGGTGCAATGACAAGTGCTTTCCATTAAAATAGACAAGGTACAAGTTCAAGTCTTGGAACTAAACTCTCAAAAAATAGGAGGGGTAAAATTATTTATCAATTACCTCCCTTAGACCCACTAAAAATGAGAGTTCTTTTGTGCATTAAGTAAAATGCTTTTTCTCAACCCAAAAAAAAAAAAAAAAAAAAGTACAACCTTTTATTTAGTAATATTATATATAAATGTTTAATATATACAATGGCATACAATTTTTCATAATTCTTTTAAAAATTCTTATCGTCATCTATTATGATGGATCCATATGAACAAAATGTTTACAAATCATGACTTATTGAGTTAATAATTTCTTTTAAAAAAAGTTGTCAAAACTATTTTTAATATAAGGTTATGAAAAAAAAAATTGTATGACATAGTGACAATGTCCAAAACATGGCATCTTATCTTAATTGTCATTTTTTTTTCATGCAGGTAAAAAGTAAACCTATCCAAAATGTGAATGGGCATAACTTGGGGAAGAATTTAACCCAAAAACAAGATAACTTGGCTTGGGGAAGAAGTACAAACTATAGACAAAGCAGAAGGGATAATAGTTTTTCACCCAAAAAGAAGATAACTTGGTGGGGAAAAGCAAAAGGGATAATATCTTGGTGGAAACGAATTATTAAACTTGGGACAAGCGACCTAAATATTCCTTCTTCCATTTATATTGCCATTTATATTGAAAGCTAGATGATGATGATGATGATGATGATTCCGTATCTGAGGTGAGGAAATTGCTACAAACAAAAGTGATTTTGATTCTCAAATTCTTATATCTTAAACAAACATTTACATAGAGTATTATTAACGTATAACCATGATCCTTGTCTTTGTTGTTCCGTACATGAAACAAACTCTTTGTCCTTTCATTATCAAGTGTCCACATTGTGTTAAAATTAAATACTTCATAAACCAATTTCCTTAAACTTCCTTAAAATTTTAATTAAACATTAAATTAAGATAGCTTTAAAGTTGGCTTAATTTGGTATTTGCAGTAGGAAGTGAAAAATTATTGAATACTCTGGAGTACCATAAATGCGTACTCTCTCATTTCATAAGAATTATGAATTCCACCATAAATTTAATTAGTGAGATTCACAATTATGTGAGAGAGAAAAGTACACATTTATGGTACTCTAGGAGTACTCAATAATTACCCATAGGAAGTAAAATTTTAATTGTAGAGCTTTTGTAACATGGAGCTTTAACTAGAATGTTACCTTTCGGAATATTTTGAGTATTTAGTATTTTAGAATTATGGACTTGTAAAACACTAGTCAAAATAGATATATAGATTTAGATATACATTTCACTTTTTTCTTTTTTACTAAAAAAATATTTAGAATTATTTTTCAAAAAGGTCAAAATTTTTTTTTTTTTTTTAAGTTTTTAAAAGAATTTTCTTAATTTTCTGATTGTATGCATGGTTCACTGGTTCATTCTCTAATTTCCAGAGGTGTTATTTCAGTTTCACTACCCCTTGCAAAAACGTAATTATTCACAAATCACAATCTCCCTCGATTAAAACTTATGCAAAATAGGATTAGCAAAGCATGTCAATTGCAACGAGTATTGAATCTTCTTTACGTGGAGAAATGGAAAACTTTTGATGATTCTGTCAACAAACCGTGAATCAACCCTATGATCTTGTTGGAGTGTATCAAATTAAATAGTAAGTAAAATAAATAAAATTTTACATACACGTATAGAATTTCTTTCTTTTTGCAATTCTAGTCGTTTCTCATTTTTCACTAGAAGCTTCAATAATTTGCTCATCACGTATGAAAGTCCGTGAAGGTAAAGAGAAGGTGCATCGTCAAGCGAAAAGTTCAAAGCCCGTGTGGCCTTGTGATTTCTCAAAGAAACTGGATAATTTTTCTGAAAAGGTTTTGATTGTGTCACACGGGTGGATCCAGGATTTGTGGTTTGGGGGGCCAAGATTAGGCCATCATATCGATTTGCAATTTAAAATATCAAATTATATATGTGTGTGCACACACGTTCATACATTAGTTTATAAAAAAGTTAGAACTTCTACTCCAAACTAAGTCATAAATCATATATATATATATATATATATGTTGTATACAAATGTTACATGTTTACAAAATTATCTTGTATGAGAGTTTTACATATTTCTAACTACTATATATTGATTATACAAAAGTTCTCTAATTTTCTATAGGCATGTATACCAAAGATTCAAAAATGGATTAGCATCTTCATTGAAAGTATCAATAGTAAAAATTTATGGTAAAATGAAGTCGAGATTAAAAAATGACTAGATCATATGACTTCAAGTTTGCAAAGCAAGCTTGAAAAGATCACTTAATGAGACGAGGTGCAGAGGCCAAAAAAAATTTCTTGGGAGGGGGGGTGGGGGGGGGGGAGCCCTTACAAAAATGGTCAGGGTCCTTAGTTTTATGTAATATAGAAGAGTTAAATATATATATATATATATATATAATAAAGAGTGTGATACCGGGGGCGGTCCAATGTAGTACTGCCCCTGGTGTCACACTCTTTATTATATGTTTTTTGTACACATTGTTAAATATTAGCATTGTTATACCATGTTAAATATATTAAAATAGATATGAAAGCAGAAGTATAAAATAAAGAATACAAGAGTTACATGGTTTAGCCTTATCGGCTTAAATCCACAGATCTTTATTATATAAAAATATAGTAAAAATCATGTGTTACAATAAACATAACATGTCTATATAAAATATTAAACCCTAAACTTCTAGTACAGGTTATAGACTTGTCTTTAATGTAGATTTGGGTCAATTACATTGAGCTAGTATGTTTAATACTCCCTCCGTCCCATTTTTTTTGTCCTGTTTAAAAAGTCAAACTTTTTAAGGGAACATCATTAATTGTCTTGTCTACCTTTCAAAAATGTATAAGTTTCCAAAACTACCCTTAAAAAAATTTATCAAAAAATTGAATTAGTAAATTAATAGGGGTATAATAGGAACATTAGTAAATTAATGACTTTTATTTTTAGAAACAGGACAATATTTTGGGACATTCAAAATGGAATAGAGGATAAAAAAAGTAAGACGAATGGAGTATATCTCTAACACACATCATGTGTCATCATTTATTAAATATGGATATTTTTGAAAAATGTGATCATAACATGAATATGTGGATATTATAGGTACAAAGCGTATATCAAAAACTTTTGAAAGAATAGTTTTTTATTCTTAAAATGATAATGTGGGAAGAAAGATTGAGGTTTGGCCTTTCGTTTCTAAAACAGGACAAAAGGTAAATGTTAAAATCATAATAGCAAAACTGCACGTACTGTCCCTATTACAATATCGTTTTCTTGAAGAAATACATGTAGATAAACTTTGGTTTTCCTGTGTATGATCAGAAAACATAACCACGTACTTGTAGTTCCAATCAACATCTTTCAAGCATCAAGCATTAACGGCTTGGTACAAGTGGTCCAAAATTGCAGATATACCATTTTCATTGAAAGCCAGGTGATGAAGATTCTATATTGGGAATGTTAGAAATATTGAATAATTGTATTGTATTTCTCAGTAAAAGAATATACATGAGTGTTTTTATATATGAGGCATATGAGTGCAGTACAAGTAAGAGTGTAGTACAAAAATGTGTGTTATACAAGTAATCTAGTTAGGCCTAAAGCCCACAATACTATATACATTAACAGCCCCCCTCAAACTCAAGGTGAATGTGAAACCAACTTGAGATTATCAACTAAAGTATAAAGGCGTCCCTTAGGGTGTGACTTGGTGAAGATATCTGCAAGTTGATCTTTAGAGGAGGCTGAGATTAGCTTGAAAGCACCATGGACAAGATGACAACAGATAAAATGGCAATCGATCTCTATGTGTTTAGTCCGTTCATGGAAGACATCATTGTAAGTAATATGAATGGCACTCTGGTTGTCACAATAAAGAGGAGTAGCAGAGGATGTAGACACATCTAAGTCTTTGAGAAGCCATCGTAGCCAAAGAAGCTCAGATGTGATATTAGCAAGGGTACGATATTTTGCTTTAGTACTAATGCGGGCCATATGAGTTTGTTTCTTGTTTCATCAAGAAATCAAAGAAGAACGAAGAAGAAAGTAATAACCAGTGGTGGACTTGTGATCAGTGGGATCTCCTGCCCAATCAGCATCAGAAAATGCACGGAAAATAAGAAGAGACTGAGCAGAGTAGAAAAAACCATAGAAGAGAGTGCCCATTAGGTATCGAAGAATGTGCAGAACAGTAGTATAGTGAGTCGATCGCGGAGCAAACAGATACTGGCTCATTTGGTGAACAGCATAAGAAATGTCTGGACAAGTGACAGTGAGATAAACTAGGTTGCCAACTAAGCGTCTGTAAAGAGAGAAATTAGACAATGGTTTCTCCCCTGAGGGAGTCAGATGCACATTAAACTCAACTAGAGTGTCAACATTCTTGTTATCAGTGAGTCCAGCTCGAGACAAGAGTTCAGAGGCATACTTGGCTTGAGTAATATAAAGTCTATTTGTAGAATGAGTGATTTCAAGACCCAAGAAATAGCTGAGATGTCCAAGATCTTTCATCTCAAATTACTGACTAAGAAAATCCTTGAGTTCTTGAATGCCACTGAGGTCATCACCAATTATGATCATATCATCCACATACAGGAAAAGTAAAATAGTATCTTTGTCAGTGCGATGAAGAAATAAGGTAGAATCATAATGACTGGCCATGTAACCCAAGCGAGAGATGGTAAAGCAGAATTTAGCAAACCAAACTCATAGAGCATGTTTAAAGCCAAAAAGTGCACGTCGAATGTGACAAACCTTGTTTGATTCAACAGATAGATCAGGAAGAGGTTGCATATAAACTTCTTCACTTAAATCCCCATTAAGGAATGCATTTTTGACATCTATCTAAAAAATGTTTCATTTACTGACAACAGCAACAGCTAAGAGGGCACGAATAGATGAGATACAAGCAACCAAAGTAAAGGTCTCTTCATAATCAATCTCATACTTCCGTGTAAAACCTTTTGCAACAAGATGAGCTTTTTAGCGCTCAATGGACCCATCAGAGCAAATCTTAATCTTGTAGATCCACTTACAACCAACCACAGATTTTCCAAGGGAGATTGTCACCAAATCCTAAGTATGGTTTTTAGATAAGGCATCAAGTTCCTCTTTCATTGCAATCTACCATAAATGGTCAATGGAAGCCTCACGATAGGTATGAGGCTTATGCAATGTAGTAAGGGCAATGTAACAATGATAGTCAAGTAAATGTGCAGGGATGGATCTTATCCGAATTGAGTGACGAGGTGGAATGTCTTGTGCAAGGTCTTTAGGCGGAGCAGGAGCAAGGGACCCAAGCTCAGGGTTAGGGTTAGGTAGCTAGTCTTCGACCTGTTCATCTTCCACATGTTCATTAAAGGGTGAACTAAGAAAGTGATCAATGATATCCGGTGGTTGGACAAAAAAGTCTACAAGAGAATCAGGAGCAACTATAGGAGGATTAAGAGTAGCTACAGAAGAAATATGTGCCTCATCTGGAAAAAGATCTAAGATAAAGGAGGTAGATAGGGAGGCACGGAAGTGAGAGAGCTCGACAAAGAGGTGATGTTCCCAAAGACAATATTGTGAGAGATACGAAGACGATGAGAGACAGGATCATAACACCGATACCCCTTTTGAGTTTTGCCATAGCCAAGAAAATAATAAAGTCTTGACCGAGGCTCAAGTTTGTTATGCTTATGTGGCTGAAGAAGATCGAAACAAGCAGAATCGAAGAAGCGAAGGTGGTGATAGTCTGGAGGTGACCTAAAAAGGCGCTCATATGGAGTTTGATTTTAGATGACATAACTTGGAATGCGATTAATAGCATGAACAACATGAAGAGCAGCTTCGCTCCAAAAAGGAGCATGAACTTTGGTGGAGAGAAGGAGAGCATGAACAGTATCAAGAATATGACGAAGTTTTCGTTCGGCTCTACCATTTTGCTGAGAGGTATCTAAACAAGTTAGTTGATGAACAGTGCCATAGGAATGCAAAACAGCTTGGAAAGCATATTGAGTGTATTTAAAAGCATTATCAAATCGAAAAATTTTGATGCATTTAGAAAACTGAGTTTCAACCATTTTTGCAAAATTAGAATATACTTACAGTAATTCAAAACGATATTTCATATTAAAAATTCAGCTATAGCAAGAGTAATCATCAACAAAGACAACAAAATATCGAGACCCACCAATACTAGAGAAAGAGGAAGGCCTCAAAACATCAGAATGAATAAGGTCAAAGATATCAATGGATATTGATTCACTAGTATTGAAAGGCAAAACTGGTTGTTTTCCTAACTAACATGAAATACAATCAAAATTTTCTATAGACACTGAACCTAACAAACCTCTAGAAGCCAATTGTTGTACCTAAGAGGAAGATGTGTAACTAAGTCGAGCATGCTAAAGTGCAAGGGAATGAATTGAAAAAACTGTAGCAGCTGCAGCAACAGAAACAAAAGCAACAAGTGGAAGACAAAGGTTGTCCACGAGAAACATACGCTCAACTCTGGGACTAATCCCAAGCTCTTTTCCCGTCCTTGGATCCTGCACAATACACCCAGAATAATCAAATATAATGCGATAACCCAACTCAACTAATTGTCCCACAGAAAACAAATTGTAAGAAAGGTCAGGAACATTAAAAACCCCAGGAACCGAGAGGTTGAACGTCAAAATAGAACCTATATTATGACCAGACATTGTGAAACCATTTACTGTGCAAATATTAAGAGGATGTGGTGCAGGTTTGAGTTCAGAAAATAATAACGAGTGAGGTGTCACATGATTGCAATAAGCGAAATCCATAAGCCAAGAGAAAGGAGACATACTAGATAAAGTTGAGAAAGAAGAGGAATAAGATGCATTACCAACCATACGAATGACATTAGCAATAATGTTTTTAAGGTTATATGTGGACATGGTGAAAGTGTGTCCTAAAGACTTAGACTGTGCAGAGATGAGAGTCATTGGTTGGACACTCTCAGTATTAGCAACAATAGCAGTTGAAATTGAAACAGCTGATTTGTTGCGATGATAGCAAGTCTCAATATTATGGCCAAAACTTTTGCAAAAATTGCAAAAACGTTTGCTAGATTGTCAACGATGATTATTGCAACAAGAAGAAGACCTGTCTTTATTCTTCATTTAGAAGCAAAATATGCAAAAATGGACTGCTAAAATGAAATTTACGCAAAAATCTAGTTAAGGAGCACTTGGATTGTAAAAAGTCAACGGTCAAACCAGGTCAAAGTCAACAGATGACGTTAACAAAAGAGAAGATGACATCAGGATGATGTCAGCAACAACCTGGAAGATGATGTCAGCTAGGGCTGACGTGGCAGAGTGACGTCAGCAGCAATAGGGACGACAGCACGTGTAGAGCGTGAGGTGCATAAACAACGTGGCAGAATTCTTCAACGATGCGTGAGAGCACATGGGTAGTCCGATGAGGCCAATTCTTTTCCGATGATGTAGATCGGAGAAAGAAGATTCAGATAACGGCAGCAGTGAAAGAATATACATGAGTGAAAGAATATACATAAGTGAAAGAATATACATAATTGTATTGTATTCAGATAACGGCGGCAGTGAAAGAATATACATAATTGTATTGTATTTTTTAGTGAAAGAATATACATGAATGCATTTATATAGGAGGCATATGAGTGCAGTACAAGTAAGAATGTAGTACAAGAATGTGTGCTATACAAGTAATCAAGTTGGATCTAAAGCCCACAATACTATGCACGTTAACAGGGAAAAGAATTTTGATTCTCAATTTTGGAATATTTCTGAAGGTATCATTTGCAGCCGAAAAAAATCTTCTCCATTTCAAGTATTGTCCATTTTGTCAAAAGAATTACTCAAAATAATCCTGAATTGTTGTTTGACATACTACATGAATTCTAGTCCTGTTATTAATTTATTATCAAAAGCATACTATAAAGACTTGGTCATGTTTAAAATAAATTAACTTTCACAAGATTTAATTTTGGCTATGGAACTAAATTAAATCTATGGAGAATCCTTGTACAACTAATATTTGATGTTTTTCTTTATTGTATATATGAATTTTATCTTGTCCTCTTGAATGATTCAGCTTCAGCCCGTTTACACATATAGTTATTCATTATCCAGTTCTTTGAAATGTTTATGAGATCAAAAAACATCAAATTAACAAAAGAAAATATGGCCATTTTGTACCAGACAGATTTTTGCTTGACTATACAGATGAAATATTACACAAGCAAATTTGTTGAAAATTTGAATGACAGAGAAAAGAATACATATAGTCGACAGTGACTATTCTACTGAAAATCTATAACCGACCCCAAATTTTTGTTGTTGTACATTTTTTTTTCATGTGTAATAGATTACAGGCTTATTGGAATTCATATCCCAGAGCCCTCCCTCCTTCACATACTCAAGATACCTTGCGAATTCTGGCCTGGCCGTAGTTTTTTTCTTACGACGACGACGAGTACTATCAAAGAGACTAAAGAGTGGATGGCTCTTGGTAACCTTTTTTGCTTGCTTCACCTGAGACTTGTCTGGAAATGTCAACTCTGGTGTAAACTTGGTTGATGAACCAAACATTTTAGCTGGCAAGCTTGTAACCCTCTTTAACTTTGCCTCCAACAACAAACCAGCGGTAGGCTCATCGCCTAATCGTTCATATCTCCGGTGGCTTCCACATGTACTCAAGGCTCTAAACATGGCTTTACCAGGAAAATTTGCTAGGAAAAAATAGCTTAAACTTAGCAGTGGATGAGAAAACTATAAGAGTGGCATATATACATGCCTTGTGTTTAATATGTTGAACAAATTGGTAGGTGGTAATTATTCATTGCAGTGTGTATTTGTTGACTTTTTCCAGTAATCCCAACCACCATGAAAGAAATGTCAACTAAGAGGTGCGAGTGTGCAACATCCTAATCGTCCAATTTTGCATGATCTCATGGCTGTGCTCGCTGATGCATGAAAGGTAGGTAGCAGCCTCACAATTAACAATTAATTAACAAGGTAGATAGTAGATAGTACACGATTTTTGTATTCAAGAAATGTCGTGATTCTTGAAAGTTGGGTTCACTGATCTTGAATTACATTCAAAAGTCTCAATTCTCAACCTCCCTAATTATGTTTTGAACATGCCTTTACCTTTCAACATTTCTGATGAGAAAATGACGGTTGTTTTCTTATGAAAAAGTTTTCAGGTGAAATTGTTTTCTTTTCTGGTGTTTAGCTACATTCTTAAAAATGCTTTAAAAAAACATGAGCATCGCTATAAATATAAAAAAAATTTACAATATTTTTCATAATAATTAAATGGCAAATTTTTATTGGTTATTGTCTAGACTCATAGTTGTCTAAAGGTGAATCATATCGAGAATCAATTTTTAATTTTTCTGTATCATGTAATATTCACAAACACTTAATAAAATTTATAAAAAATTATAAATATACATATATAAATAGTGTATTTATTATAAATTTTGAATATGTTCAATTAATGACTAATTTATTCATCACTTATATGATAATATTTAACAAGCTAATTAAATAAATCAAACTAGCATGTATTTATAATATACACATTAAAATTTATTAAACTCAAAAGTGATAATACATTACAAATGACTCAAAATAATAAATTTTGTAGGGACTGGGTTTGAGCACTTTTTTTATTAGATGAGTGGGCTCAGACCCAACTAGTCCAATACAATAAATTTGTAGAGAGCAAGTCAAAGAGCTAGACTTTAGCGTGTGGACAACAGTTAATATGGTGTTCATAACAATCAAACAGAGATGAACTAAGTTTATCAAAGAAAAGTTGTTCTCGGCACAATCCGAGAAGTTTTGTTCTAAGGAATATTGAATGATTCTGATTACAGGAGTTCTTGAGATTATTACAGTACTATTTCTCCTACCCCCTTTCTCTATGGTGGGTTTCTCCTATTATATAGTCCTCTTTAAACGATCTCGGTCTTCCACTTGTTGATCATCCAAGCCTATATTTGAGTGTCTGTCCCATCAGAAACTCTCTCTGGCGTTTTGTGAGTTGCGGTAACCGAGGTAGCACTGTTCAGGAGGTCATTTCCTCATCAATGCGGCCAAGACGTTAGTTGTGGGCATTTAATGCGGAGGTGACAGTTTCTTCTTGAATTGCTTCTCCACCATGTTCCCTTGGTTGGCTCATTGTACTTGTCCCTTTTCTTGGGATGCTTTGGGAGACTGCCCTTGATGGCGCGCCGATCTTCCTTTCTATGATTTCAAATGGTCGAGGACATGATCATCCTCGACGATGTGTCTTGGCACTTCGGACTCCCTTCATTCGTCCTCGAACATTTCTTCCTCCTTGGCACAGGCCTTGGGCTTGGTGTAAAATGGGCCGGGGTTGCCAAACTCTTCGGCTCCACAAATTTTTTTTTTTTTTATCATATTCATTATCTTGCTTAATCAACTCCATCTAAGTCAATGTTGTCATCATGTTCATCATTTTGCAAACTAAATTATATCTTCATTGAAAACTTTCTTCATTGTTATCAACATATACTATCACTTCTTCTTTTTTTTTTTTTTTTTGTATTTTAATAATTTTAAAAAAAAATTCTTCTTGACATTCTAGTTTCATAGACTTATAACAAAATGACAAAAAAAAAAAATTTATATTGTCAGTTAATACCTTATTTATAGTATATAAAAGTGAAGTGTAAATGTATAGTCCAAATTTTGTAGAAAAAAAAAAGAAAAAAAAAATTATGGACTTGTTATTTTATTAGGTTAAATTAAGTAACCTAATAATTTTGTGTAAAAAACAAGTCTAACAACCTATAAAATTCAAATAAAAATACAAATTTCAACAAAAAAAACTCATTTTAAAGCATATACCCGTGTATTGTACGATACGTATGATTTTACGATATGCACACTATATAATACAATTCATAAGCATTTACGATACGCTTTTACGATACAGAATTTTTTACACAAGATACTATACGTATCGTACGATACTGACAACTATGTTTGGACCCACCACTAATATCACTCTTTTACCTAACACTAATAATTTGTCACATCAACGAAACGGGGAATAGGGCTTGCAATTTGCTTGGGTGTTAGCCACAGTCAAGGTTGTCAAAATTATGATCCTATGTAGGATCGTAAGAGGTAGGTAGGATCATAAATCGTAAGATCTTATATTATTTGAGAAAAAAACAAAAAATACACATTGGTATGTTAAATAATCATATAAATTATACATTCATTCATAAAAAACCAAAAATTTGCATCTATTTGATGTAATTACCATACATCACTACATCTATTTATAAGCATTATTTAAAGAGGCTAAAACCCTCAAAACGTGACACTCTATTTGGATGTTATTTTTTATTTGGATCTAACTGACACTTTATTTCTCTACATTAGAATAACAAAACTTGGTCTATTGTGACATTATTTTTATTTGGGTCCAACTAAGCTTTTTGTTAAGTTAAAGAAGATTACAAGAAATCAAGATTGTTTGGGATCGTCAGAATCATACAATCCTACCGATCCTAAACGATCGCAAAGATTCTTGAAAGATCTGGATTGTTTTGGGCAGGCAGGATCATAAAATCATAAAATCCAAATCAAAATTTTGATAACCATGGTCACGGTGGTGAACACCAAGGGGCAATGGGTCTTCTTGGATTTTGTTGTGGATTTTTGTGAATTGTTGTTATGGTGGATTTTTTTTTTGAGGGGAGGGGGAGGGGGGGTGTGGAGAATGACATAAAGGAAAGGGAACCAAAAACAACTAGATGAAAAAACAAGTGCTAAACCGATTTTGGGATTAGCAAACACTAAAACTGATTTTGAGAACAATTTCTCAAAACTACTACAAAGAACAAGTTTGGAAAACACAAATTTAACAAGCCAAAATTTTAAATTATGAATTTGAGAGTTGTGTATTTCAACTTTCTCTTAAGTGTGATATCTAGAAGTTTATTATTTTTCATTCTATATATTGTTAAATTTCGAGCAACTCGAAACCTAGCAAATACACACTAATTTGTCACATATAAAACCCTAAAATCCAAAATTTTATAATTGTTAAACTACCCATCCAACAAATAAGCTTGGATATCCCATAAAGAACCCACATACTTTTCACTTGTTGCTGTTCACAACCCTAAAACAAGCCCCATAATTTGACTTTTCCCCTATATTTCTTCTCTAAATCTTTGTTATTCCTTTTCAGCATTATTACAAACCTTAGGGGCTGTTTGGTTTTTAAAAAACCATCACTCATCACTCCTTGCTCAATTTTCATCACTCATCACTCATCACTCATCACTTATCACTAAAAATACCACAGCTTCCTAAGATGGCATGTTTGGCACTTGTTTTCAATTTTGATAACTCAAAAAATTTTACTTTTTGTGAGACCCACAGATTGATTTGGTGCAGCTTTTACTTCTTATTTCTTTTTTTTTCCTTTTTTCCTTCAACCACCAATACCCAAACTCACTGAACCTAGTAAAAAAAAAAAAAAAAAAAAGAAGAAGAAGAAGAAGAAGAATAGAGAAACCAAGCTCAAACCCAGCGTGAAAGAAAATAAAAAAAGAAACCAAACCTAGAAACCTAATGTGAAAAAAAAAAAAAAAAAAAAAAAAAAAAAAAAAAAAAAAAAAAGGAGGAAGGAGACCAAACCGGATTTGACTACTCTCTAATGTGGATCCCTCAAATATGTGTGTATAGAAACAAAAATTGAAAACAAATTCACACAAACCAAACAGTTGTGGAACCTACCAGTTTTAAGTTATGGGTGATAAAAACAAAATGATGAGTGATGGAAAATAATAATTCTAAACAGCCGCTTACGTTCCTTACTAGTTCCTAGTCATTACATTCCTTGGAACTAGTCATTACATTCCTTACTATTTTGTAGCCATCTCTTCAAAAATATGAGCTGCCTAGACTTGACCCAAGAATTCTAGGTTCGATTTGACTTTGCTGTTTCTTTGACCAACATCAAGGCTACTATAAAATGACATCAAAAGACGAATACAACCCTCAAATGTCAGGAATGAATAATCACATCTAACCTCCTTTTATATCACATGTTTTTCTTTATCAAAATAAAATATATCGCACGTTTTTAACACCCTTTAGTTGCTCCAATATATATATATATATATATATATATATAATTGCTCCATTATCCTCAAAAAAGGTCATTATCAAATCAGATCTTGTAAAGTTCGTGTAGAAATATAAACAAACTCGTCCCTCCTTGATTGGCTTAGTTCAAAGGCAAAATTATCATTCCATACTTTATATTTATTATTTCACAACAATATCTAAAATTTGATTTAATGGTTATATTTTCACACATGAAAATGGATGTAAAAAAAAAAAAACCGACGTAAAAAATTGGATATAAGTATAAAAGTCCGATATACGATCAATTTTTTTTTTTTTAACAAAAAAATTGGTAGAAGTGATAAGCCCAATAGTTCAAAGTTCCTTTCCTCTTGATTTTTCTCCCTTTCTTGTGAGCTATTAACCTAGAAAGGATTCAAAAATTAAAAAAGAAGAATAATTGACACCTTTCATTCTAATTCCTCTACCTTTTTTTTTTCACTAGAGTTCTCAGGCCTTGGTCTCTTCCTCATCATCCCATTGCATCTTTCTAGTACATGTCTAAGAACCTTTATTGTTACTAATTTTATAAAGTAGAGGTCAGAGGGAAAACCCTCCCAAAATTTGATCATGTACTATTTATGCATGGTATCATTAAAAACAAAATAATTATAAATAAATAAATAAATAAATAAAACAACAACAACAACAAAAACAAAAACAAAAACTTCAAGTCAAACTGTAATAACCTTTTATGTTATCTTTTGTTATACTAATTCTCATTTGTTTCCATTGCTCTCCAAAATTAAGCTTCCAACCACCCAATTCTGACGCCATAGAATCCTATCAAACAAGAGATCTAACACTATTAAATTTTTTCGTTGGATGAATTCATTTCAAAAGTATACAACATATCATTTGGGTTAATGACTAGTACTCAGCATATAAAGGACAGGCCCAAAAAAATAATTGAATAATGTGGAAGTTTCATACATCCATATCAATTAGTTCACTCCTCCTAACTTTTTTTCTTAATCCTTAGAACATGATGTCTAATTATTTCCCATAATTCTGATTCATAATGATACTCGGCACTTTAAGCATTTACCGTATTATTCATTGACAGAAGCCATCAATAACATTATACTCCATATTCTAAACATTTGAACTTTGGTCTATGCATTTTATCCCTAGTGAAAAATCATATTTAAATATTATAAATTCAGTACAATTATCCACCTATGAAACAAAAAGAAAATCAACAACATGAAAAATCATATCTAAGTATTATATAACTTGTGAATTGTTGATTCAATGCATGTACAAACAATATTTATATAAATGATAACCACAAACCTAATTGAAGAACCAAATTTATGCATTGCAGAAGACATGCACTGATGCACATATAGAAACATTCAAACCACATAATAGATAGATATGCCAAATCAATATCTAAAGTACAGTTATTATTGAAATAAAATTGTTATTTAAATTTTTTTTTTTTTAAACATGGGAGAAAATTCAAAAATTTAATCTGTTTAAACAAGGATAATATACATATTTTTGAAAAAAAGTGAAGAATAAGGTCGTCTCAAATTTGCAACAGTGACGTGTCATACTAATTTATACAGTATATTAATACATGGGGCAAGAAATTCCACAGAGAAAATGCTACAAATACATTTAAGTTAAACCATCATATATGGTATGTAGAAATCCCACTGTCAAAATATTATGAACATGTACAAGGCAAATGACCACAGGTAATAAAGAAACAAATTCTTTCTCCCAATGGGCCACAAACTGTGGAACTCAAATATCCAAAAGAGGCAATCATGGAGAATCCATTATGCATTAAGCAGATTCAAGCTTGTGTGGCAAGTGTAGTCCAAGAGCATCATGCAATGGCAGGTAAGAGCAACCATGGAAGGAGGCTCATGATCCAGTCGGTTTGTTTTAAGGAGAAGGGGAGACCTAGCACACCAGCACCCACAATATCAATGACAGAGCATTAATAGAGCTTGGGGCTTGTCAAGAAGTGGTTTGTCTTGTCTGTGGGTGGCACTGGAGGTCTTAGAGCAGTGTAGCACTTGGAAGGAAGATAAACAAGAAAAGGCAAGAAAGAAGAGTGTAAGAATGCAAATAGGAATTGAAACCAATTGACCTGAGCTAACGGAGCAATCAACAAATTACTAAAATATAAATCTGGGATGAAAACAATAAGAGAGAGCCATCATTAGTTACATCCACCAAAGTGACCTAGCTCAGCGTGATCAACCTAATATTTTTTGGCAAAAAGTATTTATTTCTATGGGATACTCAAGGGAAGGATGCAGAAACCAACATTCTGGTTATTTGCATTAAGCAAATGTAGAGGTGGGCTCATCCACAAATGTTTTCTTATATATTATAAATAAAGATTAGGCTCATCAAGGAATATGTATAAATTTACATCTATCACTTCTTATGTTTGAAAAAAAATTACATGAACTATTGAAACAATAATAAAGAGATTTACATTTCCAAACTTGAAATAAACTCATCCTAAACCAAAAACAAAGACGCCTTGTTTACAATAGGAAGAAGGGAACAACATGAATAAAAAATTGTTACCATCTCCTATCTGAAAATTTGTGTACTTTCCTAACAGCGTCAAAGTTGAAGTAATTTTCTAAGTCCATGATTATCATATCCTTTCTCAAATACCCGAACTAAAATAATCAAAACTATATAGTTCCATCAAATTTAAATAAAATAATAATAAAATAAAATAAAAACTCATTTAAGTGAGAGTGAACCAATCCACAAACTCAAATTCCATAATTTTTTATTTTTTATTTATTTTTATATAGAATCTCACCTCCTAAATTTACATCTCCAGAAGCACCCTATTTATTCATATAACTGCTCCTCTTGCCCATCCATTTATGTTTAAGGTATAAAATCTAACACAGGCGTCCAACATGTGAAAGGGAAAACTTGGAATTGTGGAGATTTTAGGAAATTTGGTCTGAATTATAGAGATAGTTGATATTTGCAACTGAAATAGACATACTACCACATGTTGCTGGCCTGTGTACATCAAGCAGGAAATTTATTTCTGAAGCAGTGTATATATGTAAGCTTAATTTGTAGACTCTGGCTAATCCCCTAACATCTTCATTATTTAAAAGAGGATGAGTAAGCCAAACGCATCTGTCCATACCTCTAAACAAATTAGTTATTGTGAGTACAAGAAATTCTTAAGCCCTGATAATCACATCAAAGTTTTTGAAAGAGAAGCAGATAATTGGTGTTCCCACTGATTGATAAGCAAAAAGAACAGATGCTGATGAGTTGGTGACAAGTTGACTTTACAAAAATGGATGTTAAGCTTAAGCTAATAAGAGTAATCTTACCTTGCTTGGCCACTACAAAGAATTTCTACAAGATTGATATGGAACAAATGCCTAACTTGATCAACCATACATGAAATGTTCTCCTTTTCTAGACTCTCTGATTTTCAAACTATGCATGACAGTATTCTCCTGGCAGCGTGTTACAGTGATCCAGCTACTCCCAGCTTCCTTGACCAGTCCTTTTGTGCTCATAATGCTTCTCAACTCATCTACAGAATCCCACCTTCCAACGGCTGCATAAAAGTTTGATATGAGTACATAATTCCCTGGCTTATTTGGCTCTAATTGCAATAGATGGTTTGCAGCAAACTCGCCCCTTGTTACATCCAAGTTATGACTACAAGCATTCAATAGTGCTGCCCATACGGCTGCAGTAGGAGTAGTACCATGCTTAATCATATCATTATATAAACACCATACTTCATCTATCAGACCTGCCCGGCCTAAGATATCGATGAAGCAGGCATAGTGCTCCGGTCCTGGATTCAGACCATACTTCACCCTCATTAAATTAAAACATTCTTGGCCTTGCTCCACCAGTCCTGAATGCCCACAAGCTGATAAAAGAGCAAGAAATGTAACAGAATTTGGCAAGACCCCACTAACTTCATTCCCCATCTTCTTGAACAGCTCAAGAGCTTCAAGCCCATGTCCATGACCCCCATATGCATCTATCATGCTTGTCCAGGAAACCACATCTTTATTGCAAATTCCATCAAACAATGACCGAGCTTCAAAGAGTTTCCCACATTTCGCGTACATGTCCAATAAAACATTGAATAATTGGGTGTCTAATGTGAACCCTTGACGTAACGCAACACAGTGTATCTGCTTTCCAATCCACAAATCGGAATTCTCAGAACAACCTGCAAGAGCACTAGTAAGTGCAACAACATTGGGTCTCATCATACACATAATTGAGAATGCCTCTTCATATTTATGATTCCTAACACACCCAGAAATCAAAGAATTGCGCATCACATCATCCCTTCTACGATCCAAACTGTTAAACACTCTAATACCTTCCTCTATGTACCCAACAGCAGAGTAAAAATCGATCAAAGCAGTACCCAATACCACTAAATCACGGCCCATCACAACCACCAACCCATGAACCTGCTTACCCTGACGAAAGGCCTTCAACAAGGTACAAGCTTTAAGCACAGAACACAAAGTAAACTCACTAAACTCTACTCCCTCCTTCCTCATTGCTACAAAAACTCCAAGCGCTTCCTTGGCAAGACCCTGCACGCGTAAAAAGCTCGAAAGCAAAGCATTCCAAGTCACAATGTCCCTGGATTCCATCTCATCAAACACCTTAACCGACTCAGCCAAGTACCCATTTTTCGAGTATATATCCATAAGTGCAGTTTTGGTCACGGTTCCCTTGTCCGTACCCGTTTTGATCATAAGCCCATGGACTAGTTTGCCGCGTTCAATGGCCGACGACAACGCTGAGCAGGCGCCCAACACGGGAGTAAAAGTGTATGCATTGAGGTCTGAGCGTGTGCAGTGCATGTCACGGAAGAGAGTCCATGCGGCAGGAGCATTGTCATTGCGAACGTATGAGACTAGAAGGGAGTTAAGAGAGTAGAGGTCTCGGTGGGGCAATTCGTCGAACAGATTGTGGGTATGTAAGTTTTTTGAAATAACGGTTATGATGCTTTTGGCGGGGACGGTAAGTGAACGTAAGGAATTGTAAGGGGCGGACATCGCTAGAGCTATGGTTTGTTGTTGTGATCTGATATCAAAGGTTAGTGATAAAATATGGGAAAAGTTACCTACATTTTAAAAAATATTTTTAGAAATTTTTTATAAAAATTAAATTAAATTTTTTAATAATTTTTTATATTTTTTATGAAAGTAGTATTTGTAAAAAAAAATTTAAAAAATTGTGTTAAAATATCTTTAAAATAATTTATTAACAATTATTATAAGAACATCTGTTAAACAATTCCATAAAATATTGTGAAAAATTAGTGTCATGATTCAAAATGTTTATAAAGGTATGTTGTAAATCTCTAACAAATGGACTCAACTACAAAGTGCCCAACCAAAACAAAATAATAAGATAAGAGAAAGGAGAAGATATTGGCTAGCTGTACAGCAGTAGAAAAACTATGTAAATAGTCTAATTCAGAGGAACCTACAGGAGAAAGTATAGCATGGTACTGTGTTACCAATTCACCATTCATTTTGGTGTTTAATAAATTCTGTTCCAATAAATGTTCATCAAAAGCCGCAAATTATGCTTGGTTGCGTTGGGTGCAAGTTTTTTTGACTACACAGTTTTTCAACTTTTTTTTTTTTTTTTTTGGTTTCCCACAGTGTTTCCTCAAAGCTTTCAACCAGAGACTAATCACTGTTCACGACGGGTGGGCCCATAGCGGGGTAAATCGCTAGCCCAGGGAGTTTTTTCAAAGTGCTGTTGCCCGGACTTGAACTAGGGAGCTCCTAGTCAAACCCAAGACAGCCACTTTGAGACCAAGTGCCCAACCACTTGGCCAACCCCACTGGGTAACTTTAAATATTCTATTGAATAAAAAATAATAATAATAAAAGATGAAAGTTAAAAAAGTTGGAATAGTAAAAATATATTTTTTTGAGGGGATAGAGGTAATTGTACACACTGGCGGCTCCAAAGGCAAGCCAGGCGGTCACGTGACCATCTTAATTTGCAAAAAATTACATGTTAAATTAATTTATTATGACTACTTTAATAAAAATGTTAAATATTTTCACTTGAGAATTACAAAAAATTAGATTTAACAATAATAAGAATAATGTTACATTCACAGCATTTTTACAATAATTTTACAACAAATTCAATGTGGTAAGTTGTTACTAATTCTAATTTGGGCTCAATACCGATATTTTTTTTTTACCCACCAATAATAGCTTTTTGTATAAGATTTATTGTAAAATATTGTGAACGTAGTATCACTCCAAAATCAATTCTGCCCCAAAACATAATCCTTAATACCTTTTATAAATTTTTATTAAAAAAAAAAAACTTAAATAACAACAATAAACATTAGCCTAAATAACAACAAATATAAACCAAACAAAAATAAGATAAGACCAAATAATAACAAATGATCTAATTATTCAACAAAAAGCCTACTATAAAACAAAAAGATAAAAATCGCTAAACATTCAAATTTGTAGCTCGTTCAACCTATTCAATAAAAATAATCTCTAATTTCATTTTTCCCTAAAAAATTGTATCAAAAAAAATATTGTGATTGTCAGTTCTCCCTAATAGTGATGACAGTTATATTCTTTTTAGCTTTACAGTCACAAAAATTTTACTCACTTTAGTTACTCAACTCATTGTAGCAAATATTCAAATTATCCCTTTATTAAATTTTATATAATTTAAATTTCTTTGATTTTGTATAAGATCCAATACTCTAGCAACTGCACCTTATCCTAATCCATCGTTTTTTAACTTTTAGGCAGCAGGGACTGCATTATAGTTTAATGGTTTCTAACCATTAAAAAAAAAAAACGTCTGGGATCTAGTTGGAAATAGGTGTGTGAGAGACCTACAGTCCTACACATCAAGTTAAGTGAATAGTTTTATTAACTAATTCAAGTGTATTTATTTTTTATTTTCTGACAATAAAAGATAAGGAATGATTAGTCATAACAACTCTATTTAGGCACGACCATAATAATCTGTCATTGAAGAACCAATGCTTGAAAAATATAAAATACATCCACAATGAGGAGGTTTTGTGGGTGCTTCAATAAGTGAGTTGAGTTAAAGCATAATCTCAGCTTCAACATGAGAGCAAGAATAATTTTAGGTTGTGTTTGATTGGGAAGATAGAAAAGTAAAATGATGGATAATGTTTGGAGCATAGAAAGTAAGAAAATAGAGAAGATTTTAGTTTTCTATTGTGAAAGCTTAGTTGGGAGGAAGGAAAAGTGGAATGAAGAAAAATAAATTTAAATTTTCGTTATTTGGTTGAGAATAAAAATAAGAGATGAAAAATGTAATTTGTGTTAATTTATTAAAAATAGGTTGGAACTTGGAATAGGGGAAAAAATGGTTTAGAGCATCAGTTAAGTCATTTTGACTTAACTGCCTATTTTCACTTAAGTTTTCTCCTCAATTTGGGGAGAAAATAATTTGGTAGGCCTAGGTGAAAAACACCTAGACCCCACTATTTTTCTCCATGTTTTCCATTGTTAACCAACAATAGAAAACATTAGATTACCAAAGTTTCTTGTTTTTATTGCAACTAAACATACTCTCAAGTCAAATTCACATCATGTGTTCACCCTCAACAATTTGTTCAAAGGTCTTCCCCACACAAAGACCTTAACCACTAGGCTACAACCTACGGTGATTAATAACTATTTCAAGGTGAAAACTTTTCTTTCTCTTTAATGATATTGAGAAGAGTAGTGAAATATCCTTTGAACAATTTAGGGTAGTAAAAATGATAGTAATTTTAAGAGGATTGGTGCTAGTCCTAGGGTTTACTATTGATTACGCTACTCGAATGTTTGTAGAGTGTAGACTATTCACAAAGTTTGGAAATGTGCTAATACTGACTGAGTTATAAGAGGAGGGAGAGGGGAAGAGTCAATGGTATCAATGTATAGAGTGTTGGATAAAACTAAAAGTTTGATGGACTAAAAGATGGGAGTATTTCAGCAACTATGGCATCAAACTTTTAGAGATTCTTTTGTTCTCCTAAACAAATAGAAGATTATTGGTTGGAAGAAAAATTGTCCATAATGCTTTTAGAGACTACGGCATTGACAAATGGGTTAGTCTTAGCTTGTAAAAATGGATAAAAGAAACTTTTTCTTGAAGGTGACGCAAAATGTGTCGTTGAAAGTTCTTTTAGGCATTCAAAGGTTCCCATAATATTGCAAACATCATCAAAAATTGTAAAATTATTGTTTGTAACAATAATTCAAAGCCTGATATTTTGTGTTTAGGACAGGCGTAGCTGACAGCAAGGCCGTAGAGAAGTGCAGACTTAGTGCTGCAGAATTTTTTGCTGTTGGTTTGAGAACTAAGCTCAACATCTCGAAGACTTTTAATGCCCGTTGCTTGGAAAAAACCACCAGTGGGTTGGACCAAACTCAACATTGATGGCTCGGCTTTAGGGTGCCCTGGAAAGGCTGGAGGCAGGTTGATTAGGGACCATAATGGAGACTGGGTTGCAGGCTTTGCTAGAAGTCTTGGCTGCACTAACAGCTTCCTGGCAGAATTGTGGGTTTTAAGAGATGGTCTTACCCTGGTCAAGGAGCTAAATCTTAATAGCCTCATTGTCGAGCTGGATGCTAAAAGTGTTGTCCAACTTATGAATAACAATTCCATCAATATGCTAATAGAGCCTCTTTTAACTGACTGCAGGACCCTCCTGCGAGCAATCCCTAACAAACGGATTGAACACACCTACCGTGAAGCAAATCAATGTGCGGATGCTCTAGCTAGAATAGGGCCTAGGCGTAACTCCTCTTTTGTTGTTTTTGTTGAACCACCGCTTGTGGTGGAATCGTTGTTAGCTCGTGATAAAGCTAACACCTTTTGTAATAGACTTATTGCTTCTAATCTTTAATTTATAAGTACCCTTTTTAAACCAAAAAATAAAAATATTTCGTGTTAAATGAACGTAATAGATAAGCTTTTTTTTTTTAAGACAAGACATCTTGCTATTAAGAGGGAAAAAAGTAGTTTTATTTTATAATTTTCTAAAAGAATTTGATAGCTTTTGCTCTTCCAAGATTGTCTATCTTAAATTTTCTCATTAACCAAAAAACAAAAATTATGTAGCTTTCTTCCAACTTTATGTCATTTCCAAAACTTCAAGGATCCAATTAGATAGAGGGAGTAGAGGAGAAAAGAGTAAAGCTGGTTGAAAATTGCCCATAACATTGTTTTGTGCCAACTGCCAAGCTACATGTCTTTCGAAAGTCAAAACTCCTTTTTTAAATTCATGTAATTTTAAACTATATGTAGTTTATCATAAGCACACACCATCCTGTCCTTTTACTACCAGCCGTTTAATTTCATGGCACCAAGCTAGACATGCTAGGAAAGCCTAAATGCATGGTGAACTCTACTGCATAAATGAAAAGACCTGGCGGGCACAAGTACATCAAGTACCTCCTTTTATCCAAGTTGAATGGAGCTGATATTGCAGAGGATTTTTGGGTTTTGCTATTCAGAATATTAAATTCTAGAAATCAATGCAAAATCAACTCACTTTGTAATTCTGCTTTTCTATCCATAAATTACTCCGATGATCAATGGAATGTCCAATTATGAACAGTTCATCAGTGTTTGCTTCATACCTATATATACTTGAGCTTAAGCTTACATTCATAGACCACATAGATAACAAGAATTATCTGGACATACAGAGATACGCTTCGTTCCCAGTGCATGAGGGTCCTGCTCAGTAGCATCTTGGAGAGATGATGGGTATGTAGACTTACCCCAAATTTTTGGAGAGATGATTCCTATACTCGAACCCACAACATACCGCACATACAGATATACACTTGGAAGTATAAAATTACAAAATGTGCAACGTGACTATATGTGTATTCATTGTACATACTGACATCTGGGCTACCGCTCCTCTGAGTTGAATTTGTTCCAAGCTTCCTAGAAATTGACAGTCCAACAAAAACGTATGTGAGATTTTTTATTTTTTTATTTTTTTTTTGGGGTGCAGAGGCAAGATCGAACCCGCCACATGGGGGGAAGGGAAATGATGCCACTAGGCTGAATGCCCATTGGCATATGATTATTAAGCAAGGCTTACTACCTTACCTTATCCCACTGCAATGTTTCATTAACAAATGAACAAAGAATGAAAGGAACAGTGTAACTGGAACAGAATATAATCCAGAGGATTTCATGTGAGCTAGCTAGGTGCAGAAAGAATTGTGATGAAGCAGGGCATGTAAAATGGGTCTGTGACTACCCAAGGAAAAAACTATGATGTCCAGTCACAAAAGGCTACAGAATCACTATTTCACAGTCAAGGTCATCCACTGCCTCACCAATATCAGGAGCACAGTAGAGGCTATTTGCTTCTAATGCGAGCTAAAAAACATTCATTAAAGATATTACTCACATACGAGAATGAATCTCATCACTTCTTCAACATAAATAGGAGCAGAAATATAACAATAACTTAAAAATTGTGAAGAAGATGGCAGGCCCAGAACATACCTTTAGCAGATCAAAGACCTTTTCACATATGTACTTCTGCTGAATACTTGCACCCCGCTGTTGTAATTTATCAGGATGAACGCAAAGAGTGGCTTTCCTGTAAGCTTTCTTTACAGCAGCAGAAGTTATGACGTCTGTTAAAGGTATTGGCTGCCAACCACTGTCAGGCCCAAGGATCTGTCAATGAAAAGAAATTGGTTATGATAACTACTAATAGAGCTTGAGTTTAGAAAAATGGAATAGAGAAGGTTCAGCATTTGTTTATTCATTTGCTAGCCAAATCCAAACATTTCAATCCTTTATTTCTAACTATGTTGATCATATTGTGCACAATGTATGCATGAGGATGACTAAAAAAATGGTTCTGCAGTCAATGTCAGATTCTTAATAGTACCAAGTCCCTTTTACTTTTTATGATGCTCTTAAGGACTGTGCTATGAATGTGTACATTTACATACATCTCCAAGAAAGTTACCACAATTACCCATGGACAGGCATAAAAAGACACATCAAAGTTGAGCTACTTGAAGTGGTTGTGGCAGACTACCAAGTACTAACAATTTAAATTGAAGGAAATCAAGGTTTTAAATGCCTTTTACATTGGTTAGAACTCAAGCAAAACGCTAACTAAATGACCATTAAAAGGAAAGCAACCAACACAAACTAGTTCAATGTTCAGATAATCAGAAGCAATCAATCATTCAATCCATTCTCAATTCTCTGAAGCTCAATACTGGGGCACAGGAGTATGCAATCATAAAAACATAATGCACCTTCACGTACCATCCTCTAATCACATTCAACACAAAAGTAAACAGGCATACACCACAGGTAGAAAAACAACACATACATATTGCAATGTTGAAAGCAATGCACGCAGATTCCCTTCTTTCCCACTTGACCATCTCCTGACATCAGCATCCAAAGTTTCTGCTAATCTCTGGAAAAAAAATATTTGATCCAAAACAATCAATCAAGAATACAAAATATGCAATTCCAGAATCTTCTTCGGTGTTTAAAAAGATTCTTACATTTCTCTCAGCTTGTTCTCTTTGAGCAAGGAGATCACGCATATTTTTCTCTGCAAGAGCTTTTGCCTGAAACAATGCCAGAAAACTTGGGTTATCTTTGTTCAACATTAAATAAAAATTCACATGTCATGCAAAAGGATGAAAATCGTACTGCGCGTTCAGTAGTGCGCTGATGCCTCTCTAATCTAGCTTTACACCTCTGAGCTGATTCACCTTCAACTCCTTCAGGTCTCTCAGTATAATAGGCAGCTTTAGTAGAAAAGACATTAAGTTTAGAAGCATCCAGGAGAAGGCAGTTGAAAATTGAAATAAATTGAAAAGTCAAAGAAAACATTTTACAGTTGACAAAAAAGCTAAAGCAGGTACATTGAGGATCACATACCTCCATAAACTGAAGAACTCTGTTTCATTTCACTGCTTCTGAAAGAAGCCAAATATCTATCAGAAACAGATCTGTCCACTCGTTCTCTTGTCTCAAAAGAAGCCTTATCAGCCATTGCTTTTCCCACAGCACGCTCTCTAGCCTCTGCAGTTGCTCTCTCCACTGCAGCACGTTCTACTCTGATCCTTGCTTCCATAGATGCCTTCTCCACAAAAGACTTCTCCCGAGCCTCAGCACATGCCTTCTCTAGTCTTTCACGAGCCTCTGCCATTGCTCTCTCCACAGCAGCCCTATCTGCCCTCTCACGGGCTTCACTATATGCCCTTTCACGAGCTTCAAGTGTTGCCCTGTCAATAGCCATTCTATCTTTTTCTCTTTCCCTCTCCCTCTCCCTCTCTTCTTCTATCTTTCTAATGCGTTCCATCTCTAGCTCTCTTTCTCTCTTCATCCTTTCAGTTTCTTTGTCTTCTGATGTTAAGGACTCATTAAGATTCTTCTCTTTTCTTTCTGTAGTCTGGCTTGCATTAACACGCACAGCTGGTTTTTGGATGTTTCCTTTTATTTCTACCATAGCTGGCCGAGCTGCTTCTATTTTCCTTCCATCTTCAATCCCATCTTTTATCACATGAGTTGACATGACTGCATCTTTGCTTTCTTCCTGGTTTAAAACCGTCTGGGTCTGCTTCATATTATTTCCTCTCTCTCCCAATTCATGAGCAAATTTCCTCTCTTTATTTATAGGATCAGAGTCCAGTTGGGAGAGACTCTTACTTTTAAAGATGTGTGTCTGTCTAACACCAACACCAGGTTCACCTGCCTTCTTCACACCATCATCCAAATGGGGTGACTTTTTAGCATCTTCTGTTCTAAATTGGTTTGATTTTTCACCAACCAGTACATTTGCAGTTTCAACCGCTTCTGAATCCTTTTCTTTATTTTTAAGTTCAGACTTTTTCTTTCCATTATCCTCTTGAGCAAGGGCCTCTTGAGTTTCTTCCAGCTTTCCACCGTGTTTATCATTTGTGCAGGCTAACTTAGGTGCTTGAAGGTTGTCATTATCCTTCAGCTTCTGTGCTCCATCAGATACCCCAAGATCCTCCCCATCCATGTGCACGCAGCTTCCTTTAGCCAATTTTTGTGCCTTCCTGTAGTCATCCCCTTCGGATTGCTCATGCATTATGTTTAGTCCCTTCAATTCTTCCTTCCCACCAGCATCTTTGAGCCTCTTCCCAGTCTCTTCACAAGTGCTAGCCTCTTTTGGTTCCTTCTTACTTTCTTCCTGCTCAAATCCTTTTTTGGATCTTCCATCATGTTCTCTTCTTTCCTGAGCCCCTTTCAGCTTGTCACTGTTAACTACTTGCTCAGAAGCTCCATATAGAGTCTTCTCATCTTCTTTTTCACAAGCATCTGTGAATATCTTTTCATTTTCCTCTATTTCACAAGCCTCTTGTTTCTTTTCACTTTCTTCCCACTCAAGACCCTCATCTAGTCTCTTCTCATTTTCTTCTCCTTTGTGTAATTCTTTTTGTTTCTTCTCATCCTCTTCCCTCTCAAGAGCCTCTTTCAGTCTCTTCTCATGCTCTTCCTGCTCAAGAACCTTTTGTAGTCGCTTCTTTCTCTCTTCCTGCTCAAGAGCCTCTTTTAATTGTTTTTCATCTTCTTGTCTTATGCATGCCTCTTTCTGTTTTTTCTCAATTTCATCCCGCTCAATAACCTCCTTTAATCTCTTTTCACTTTCTTTCTGCTCATGAGCTTCCTTCATTATTTTCGCATGCTTTGATCGTTCAGGAGCCTCCTTAAGCCCTTCCTCAATTTCTTCCCACCCAAAAGCCTCACTTCTTATCTTTTCATTGTCTTCCCTTTCACAAGGCTCCTTGAGTCTTTTCTCACTTTCCCTTCGTTTTTTATCCTCTTTCAGTTGCTGCTTATTATTCTCCTTGTGCTTCATAGCCTGCTCAACTTCAAATGCATATTCTTTCTGCTGGACCTCATCCAGGTTGTTGCAGTTTTCTAATATATCAACTCCAGTTGATTTCTTCTCAGATTCTAAAGGCTTCTGGGCTATTCTTACTTTCTTCACATTCTCTACCTGCTCAGAAACTTCTTGAGCCACTTTTTCCTTCTTCACGTGTCCTTTCTGTCTATGCACCTCTTTAGCAGCTTTTGATCTCCCATTGTTTTCCTCCCCTTCACAAGCCTGATGTGCTACTTTAGATTTCTTCTCATACTCCAGCTCATTATTTCCTCTGGCTGATTTCACCTTCCTAATATCTTCTTCTTGTTGCTCAGATACTCCCATGACTGCCATTTTATCCTTCTGCCCTCGCTCATGAATTTTTGTATTATGCACTGAAGTCTGAACATGGTTTGTCTCAAGAGCCTTATCAGAAGTATCTGTTCTTACCAATTCAAAAAATTGTGATTCTTCTTTCCATTCACTCCCTCCATCAATTTTATCAGACCCCAGGGATGACAAGGATTCCTTGCCATGCTTTTTCTCTGTTGATTTTTTAGCCACTTTTTGAAGCTTTCCTCCCGTTGAAACTGAAACTTCCTGGGCTGTCTTTATAACCTTTTGCCTTTCCTCTCTGACAGATAATTCTATTCCATTGTCTTCTATGTCACAACTGCTCTGCAGACCCTCACCTCTCAAACTATTGCACTCATCAACAATCTTACTCACCTTCTCTACCTTATCTATATTATGATTCTTTGAACCCGTTTTTGCACTGCCTTGAAAGCCCTCCTTCTTCCTATCCATAAATTCTTTTGCACTTCTGAGTTTTGCTTTAGCTTTCACCATTGCTTCCTTCATAGCAGCAGCAGATGCCGCTGCAGATGAACTCGCATCTATCTCTACATCAAAGAAAGGTGGTGAATCATCACCTGCACTCCCTTCAGAAGCAACAGAATTACCATTTGGCGTAGATTGACCGGAACCTTCATTCCTGACATCTGCTGCAGGCGGTGGTCGAGAGGGTGGTGGCAAATGGGAGGGCTGAGTTCTAAGGCTGATATCAGAGACAGTTACAAAACCATTAGGAAGAGAACCACATCTTCTATATACTTTCTCAGGTTTAACATTATATCCAAATTCCTGTCCATCAGCAATTCCATTAAGGGGCTGTGATATGGTTTTCTTCAGATGCTTTCCCTTCATCATTCCCACACTAAAGTCCATGTTAAGATTGTCATCATCAGTCACCTGCAGGAATGGAATATCATCTTCTGTCTTTTGCAAGGGAGTGTCTTCATCAAATACAAAACTGAATCCAGGAACACCATGTAGCTCAGATATTTGTGTTGTCCCACGGTACAAATCTTCGTTGCTTGTCAGAGTAGCCTTATGATATGACATGTTGAACTCCACATTACCATCAAGTGACTGGTAACAATCCCCATTTGAGAAGCAGTGATTCTTTTCAAAATGATCAGACTCTTCTGAAGGAGATACACTTCCTGCTGGAGTCCTATAAATGTGGAAACACGACAGATATATGCCACCATTAAATTCTAGTCCTGCTAGACTGAACTCAATCATGCATGCTTTTTTTCCCCCATACTTGATGCAGAAAATAAGGAAATAATAGAAGAATTAAGAAATGCAGAGAAATCAAAAAACCTACATGGCACCGATAATATTAAGTTGCAATAAAAACTTCTAACATAATTAAGCATTCTCACAAACCAAAGAAATTGCACATGCCTCATGCATACAAATGCTTAGGTACGCATCTTTTATGGAAATCCAGATGAAAAAAGTTGCAAGCACAGCTGAAGCATTGAAGCCAGGTATCAGATACAGACTTCAATTCACTTCAGTAGCTAAGTTTACCATGCTCTAAATTCCCCTTTGATTTCGATTTAAACAAAATACTCAATTCAACCAAAACCCCATTTTTGAGAAAGGTTTTAATTTTCCTTTTTTTACTAAACAGTCAATTGCCCAAGTCCCCAAAATTTCTTTACCCAGAATCACTCACATTATCATGGCACATTTTATAAATAGGAAAGCCGAAAATTCCCAAATATTCAAAGCTCACACAAAACCACCAGATCAAATATTACCCAAAAAACTAGCCCATATGTACCTTAATCTACAAGGTTGGTCTCTCACTTTTTCATATAAAAAAATATTTAAAAAAAAAAAAAGGTAAAAAACACACAAACCCAAACGCACAGCTTAATTTAAGCCACCTCAAATACTCAAAAAAAAAAAAAAAAACTACAAATTAACCGTGATAAAAACAGAAACCAAACATGCTCAACAAAAAAATTTAACATTTTTTTTGAAGTATTGCATTTCAAAATTCAAATTTCACAAAACAAAAGTAACAAAAAGCTAAGAACTTTGAACATTGATCCTACCAAGCTTCTTCATCTTCTTCAGAGGAATGTAAATCCCGACCGTTGGACAAGTCAAAAAGCAAGTCCTCATAGGGGACAGCGAAATCTAGTCCACCACCACCACCACCGCCGCCGCCGAAGACCTCGGAGTAGTCGAAGCCGGGGCTCCGGACATCGAAGAAGACCTCGGAGCCTTCCTCGTTGACCGCCGGGAGATCCAGGACCGGAATGGAGGTGGCGCGTGAGGCGTGGAAGCTCTCGAATATCTCGCTGTAGTCCTCGGCGCGTGGCGAAAGTGTAGGAGCCACTCCGAACCTCGGCGGCCCGCCGTAAACGTCGTCGTACAAGCCTCCGCCTCCGCCATTGTTGTAAGGCTTCTTGGCGGCGAGTGTGCTGCCGGACCTGTTTGGTTGGCGAGAATGTGTGAGGTTTTCCATTCCAAAATGGCGAGCTTCTAGGGTTTCTTTTTAAGCTCACAGTGTTTTTTGTTTTCTTTTTCTTTTTTTACTTTTTGTTCTGTCTGTCTCTCTCTCTCTCTCTCTCTCTCTTTGCAGAGAGTGAGTGCAGAGTCAGGAGGACGAAGACGAAAGAGAGAAATGAAAAAGAGACGGTACTAAAAGTCTCAAATTACCAAAATAGGCTTGTCTTCTTTTACTATTTTTTTTCTTTTAAGTTTTTTATTTTTGAGAATTTTTTTAATAAGTTTTTTTTTTTTTTTGAGAAAGATTTTTTTTAATAAGTTGAGAGTGAAAAATAATAATAATTAACATAAAAATCTAAGATTTTTTCCTTTTATTTAGTAGTTTACAAAAAATGTTAATGAAATTTTAAAGTTTTTTTATATTAATATATTAAATTTTGTTTAATTTAAGTTTTTTAATAACCAGTTGGCCATCCTTGAAAAAACAAAAATTGGACTTAACTACCTCTTTGGCTCTTTCAACATGAGTGAAACTTGTGTCTAATGGTCAGTTTCATTGGATACGTTAGAATTCAAACACATATTTGCATCTTAATATGTCCAGCAAATCTGGTCACTAGGCACAAGTCTAACCCCTTTCGACACAAACATCTTCTTTTAAAATATCACCAAAGTAAACTGGAATATTACATTAATGTGACTCGATAAAAACGTAATAAAAATAAATACTACGCTTAAGTTTTTAAATATTATATAGATTTTATAAATTACAAAAATATTACAACACTGAATAGGCTTAAAAATAAATTTAAATATAATCTATCAAGTAAACACAAGTTTAGGTTCAATTCTCTCTGTTAGAACTATTGAATTATAAAAAATGTATGTAAAAGTTTTAAGTACAATTTAGTTAAATTTTTGCTATCTTCAGCTCATAATCACTGACCTCTATGAGCAAATTGAAACAATTTTAAAGTACGCAAATTCCAATGTTATACAGATGTGATGTAGGACGTGAACCGGTGACAACGCGGGAATGATATTGTTTTTTAGCTGAACGACAACGCGGGAATGAGTTGAGACTTGAGAGGTCGAAGGTGGGATTGGGAATTTTAAAGGTTTTTTATTTAATTTACGCCTGAATACCGTTTATTTTAATGAAAATTTAAAATTTATTGTTGAAAATAATAAAAAAATAATTTTTAAATTACTGTTCACTGCTAAAAATATTGTAGTTTTGCTTTAATGACATGAATAGTGCAAGAGGCGCTGGTAAAAAAAAGGCAAAAACGCTGGACGCTAGATGTCTATCCAAACGGAGTTTTAGTCCATAATATTTTCACAATAAACTATAAGTGATTAGTTGATATCGGTTCTAATTTAAACCTACTATTAAAATTACTCCTCTACCCCCACAATAACAACATTTAACAACTTACCACATAAAATTTATTGTAAAAATATTATAAACATGTTGTAAACAAATCATTTCTCTTTTATTTTTGTTCAAATCTACAATCTTTTCTTTAATTATATTATATGTATTATGTAGTCCTATGTTCCAACCAAACAGTGCCAAAATTGGGTACTAGATGTGAACTTGGTTCCCCATAGAAAGAGAGTTGTGAGGTCTAGTTGAACATAAAGACAAAGCTTCAGCTGCGGTACTCTGCCACAGCACTTGTTTGGTAGCATTTGTGCGTGTGGGGTGCAAGTTAAAGCTTCAAAACAACAAAATGTCCAAACTAGACTACAAAGTATCCACACCCATATATTACTTTTGTTGATTCATAAATGCTTCTTCTTTATTTTTTTAATTTTAATAATAAAGATAGGGGTTGTTAGGATGTTATTTTCTAAGCTGATACAGATACTTGATATGTGTCTAAAGTCACTGTTCCAAATTGGAATGAATGTTTTTCTAAGAAATCACTGTTAAGAAAGTGTTAAAGATATAGTTCACATAGCACTTTCATTGCAGCCAGCCTAATATGAAATGGCATGCTCTTTATTATTCCCTTTTTTTATAAGCTAAAGCGTTTATCACAATAATTAAGTATCGCCCTTAACTATTATAGCTCTTGAAATGATATCAATAAAAGGGAGAAGAAAAAGTTAGATGCAATGTTCTTAATTGCATAAAATGCTCTGCTTTTTTTTTTAGTGCAACTTTGCTAGAGATGCAATTTTTTTTTTCACAATTTATTGAAGTGAAAAGGATGTAAGCAGTTGATAATCTACTTTCACATTAACTTACCACTAACACCACTTTTATTTCTACCACTCATAATCTACTACTTCAACTAATTGTGAAAAACGTTGTATCACTCAATTTATTCTTTTGCGACATAATATATCCGTTAAAATTGTAGTAATTCAAAAATATTAACTTTTCATAGTTATATTACCAACGTTGCTTCCTACAATATATCTATTATGTCTCATGCTTATAATTAAGTTACTAGATTGTGCTGTATCCCAATTCAAAATAAACTCATTGGGTGTTTTTTTGCCCCCTTTTTTAATGGACTGTGATTGTAAAAAATTGCAAAATGGGGTTGTCTTTTCCTTAACAGTCAAATTTTTGCCTCAGAATTGTGTTTCTTTATTTTGAGAAGATGTCTGGCATTATTGCAAGAGATAGCATGACATTTAAGTAACATTATCCAGCTCAAACAATAAACCCTTTAACCATTTTGGGAATAAATCTTGAGTGGAATATGATGAAAGAAAATTTTACTGATTACCTTATCCACCACATCTTTCAAATCCAATATCCAAAGAATCAAGATTATTAGCCATAAACAACTTGAGGCCAACCACAAAATTAGGTGTAAGCATTGGAAAATAATAAAATTGCAGTGGTGTAAAAAGTGGGTAGATGGAGGAATTTATAACGTGGACTACATGCAGACGAAGAGGATGGCCACACACAGATTTAAGAAGGTTTGATAGCGACCCAAGATTGTGGAATTTGAAGTAGAAGCCTAACTGTCCTCAAATGGTGGCAGTTGGGATCGAAGTGTAGGCAGAGAGCAATTATTCAAATTAGTTGCACCAACTTGACTTGAAGTTGCAGATCATGAAACGTATTCTCTGTCCCTAGTATAAATATTTTAACCTCGGACCTGGCTTACAAGTGAAGATAAACAGAGAAAGTAAAATTATAATAAAGAATGAAGGAGAGAAAAGAAGTAAAATTTGAGTGACCCTTTGAAACACCGTGGGTTTCAGTTAACTCAATTGATAAAGTTTATTATTGCCAAATAAGATACATGTAATTCAATTCTTATTTACACCAAAAAAACCAATTGATATCTTAACGTAATGATAATTGTAGGGACTCAAAATGTAGTGGACCCTAGACAATAAAATTTATAGAGAAATGGGTCTAAGGGTTTGGCCTCACCGAAGTAAACAACGGCTGGTGTAAAGTTTATAACAAAACAATGGATGACATGAACTTCCTAGGAATCTTGGGAATTTGGCTAAGTGTTTGCGATGGATATTTGTCCTCGGCTCCGGCCGAGGATCTATTTTTCTTTGAACTTATCTTCCTTCCGTCCTTTTCCTCAGGACTGATAAATATCCCCCCCCCCCTTATGTTTAGAATCTTGCTAGTTTATATAGTCTTATTTTTGTTGATCTTGACCATCCACTTGTCAATCATCTGATCGTCGTGTACAGGAGTTTGTCACATCATCTGTAGTTTACAGGCTTTATGTTATTTCCCAGCCGCCTTTACAGACTTTCTATTAGTTGAGGTAATCGAGGCGACTGGGTCCACTGGTCATGTCTTCATTAAGACGGCCAAAATGTTGGTGGGATATTTTCCCTTTAGGCAGAGAGCAATTATTCAAATTAGTTGCACCAACTTGACTTGAAGTTGCAGATCATGAAACGTATTCTCTGTCCCTAGTATAAATATTTTAACCTCGGACCTGGCTTACAAGTGAAGATAAATAGAGAAAGTAAAATTATAATAAAGAATGAAGGAGAGAAAAGAAGTAAAATTTGAGTCACCCTTTGAAACCGTGAGTTTCAGTTAACTCAATTGATAAAGTTTATTATTGTCAAATAAGATACATGTAATTCAATTCTTATTTACACCAAAAAAACCAATTGATATCTTGATCTAATGATAATAAACAATTATCATCAAACGGATACCATAAGTTTGAAAAATAGTATTCTATTTATTAAAAAAAAAATCACTGTTATTTCTAGATGCACATTTTCACAACCTTATGAATTCAATGAGATTATTTTTGTAATTTCACTTATGTGGTTTTTTTTTTTTTTTTTTTGTTGGTTGAGAATCTTTATTTATGTGTTTTGGTAAATATATTTTTGCTAGTTTATTTAAAAAAAAATGAAATTAAAGGTAAATTTTAAATAAATAAGAAAATTCGTTGATCAAACACACAGGACATATATGTATATGTAAAAATATAGTTTTACTATATATATAATAAATTTCACATTAAGGTAAAATTAATCCCATCCAAATGAAGCATACTCTCTTCCAACATATATATATATATATATATATATTAGAAACAATATATTAAAACATTTCTCTCTCAAAAAGTACAAAGTAGTGTAAAGGATAAAACCGGATTCTTGGTATCCGAAAGTAATTTAGCAAAACAATGACAGTATCTTCTTTTGATTACTTTGGCTTTTGTCCCCGTATACCTCGCCATCACCCCCAATGTACTCCTGTCCTCCACTTTTTCTTTCAACAAATATAACCTATCTCTTTGAATCGTTCTTTTGTTTTTCAAAGATTCAAAGTAGATTTCAACATTTTTTTTTTAATTTTTTTTTCCCCACTTTAAAAGTTCTATTAGTTGTGACCTGAATTGATCATGTCAAACAAAAGTAAGTTTCAAATCAAATGCCTGCTTTTCTTTTCTTTTTTCTTTTTTGATATGATCCTCTTTCTAGTAGTTAGCCATTCACAATGCTTCATATGTGTTTCGTATTAGTTATTTAGTTACTTCTTTTTTCTTTCTTTTTTTCCAGTAGTCGGTAGTTATTGTATAACTTTTTGAGTATAATTATATTTTTATTGATTTTTTAAAAATTATGAACAAAAATAAGTAGGGAGCAACTTAAGTTGGCATTTTTCATTTTGATATGATGATAGTGGCACCTTACCTGGTGGGCTCTAGTTTGCAAAAACAAGGGATCCAAATGAGCCATAGCAGTCCCATCGAAAACGTTAGCAAGCATAAAAAAATAATATGGGTGTGTTTAGATACCGCTTATTTTGCTAAAACTGAAAAATTATTGCTGAAAGTACTGTAGATAAAAGTAAAAGTTAGTTGAAATAGTACAGTGAGACCCATAAATAGTACCAAAAAGTACAATAAGACGATAAATAATAACAAAAATGAGCTAAATATTAAAATAATTTTAATTTCTACCCAAACGCACACATAAACACACTCATATAATTCCATTGCAATGCATGGGATGGGTTCTTCTGTAAATTTACCAATAAAAAAAAAATAAAAAAAAAAAGTTGAGTTTTTGAAAATCCTTGCTGGGTAGGCCCTTCCGTAAGCCTCATGGCTCATAACAATTTTGGCAATTAATAAAAAAGATGAGGCTCTCGTATTTCATGGGGGCCATAGTGTTGGCCACTTTATAAATAGTTTATGTTAGCAACATCTTGCAGAAGCTTGAAAAGTCATCATTCCTACATATAATAATCGATTTGTTTGTCTACCATGTAAAAATGACTAATGAATAGACATTAAATAATTTAGTTTTTGTACAATGAACAAGACAGGATCACATGCATGTAAGTATCTTTGCAACTTCTGGGTCTACTCTGATTACTCATGCTATCAAGTGCTCCAAGTGTTGGTCAACATTATAATTGATCAGACATGTGGGTCATTTTCTTCACTCAGGTCATTTTCTTGATAGTGATATAGCATAGGATTGGTGCTCTCTGTAATGTTAATTGCCAATCATATTATAAATTTTGGTTGGTATGCTTAGTGGGGGGCACATAATTCGATACACTATTTGTATATACTATTTGTTATATATTAGTATTGTAAAGGTCAAAGAATTGCTTAATCAAAGAACAAAAATTATTATAGTACCTATACCTGGAATCACTGTAACTGAGTGGGATAGAGCATATTCTGAGTTTCTGACTGAGGAGGCTTCGAAATCATATGGACTATTAAAAGGGTCTCTCAGTTTTTTTTTTTTTTTAATGAAATGGCACTGTGAATCTTCATGGGGACCATTCTTCATTCATCCAGTTTAAAATATATGCAAGTCCATGCAATTTTATCAATAGTTAAGTACAAATGTACAGTCAGTTTGAAATCAAGCCTCTTGAGATTGATGCCATTAGTTCAAACATATTCCTCCTCTCTTTGAGACCATAGCTTATTATTAAAAAAAGTATAGCAATAGCCTACCAGAATTTTTTATTTTTGTTAAGTACTCGGCCAAATTTAATTATAACAAAATATTTGAAAAACATATTTTTCTGCACTTTATTCTGTTTGTTTCGGCACTCTTTTACTTTTTTCTTTCCCTATTAGATCCATGTGTTTTTTAATTAGTTTTTTTGTTAAAAATTTATTTACTTGTTTGTTGAAAATTATATAAAGTACAATTTGCACATAAAAAAAATATACATATACGAATAAGGTATAAAACTAAAATAAGAAAATCTAATCCAAACTCTTGCTTATGTACAGTTTTTATTTTTTAAACCCTATTTATTTATTCTAAGTAAAACTATATTTTGCCAACGGGGGCTTGGCTGAGTGGGTGAGGATCGTTCGCTTCGTGCACCACACCTAGGTTCGATTCCCGCTGCCCGCAGGAATAATATAACCATAAAGGCCCCAATTTTTGATTCTCAAAAAAAAAAAAAGGTAAAACTATATTTTTATCAACTTTTAACAAATAAGTTAACAATAAGTCTAAAGGCACACCAAAATTGACAACAGATTTCATACCTAAATGACCTGATAAGTTGTTAATGGTAGATAATAAAGTAATGTCAATAGTGGACCTATATGATAATCAATAATAACTTTCCAACTTAGTATTTGTGAAATTTGTTATCATAATTATTGTCTGTACCAGTAAGTTAATAAGTTTACAACAAAAACTAATTCAAAGACAGCTTCTTTTTTCATACTCTCCAGATGATTCTCATTTACACTTCATTCTCATATCATTGCCTTTCAGTCTCTTATGTACCTGTCTTTTCTTCACCATCTTTTTCTTTCAATAATTTTGAAACCAGTCCTCTTGTCTTGTAAGTCCGATGACGATGATGATGATGGTGATGGTGATGAATAATAAACAATAAGAAAAATGATAGCAAAACCAACCTAAAAGTGCCATTTATTGGCCAAACTCTTTTGACATTCTCTTAGGTTACTTGCATGTTAGATTTGTTTTGTGACGTGTGTAGACAAGTGTGTTAGGTTGGACTCGTCCCTATTCCTTAAACTTACTCCATATTCATTTCGTGCCGACAGCTTTTTAAGTTACTATGTTATTGATAATAGGTCATTATTAACTTAACTGTGATGTTTGAATCATTCGTAAGGTCATCAATAATAGCTCTATGAACAAAACCGCAGGCTTGGTTGGGGTTAATTGCTAGCCTATAATAGCTCTCTACCTGAACCAATTAAGAACTTCGGACACACAAACTGGAACAAAAAGTAAAAGCTAGAATTGGGCAGGATAGAACCTCCATCACAAAAGCCCACATGAATCAATTATGTTATCTCTTCTTTTCTTTGTTCAATTGGGATTGAATGATCGAAATCTTGCCTTTTCACCCAACAAACTCATTTATGATGCATATAACAGAAACTATTTTATTTGTCTCAATTTATTAAATCTGCAGGATTTTCGTAGTTCTTGTCTCAGTTAAGGGCAAGTCAAAGCAACCAACAGATTTTGTTACTTGTTATGCTTTAAAAAGATAATTCGAAAAAGGGAGAGCTGGTTTGAATGATTGGGCTGCACCACTTGCAAGTATTTTTTTTTATGGATTTTTTTGGATAAACATGCCTAGAAGGCTATATTGATGAATAAAAATCAAGGAACGAAGAACTACAGCATCAGGTGGAACATCTACTAACCAAACCTGATAATCAGCTAAGGACAGCTTTTCTTGCTAAAACGTGAGCTGTGGCACTACCACTACATTTAGCGTGGTCGAGAGCAAAAAATCTAAAGCCAGATAGGAGAAATTTGCAATCGTTGATCATCACCTCACCAAAATGAGCAAAACTTGACTCCTTCATCGATAAGTGGTCGATGATGATTTGAGCATCACCTTCGATAATTACGTTATCAAGATAGACCAACCAAAAGTCCAGCCTGATATAATAAGAGCTATCACAAAAATCATTGAACGCTCCAGTATACCTGATTCCGTGTTCTTTATTCCAACATAACATATGCAAAGCAATTGAATTTTACAACTTCTGATCAGTCAGAGCTTCACGGATGGCATAGGCATCCAGATACAAGTTCCACTGTAGCTGTTCTCAAAAAATAGAAAATGAAGTTTCTGATCAGCCTGAGAGGATGAGCAGAGCCATATATCAGTAATGTAAACAAAGATCTGACCTTAACACTTTGCCCAACCCCCAAAAAATTATTGGATATGAAAATCGGCATGTAACTAAAAATAATAAAATCCATTGACAACAAATCTCACGAGGAGTTAGTTCCTCAGGCAAGTCACACTTTTAAGTGGCCTTTGGTACTTTATCGTGCAGGATATTATCAGGAAGAATAAGCTCTGGAGGTGTTTCACGTACAACACCCAGCATTGAGTCATAATCCTCATCGCGGCGAGCAAACTTCTTGCGTAGTAACTTCTCCAATTCAATCTCATCAAAGCTCTTTGCATTCTCGGCTGCATGAACCTGTGCCAAGTTGGAATAATTTAAGGCTGACTGGGAGATAAAGGACATCTCATCTTCTGTGAGTTTCCTGAGGAACTTTGCTGGATTACCTGCCCACACCTGCGGTAACAATTTAAGAGATTTGCTAAGATAATATGAGGCTCAAATTCAAGGTATGCATAAATGCTAAGGACTCCTAGAGACTAATGGCAAAATCAGGCAGGAGCCCATGTGAAGTCAAGTGCAAGTCTAAAAATATGAAAAATCAATTAGTTGCCAAGAGTGAACGACTTGGATTTGTAATGATGGAATCAGAATAAATGTGTTACATACCATATTTCAACTCCAAGTACATGACGCAAAATAGAATTCAAATAATTAAGCAAATGGCTTTATATGTAGATCAAAGTGCAATGTATACATTGAAAGTATAATATAAGAATTAGTAAACTTTGCTAAAAGATGAAGGCTTAGAAGCTTTGGGCTTAAGCCTGAAAGGTATTCCTGGTCAAACTCCTACCACAATTCCCACTGGAGTAATTCATTTGGCCAGACTTCCTTTGCATACTTCAGTATACGATTTCACGATCAGAGGATATAACTAGACAAAAAACCTATCCTGAATTTCAGGCATATGAAGTCAATGTTCACAAACCTCTCCACAAGGGATCCTTGTGTTCTGCCTAACAAGGGCTCCAGCAGCAACCATTGCATGTTTCTCAACATAAGCCCCATCAAGTAAGGTTGCACCCATACCAACAAATGCCTCATCCTCAACAGTACATCCATGTAAGACAGCACTGTGACCTGCCAAATTCAAATTGGAAACCGTAATGGAAAATCCTCATGAAATTCACATCAGGACCATGTTGATATCATTTGCGACGTGATCACAAGTTGCTCACCCACGGTAACATTGTCACCAATGATAGTTGGTAAAACCTTCCCACTCAAATTAGATTTTGCTACGTGAACAAGGGAGTTGTCTTGTATATTTGTTCCAGAGCCAACGCTGATGCTGTTAACATCACCTTTAAATAAGAAATCACAATCAGAAGAGAATAAGCACCTTATGAAATGCACACATGTATACACAAACACAAACAAGAAAATAAATGAACAAACTTATTACATATGAATAGTTTCACAGGATAACATTAATCATTCAAACAAATTTAAAACAAAAAATGAGACCAAAAAAGTTACTTTTTATTGAGTTGTGCAACATAAAACAGCTAACACAATCATTTTTTTGTGACACAATGTGTTCTAATTTCCCCTGCTTTTTTTTTTCACTTCTTACACAGTGATAATGCTTGGGTTCAGAAATTTTCAGTTTTGTGATTGGATATAATGGTGAGAAGGGTGTTCTGTTTCCTGTATAAAAGAATGTGGTTGTAATAGGGATAGCAAGCTTGAATTTTACTTCCTTTCACTTCCATATTCCTTATATGCCAATTCTTTAGATAAATAAATCTGAAATTCTGCTGACATCAACTTTACCTACTTTCAAAGAATAAAGAAGTTCTTATTTTTTTTGATAATTAGTAAGAATTGTCAGAAGTGGGATTTCTATGTCACATAGAAATACTTATTATTCTTAACAATTATTACAGCAGTGGTTAAGAGATGTACAAGTAGAGGAATACCATTCTATGTGACATGCTCTCTATTTTTTTTTTTTTTGGTCACAATCATAAATAAGAATGTATCACACTGTCGACCAAGGCACAATTTGAACACAACTAGAACATTCACCATAACAATTACAAGCACTATTTTAGAAAATATTATAAGAAAAGATATGGCTAAAACGTGAAACTAGAAGTGTACATGGTGGTTTATACATCCTTAAGTTTCATTTTGGTGCAGCATACCTCTCAAAACACATCCATACCAAATGGAAGAACCTCGTCCCACCTGAACATCGCCAATGATAGATGCACTTGGGGCCACAAATGCATCCTTGTCAACCACAGGAGCTTTGTCAAATATGTTCATCAGTGTCCTATGCCTAGACACTACATAAAAAAAAAATTATATATATATAACCATCACTAATAAAATCCCAAGTTAATAGTTTTAAGAGGGTATGCAAAGTCTAGAGGAATTAAAATTAAAACAACAGATGTTTATCAAAGCTAAAGAACTTCATGCATGAACATGATCGCAAAAAAAAGCATTTGACTATGGCCACCAAAGCCGAGAAATCTTTAAAGACGATAACAAAAAGGAAGTAATGCCTTGCATGGGGAAAACTAATCAAACCAAAGAATTAGTTCTTATAGAATACAATTGTAACAAACTAAAAATATGGAACCCCTGAACTGGTTTCCAACATCAACCAATTTCACCTTCAATAATTCTTTTAGAATTTGAGACCACAACCATCCTAACTCTATCGCCAGAGTGACAGACTACTAATCAAGCTCCATATTCACCAAGTCCAAGTAGGAGCAAGGAAAAGGGACAACAAAACTAGCAATAAAGAAACATCCAACAGCTTCAAAAGCTTTGATCAACAATGAAATCTACTCAAGAATACTAAAAAGTTCTCCAATCTGATAACAACCGGATAGTAATCTACATAGAAATATGCACCACCAAAGATATGAATATAAGAACAGAAGAATATAAGAATCCAACAGCAAACCTCATCTTCGGAACTCTGCAGAACTCTTTAGCTATGACAACACACCTCTTCTTTGCTTCAGATACCTATCTATCTATTCCCATTGTTATTCCAACTTATGATAATATTCCATGGTAATTTATATAGTTTTGAATATCTCCCTTGTTCTTGTAACTAAGTATTAGAGTCCTCCTCCTACATTCACTAAGCATTTTTAAGTATGGTATTTTATTAAGAGAGAAGGCTATTTCATGTTCACAATGATGAACACAAAGTAACTTAATAAATTACAAAGAATTATACACAATTGCAAAGTGAATCTTGGAACTCAAGAATGGAGTTGCTGTGTGTAAAACCGCACACATGAGATCAATTGAACAAAGCTGAAATCAACAAGTATTCCAACTCATCTCTTGGTATCTCTGTATCTTCAAAAGCGCAGGTATTAAGTTCTCTCTATAATATCCGTATCAAACATATCAGAATAAGATTCTAAACATCCGAAGAGTGCTTCCCAAACCAATTCCTCCACCCAAACAATAAGTCTACTATTGTCTTTGAAAACACCCAATGAATCCCAAACACCTTAAAAACTATGCTCCACAAAACATATGCAACATCAAATTGGAGCAGCAGATGGTCCATTGTTTCTCCGCTACACCGGCACATACAACACCGACCAAATAAAGAGAAACCTCTCTTGATAATGTTGTCATAGGTAAAAATCTTCCCCCCAAGCTTCTGTCCAACCAAAGAAAGACACCCTCTTTAGGGCCTTAACCATCAAATACACTTCCAAGGGAATGAAATAGCATTGGTAACTCAAATAACCTTATACTAAGAATGAACGTCAAACTTTCCACTTCCGTTCAAATGTCACCTCATCCTATTACACCCTTCTTGCCTAGGCACCTGTGAGTTTATAAATTCTAGCAAGGAAGTTACCCACTCTAACTCCCAATCATGAAAGTCATAACATCTCACGTTCCAACTGCGTTCCACCCATCCAATTGCCTATCCAAGACTGAATATACTGAAGCATCGCTGTCAAATGTGCATGCATACTGGTTAGGATACAAATCTTTTAGAGAATAGTGTCCACTCCATTTATCGTGCCAAACCCTTACTCGTGTGTCATCCCCTACATCGAACGCCACATGCTAGAAGTTTTCCCAACTTGCTCTGATACTATGCCAAAGGCTACACCCATGAGTCCCTCTACTTGGTTTTGATCTCCAACCACCCCCATTCTTTGAAGCTATCACCCAATGCCATAAGTGTGTATCTTGATTCAAGCTCCCTATCTTCCAAACCCGTGAACCACCTTGAGCAATAGGTGAACAAACAATATTCCACGCCACCAAAGAGAATTTGAACTCCTCTTCTAAGGCACCCAACATGAAATTCATCTGTACTCTCTCCAGCCTATGCCTACTCACCCAAGTACTTTCAAATTTCAATGAGAATTTCATTAGGTCCCACGGCTTTTCCCATTTCCATCTCTTTAATGTGTCCTTTATCTCAGTCATCCTAATTCTTCAAACAAACCTATGATTTTTATCCTCAATTTGGTTATTTAATTCACTCAAATCTATTGCATTCCTTCCTTCAAAAAGCTTATCAAAATAACTTTTCAATCTTCTTTTAATTCCCTCTTCCTTTACCAATACCCGTTGATCTTCATCTTCAATGCACTTGGCACAATTTAAATCTCTTGTTTTCATTTCCCTTGTCTTAGCAAGTTTATAAATATCATTTTCTCCATTATTTGTCCTCAATTTGCTATATAATTCATCATCAGTCTTAGATCCAGCCTTCTTGGATAGCTTATTTTTTTAATTACTCTTTGCCGTTTTATAATTTTTCATAAGTGGAATTTTTCTCTATATCTAGGTAGGCTTCTGTAAATCTCTCTTAAAGTAAGTGAAGTTTGAACCTCCCATTCTACCACCAAATATCCTTATTCGATTGTCCAAATCCTTTAGAATCTCCAAGTAATTCTTTAGCCACTCTTTAATTTAACTAGCCATTTCATTCCACATCTTATCAACATCTTTATACATCTTCGTCTAGAGACTAGACACCCCTTGTCTTCTTTGACCATTTTATCTTTAAACACAACTTTTTTCTCTCACTTCAAACCCCACCACCTAATTCTTGAGTTTCTCTCACTAACATCTCCTATTCTCCATCTTCTAATGCAAATATCTAGCACCACCAACCTATATTGAGTGGAAAAAAGTTTAGCTCCAAACCAGGATTGGAGGAAAACTTTGTCTTATTGAATGGCTATGCTCTCTCCTGGTATCAACTTACAATCTTTAGAACACCTACTATTAACTTTTCAAGCAAAGATGAAATCTATTTGACTATCGTTTGTCTCACTTTTAAAGATAATTGAAGTCATTAAGTGTGAGTCCCACTTCTTGAACCAAGTGTTCATTAATATCAAATCATATGCTGTTGTAAAAAAGTCTATAATGACATCTTTTGATTCATTCCTTAGTCCATATCCCTGGCCTCCAAAAAAATCTTTAAAAATTCCCCCACTATCTTTTCTTTGCATTACCATTTAGGTCTTCTCCAATGAAAATATTATCCCCATTTGGTACCCCCCTTTACTAAATTCGTCCATGTCGTCCCAGAATTCTTTCTTAGCAGATTCTTCACGTCCTATTTGAGGAGCGTATGCACAAACTAGGTTAACTATTTCTTACAAGTAAATGTATAAAATTTAGCTGCTTTAAATTTGAAAGGAAACCATGGCAATAGTGGGTGCCTCCAATGGTGAGCAGTAGGGTCTTTATAGGCACTATGCAAAAGGTGTGATTGTTATGGAATTTACAAACACCCGTGTCTGACTGGAGCGCCATACTCTACTATTAGTATTATCTATGAAGGAAAATCCCTACCCAATTTCTATTTTTATCTTTTCCTTATATGGTTATATAAGACCATAATGCATATTCAATTTCTCTACATTTCTCACTTTTTTTTTTTTTTTTTTTCATTCTTCTCCTAGACATTACAAAAATAAACTCAACATTATTAGTACATTACCTCAGAAATAAATAAATAAATAAATAAGATCAGAATATCCTAACACACATCTTTTTGTATCTTATCAAGAGCCAAACAGTCAATTTTATAGCATGTTGAGAAAGAAAAAGAAAAAAGAATCATCTAAGATTAATGCATAGCACAAATTGCTGCTATTTAATTAACCAACCTCAGAAATAATATAAATAAATAAATAAAAGTCATACATACTTCGTTCTTTTAAGAGTATCTGATTGGTGCATTTTTAAAATTAAAGACCTAAAAAAAAGTTGTTTGATTAGAAACAGTGGAAAAATGAAACGATATTAATGGAAATCTGGGTATGTATGTATTATTAGAAAAGATGGCAAAGGATAGAGTAGGAAATAGCGTACGTTGTTCTTGGAAGTAGTATTTGCCTTGGAAGCGACAGCCGAGGCGATCAAGGGCTTGGCCGGTCTCGCGGATCCAGAATCCGACGGTGTAGATTGCTTTTCCCAATGTTCCCATCTTCTTCTTCTTCTTCTTTCTGTCTCGATGGGTTTGATTTATTAAATCAAAGACTGTGGAATTTGCTATCTATTTATTCAGCTATTGAGTGGAAATGGTGAAGAAGTAAGTAGTAACGAACAGTAAGGTCACTCTGTGTGGAAGTGATGAGTTGTACCCCAAATGGACAGGACAGTGTAATCTGGTATGCAGCGCCAGTGGTACCTTTGCTTATTGCACCTCACCTGAGCTGAACAACGCCTTATCTATCCTACCCCTACTTTCGAGAAATTATAAGCGACTTGTGATAAACCACGTCATATATGCACCATTCTATTAAAATTTATCTATTTAACAATAGTTTAATAAATTTTATATTAAAAAAAAAGACAAAACTTAATTACAATTAGGTACTTAAGCCTAACTGCTAACTTCTTCAATTAAAGATAAATAAAAAATAAAAAATCTATGATTGGGGACGGTCAAGGTTGGATAACGGGGCTGAGAACAAGTCGTTGGGTGGCAAACAGTGGGGGGTGAGGAGGGAAGATTCGATTGATAAGTTTTGAGTTGAGTGGAAAATGAAAACATAAACCAATTTTCATCATAAGTTGGTTAATCACAAAAACAGTTTCAAGTTGACCAATATTTTTCGTCACCCCAAACACCCATGAATGCGGAAAATATTTCCAGAAATCAATTTCCATCAAACAAAACATAGTGTAAATTTAATCGTGTATATAAATATTACGTACTCCAACATTTCAATTGCAACTCATTGACCCTTATGAATGGGCAATAGTTTATGTTAACAGTGACGGTCGACAAGTGTTTGAAGGTAACGGCATTTCATTTTGTGATTAACAATGATTGAGTTTTGGTTTGTATGGAGATACATGAATGGGCAATAGTTTATGTTAACGGTGACAGTCGACAGGTGTTTGAAGGTAACAATATTTTATTTTGTGATTAACAGTGATTGAGTTTTTGGCTCGTATGGAGATTCAGCTGACAAAGGGAGGTGAAGGATTGAGAGAGAAGGGGAGAAGAAAATAAGAGAAAAATCCCGTTGCAGTAGGTTAGCATGTAGAGTGAAGAAGACAAGTAAAGGGATACATGGTGATGTCACAACAACTTAGAGTAATAAATTATGGGTCATGTTAACGAGTGCCGTAAGGCATTAGTTAACAATCCAATTAAAGAAAATTTTTATGAGAAAAGAAAAAAAAAACAATTAATGTTTTGACAGCATTTTTCATTTTCCATAAAAATAATGTCAAAACTTTCTTAAAATGAATTCTTAACCAATGCCCCAACGGCACTCGTTAACATTTCCCATTAATTATATCACACAATGATTTGTTCTTCTTGTTTATTTATTTATTTATTTTATCTTTATTTTTTTGTTTGATAAGTTATAAATTTCTTCCAAGGTTATACATTGATTCCGGATCAGATTCATTCAACAAAGGCATTGTAACCCCATGAAGCAAATTACATAGGAAAAAACACTTGGTTGATAATATTTGAGCAAACATACAGAATTATCATGGTCACTTTCATTATTCTCAATGTCAAATAAAAATAACAGGAAAATTGTGCTCCAATGAATGGTTATCAAATTATGGTAACAGTGACACACACAAGAGATTTGAGCTTCATTCTTCCATGTTTCTCTCAAAAAAAAAAAAAAAAAACTCTTTCATATATTATTATTTTGACGACCAATTCTTACATCACCAACAAATCTTTAAATGCTCTTTACAACACTCTGGTTACAGTAACTCCTTCAAATTTTCATACTAGGGCTTCTCTTATTTACCACACTAGCTTGTAGGTTTACCTAGTTCAACTTTCTTATGCTAATCCTCAGCATGTTCAGCTCTTCACTAACTAACCATTATAATAATTCATATAGGAATCTAACAAAATAATGTAACTCTACAGAATAAACCCAAATTAACATTTCTCTTCCCAGAAGCAGGATCCAATAGAGACATTTATAGAAAAGTTGATAGTATTAAAGGTGCTGCATAAGCACCATTCATACCAACATTACTAATGTTTATGCAAGTGATATAAAACTTGGGCAGACAGGCATGCAGCAAGAAGTCTATCAGCCCATCATAATTTAGTGGTCACAGCCATTCTAGTTAGTTTCCAGGTAAGTTACTGCCTCAAGCTTTCAACAATGTAGGATGCATACAGGTCCCTGCAACGGAAACCATTCATACAAGGGAAACAACTGTGATCATAAGTTCAAGAAAATACAAACTTTGGTTGCTCAAAAAAAATCTACACTCATTCATAAAAGGAGATTAAACAAGAAAATTATAGAGCTTGATTTCATAAAAAGAGAGAAGACATGAGAAACTCACATGGAGTACTTGATGGCTTCAACGGCAGACTCAGCTGGCAGGAAGTCTTCCACATCAACTTTCTTGTTTTCATTCTTTTTGTCTATAATAGGCTTTGAGTGAAAGGTCTACAATGCAGCCGAGTACAGATTGCGAACATATAACCAGAATTTGAAAATAAAATGATCTATCAATCTATAAATGGTTTGCAATAAATTTATTGGGTAAATGAAATCATGCATGGATATAGTGAAAACAGCATTGAAAATGTCATTTCTCAAACAAATAATTCATGAGCACAACGTAGCCGACCAAGACCACCCCCCCCCCCCCCCCCGGCGCGCGGCGACCACAACCAAACCCCCCATAAAAGAAAAGAAAAGAAGAGAAACAAAGTCTAAGAGCAAGTATACATAGTAAATGAGTGAGAGGATACAGTCCTCAAAAAAACGGCGGATTTCGGCAAGCCGATGTGGAGGAAGCTCCTTGATGTCCTTGTAATGGCGGAACTCAGGATCATCAGCACATACTGCTATGATTTTGTCATCCTTTTCACCCTGCATCAATATTTTTACAACTGGTAATTCCTCATGCAAATTTTTCCTAAACCTGATGCCCATAAAGAGATTAGAAAACATTGGATAATTTAAAAAATTTAGAAGCTAGTTGATAATATCATAGGGAAAGCAACAGAAACTCCCCTGGCTATTACATCACTAACCACTGCAGCTGTGCTGTATTAAATATCACCGACCTCTCTTGAAGATTGGCATCAAATATAGAGCAGGATTTTTTTTTTTTTTTTTTCTTGAGATAAAATATATACCAGGACGTTGAAAGGCTGAAAGTAACAGACATTGATGCTAGATCAATACCAGGGAATTCATTCTCCCTTTCATGAAAAGGTCCAAGGTAGGACACTCAACTTGGACCCCAACTTAAACGCAAAAATCAGATAACCCAAGCAACTTGTAGGATATATATGATGGGATAGTTATTACTTCATAGTTCATACCAACAGTATACTCACCCCGTACACACCATGTGTAAAATATGGACATTCTTGGAAAATGTGGACACCTGGTGTCCACATTTTACACATGGTGTGTATGGGGTGTGTAAACTGTTAGTGTGAAATAATAATTTTCCTACAAGATAATGCAGGGAGGCACATAATACGACACAAGAAGGAAAAAATTTTGTTCGGTATTACCCTTAATGCAGGAAGTCACTTAATATAAGCATATAACACACAAAAAAAGGAGAAATTTTGTCCAGTAATATCCTTGGGGAGCTAATTTTTATATTTCCCTAACAGCCCCTTAAATCTGTGATATTATGTTATTCAAATAAGAAATAAATGTCAGAACCACATTATAGGCAGCAACAGATAAACCATTTACCTGGTCAATCATAGGCATTAATCCAATAGCACGAGCACGGAGGAAAGTACAAGGTAGCACAGGCTCCTATGCAAGAAAGTCCAAGAATAGAATGTTTAAGTTCAGAAATTAAAATAATTGATACTGTTTTCACTGTGTAAAAGGTTAATGTGTCTAAAAGAAGCTACCTGCATCAGTATCAGGACATCCATGGGATCACTGTCTTCACAAATTGTTCGTGGGATGAAACCATAGTTGTGTGGATAAACAACAGATGAGTAGAGAACACGATCAACCTATTTTAAAAACTCATATGCTTGAGTTATTTTCTTAATGTAGCAAATACATAAAATTTACATAACATGCCAATACCCTAGAAACATTGATGGCAATATAAAGGTCTATATAAGCAAGAGCATTTATATGATCCTCCTCACATAAAATAACAGGATCTTATAAGTAGGAAAAGAAGGATTGTGGATTATGATAAAATTAATTTCACTGTAACCTTACTTACATGCATGAATTATAGGTCTTCACAACCCTTTCAAAGATGTATGTATAAAAAAGAAAATATTCACCTCTGTTGCTTAACAGAGTTGAGATTATCAAAAGGTAGACAATTAGCATCTAGTTAAATTTTTATGCTTTTTGAAAAACTTCATGACAATAAGACTTATGTATAGCTTTTAGGGCAGTTGAAGGTGGGAACATTCCATAATGCAATGGATGCCCTCCAAAGCAAATTGTATGACGATGACTAGTAGCGGAACATACAAGTAAATTGAGTATAACCTAAATGAAATAAAAAAAACAAGCTTACTACTAGAAACAATGCATCTGAACAAGAACATATAAACCTCATACTTTTATAAGGCCACTTGTCTTGTCAAGCTCGTACTTAACCTTGCTGCCTTTTCCAATTTCAACAACCTGCCACACAAATTCACATTGGGATTTGAAAACCAGAAAGATTTTTGATACACAAAATATATTTCTTTAGACACTGAGAAAACATATATTATACACACCAGGATTAATCATTAGAGAAAAAAGATCTTATTTAAAGAAATGCAAGATGCTTTGATGGGTGTGAAAGGACTATGGTAGAGCTGAAAGAGATTTTTATGAAGATACCGCGCTCGAGTGGATGACAACTTCAGGGATGTTTTCCTTCTCAAATTTAGTTGAGCTTATTGATTTGTGTAGTTTTAGAGTATTGTAGTGATGTTCAGGTAGTAAACTCTCAGTGTTCTAGTGTTCAGTTTTTATAATAAAATTTATTACTTATCAAACAAAAAATAAAAATAAAAATAAAAAAATAAACAAGAAGAAGAAATCATTGTGTGATATAATTCCAGAAAGGTCATTATAGCTTTCTGTTTCACATGTCTTGTTAAATAGCAGGGTCCTCCCCATTGGCGAAACAACACAATTCTATTTGGTTTACATTCTTATCCACCATACTAGTGCAAAAACAAGCTCTCAGTCACTTCTACTTAATGTAGACATTGATATGGAAGTTTGACTGAATTAAGAGAAATCAGCAAAATATACCATACATACATCTAGCAGATTGCCCATAGGCCCATAATACTTGCTAATGATTCTTTTAGAAATTCGTAACAAGAAAGATTTAAGAAAACAAAACTTACACAGTTGAAAACTGATGGAGCACCTGGTCCTGCATAGGCAAAATTATTGAGCATTAAGCGCAAGTCACATAAACATTCATACAAAGTAGACTAAAAGCTGAACAGAGTTTTACCAATCTCCAAGTCATGCCAAGGATGGGCAGCTATAGATCTTCGGGACATTGAATTAAGGATCCTCTCATTGAGAACCACCTGTGGGAACCCCGACGAAGTTCTCCCACTCGCTTCTCCACCGTTCTTAGCCATGTTCAACCTTTACAATACCTTAATAAACATAAGAATGCAATCGTATAACCATCCTCAATAAACTTTGTTTAAATTAAATTATTAGGCTCTGAAAACAAATTTCACTTCAGAAGAAATCACACAAAGAACTGAACTGCAACAATGACAAAAAAAAAAAATAAATGGATGGCATGTAACAGAGAATATTTTCCTTCAAATAAGTGATAAATCACACCCAAAAAACTACAAGAACAAGTGGAGACTGCTAGATTTCCAAGTTAACAAGTGAACATTTCTTAGATCTTCGCAGATGGTGCAATAAGGACCCTTAAAAAATATATATTATTATGAACCCAAAGTCTAATCAAAATACAGCCACCAAACTGATACACAAGGAGTAATTTCGCAAAACAGATTAACTAAATTGATAATCAGCAGATTCACAATATTTATAATTCTGACAAAGGTACTTCAATTGGTAGTTGAAAACATCATGCACCATCAAGAACAAGCATAAACAAAATTTCAAAGAAGAACCCAACATTTCTTTAGTAATTTACTTGTCATCTAACCCAAGTAGAACAATCATAAATAAAATCACAGGTAAGAGCCCAAAATTTCATGAATAAGTACTCAACATTTAACCCAATTAGTAAAAATCCTAATAGAACTCACAAACATGGGCAACATAATAAATTATTTAGCTTAAAAAATGAAATAAAAAAGTTGGTAAAGCATTATTAACAAAGCTGATAACCAAAAAATTCTAGAAAAGCAGAAGCAACAAACAGAACAACATTAACAATCAAATAAAATAACAAGAACAATAACGAATTCTAAAAAGAGCAGTCACAGACTCACAGTAAACCAAACAAAACCCACAAACGATATCAACATGCACTTGAAAATCACATCAAGATACAGTCTCTTTAGAAGGTTTCATCAAATGGGTATTCACCAAAGTTACTCTTTCAGTCAAACACAACAAAAATTTTCAAAACAACCCCTTTTTTCTTTCTTAATAATTACAAGCCAAACAAACAAAAACAAGTTGTTCGCCGCCGCCATTGAGATTTGAGAAAAGGGATAAGAAGCACTCACAGTCACAGATAGACAGCCACTGAAAATCCCCACTTTACGCTAAGCTTTCCTCTTTGTGGGTGTGTATGTGTGTGTGTGTGTGTAGAGAGAGAGAGAGAGAGAGAGAGAGAATTTGAGAGCTCAAAATAAAAAATAAAAAGAAATTATTTAAACAAAGAGGGTCGGTGCTTGTCATTTCACTGAGGTTCAGCGGTCAGTCATAAGTGAATACGCGCCGTTCGATTTCAACGGAATGAATCGGACGGCTGTGGGTGCTGAAATGTGTCCGAGAGCTTGATTTTATTCTCGAAAAGTGGGAAACCTAGGAAAAAACCGGGCACTAAAATAAAAATGAGTAGAGCTGATACTGTCACTGAGGTTGCAGATGAAGGCCTAATGAATGGACTCCACGTAAGGAAAGTGATCACAATTGTCTGTAAGCATTCCCATTAAAGCTTCTAAAAAATTTATAAGCTGTTTTGTATACGTGTTTAAATACGTATTTTCAGTTTTTAAACAATATTATATATATTTTTACACACTTTTTATCTACATGTATTCTTAAAAAAATTAAAAACTGTTGTTTAAACACACATACCAAATGGGCCATTAGCATTTACTATCTCAAAAACCAATTTTATAACATATAGGGTCCGTTTAGATTGAGCTTATTGTTGCTGAAACTGAAAACTGAAAACTGAAAACACTGTAACAAAATAATTTTTAAATATGTGAATAGTACCGTGGGACCCATTTTTAATATTTTTTATTACATGAACAGTGCATGAACAGTGCACGCACTATTCATGCACAGTGTTTTTTTGTCTCTCATAGTCAACATTAGCGGCTGGAAAAAAAAAAAAAAAAAAAAAAAAGAACCAAAACGCGAGACTGAAAACGTGCCGCAAGGATAATCTCTATCCAAACGGCCTCATAAAGAGCACTCATATCCTAAAATTCTATCACATTTTATTTTACCATCCCCAAAAGCTATTTTATCAATTATACAATATCATTTTACAATATTCTCAGCATCCCAACTTTTATTTTACAATACAACACATTAAAATAATATTTCTACACAATAAAATAATATATCCCAAAACCCAAATAAAATTAAAAACTCAAAACCCAAAAACTAGTGAGAGAGAGAGAGAGGAATTGATAAAGTGAGAGAGAGAGAAATTGATAAAGTAAATGAATAAAATATTAGTTTTTTTTTTTTTTTGAATTGAGCAATAGTGCAATTCTACCTTTCTTGCATTTTTTTTTTTTTTCTGCAATAGTTGGTTTTTACTAATCCAGATGTGTGGAGAATTTTAGGCTTTTATGCTAAATTTTCCTTACATATAACATATGTCATTCCCAATGTAAATGCTCTAACACATCACTTTACAATATCTCTTACATCAAAACTTCTATTTTTTTAATATTTCATTTAAATATTCTTTCTTTATTTTTTTTATTATTTCTCACTTTCCCTCTATCTTTCTCTCCCACTATCTCTCCATCTTTCTCAACCCGGTCTAGAAGCTTCTCCCTCTCTATGATATTATGCTCTCAAAACCTCCAAGGCTTGAGCTTTTCAAGCTCATCACCTCTAACCACGGCCACAACCACAGCCACCACCACCAACCACAACCTCAACCCCCAACCACCAAAAAAAAAAAAAAAAAAAAAACCTCACGGAACAAACTGTAGCCAAAACCCACCACCCCAGTAACCCCAGTCTGAACATCAACCCCAATCTAAACCCACCCACAACCCCAATCCGATTTTACAAAACCCACCCACTCATACCCACAACACAAGGCTCGTGATGGCTCCAGCGAGGCAATCTTGAAGAGTGCGAAGCTTGCAGTGGTTCCGGCGAGGCAGACTGTCGCTGTGAGAAAAAGGGAGACAGAGAGCATAGAGAAAGAGGGAGACAGAGAGGACAGAGAGGCAAAGAGAAAAAGAAAAAGAGACCTGGAGAGAGAGAAAGAAAGAGACATGAGAATAAATCTTAAAAAAAAAAAATCGTGCTATAGTGAGCTGTTATCAATAACAGCTCACTGTAGCGATGTGTCCAAATTTTTGACATTTGAAATCTTTGATGAAGTGAGATTTTTTGTGTATTGGTGCTAAAATTTAGCTTTTAGCATATTTAGTATCCTTAATGGGAATGCTCTAAGGATGAGCCAAGCTTTCTGTGTTTTTTTATAATTGTTAACTACGTAATTTTAGAAGCTTCTCTTTTTCGAATTTTTGGGTTTTTGTACACTTGGAGCTTATGGAGTGGATATGCCATCTCAACTGGGTAGTAATATTCTCTCCAGCATTTTGAGCTTTTTTTTTTTAAAATATTTTTCTTAATTAAAAATTTGACTAGGAAAGTAAATATTCCTAATATTATCACATGAATTAATCAATTCAATTCGGATTATTCAATATTTTTTAATTAAAAAATATGTTGAATTCTCCAATAGAAAAAATTTAGCCACAAAATTAATTGTAATCTAAGACTACAACCTTACTCAATATCTTTTTTATTGGAGATAAATTTTAACAAAGGGTAATTATTGGTACTCCCAGAGTATTTAATAATTGGGTCATGCTCACGAGTGCCCTTAGGGCATTGGTTAACAATCAATTTTAGAAAAGTTTTGACATCATTTTTATGGGAAATGAAAAAAACTGTCAAAAAATTAATTGCTTTTCTTTCTTTCTCCATAAAAATTTTCTTTAAATGGATTATTAAACAGTGCCCTAAGGGCACTCATTAGCATTTCCCTTAATAATTTTCCTTTAACAAATCCACAATTAGATTACATCTTATTCTTATATCCTTCATGTTTGCAAAATTTCTAGAAAATTAAAGATTAATAGCTATATCATCAATAAATTATTTAAATGGTAAGTTTTTAAAATTTAAAATTATGCATAAAATATAAGCTTATAAATCATATAGTAAATAATATCCGATTGACACAAAATTTGATATGTGCATTAAGAATCTAAAGAAAATACAATTCAACAGTTAGATTTTCAAAATATGTAATAATATTTGTTTTAGGCTACAACCAATTTTGTAGTTAAACTTTGTCTTTCTGCAATAATCCTTTTTTTTTTTTTTAGAAACAAACACACACAAGAAAGAAGAAAAGAGGTTTTAACACAAAAACACACCACCATAAACTTCACTCAAAAATCATGATAACTTTAAAGGAATATAGGGCTAATAAGTTTTCTTTTATTTTTCATGGATGTCATGCAAACAATATCAATTAGTTGACACTTCCTGATGTTTCAAATGGAGATATTAATGGGTCAAATCTCTCATCCCTTGTTGTAACCATCAAATTATAAAATTAAAAAAAAAAAAAACCATGAATGAGTTAGATTCTAGTTCTATAAAAATAAAAAGTAAAAAAATAAAAAACTTGTCTATCCCTCTATTTGAGTGTAAACCAATTTTCAATATGCTTGAGAGTGATTAAACATCACTCGAAGCAGGAAACTGACTTGCACAAAGAGGAGTGAATTCGGAATAGCCTAATTTAATAGGACTTCTTTGTGAAATCACAAGTTAACAATAAAAACATGAAAATTAGAGAAACTTTATTGATAGTAATAACGAGATTACAATGCCTAAATTACAAAAAGCCTAAGTTACAAAGTCTAATTCATGTGAGGTGAATTTGATGCACTCACAAGCATGAAGTAATAACCTTCAGATTATGAGAGAGAGAGAGAGAGAGAGAGAGAGCGAGAGAGAGAGAGAGAGAGAGAATGTCTATGGTTTTGATAGATGATTGCGCGTGTCTTGTGTGAGACTGTGCTTTTCTATTTATATATGGAACTTTGACAATTAAAGTTGTTCCTTGTCGCGTGTTGTGTTGCAATTGCTCTTCTCCCCCCCCCCCCCCCCCCCCAAAATCCTAACTAATACTCCTCCAAAAACTGTCTCTAAGTAACTCCTGTTATTCACAAGCTTTTCATGTGCGCCTTTCACTCAATTAGTTCCATGCAAGAAGAGATTGTGATTATTCACGTGACTTTCATGTATTCTTGTTTGGACCTATACATGAGTTGTTCCTTATGGCTTGAGGCAATTATCATGACTTGGATATCAATAAGATGACGCCACTTGTCTTTCTCTAAGAACTTTATTTACTGTTATTGTATCAACGACATATATCTTATATAATCTTTTACAATATCATCATATATTATATAATAAAAGTTGGGCTTAGAAGCCGTTATTACACAAAGTGGTTTCACCAAATTATATAAATTTTTTTAGATGTTAAAAATATAAACAATTTTTTTTGTTTGTTCTTATCTTCTTCTCCTATAATTTCTAAATTGATAAAATTTTTAATTTGATTGCAATCCAAATTATTCATCTAATCCTTTTATTATTAATTTATCTATAATTTCTAAGTTACTAAAAACCTTAATTTGATTACAATTCAAATTATTCATCTAATCCGTTTATTATTATTATTATTTTTTACTATTTTTTCATTATTAAAATGCTAAACTATTATAGAAAAGTATCTTAAAATATATGTGATTTGAGGCACATATTATCAACATTGAGGTTTTATGTATTTAAGTATTATGGATGTAAGGTTTTGTGGTCGTGGATCTTGTAACTTTACACTTTATTCTATATTTAAAATATTATTTTATTAATTTACAATATTTATTCAATACTTAAATTATATATGATTATTGATTAAACTTGTGCATCGCATGGGCTTAACACTATATAAATAAAGTAATGGTTTTGATATTTACCACATGTAATAAATATTATATCATATTTATGTAAATTAAATATTTATCCCAACACTCTCATTTGCATTTTTCTTATTTGTAAAATTTACTTTTTAACCATGTTCACACCATTGTCAAGGAGGATCGTGTTATTTTACACATAAATAAATGATGGGGTTTAGTTTTGTGGTGGGTTTCGAGGAGGATTTTGTTAATTTGTTCAATGTGAAAAGTTTACATGTGTGTGTGTTTTTTTTTTCACATAATTATTAAAGTACGAAAAAATAGTTTAAAAAAATAATTGTTTTATAATAAGTGTGGGGCCCTATCGCGCTTACCGCGCTGGCCCACTACACGCGGCCCAAAGCCCGCGCCGAGGATAGTGCTAAGGCCGAGGACAATAGGAAAGAACCCAGAACGTCCAAGGCCCGCGCCGAGGATGATCTGTCCTCGGCGCACCGACTTCATTAAAGGGAAAATATCCCACCAACATTTTGGCCTTCTTAATGAAGACGTGACCAGCGGACCCAGTCGCCTCGATTACCTCAACTAATAGAAAGTCTGTAAAGGCAGCTGAGAACTAACATAAAGCCTGTAAACTACAGATGATGTGACAAACTCCTGTACACGACGATCAGATAATTGACAAGTGGATGGTCAAGATCAACGAAAAGAAGACTATATAACCAGCAAGATTCTAAACATGAGGGGGATCCTCTGGAGAAGAAAAAGAGATCCTCGGCTAGGGCCGAGGATCAATGAGCCTTACAAACACTTGGCCAAATGACAACGGAGGTGATCTTAAAAAGTGAGCCACTGTGAGGATCCTTCTTATAAAAACTTCTAAGTCCATTTCGTCTAGAGTGATCCGCCCTAAAATTCGTTGTTTGCCTGTTATATGCCTAGTCCTTCCTACCCATTCTCTACAAATTTTATTGTCTGGGGTCCATTACACTTTGAGCCCTTACAATAAGTAATACATTAGTTGAATTCAAATCATAGTTCAGCCATAATGGCATGTTTTGTAACATAGTTAGAACTCCACCTCATGCCCTCCTACCATCTACCTTTTAAAATAAAAAATACAAAGTTTTATTGCACAAAAGCTAAGGCGATTTGTCTCCATTAAAGTTGTAATTTTATTTCGAAAATCGTTTCAGTTTGTTTATTGGAATAAAATATATCAGTATTAGTGTATTTCAACATACCATTTTAGGATTATCTCTATTTTCATATTTTATAGATATATATATATATCTATATAACATGTCATTAAAAGGATTTAGGAAATGTAAATTGTTAAAATTAATATTTTTAAAAAAATTAACATACTATTATACTGAATTCTCAAATATTTAATCATTTCAACTAATTTAAGCATGCAATAATTTTTAAAATTTTTTATTATATGTGTTATTAAATCTACTTTTGCCTTTTGATACTATTTTTGTTTCAGTTTTTGCCAAAAAGGGCATGAGAAATAATGTTATATTCCAAATCAATCCTTTTTCCTTCTGATAACAAGTATTCTTATATAAATTTTATAAAATTAATCGTATAAATTATTTGTATATAAAAAATCAGTGTACTGTCTATAGGTAATTCATTCATGAAAAATCAATTCATTTACCCATCAATACATGACAATTTAATTTTTTTACGGGAACATATGACAATTAATTTATACATTGATATAAACATTAAAAGTTTCAATTTTGATGAGTTCGAAGTAGGGGTGTTCGCAGTGCGATGCGGTTTTGGGCCATTTTTAGCACCGAATTTTACGATGCGGTTTAGCTAAAATCATAACTGCACCGTACCTTATTTTTACGGTCACATGTGCGGTGTGGTGCGGTTTAGAGTTTAGCCAAAACCATAACCGCACTACACCTCATTTTTGCAATCACATGTGTGATACTATGTATAAGATGAGATTTGAAGTTGATATATTTTTCAAATTTTGGGCTTTTCCTACTCAGCCCAAAACTAATTTTTCCCTTTTTTTGGCCCAAGTTTTAAATTATTGAGCTAGTTTTTCTTTATTTTGGGTTGGTTTTTCTAGTCAACACTTGTTAGGGTTATTAAACTTTTTTTAAAAAAAAACTAGGGTTATTAAACTATTAATAATATATTAAATATTAAAAATAAATAAATATATTAATATATAAAGAGGATGCGATGCGGTTTTCTTATTTTAAAACCGCAAACCGCACTGCACCATTCGGTGTGGTGAGGTGCGGTGCACTATTACTTGCAGTGCGGTGCAGTTATGCCATTTTGTGGGTTGTTTTTGTGCAGTTTTTGTGGGTTGTGCGGTTTATGCGGTTTGGTGAACTCCCCTAGTTGGAAGGATAAATTAGCAGAATTTTTTTTTTTTTTTTTAGAGAAAACAGTTAGCAAAACCTTAGACCATTATGACTAATGTTTTTGTTTATTTCAATGTATAAAGTGTTTGAAACGGCTATATTTTTTGGCATGAAACTCGTGAGAGTTATGTTTTTGGCATGGAACTTGTGAGAGAATATATATATATATATATATATATATATATAAGAGGTAATATTTAAAAAGGAAGTCATATCCTTCTTCATTTATAAACAAAAAAAGAAGAAGAAAAGATCAGAAGCAAACTTGTTATGTATAACTAAGAGAGAAGGCACCAAAAAAATAAAAGTAAAAAAGACTGGTGGATTTTTTTATTGATCTTGAGTTTGTTGATAATTTTTGAAGACCCCAACTATGTATAAAAATCAGTTGTTTGCCTTAAACCCAACTAATTCAACAATTCAATAAAAACAATTATCAGAAGCGGACGCCATATATTAAAACTATCTCTTAAAAAAAAAAAATCAACAAATCCATGCCTCATTGCCCAACCACCTTGACTCTAGTCAAAGCACTTGATAAGCTTGGTGACAATATTATCCCACACAATGCATTGCCGTAGTGCCATATTGGGTGCATATTAAATTAAGAATGTGAAGCTAGCACTTAGGACTTAGGTCTTATACAATTTAGTCAAAGATTCTTAGAACCTAAAAAAATTCAAACCAACAAAATAATTAAGAATGTGAAGCACTTAGGGACGTTTGGTACAGTGAATGAAGATTACAACATGAATTATAATCTTTATTACTAGTAATAAAGTGTGTTATAATGTAATAACTAAACCTATTCATTAGTTTGGTTTTGAGTTATAGAGCCCGTTTGGATAGGCTGTTTTAAAAGCTTTAACGTGCGTTTTTATTAAAAACGCGAATACGTGTGCGTTTGGCACTGTGATCTTACTAGAAAATGCGTTCTTTCAAATGCAAAATATCACATTTTGAAACTGAAGTTGCAGCCAACTTTTTGAAAACAGAACTTAAAATGCAGATCTTGTAATACTTTTTAAGGCTTGAATACTTGATATACCCTCACGCATTTGCTAAAAGACAAAATCATCGGCCAGCAAATAACCTCACCTCCCTCACTTTCCAGCGACTAAACTGTGCTCAAGATCTCAGGCGGATGTTGGAACGGCAGTGGAGAATGTTGACACAACAAGAAAGAGCTCAATAGTTGCAGTATTGAAAATGGAAATGAGAAAGCACCACTTGTAGGAACACCATGTCCCCTAGCTCCTTTTTCCATGTTTACAATTAAAAGTTGTTCGTGTGAACTGTGAAGGAAATATCTGGTTTCTCTCTCTCTGCTATCTCTTTTCCACTTTCATTATTTGTGGTTGATATTTTTTTTTGGATAAGTTTGTGATTGATATTAGCTTTGGGGAATGAGAAAGTAATTGGGGTTATGTTAATTTAGTTTTTGCTTTTGATAATAATACTTTTTTTATTTAAAGAAAAGGTTAGAGGGAAAGTGAATATTATTATTATTTTCATGAGCTACTTCAAATATGATAGAATAATATTATCATAATATCATCAGAATTAAGTCTTTCCAGTCCTTTTTGGTAATTTGCACAAAAACAACAATTTTAGACTAATACTATACACAAATTTTACCAAACATTTTAATATAATTTTTAAAATTGTGCTTTCCAAATGCACATTTTAAAAACGCTTATTTTCAAACAGCTTATCCAAACAGGCCCATAACATTAGAATGAAATTTAACATTTATTTTAGGAAATATCTTACTCATACAATTATATCTCCTTAAAAATTATTATTTTTAAATTTAAAAGAGATATGTGTTATTTTTTATGATTTTTTATTTTTATAATTGTTAGATGTATATGGAAAGTTTGCTTATTTGGAAATATATTAAGCTTTGAAATTATTGCACTTACTAAGAAATAGCTAATACAATATTTTAAAGATGAATAATTATTCTTCATTTTGAAGAATAGCTATTCATAAGGAATGACTACTCATTGTAATAAAAATATAATCAAACTAAAAAATAATTAAATCATAGGAATAACTATTACATTACAACGCCTATTACAGTCTACCAAACATGCCCTTAGGCTATAGCCAACTTTGTCAAAGATGTTTATACAGGTCACCTTTATAACATTTCTTTGGGTTTTTATTTTTTATTTTTTTTGGTCCCATTTTCTAGAGGAAATTGATTGAAGAGGAATTTTAGATGAAACGCATTTAAAAGATATCATCATTTTTTTGAAACTTTTAATACTTAATATGTAAATGGCCTATGACAAACCGTCCAATTTTGTTTAAAAAGTTCTGTATATACAGATGAAAAGCACTTAGTGCTCATAACGTACCATCATGTTCTTGCCTATATCGAAGATTGAATCTAAACCATTCATTTGGTATCCCCATACTCTATTAATATGTTTGTCTTAATGAGTTAATTATAAGATTTCCTTTGTGTTAAAGAGTTTTGAGTGAATTCATTCCTTTAGAGAGTTCTGTGCATGCGAGTCCATTGGTAACTACTAGTATATTTTGATTATTTTCCTTTTCGTTAATTTCCTTAAGTCCTTGTTTAGATATTCTTCACAATTCTTCCTTCTTTTAATTATACATGTTTCTTTCTAAATTTTAAATTAGAGTCTTATTGATTTCCTTTTTTATGTTTAATTGCCTTTATTGAGTTGAATTAATTCTTTTATTAGATAGCCAAGTATATTGTTTATCTTTATACTTAAACAGAATTTTGAGGTGCTCTAGTATTTTTTAAGGGTAAATTAGACTAATATTTCCTGTGTTTTTGATGGTATTCTATTGAGATTTGCTTAAGTTTATATTTATTATTTATTTTTTTCTAATCGCATGATGTGCTAGTGTTTCATTGACCAAGAATATATAATATCATGTCATGTGGTCAATCAATTTCAAAATTTATTTTCTACATTATTTTATTATTATATTATTCAATAATTTAATCTTGTTATTGATAAGGAGGCTTCTTCTTTCCAAAACGATCTTGTAGTTGACATGACAGATACTTCTACTTTGTCATGAAAAATTCAGTGGTGAAAGCAGTGAAGCCATGGGTCACACCACCAAAGCTATAGTTTTTTTTTTTTTTTTTTGCTCAAAAAAAAAAAAAATGGCACTGAAATATGATATTTTTTTTTAATACGTTCATGTAAAAGAAGCTTAAAATATATTCATCACGTGGGTGTACTTTATGATATTTATTTTCCAGTAGTATTTAGAGGAAGATTGAATAGATATATAGTCTACTCAAAAAAAAAAAAAAAAAAAAATCAAAGAATCTTAATGAGAGACGGTCAAGACAAGAAGGTGTTAATTTATTTTATCATGAATTTTAAGTAATCACATATTTATTCCCAATTTTCTCGCTGCTTTCAATATTCAGATGAATTTTAAGCTGCATATACATCTCTGTCTTAAAAGAGGAAAAAAAAAAAAAAACAAACAAAAAACTGCATATACATCTCTCTCTCTCTCTCAATTGTTAATAAATTTTTATTTTAATAAGTGTTTTTTCCTTCATTAATGCATACCAAACATGTCGGCTAAGTGTGTAGGTATATATATAAATGATGATAAAAATTAGTTGCACTAAAGCTACGATTGGATACGGATGATGTCCAGCGTTTCATGTTTCTGCGTTTTTTTTTACCAACACCTCTTACACTGTTCATGAGACATGAATAATATATTAAAGCAAATGTACAGTGTTTAGAGGAGTGAATAGTAATTTAAAAATTATTTTTTATTACTTTCAGCAATAAATTTTCAGTAAAATAAGGAGTATCCAAACACACCCTAAGTCTAAGTGCCCATTTGATTTTACCTTTTAGAAAAAAAAAAAAAAAAAGATAGCTTTTTGTAAACATATATTTTGGTCTTTAGTGGGTTTTTAAAATCATATTTAATGGCCCCATTATTGTGATTTTACACGTTTTACATCTTTTGAGGTGAAAGCCACCCATATTAAAAAAAAAAAAAATTCGAAGTTTTTAATAGGATGTTTGGTAAGAGATTTTTAGTAACGTTATTTGTATGTTTTGAAAATATGTATGGATGAAAAAGTCTATGAAAATACGAGTAATATTATTTAAACATTAAAAACTGTTGTTTAAACAATTATAACAAACTGCCCTTTAAAATCTTCCAAAATCATAAAGCTAAACAATAGACTACTTTGAATTACAATATTAGATTCTCAAAAAAAAAAAAAATTTGCAATATTAAAAAAGATATAGCTTTTAAAAGACATTATTAGTAATGTAGTACATATGTATTCACAGCCCATTTGCACTATTTGTTTAGTAAATTTCTAGAGATTGTCACAAATTTATAAATATCCACAAATAAGCTAATAATTATTGTCGTTATTCTTGTTATAGTTGATAGAGAAATTACTTGAAAAATCATATATTTCCACAAAAATATGGCAGTAAACATCTATATACTAAAATTGGAGGAACATGTATGAATTCCCAGTCTTGAAATATGAATATTTTCACTTACCCGTACTTAAAAATTGTCCATAAGTTTTCCTGTAAATTTAGAGGGAAAAAAACACATAATTTTTAAAATAAAATCCTCTAATTTTTGGTATTGTTGTTTTACTCAGAAAAAGGGAGCTTTGGTATTTGAAAGTTAATATTGGTTGTTAAAACGTGTTCATTGTCCAATCCCTAATTTTATCTTGAAATAGTTAATCAGGCAATTATCTCTTGAAAGTAAACAACTTTCTCATTGTAACTATAAAAGTTATTTGTGTTGTACAACTTTTCAAAAAATGACTTGGAAAAAAGAAGAAGATAGATTTTGGCTTGAGAAAAATTTAATTATGTGCATTATCAATATATGTTATATATCCCATAAAAAAAACATATAATTATTTGTACATAGGTGCATGACACTATTGATCACTTATTCATTAAATCGTGATTCTTTGTACTTTGGTTTGACTAGAATTGTTTTTCAGTGTTCTTGAAAAAAAATTGTTTCACAGTGTACTCCTAATAGTATCATTTAATCTTTTTCATTCATCTTGTTATAATTTAGATGTAAGACCATAAAAGTTCTGATTCAAAAAAAAAAAAAAAAAAAAAGACCATAAAAGTTCTATAAAATGTCATATTTTTGCAAGAATTATTTACCCAGCTTCGTACCAATCAACTAGTTATCTCTCTCTTTCTCTCTCCATTTTTTTTAATGACTAGGTATCAATCTGCTATCACATAAACAATAATTATCACAGCTTCTATTTAATTATCAGCTTCTAAACGTGCTCCTTTACAGGTTGTCTAAACCACAATGATTTGTTCTGGGCATGGTGCATTTATAGTACTTCTTGCACTTTCATGTTTGATTGTGCCTATCACATATGCATCCAAATTACCATCAGAAGTACTGGATTTCATTCTTGGTGATACTATAAAAAATGCTGGTGGTAACACCAATCTCAGTGGAAAGAGATGGGCGGTTCTAGTTGCCGGATCAAATGGTTACTATAATTATAGACATCAGGTATAGATTTGACAAAATTATTTATACTTGTTTGAACATGTAAGTTTTTTGTTCATTTGCAAAAATAACTCAGTAGTTTTAAAATTGAATTTTTGGAAATGCAGGCTGATGTATGTCATGCATATCAAATATTGAAGAAAGGTGGGTTAAAAGATGAAAATATTATCGTGTTCATGTATGATGATATTGCATTCAATGATAACAACCCCAGACCTGGTGTGATTATCAACGAACCAAATGGTGCTGATGTTTATCAAGGAGTGCCCAAGGTCTTTTCTGCTACTGTCATACAATTTCAATTATGAGCTTGTTATAACATCCACTAACATTTAACAAAACTTAATTATCAGAGTTTAATTTATATTTCTTCTTGTAGGATTATACAAAAGACCATGTTAATGTAAAAAACTTTTATGCTGTTATTCTTGGAAACAAAAGTGCCCTCACTGGTGGTAGTGGTAAGGTTGTGAATAGCGGACCAAATGACCATATTTTCATATATTATACTGACCATGGAGGTCCTGGGGTTCTAGGTTAGTAATTTTACTTTAAATACCAAAAGTTGGATTGAATAATACAATAGTAAAGTTTCAACTACTTACAATACAATAATGTGAAGGTTTTTATTATCAAATACTAATATAATTGAGTTCATCATACTCTTTGTTAGCGATGCCTAATGGTGAATATATGTATGCCAAAGATCTTAACAATGTGTTGAATAAGAAGCATGCAGCAAAATCTTACAAAAGCATGGTAAGTTATCGACTTATTGTGCTCCCTTCAAAAATGATTAATTTGCAATATTTAGCTTGTTTAGTAGTATTAATCTTTTTTGGAGTTCAATTACTTAATATGGTTTTTTACTAACATGAAAATTATAGGTATTTTACCTTGAAGCTTGTGAGTCTGGGAGTATTTTTGAGGGACTACTTCCAAATAATTTGAACATATATGCAACTACAGCATCAAATGCAAGTGAGGATAGTTATGCAGCATATTGTCCAGAGGATTCTACAGCTGTTGAGGAATATGACACATGTTTGGGAGATTTATATAGTATTTCCTGGTTGGAGGATAGGTATGCAATATTTTGTATCATTATCAAAGTCATTTATTCTAATAACTTCTCTGAAAATATTATCTCAAAACAAATATACATTAGTTCTAATGATTTTATATTAAACCCGACACTATTTTTTTTTGCTATGTGGCTAATTTTTGGAACTCAAAATTTTGGAGCAGTGACAAGCATGATTTGCGCCAGGAAACGTTGCAGAAGCAATATGAAGTGGTAAAAGATTACTTCCTCTTGTAAATGTTTTACAAGACCTTATATTAAAAATGTCATAGTTGAATCTTAAAATAGTTCAATTATGTATTGTAGACTGTTTTTAAGTAATGATAAATTGAATCTTTTTGTAAATTGAAAAAAGAAACTAAAGAGCTTGCCTAAGAGGATTTCTAGATCTTCTTGTTAGACCCTCTATTGCTATGTCTCCTTGTCTTTGACCAATCATCAATTCAACCAAATCTTGTGGATGCAATTACAGGTTCAAAGGAGAACAGTAGCAGGTGTTTCAGATCGCAGTTCACATGTAATGCAATATGGAAACATAGAACAAAGTAATGAATGCCTCTACTATTACATGGGTACAAATCCTGCAAATGATAACTATACTTTTGTTGAAAATCCCTCTTCACCATCAACTCTGAGGGTTGTTAACCAACGTGATGCGAATCTCCTTCATTTCTGGCACAAGGTTTTTTGTCTTTCAATCATTTGTTACAACTACTTTCTCATAGGTTCTTTAAGTTATATGTCTCTTTTTTTTCTTTTAACAAAGTAATAATCATACTTTCTTGACCTTAAAGTCACTTTCATTTTTTTTTTTCTCAGTACCATAAAGCCCCTGCAGGCTCTCATGAAAAGCTTAAAGCTCAAAAGGAACTAAATGATGAGATTTCTTTAAGGAAGCATGTGGACTACAGTATAAATCATATTGGAGAGCTTTTGTTTGGAAATGGTAATAGCTCAAAAGTGTTGGAGACTGTTCGGCCAAGTGGGCAACCTATTGTGGATGATTGGAATTGTTTTAAGATGCTTGTAGGTCCTTGATTCCTTCTTTCAAGTTTCATGTGTAGCTAAATTGCTAACCTCGTGATTTTGATGTTAATACTTTTACCATTTTCATGCTGCAGGTAAGTACATATGAGAAATATTGTGGATCATTATCAAAATATGGGACGCAACACATGCGAGCAATTGCTAATATGTGCAATGCTGGGGTTACCATGAAGCAAATGGTTGCAGCATCAACTCAAACTTGTTTTATACCCCCTACTTATTAGCATTTCTGCAAAAATAGAATAACTGGATCAACCTGGATTTGCTTATCCTGCTCTAATGAGCTTCATATGTATGTGTGTGAAATTTAGCAAGCTGTTGGAATGGATGCATCTATATTCTGTGAATGTAGGTAGATTTGTTATATGACATTTGAATACAAAAGTATTAGAAGACTAGTCCATTATAACATATAAAGATAGTGGGCAGGATAATTCAGCCTAAAATTTGTGCCAAAGTATTTGAAGGAAAGAATTGAACCCCTTAACAATCACTATTAAACTAACTTATGTTGCATTAGTGAATAAAACTAAATAATAAAAAAATAAAAAAGAAATGAGAACAATAGCGGTACATAAGCATTTCAAACTAAAGAGAATGAAACTGTAAAAGCGTACAGTACAAACTTTTTTTTTTTTTTTTGAAATGAAGCTCGAACTTTCCATTAATATCTGAGATTGAAATACAACAAGGCAGAAAACAAAGCCAACACTAGCACTTTGATCTATCAAACATTAGCAGATTATGAAGCCAAGGGGGCTCGGTCCCTGTCTGAGACATCTCAGCCTTTCTAGCAAGCTGAGCTAGCTCATGTGCCACTTTGTTGTAGTCCCTTTTCAGATGCAGAACTTTCCAACTTCTAAATTGATTAAGCAAATTAAGAGCACCATGGATAACAGGGCCCATGGTTCCATGGCATGATCCTGAGTTCACCGCTTGGACAGCAATAACAGAGTCTGATTCTATAATTACCTGAGGAAGCTTTAACTCACCAGCCAAAAGAATCCCGGCCTCAATTGCAAGAGCTTCAGTAGTCTCCACATCATAGGATGCGTTCAACAAAACGCTTCTTGTAGCAACCATAATACCTCTACATTCATGTATCACTACCCCGACACTAGATCGTCTGCCATCGTCAGCTGTAGCTCCATCTACATTTATCTTGAACGTGTCTGGAGGTGGGGCTGCCCAGCCAACACAGGGGGCTGCTGCCTAAGAAGGTTTGCTGTTATTGCACCTTTATAGTCACACCGAAGCCTTTGGGCATAATTCCAAACCTGAGAGGGTGTGAGGTAAGGCTGTTCGTGTACCACCTAGTTTCTATTGTACTAGATTGACCAAGCTGTGACGAAGAAGATCACCATATCCATATTTGTCCCCTTTTCCATAATTTGCATAGCTATATCTGTGTTATTTAAGTTTCCGTCTCCCAAATTTATTGGACAGGTCTGCCAACTCCACCAAACCTCCCAGGCCTTCCTACAATGAACTAATGCATGTTTGATGCTTTTCGGACCCTTCTCACATAATGGGCATGAGCCTTCAATTCTGACCCCTCTGTTTTCCAAGTTTAGCTGAGTAGGTAGTCCATTCATACAGGTCCTCCAAGCGAAAACTTGAAGTTTTGTAGGTAGCTTCAGTTGGCACATCTTCTTCCAAAGGGGGGGTCCTATAGTCCCCATTTGAGCTCTCAGCTTCCACGGATGGATCCACTAGTACTAAAGCCACATAATAAGCACTCTTGACAGAAAATACACCACGTTTGTTTCCAATCCAGCCAATGGAATCCTCAGGTAAGTTAAAGCTGAGAGGAATATTTAGGATGGTTTGGGCTTCGAAGGGTAGAAAGAGGGAAATGGACAATATTAGCTTTCAAACGCCTTGTGTCCTCGTCAATGAGGGAGGAAACCATAGGAAAATCATCAAAGAGTCTCGGTGGGCTGCATACTCTATATGTAGTTGGGGTGGGGAGCCATTTGTCCTCCCAAATGTGTATAAGTTTCCCATTCCAACTCTCCACCTAGAACCCCTCCGTATGACCTCCAAGCTGTTATTTATGCTTTGCCAAGCGTACGAGGGATTGCTTCCAAGCTTCGCCCCTAATACATCTCCATAGGGGTAATATTTTGCTTTGTAGATGTGAGCCACCAAGGAAGTTGGGTTTGTAAGAAGACGCCAACCTTGCTTTGCTAGCATAGCTAGGTTGAAGGCTTGGAGATTGCAAAAACCCATGCCCCCTTGCCTCTTAGCCTTGCACATCTTTTTCCAGCCAACCTAAGCCATTTTTGTTTCTTGGTTTCTCTGACCCCACCAAAAATTCCTCATCATCCACTCCAAATCCTCACAGAGACCTTTAGGCAACAGAAAACAGCCCATAGTATAGGTGGGGACCGCTTACGCTACTGCCTTGATAAGAATTTCTTTTCCCCCCATTGAAAGTATCTTTTCCTTCCAACCCGAGAGTTTTTTCCCCACCTTTTCTTTAATTTCAGCAAAGACTTGGTTTTTGGACTTTTCTATTAGAGATGGGAGACCAAGATTCTTACCGTGTCTTGTATGTTGCATAGGTCCTAGGATGTCCATCACTTCCTCTTTCATAGAAGATGCTGTGTTGTGGCTAAAGAACACAGAGGATTTATTCGTGTTCACTTGCTAACCTGAGGCTGCTTCATACTGCTTAAGTATCTCCACCATTTTGTTGCACTCCTGATTCTCTGCCTTGCAGAAGAGTAGGCTATCGTCGGCAAAGAACAGATGAGTTACTTTCGGGCTACCTCTGCATATGGATATACCTATGAGGGCGTTGTTGTTGTTTGCTTCTTCAATCAGTGCTGAAAAGGCTTCCATGCATAATAGGAAGATGTAGGAAGAGAGTGAATCCCTTTGACGTAGCCCCCGAGAGGGTACTATGCTGCCATGTGCTTCCCCGTTGATAATGATGGAATATGAAACCGTGGTGATGCATCTCATAATCCACCCTATCCATCGCTCACGAAATCTTAATCTTCGCATTACTTCCTCAATAAACTTCCACTTCACTCTATCATAAGCCTTGTCCATGTTTAGCTTGACAGCCATAAACCCATCTCTTCCTTCCTTCTTATGATCCAAGTAGTGCATTAGTTCGAAAGCCACTAGAATATTATCTGTGATTAGCCTCTCAGGTAAGAAGGCACTCTGATTTTCTGAAATGATCTATGGCAAAAGTACTTTGAGACGGTTAGCAAGAACTTTGGAGATAAGCTTGTAGGCAACATTACTAAGGCTAATGGGCCGGAACTCCTTCATTCTGGTAGGCTATTTTACTTTCGGCACAAGAGTGATATTAGTTTTGTTTAATTCAGTCATGGGGTTATCCAAATTAAGCACATTAAGCACCATACTAGTAACATCACAACCTACTATATTCCAATATTTTTGATAAAAAATGGCTGACATAACGTCGGGGCCGGGAGCTCGAGTTGGGTGCATTTGTTGAAGAGCAACTCTAACCTCTTCTGCAGTAAAGTTTCGAACCAAGTTGTCATTCCCCCAATCATCGTACCCTTGATCTCTGCTACCACCACACTTCTTCACCATCAAGTAATTCATTTATTTCCTTTTTCAACCTATTAATTTCAACTCCATTCTGCCCCTCCTTAACCTGCACAGTTAGCTTGTGTAGTTTCTTCTTCTTTTCATTAATCTTTTTCGGTATATGCCCAAAGACTCCCATACTCCAACTTCTCAAAGCACTAGAACATTGCTTAAGCTCTGCAATAAGACCACTCGGAGTACCTAGGTTAGAGCTAAAATTTCCACACTTCTTCAATGACTTCTTTGCAATCAGCCCTGGTTGTCCACAATGCCTCAAAATGGAACCTGCGTTCTTTACTACGCCTAAGGGAGTTAGCCTCAGTTAGAAGAAGGGGGCAATGGTCAGATGTGGTATCCACTAGATGGTCGAAAATGCTCAAGCCAATCTAATGTTGCAAAAGCGTGATCAAGCCTTAAATAGACCCTGTCCACTCCTTCTTGTTGGTTGCACCAAGTGAAATCCGCTCCGCAATATCCCATGTCTTTAAACCCACATTTATTAACTACTCCTCGAAAACTCTCCATTTGGATTTGAGACCTTGGAACACCACCCATTTTTTTCCTGCGACGAGAGAATCTCGTTAAAATCTCCAAAACACAACCAAGGCAATTTGAACTGGCGGTTCAACGCATCAAGAAAGTTCCATGATTCCTTTCGACAGTGGGTTTCAGGATGCCCATAAAAACCTGTTATTCTCCATTGAAATCCAGCCCCTTCCCCTGTTATCATAGCATCAATATGATGCATTGAGTAAGTCTAAATCTCAAGGTTCACCTCCCTTCTCCAGAGCATTGCCAAGCTGCCACCTTTCCCTTCCTTTTTCACATAGAACCCGTTTTCAAAACCAATTTTCATTCTAACTTTTGTCATACCTACATTTTTCTTCTTTGTCTCCGTTAAGAAGACCACCATGGGATCCTAACGCCGCACTAACTCGCACAGCGTACCAACTGACCGGGGGGTCCCGAGTCCCCGGCAGTTCCAGCACAAGGCGATCATTGCTTTCGGCGGTGCTGTCCAGCAGCCACTGCTGTTCCCTTAGTTTGTTGCTCATCAGAAAAGAGAGCTTCACCACGGGTTTTCTTAGTCACTCTCTTTTCCTTAATTTCTAAAGCTTCAATACCACTTACACGTTTATTTCCAAGACCATTCCTTTGGTCTGCCATATCTGTATCACTATTTGAGCCTTGTTCTCTAGCTAATTTTTTCCATGCTTTAGTTTTGGGCTTACCTCGTACAGTACAAACTTGAAATAGCTTATGTACATTCATCTCATTTATAAACAACTGAATATGTAAGTATGGTTGTAGAAAATATATGCATGGGTATGAATAATACACCTAAATGATTGCATCCATATGAAGCTCCAAATTCCATAATGATAAAAGTGTAATAATGTTCTTTGTGCTCAATGTCAAATTTTAGCCCCCCCCCCCCCCCTCCTTTAAGACTGCTACAAACCAAAGCAGTATCTCTGGATGTAGAAATGCACGGTAGCATTATTACATATTTTTTTGCAATAGTTGATTTTTACAAGTCCAGATGTGTGAGGGGTTTTGGGCTTTTATACTAAATTTTCCTTACATATGGCATATGTCATTCTCAATGTAAATGCTTTAACATATCACTTTACAATATCCCTTACATCAAAACTTCTATTTTTTTAACACTTTATTTAAATATTCTTTCTTTATTATTTTTTATTCATTATTTTTATATTATTTCTCACTTTCCCTTTATATCTCTCTCCCACTGTCTCTCCATCTTTCTCAACCCGGTCTACTTCTCCCTCTCTCTGATATTCTGCTCTCAAAACCTCCATGGTTTGAGCTTTTCAAGCTCATCACCTCTAACCACGGCTACAGCCACAGCCACCACCGCCAACCATAACCTCAACCCCTAACAAACCAAAAAAAAAAAAAAAAAAACCTACGACACAAACCGCAGCCAAAACCCACCACCCCAGCAACCCCGATCTGAACCTCAACCCCGATCTGAACCCACCCACAACCCAAATCCGATTTTACCATACCCACCCACTCATACCCACGACTCAAGGCTTGCGATGGCTCTGGCGAGGCGATCTTGAAAAGCCGGTAAGGCGAGCTTGCGGGGTGGGCTAAGGCGATCTTGAAGAGTGCGAGGCTTGTAATGGCTCTGGCGAGGCAGACCGTCGTTGTGAGAAAGAAGGAGATGGAGAACATAGAGAAAGAGGGAGACGGAGAGGACAGAGAGGCAGATAGAAAAAGAAAAAGAAACTTGGAGAGAGAGAGAGAAAGAGACATCATAATTTTTTTTTTTACAACCGTGCTACAGTGAGCTGTTATTAATAACAGCTCACTGTAGCAGTGTGTCAAAATTTTTGACATTTGAAATCTTTGATGGAGTGGGTTTTTTTTTTTGTGTATCGGTGCTAAAATTTAGCTTTTAGCATCCTTAATGGAAATGCTCTAAGGATGAGCCAAGCTTTCTGTGTTTTTTATAATGGTTACCTGCGTAATTTTAGAAGCTTCTCTTTTTTGAATTTTTGGGTTTTTGTACACTTGGAGCTTGTGGAGTGGATATGCCATCTCAACTGGGTAGTAATATTCTCTTTTGGCATTTTGAGCTTTTTTTTTTTATATATATAATATTTTTCTTAATTAAAAATTTAACTAGGAAAGTAAATATTCCTAATATTATCACATGAATTAATCAATTCAATTCGGATTATTCAATATTTTTTAAATTAAAAAATATGTTGAATTCTCTAATGGAAAAAATTTAGCTATAAAATCAATTGTAGTCTAAAACTACAACCTTACTCAATATTTTTTTTTATTGGAGATGAATTTTAACAAAGGGTAATTATTGGGTACTCCCAGAGTACCATAAATGCGTACTTTCCCTTCTTACATAACTGTGGGTCCCACTAATTAAATTTATAATTTAATTAGTTGGACCCACAATTTATGAGAGAAGGGAGAGTACGCATTTATGTTATTTCGGGAGTACCCAATAATTATAATTTAATTAGTGAGACTCACAATTCATGTGAGAGGAGGAAGTACGCATTTATGGTACTCCCGGAGTATTTAATAATTTTCCTTTAACAAACCCACCATTAGATTACATCTTCTTCTTATATCCTCCATACTTGCAAAATTTTTATAAAATTAAAGATCAATAGTTATGTCATCAATAAATTATTTAAATGGTAAGTTTTTATAATTTAAAAGTATGCATAAAATATAAGCTTATAGATCATATAGTAAATAATATTCGTTTGACACAAAATTTGATATGTGTATTAAGAATGTAAAGAAAATACAATTCAACAGTTAGATTTTTAAAATATGTAGTAATGTTTATTTTACTGAGTAAGATTATAGTTTTAGGCTACAACCAATTTTGTAGCTAAACTTTGTCTTTCTGTAATAATCCTTTTTTTTTTAGAAACAAACACACACACAAGAAAGAGGAAAAGAAGTTCTAACACAAAAGCACACCACCATAAACTTCACTCAAAAGTCATGATAACTTTAAGGGAATATAGGGCTAATAAGTCTTCTTTTATTTTTCATGGATGTCATACAAACAATATCAATTTTTCTATAAGTCTTTAATAAGCTTTGAGTAATGTTGATTCCTTGGAGGGGGGAGGGGGGAGGGAGGAGGGGGAATGATGAGGTAGTAAATATAACTCTGTACAACATTACTCTCACATGAGACTAACATCATTACTATTTTAGTTGTATCCTTATCATAGTATATCATCTTACCGCCATTGATTCTCTAAATAAATAAATAAAAACCTTTCCTTTGATTCTCTAACAAAAAGACCATACTGCCATTAAAAAAAAATTTAAAACAATTTTATCGCAAAACTTATTAATAAGTTTATTGACGGAAGTGATAATATACATACCAGTGATACCACATCAACTATGCATTAGTCACTAGTCAGGCCAAGAATTTTGTAGTTCAATTAGTTGACACTTCCTGATGTTTCAAATGGAGATATTAATGGGTCAAATCTCTTATCCCTTGTTGTAACCATCAAATTATAAAAATTATTTAAAAAAAAAAACCATGAATGAGTTAGATTCTAATTCTATAAAAATAAAAAGTAAAAAATAAAAACTTGTCTATCACTCTATTTGAGTATAAACCAATTTTCAATATGCTTGAGAGTGATTAACATCACTCGAAGCAGGGAACTAACCTGCACAAAGAGGAGTGAATTCGGCATAGCTTGATTTAATACGACTTTTTTTGTGAAATCACAAGTTAACAATAAAAACATGAAAATTAGAGAAACTTTATTGATAGTAATAACGAGATTACAATGCCTAGATTACAAAAAGCCTAAGTTACAAAGTCTAATTCATGTGAGGTGAATTTGATGCACTCACAAGCATGAAGTAATAACCTTCGAATTATGAGAGAGAGAGAGAGAGAATGTCTATGGTTTTGATAGATGATTGTGCGTGTCTTGTGTGAGAAAGTGATTTTCTATTTATATATGGAATTTTGACAATTAAAGTTGTTCATTGTCGCGTGTTGTGTTGCAATTCCTCTCCCCCCCCCCCCCCCCCCAAAAAAAAAATCCTAACTAATACTCCTCCAAAAACTATCTCTAAGTAACTCCTCTTATTCACATGCTTAGCATGTGCGCCTTTCACTCAATTAGTTCCATGCAAGAAGAGATTGTGATTATTTACGTGACTTTCGTGTGTTCTTGTTTGGACATATACACAAGTTGTTCCTTATGGCTTAAGGCAATTATCATGACTTGGATATCAATAAGATGACGCCACTTGTCTTTCTCTAAGGACTTTATTTACTATCATTGTATCAACGACATATATCTTATATAATCTTTTACAATATCATCAAATACTATATAATAAAAGTTGGGCTTAGAAGTCGTGGTTGCACCAAGTGGTTTCACCAAATTGCAGAAATTTTTTTAGATTTTAAAAATATATACTTTTTTTTTTGTTCTTATATTCTTCTCCTATAATTTCTAAATTGATAAAATTTTTAATTTGATTGCAGTCCAAATTATTCATCTAATCCTTTTATTATTAATTTATCTATAATTTCTAAGTTACTAAAAATTTTAATTTGATTACAATTCAAATTCTTCATCTAATCTGTTTATTATTAATTTATTTTTTTTACTATTTTTTCATTATTAAAATGCTAAACTATTATAGAAAAGTATTTTAAAATATATGTGATTTGAGGTACATATTATCAGCATTGAGGTTTTATGTATTTAAGTATTATGGATGTAAGGTTTTGTGGTTGTGGAGCTTGTAACTTTACACTTTATTCTATATTTAAAATATTATTTTATTGATTTACAATATTTATTCAATACTTAAATTATATATGATTATTGATTAAACCTGTGCATCGCATGAGCATAACACTAGTATCTAAATAAAGTAATGGTTTTGATATTTACCACATGTAAAAAATATTATATCATATTTATGTAAATTAAATATTTATCCCAACACTCTCATTTGCATTTTTCTTATTTGTAAAATTTACTTTTTAACCATGTTTGACACCATTGTCAAGGAGGATTGTGTTATTTTACACATAAATAAATGATGGGGTTTAGTTTGGTGGTGGGTTTCGAGGAGGATTTTGTTAATTTGTTCAATGTGAAAAGTTTACATGTGTTTTTTTTTTTTCCACATAATAATTAAAGTACAAAAAGGAAGTTTAAAAATATAATTGTATTTTAATAAGTAATACATTAGTTGAATTCAAGTCATAGTTCAACCATAATGACATGTTTTGTAACGTAGTTAGAACTCCACCTCATGCTCTCCTACCATCTACCTATTAAAATAAAAAATACATAGTTTTATAGCACAAAGCCAAGGCGATTTGTCTCCATCAAAGTTGTAATTTTATTTCGATAATCATTTCAGTTTGTTTATTGGAATAAAATATTTCAGTATCAGTGTATTTCAACATACTGTTTTAGGATTATCTCTATTTTCATATTTTATAGATACTTATATATATATGTGTGTGTGTGTATAAAACATGTCATTAAAAGGATTTAGGAAATGCAAATTGCTAAAATTAATATATTTAAAAATATAAACATACTATTATAGTGAATTTTCAAATATTTAATCATTTCAACTAATTTAAGCATACAATAATTTTTAAAATTTTTTATTATATGTGTTATTAAATCTACTTTTGCCTTTTGATACTATTTTTGTTTCAATTTTTGCCAAAAAGGGCATGAGAAATAATGTTATATTCCAAATCAATTCTTTTTCCTTTTTTTTTTTTTTTTTGAGAAAGAAACTGATGGATTTTATTAATAAAATTCAACTACATCCAATTGTAAAATCGAACCAATATGAGATGGGACATCTTCCATCCATACTTGAAAATCTGGTATGCATAATGCATTTTTAGCCAGACTATGAGCAACCCCATTGTCGTTTCTCTTAATGTGAGAATACAACAATCCTTCTCTACAAACATGTAAAAACCTAATACAATGAAATAAACTTGCAAAACATTTAACATCACGACTAAGTAAACCAAGGGATTCCAAAGACTGGGAATTTGCATTCAAATCGCTCATTGCAATCTCTGAAACTCCCTCTGGGGTGACATCTTCCAAACTCATATTGGCATCAAATTGTAAAATCTTCGATATAGCCAAAGTTTCAAGATCTATGACAATTAGGGGGAGAGGGATGATTCCGACCATGTGTGCCAAGCCTTTCCTTGGCATTCTCGGATGATCACTCCAATCCCTGTCCTATCTTCTTCTTGAACATTGTATCGATATAATTTGTGCCCGAACCCTCCACAATTACATCAATAGTCAATATCTAAAACAACACTAATCCACCTCCCATATCCAAAACAACATCCACAGAATTTTGTTCCCAAAAAATCGCATCATCAGAGTTCACCTTCAAGATCGGCCATGGAAGTGGTTTCCAAATGGCACGGTGTGGAGGCTGATTGGACTAATCTGGCTCATTACCCTTCATTGTTGTTGTTGCGCTTTTTTCCTTGACTGGAATATTGACCATATTAAACACTTGATGTTGGGATTGTGGTTTGGTTAACACATGCTTCTCACGTGCCTCACTCAAGATATCTTGGGAAGTATTGCTTGGTTGGGTCATGCAGTTAATGTGATCAAATTTTCCCATCTCTGAATCAATCTCATTTATTCTGGCATCAAATTCTTTGGCTGAAAAATTTGCCCCTTGATTCTCGGTATTATGATTACCCGAAAATTGTGGGGTTGATAATGAGACATTGATTACACCCTCTTTACGTTTCCCTACTATATGTGTTACTTCTAGAGCATCCAAATTAACGGCTTCATCCATTAATTGCTCACTCATAGCGTCCCTTGATTCACAGTGTTGAGCACTGCCACTGGACCGAGCGCCGTTACCTGAGCTTTGTGGTTCACCTTCACCAATTCAGTCCTACTCCCAACTTCATGAACACCTAACTTCGAAGATACTCCCAACTTCGTCTTGTAAAAACTTGGAACGGAAAGCACTGCTTTTCTTGAAGGAACAAAAGGCGAAACTCTAATTGATATATATTTCCCAAACCCCAGAAAAAACAAAACCCACTAGCCTTGGAATAACTTGTTATTCTAAGGAAACACACACGTACTCCTTTCAAAAGAAGGGACACGAACACACAACTCCTTTCAAAAGAAGGGACACGAACACACAACTCCTTCCAAAAAGAAGGGACATGAATTCTACTAAGTTATTCCAAAGAAACACACAAGTCCTTCCAAAAGAAGGGACATGAATTCTACTGAGCTCTAGGAAGCGTGTTCCTGTTGCACCAGAGAAACAAAAGTCAGAAGAAAAGAAGAAAATAGTTTTTTTTTTTTTTTTTGGATAACAAGTATTCTTATATAAATTTTATAAAATTAACCGTATAAATTATTTGTATATAAAAAATTAGTGTACTGTCTATAGGTAATTCATTCATGAAAAATCAATTCATTTACCCATCAATACATGACAATTTAATTTTTTTATGGGAACATATGACAATTAATTTATACATTGATAAAAACATTAAGTTTCAATTTTGATGAGTTGGAAGGATAAATTAGCAGAACTTTTTTTTTTAAAGAGAAAACAGTTAGCAAAACCTTAGGCCATTATGACTAATGTTTTTGTTTATTTCAATGTATAAAGTGTTTGAAACGGCTATATTTTTTGGCATGAAACTCGTGAGAGTTATGTTTTTGGCATGGAACTTGTGAGAGAATATATATATATATATATATATGAGGTAATATTTAAAATGGAAGTCATATCCTTCTTCATTTATAAACAAAAGAAAAAAAAGATCAGAAGCAAACTTGTTATAAATGTATAACTAAGAGAGAAGGCACCAAAAAAATAAAAGTAAAAAAGACTGGTGGATTTTTTTTATTGATCTTGAGTTTGTTGATATTTTTGAAGACCCCAACTATGTATAAAAATCAGTTGTTTGCCTTAAACGCAACTAATTTAACAATTCAATAAAAACAATCAGCAGGAGTGGACGTCATATATTAAAACTATCTCTCAAAAAATAAAAAAATCAACAAATCCATGCCAAATTGCCCAACCACCTCGACTCTAGTCAAAGCACTTGATAAGCTTGGTGACAATATTATCCCACACAATGCATTGCCGTAGTGCCATATTGGGTGCATATTAAATTAAGAATGTGAAGCTAGCACTTAGGTCTTTTGCAATTTAGTCAAAGATTCCTAGAACCTAAAAAAATTCGAACCACCAAAATAATTAAGAACGTGAAGCACTTAGGCCATAGCCAACTCAGTCAAAGCTGTTTGTATAGGTCAAGTTTATAACATTTCTTTGGGGTTTTTTTTTGGTTCCCCTTCTAGAAGAAATTGATTGAAGAGGAATGTTAGATGAAACGCATTTAAAAGATATCATCATTTTTTTGAAACTTTTAATACTTAACATGTAAATGGCCTATGACAAACCTTCCAATTTTGTTTAAAAAGTTCTGTATATACAGATGAAAAGCACTTAGTGCTCATAACGTACCATCATGTTTTTGCCTATATCGAAGATTGAATCTAAACCATTCATTTGGTATCCTCGTACTCTATTAATATGTTTGTCTTAATGAGTTAATTATTAGATTTCCTTTGTGTTAAAGAGTTTTGAGTGAATTCATTCCTTTAGAGAGTTCTGTGCATGCAAGTCCTTTGGTAAGTACTAGTATATTTTGATTATTTTCCTTTTCTTTAATTTCCTCTAGTCCTTATTTAGATATTCTTCACAATTCTTCCTTCTTTTAATTATACATGTTTCTTTCTAAATTTTAAATTAGAGAGTCTTATTGATATCCTTTTTTATGTTTAATTGCCTCTATTGAGCTGAATTAATTCTTTAATTAGATAGCCAAGTATATTGTTTATCTTTATACTTAAACAGAATTTTGAGGTGCTCTAATATTTTTTAAGGGTAAATTAGACGAATATTTCCTGTGTTTTTGATGGTATTCTATTGAGATTTGCTTAAGTTTATATTTATTATTTATTTTTTTCTAATCACATGATGTGCTATTGTTTTATTGACCAAGAATAATATCATGTCATGTGCTCAATCAATTTCAAAATTTATTTTCTACGTTATTTTATTATTATATTATTCAATAATTTAATCTTGTTATTCCTAAGGAGGCTTCTTCTTTCCAAAACGATGACATGACAGATACTTATACTTTGTCATGAAAGATTCAGCAGTGAAAGCAGTGAAGCATTGGTCACACCACCAAAGCTATAGTTTTTACTTATCGAAAGATTTTATTTTTTATTTAATGGCACCGAAATATGAACTTTTTTTTAATACGTGATGTAAAAGAAGCTAAAAATTTATTCATCACGTGGGTGTACTTTATGATATTTATTTTCCAGTAGTATTTAGAGGGAGATTGAATAGATATATAGTCTACTCAAAAAAAAAAAAAAAAAAATCAAAGAATCTTAATGAAAGACGGTCAAGACAAGAAGGTGTTAATTTATTTTATCATGAATTTTAAATCACATATTTATTCCCTAATTTTCTCGCTGCTTTCAATATTCAGATGAATTTTAAGCTGCATATACATCTCTGTCTCATCTCTGTCTCAAAAGAGAAAAAAAAACCAAAAACAAAAACAAAAAACTGCATATACATCTCTCTCTCTTTTTTTTAAGATAAAAATCAATTGTTAATAAATTTTCATTTTAATAAGTGTTTTTTCTTTATTAATGCATACCAATCACAACATGTAGTGTGTAGGTATATATATAAATGATGATAAAAATTAGTTGTACTAAAGTCTAAGTGCCAATTTGGTTTTACTTTTTAGCGAAAAAAAAAATGATAGCTTTTTGTAAACATATATTTTGGCCTTTAGTGAGTTTTTAAAATCATATTTAGTGTGCGTTTGGATGCCACTTATTTTACTGAAAACTGAAACTGAAAAAAAAAAAAAAAAAAAAAAAAAAAAAAAAAAAAAAAAAAAAAAAAAAAAAAAAAAAGAGAAATGCTAACAAGTGCCCTTAGGGCACTCTTTAAGAATCTATTTAAAGAAAGTTTTTATGAGAAAAGAAAAAAAAAATTAATGTTTTGACAGCTTTTTTCATTTCCTATAAAAGTGATGTCAAAAATTTCTTAAAATGGATTTTTAAAGAGTGCCCTAAGGACACTCGTTAGCATGACCAAAAAAAAAAACCCAAAAACGCAGACTCCTTGAACGTAGACGCCAATCCAAACGGAGCCTTAATGGCCCTATTGTTGTGATTTTACACGTTTTACATCTTTTGAGGTGAAAGACTCCTTAAAAAAAAAAAAAATTGAAGTTTTTAATAGGGCGTTTGTTAAGAAATTTCTAGTAACGTTATTTGTATTTTTTAGAAATACATGTGGGTAAAAATGTGTATGAAAATACGTGTAATATTGTTTAAACACTGAAAACGGTTGTTTAAACAATTATAACAAACTACCCTTTAAAATCTTCCAAAATCATAAAGCTAAACAACAAATTACTCTGAATTACAATATTAGATTCTCAAAAAAAAAAAAAATTGCAATATTAAAAAAGATATAGCTTTTAAAAGACATTATAGTAATGTAGTACATATGTATTCACAGCCCATTTGCACTATTTGTTTAGTAAATTTCTAGAGATTGTCGCAAATTTATAAATATCCACAAATAAGCTAATAATTATTGTCGTTATTCTTATTATAGTTGATAGAGAAATTACTTGAAAAATCATATATTTCCACAAAAATATGGCAGTAAACATCTATATACTAAAATTGGAGGAACATGTATGAATTCCCAGTCTTGAAATATGAATATTTTCACTTACCCGTACTTAAAAATTGTCCATAAGTTTTCCTGTAAATTTAGAGGGAAAAAAACACATAATTTTTAAAATAAAATCCTCTAATTTTTGGTATTGTTGTTTTACTCAGAAAAAGAGGAGCTTTGGTATTTGAAACTTCATATTGGTTGTTAAAACGTGTTCATTGTCCAATCTCTAATTTTATCTTGAAATAGTTAATCAGGCAATTAATTATCTCTTGAAAGTAAACTACTTTCCCATTGTAACTATAAAAGTTATTTGTGTTGATCAGGCAATTAATTATCTCTTGAAAGTAAACTACTTTCTCATTGTAACTATAAAAGTTATTTGTGTTGTACAACTTTTTAAAAAATGACTTTTAAAAAAGAAGAAGATAGATTTTGGCTTGAGAAAAATTTAATTATGTGCATTATCAGTATGTGTTATATATCCCATAAAAAAAATATAATTATTTGTATATAGGTGCATGACACTATTGATCACTTATTCATTAAATCGTGATTCTTTGTACTTTGGTTTGACTAAAAATGTTTATCAGTGTTCTTGAAAAAAAAATGTTTCAGCGTACTCCTAATAATATCATTTAATCTTTTTCATTCATCTTGTTATAATTTAGATGTAAGACCATAAAAGTTCTATAAAATGTCATTTTTTTTGCAAGAATTATTTACCCAGCTTCGTACCAATCAACTAGTTATCTCTCTCTCTCTCTCTCCATTTTTTTTAATGACTAAGCATCAATCTGCTATCACATAAACAATAATTATCACAGCTTCTATTTAATTATCAGCTTCTAAACATGCTCCTTTACAGGTTGTCTAAACCACAATGATTTGTTCTGGGCATGGTGCATTTATAGTACTTCTTGCACTTTCATGTTTGATTATGCCTATCACATATGCATCCAGATTACCATCAGAAGTACTGGATTTCATTCATGGTGATACTATAAAAAATGCTGGTTGTAACACCAATCTCAGTGGAAAGAGATGGGCGGTTCTAGTTGCTGGATCAAATGGTTACGATAATTATAGACATCAGGTATAGATTTGACAAAATTATTTATACTTGTTCGAACATATAAGTTTTTTGTTCATTAGCAAAAATAACTCTGTAGTTCTAACTGAATTTTTGGAAATGCAGGCTGATGTATGTCATGCATATCAAATACTGAAGAAAGGTGGGTTAAAAGATGAAAATATCATTGTGTTCATGTATGATGATATTGCATTCAATGGTAACAACCCCAGACCTGGTGTGATTATCAACAAACCAAATGGTGGTGATGTTTATGCAGGAGTGCCCAAGGTCTTTTCTGCTATAGTTATACCATTTCAATTATGAGCTTGTTATAACATCTATTAACATTTAACAATACTTAATTATATGAGTTTAATTTATACTTCTTCTTGTAGGATTATACAAAAGACCATGTTAATGCAAAAAACTTTTATGCTGTTATTCTTGGAAACAAAAATGCCCTCACCGGTGGTAGTGGTAAGGTAGTGAATAGCGGACCAAATGACCATATTTTCATATATTATACTGACCATGGAGGTCCTGGGGTACTAGGTTAGTAATTTTACTTATATACCAAAAGTTGGATTGAATAATACAATAGTCATTTTTAACAATAATTTGAAGGTTTTTATTATCAAATACTAAGATAATTGAGTTCATCATACTGCTTTTGTTAGCGATGCCAAATGGTGAATATATTTATGCCAAAGATCTTAACAATGTGTTGAAGAAGAAGCATGCAGCAAAATCTTACAAAAGCATGGTAAGTTATCGACTTATCGTGATCGCTTCAAAAATGATTAATTCGCAATATTTAGCTTGTTTAGTAGTATTAATCTTTTTTGGGGTTCAATTACTTAATATGGTTTTATACTAACATGAAAATTATAGGTATTTTACCTTGAAGCTTGTGAGTCTGGGAGTATTTTTTCGGGACTTCTTCCAAATAATTTGAACATATATGCAACTACAGCATCAAATGTAAGTGAGGATAGTTATGCAGCATATTGTCCAGAGGATTATAAAGCTGTTGAGGAATATGACACATGTTTGGGAGACTTATATAGTATTTCCTGGTTGGAGGATAGGTATGCAATACTTTGTATCATTATCAAAGTCATTTACTCTAATAACCTCTCTGAAAATATTATCTCAAAACAAATATACATTAGTTCTAATGATTTATATTAAGCCCGACACTAATTTTTTTTTGCTGTGGCTAATTTTTGGAATTCAAAATTTTGGAGCAGTGACAAACATGATTTGCGCCAGGAAACTTTGCAGAAGCAATATGAAGTGGTAAAAGATTACTTCCTCTTTTAAATGTTTTACAAGACCTTATATTAAAAATGTCATAGTTGAATCTTAAAATAGGTCAACTATGTATTGTAGACTGTTTTTAAGTAATGATAAATTGAATCTTTTTGTAAATTGAAAAAAGAAACTAAAGAGCTAGCCTAAGAGGATTTCTAGATCTTCTTGTTAGACCCTCTATTGCTAGGTCTCTTTGTCTTTGACCAATCATCAATTCAACCAAAATCTTGTGGATGCAATTACAGGTTCAAAGGAGAACAGTAGCAGGTGTTTCAGATCTCGGTTCACATGTAATGCAATATGGAAACAAAAAACAAAGTAATGAATGCCTCTACTATTACATGGGTACAAATCCTGCAAACGGTAACTATACTTTTGTTGAAAATCCCTCTTCACCATCAACTCTGAGGGTTGTTAACCAACGTGACGCGAATCTCCTTCATTTCTGGCACAAGGTTTTTTGTCTTTCAATCATTTGTTACAACTACTTTCTCATAGGTTCTTTAAGTTATGTCTCTTTTTTTCTTTTAACAAAGTAATAATCATACTTTCTTGACCTTAAAGTCACTTCGATTTTTTTTTCTCAGTACCATAAAGCCCCTGCAGGCTCTCATGAAAAGCTTAAAGCTCAAAAGGAACTAAATGATGAGATTTCTTTAAGGAAGCATGTGGACTACAGTGTAAATCATATTGGGAAGCTTTTGTTTGGAAATGGTAATAGCTCAAAAGTGTTGGAGACTGTTCGGCCAAGTGGGCAACCTATTGTGGACGATTGGAATTGTTTTAAGATGCTTGTAGGTCCTTGATTCCTTCTTTCAAGTTTCATGTGTAGCTAAATTGCTAACCTCATGATTTTGATGTTAATATTTTTACCATTTTCATGCTGCAGGTAAGTACATATGAGAAATATTGTGGATCATTATCAAAATATGGGACGCAACACATGCGAGCAATTGCTAACATGTGCAATGCTGGGGTTACCATGAAGCAAATGGTTGCAGCATCAACTCAAACTTGTTTTAAGATACCCCCTACTTATTAGTATTTCTACAGAAATAGAATAAATGGATCAACCTGGATTTGCTTATCCTGCTCTAATAAGCTTCATATGAATGTGTGTGAAATTTGGCAACCTATTGGAATGGATGTATCTATATTCTGTGAATGTAAGTAGATTTGTCATATGACATTTGAGTACAAAAAAATTAGAAGATTAGTCCATTATAACATATAAAGAAAGTGGGCAGGATAATTCAGCCTAAAATTTGTGCCGAAGTATTTGAAGGAAAGAATTGAACCTCTTAACAATCACTATTAGACTAACTTATGTTGCATTAGTGAATAAAACTAAATAATAAACAAATAAAAAAGAAAAGGGAACAATAGCGGTACATAAGCATTTCAAACTAAAGAGAATGAAACTGTAAAAGCCTACAGTACAAACTTGAAACTGCTTATGTACCTTCATCTCATTTATAAACAACTGAATATGTAAGTATGGTTACAGAAAATATATGCATGGGTATGAATAATACACCTAAATGATTGCATCCATATGAAGCTCCAAATTCCATAATGATAAAAGTGTAATAATGTTCTTTGTGCTCAATGTCAAATTTTAGCACCCCCACCCCACACCTTGTTGTGGCTTTAGGCCTTAAGACAAAGTCACAAAAACGAAGCCAAGGAGAGAGGGTTGACCTTGTAATTCTTACACTGACACAGACACTCTAAACTACAAATTGCATTTGTTAAGTAAAAAATTTTATAATTACTTAAATTTTAAAGACTGCTACAAACCAAAGCAGTATCTCCAACCATGATATGATCATCTAAACCGTCTCCTCTTGAAAATCCCAGCATCTTTTCGAGCATTTCTTACCTTACTCAATTGAAGGTGTCTTGAGCTCCTTAATCTTTGAGACCTGCCCCTAACATGAACTGATACTTCCCCTGTCTTCAACCTTACATGATGGTGATTGTGACTGTGTCCACTATGTCTATTTGAAGGGTAGAGAGATCTCCGAAGCTGGTCTTTTCTTCTCTCTCTGACCGACTTTTGCTTTCTACTGACATTTAAATGATGATAGTTTTCTGAAAAATCACTTTCATCACTCGAACTGTACCCTAATTCAACATCTTGAAAACGGCGCCTGCGCCGGCGGTTTATCCTCTTGGTATTCTTTAACTTGTGCCACAAGAAACAGGTAATGTCTTCTAAAGCAAAAAAATATGTCTCACATGCTGCCCAACACATCTTACAAAGGCTTCTTACAATACATTGGCAGATCCCCAACTTGAACAATAAGTAGAAGAACAACAACACTGATGCAGAGAAAAATATAAATCAGTCATTACCTTATCTTCAACTAAAAAAAAAAATTATGCAATTTAGTGGCTAAGCAGTCATTTCTAATTTGTAATAGATTTACGTCAAGAATCTGATAGAGCTAGCACAATGTGCTTCAAGTAGCTTATCTTGCAATGGCAGAAAACAGTGATGTGGATAAATGCCATAAAAGAGAAGGTAAAAAAAAAAAGCATGTATTAGTCTATTATTTATGGTTAAAAGTGAATAGTAGGACCATAAAGAGTGATGTGTGTATATGTGAGTGAATAAATGCATATATAGGGTGCATGTGCGGACATACACATAAACAGTGTAATATGTTTCACTTTAAAGAGTTCTAGAAGTAAAATTCTTCTAACAAGTAAAGGGGAAAAAACAAAAGTTTCTTCTTGTCACAGGAACATATAAAACCTTCAGAAACAAATGGCAATCCTAAAACTCAAACAGAAAAATTAGCAACCCTGGGAGAAATATTGAAGCAGAACCAGGTCAAGTGGTTGAAATGTGTCCATCAAAGAAAAGGAAAGGTGGACTCATCAGCCCATGTGATGTTTGCAAGGCTAATCATTTGAAACTAATGGAAGCAATATTAAAAAAAAAGGTGGAAAAAAACCATCAAGAAAACTAAGGACAGAGGAATTACTTATGTAGCAAAGGACCAAGATCATTAACAGTTTCACCAGGTTGGAGACACATAAATGCTCAATGAAACATACTACGTCCCATGGTCCTGAACAAACACCCCTGCAAAATAAGCAGACCAAAGTCAAACAGAAGAACCAGAAAATCCATAACTTTGAAAATGCATGCATGATAAAGTTACATTATCCATGATTGTAGTGGGTGAAACATGAGGACCCAAAACATATCTGAGCCAACTCAAGTTTATGTTCGTAGGTCATAACCACATTTAAAACAACTAATAATGGTTTTCTTAAAATCAAAAAGATTGACCAAACTAATCCCCCCAAAGTATCCTTTTGTCTCCTTCTCAGGGTCCATGATAATTTGCCCAATTATGAATGGACTAATTATTTTAGAACAGGGTTGACTAGATGATGTCATCAGATGTAAGCAATAATCTTTTTCTCCATGACCCTATCTAAGATCATTTTAAAATTCTATCTGTTAGAATACACCTTTAATGCATAGGAATACTTCTCTCCGTTTTCCCTTTCTAAGGGGACTAATTGCAGACCACAAATGTCTCAAAAGATTCTGGTAAGAAAGGAACTGTTGGTCACTATTGTCTCAACACGTCAAAATATATGGAACACAGGCATGAGTTTCCTACCTGAATACACAAAGCTTCGGATTCTGTGAACCAAAAAAAAAAAACTATATGGAAAGGTAGAGAGGCTTAAACATAAAAATTTCTTCAACTTCTCTCTCAGCTTTAATTAACACAATGCCTGCATAATACTTTGTTTTATGTTCAAAAGTCCTTTCTCAAGTTTTTGATATCAAGGTTTGAAAAACTGAACTGAATGTCCCTTCAGTTACTTGACACTGGCCAAGTAGGTGGAGAAGTCTAATTTCCAGATAAAAGGATGCTCAAGTTGGTGAATCTTGATGGAACAAACCCCAAATCTTTGGCTCCCATGTATTAATGTGGAAGGAATCTTACATAGCAGTGAAAGATTTAGATGGAATAAAAAATAAATATTCTGTTCCCAAGGAATGTTGCAAGTTAAAGGAAAAATATGAGATAGTTCCTAAATTGAAGTAAGAATAGACACAAAGGGAAAATGCAAATGGAATGAAAATAAATTGAAGCCAATCTCAGTGTCTACTGAGCTTCTTTCAACTTCACAACTTAGTTGATTAAGTGTAGCAGAGCCCCACACTAGTAACAGACAGTATAAAACATGAAACTTAACAAGCATGGAAGTTTTCTTACTCGCATGATGCACCAAAGATAGTCTTGATTGGAGCTGCAAATGCACTTCCAATAACACCTCCAATTCCATTTGCAGCTTTACCGATGACACCCCCCATTCTGAAATATTTCCACAGTCATGTCTCATTCAAAAGCCCATATCAATTGATATTAGCTCCATAGCAATTGCACTGAGAAAATAAATGGCAAAAAATAAATCTTAGGTAGCAAGTGGGAATTTTTAAAAACAGAATAAAATAAAAGGTTATAAAAGGTACCCAATATTGCTACAAAGTTCAAACCTACTGTAGTTAATATGTTTTTCCCATTCTTATCATTAAAAATGCCATCTTTCAATTTTTCCAACACCATAGATTCCAGAATGCAAATTTGTTCCTTAACTGATAGTCCAAAATTATTTCCAAAACTTGGCCATGAATTTTGAAAATAACCGGGCAATGAGATCACATTTTACAAGCACACAAAGAAAATAAAAAACTTGAAGGACAACAGGATGAACAAAATTAGTTAAAGTAAGTTCATACCTGGGTTGGGGGAAAATGTAAAAAAGGATTTAAGTAAGTCCAGATGTATACCATTGCTGAAAAAGGGACATCAGAAATCACATAGTTCTGAAGGCATTCATATCTCAATTTCGTTTAAGAAGTTAGCCAAATAATTCCAACTAGCCTCTGAACTCGTTCTCATACTCGTGCTTTGAGGCTCTTTTTTTTTTTTTTTTTTTTTCATTCACCATATTTTTCGGGGTTGCTACATTTTCCAATCATAAATCATTCCACTATCTACAATCATAAAACTGACCAAATAAAGAAAAAAGGACATTTGATTTGAACCATCAATGTAAACTTGATTAAAAATATATCATTATGAACCAAATCATGGGGTCCAGACACACACATATACATATAATGCACAAATACATACCCATATATACATGTTCACAGCATCATATATAACCATTTCCCTACATCCAACAGGCAACAGGCAACAGTGTAAAACCCGACATATCAAAGAATTTTGGAACTTCTTCATTAGACCCAAGATTTCATTTTAATCCTTATATAAATTAACATAGGTTACATCTTTCATCTTTGTTTCAAAAGTTATACGTATAAAGAAAACAAAAGGCAAAAAGAAACACTGGTATAAAGAATACTTACCCAAAAAAAAATGGTATTAAAAATGGGAAATGGACAAAGGGACAAAGAAGAAGTTTGCAAGCATCTATGTTCTAACCTGGAATCTGATTACAGAAGCCAAAGAGTTCTCTGTGTGTGCAATCTTACTATCAAAAACAGACTCTCAGAGAGGTAACGGTTCCAACGGTTTATAGGAAAAGACACTGATAAAGAGGGCTGCGAATGGGCCTTGGGTTGAACTTGGGCCTGTTTAACCTGAATAAATTTAGTTTCCAATTTTATTTATAAATTACTTACTTTTTAAATTTCGGGTTGGAAAAGGACTTTTTTTTCCCCTGAATAAATGAATAGTTGATAGACACATAAATCAAGGGATTGATCCGAAATTTGCATTGAGAGTAGTAATTGGACAACTTTTTTTATCAATTAGTCGAGAATCTTGGGAGATGTTAACTTGTGCCTTATAACTCTTTTTGAGATTGAAAGTACTTAATCACTATTGAGGCATATGAGATTAGATACAATATGCATTCGATAATCTAACATTTTTTTTTTCTTAAAATACTGTATCTAAATTTTATCAAATAAATTTTTTATAAAAATACCAAGTTGTATTTGGGAGGGCTATAGGAGGTTAAGTAAATATATCAATATTTCAATTGATTGAACACAACTTTTTTAACACTATGGCCAAAATGCCAACGACCTTTAATCAAATAACAATTCTTTGTATTTTTTACAAAAATGTCCAAGATTAAAGTATCCTTCCCCACTTCCAATGTATCAACAAATCATGGTCCATGACTTATTCTCGGTAGATGAATTTCAATATTAATGATGCTTGAAAAATTAGTAGGCTGAATGTTTTGGGCTTCAATGATAGTTTGATAACCTGAAAGAAAGAAAGAGACTATCGAAGGTGCCTGGGGTGAACTGGCCAACGACCCTCCGATGGTTAAGTTAGATTTCTCTCTAGGACTCAAGTATAGTAAGTGGATAAATCGTAAAAATTTACTTTAGACTAGTGAGATGGGATTCCTTTTATAGAGAGTTTAGAGTGAGTTTACTCGTTGGATGCCACTAACATCATGGCAGATGTGTGGACTTAGTGGGGAGAGCGAAGCGAATTTCTAGAAATTCATCCTATGTTCTGAGATAAGTGATCGTGGTTTAATCATTTATGATTAGTAGAAAATATTCAGAAATTTACTAAGTGTTTATTAATCGTCCATACCTTCTCATGCTGTGAACGACCAGAAACTTTTGGACGATTGATGACATGTTTGGACGTCATTGGATGACTGAAGACTGTCTTAGACGTCACTGGTCTTGGACGACCATTATGGACGAAGACTATTTGTTATAGATCACCATCAAATATCATAACTTTTGCATTAAGAGCCAATGCCAATTAAATTTCATTAAAAAAAGTAAGAGAAATAGGGTTTTGCAGGGTTAATCATGCACAAATCTATCATTTGCAGCCAAATAAAAAATGTCATTGTCTTGAGATTAAAATATACAAAAATTGATGATAATACATTTTCCAAAAACTATAAACTAAATTGCAACGAGGTAATCTCTTTGCTTTAAGCTAAGAGAGTTTCAATTTCAATTTTTAGCCATCTCAAAGTTTTTTAAGATAAAGGATGATTGCAAGGTAAATCTTATTGAAGCATGTTTTTTCTCTAAGCCACAATGAGCTAATTTTATTGGCTAACCCATACCACCTCATCATATTTTATAATTAAAAATGGATTTTAGACTAAATTCATCAAAAACCCAAAAAGATACACATTTTATCCAATCACAAGGGTTGGGTTTTTGTCTAAAATTCCTCACGCCTAATGAGTTGGGCTTATAACCCATATTTTTCTTGAGTTCAAATAGTACATCTTATCTTACTACCCCATAAATTGGGTTCATGGTCCACTTTATTGCCAACATCATGTGATGGGCTCATGGCCCACACTTATCTTGCCTCGTGGAATGGAAGCCCATGAAATCAACATAAAGCCCATAATCTCTTCACAATGGCTCAAGATTCATGGCTCATGCTATTTCTCTTATTTCTTCATTGATGGGCTACCCCAGTTAAAAGTCAAAATTTACAAAAATTTGATTTGAAGGGGAAGATTCTCTTTTACCAAAAAAAGGGGAAGATTCTCAATTACAAGAGGTATTCAAGTTTTTTGGGTCACAATGCCACTAAATCGTGAGGCTTACTGTAGCATCTCGAAGACTTAAAAGTATAACGGCTAATTTTTTTTTTAATTTGGACCCAAGAATAACCCAACTCACAAAGGCCCAATAAATACATTTGAATCTTTTTAGAAGATAATTAAAAAATTTATTGCAATATGTATTTGAAATTTTGAATATAATTTGGGAGCCTAATATAGTGCACAAAAAGAACTGTACATAGATTTTAGTATTTACCCCATTAAAAATTCTGATCAATAAATTATGGGATCATTGTAAAATGTTAAAAAATGTAAATTGACAATAGTCAAAAGTTTTGCATGTTAAGGGGCATGTTAATAATGATTTATTGAGAAGTCTACCTAATAAAAAAATAAATATAAATTGATAAAATAATTGAAAATAGCATAAGTGATAAGTGAAATTCAAAAAATTAGTTTTATTGACTCTACATCTTAAAGCATCCGAGGATGCAAAAAAAAAAAAAATTTTTATTTTGCATCCTCAAACACTATTTTATCTATTTTACCAACCTATTTAAAAACTCATCCTGCATCTCAATTTTTATTTTTACATACAACCTAATAAAATAATATAAACTACCTAATAAAATAATAAAAAGTGCTACTCTCTTTCTTTTTCCTCTCATTCTCTTTTTCTTTTCGCAAACAACCACAAGATTAAAAAAATATTTTTTTCTTTACAACCTTTGGACAGTTTGGTTGCAAATAGCAAATCCGGATGGAGTGAGTTTTGAATGTCTTGGATTGTAAAATAAAAAGGGCTAGACTTGTGTCCAGTGAAAATTTTCACTAGACGCAGCAGGATTTGGACACGTGTTCAAGATCCAACGTGTCCAGTGAAAGTTTTCACTGGACATAAGCCGGACCCAAATAAAAACTGAGAGTGTTTACACCCTCAATGCTAGTACTCTTATAAAATTAATAAAAAATTTGACAAAAAAGTTAACTTTTTTTAGACATAAAATTATTTCTTAACAGGTCAATACTACCTTACTATATTTCCAACGGAAATATTCAAATATTCAAATTTCTCACCTACTATTATTAAAAAAATAAATCACACCTCGTCATTCGTCAATCATCGGTTTCTAGAAAACAAACAAACGGTCACTGATCCACCTGATATTTATTTTTATATTTGTAGGGTATAACTTCACTTGAATTTGCTCAAAAAAAAAAAAAAAAAAAACTTCACTTGAATTTTAACGGGCGGGAAAAAAACCTTAGGGCCCACCCCCCTCTCTCTCTGTCTCTCTCCAAAACCAAAACACATTTTTCAAATCTCTCTCTCTCTCTCTCTCTACTTTCAGATTCTCTCATTCTCTTTCTCCGGCCAGATTTGGAAGTATTGGCCTTTGCTTTGTCGGCGCCGAACATTTATCACCGACAATTTCACAGGTACTCCCTCTTTGCTTCATTTTATTTTTCCTCTGGATTAGAAAAAAATTGAATGTGTTTGTGTTTGGATATTCTAGCATATGAAGCACTGTTACTAAAACTGTAACACCTTGAAAATTTTCGATTGTACAAAAGGTGTTTGGTCAATTGATTCAATAGAGTTTGGAAATATTATTGATTCACTTTTTTTTGCTCAAGCTCCATTTCGAATCAAAGGGAACCGAATCAATCTAGCTAGTAGTAGACACACCCAAATCGGCACCTTTGTTTGATTCAATAGAGTCTTATTAAGGTAATCTACGCGATCTTCTTCTTCACACTGAATAATCAGTTGGGTTTGTTGGACTGATTGATTGCGCTTTAAGTTGTTGTTGCTCACATATCTGATAGTGGTAAAGCTACTTGTTGATTTTGAAAGATGGGTATCGAAAACTATCACGTGATTGAGCTCGTCGGGGAAGGTTCGTTTGGTAAGGTATACAAGGGGAGGCGGAAATTTACCGGACAGGTATTGCTTTTTTTGTGTGTGCGCGTGTGTGTATTGAAATTTGAAAGCAATCTTTCTTTGTTTGTGGTTCTGATAATTTTGTTTAGCTATAATGAGGTTTTGTTGTTGTTATTAGACTGTTGCAATGAAATTCATAATGAAGCATGGGAAAAGTGAGAAGGACATTCAGAATCTAAGACAAGAAATTGAGGTAAATTGGACTCATTTGTTCATAAATTATTTGTGTGATAAAGGGCTTATCATTTTGAACATTTAGTTATTTATGCTGGGAATTGGGTTGGTCTAGCTTGTTGTGAATCTTGTTTTGGGCTGGATTTTTGGACTTTGTTGTTTTGGCCTTTTTGTGACGGCTTTGCTTCCTATATCTAACTTGCTTCCTAACTTTGCCATTTGATTTTTTTTCCCCGCTTATTGTTTTGCTGGTTGTTTGAAGAAGGTTAAGGATTTAACTCCTTGTTTTGGGTTTTTAAATGAAATTAGAAACTATATATATATACACATATATTTTAAATAGATTATATGCCTTTATAATGAAAAACATGTGATCTTGGGTACGTGATGATATCATCTAATCCATCTCACTGGTGGATTTTTGATTAACAGTTGAGAAACCAATAAGATATGTAGCCCAAGTTGTTTGACAGTAAGGTTATTTTATTTTATTTTTCAAATTCTACTCTCTCTCAAAATAAAGCAAGAGTTGTAGAGAGAGAGAGAGAGAGAGAGAGAGAGAGAGAGAGAGAGAGAGGAGTGTGTGTAGGAAGAAAGGGGATGTGGGAGAGAACAATAGCTTTCTCATAATTAACAATGCGGAGTGTCCAACATTCATCAAACAATCACATTCTTTAATTTCATTGTTTTTCAGCTGAGTATATTTATAATCTCCTTGGTTTTGCAGATTCTAAGAAAGTTGAAGCATGAAAATATCATTGAAATGCTTGACTCCTTTGAAAGTGAACAGGAGTTTTGTGTTGTCACAGAATTCGCACAAGTAACCTTATCCTTCTTTATCCCTCAAAAGCAAAAATTCATTCTTTATATTAATGTAACTATTAAATGATCCTGGAAATATATATAGACACATTATGGAGCATGTTGAGATTCATGAGTTGCCGTTGGATTTTCATGCAGGGTGAACTGTTTGAGATTCTTGAGGATGATAAGTGCCTTCCAGAAGAACAAGTTCAAGCAATTGCAAAGCAGTTGGTAATTTGATCCCATGATTCTTGCATCTGACTTAATTGATTGTTTTCTTTTCCAGTCTTTTGGTTTACTATTATGTTCAACTTGGGTATTTCTTATTTCAATTGAAACTTTATTTTGTGGAATTTACAGGTGAGAGCGTTGCACTACTTGCACTCAAACCGTATCATCCATCGTGATATGAAGCCACAAAACATTCTCATTGGTGCTGGGTCCGTGGTTAAGGTTGAGCAGTCAGATAACATCACTACATGTTTAAGAGCATCTATTTATTAAATCTGTTAACTGAATGCGTAGAAGGTTGATTATTGAAAAACAATGTTTAGAAGGTTTATAATCTGTTCAAAATTTTCAAATATTGTCTATTTTTTGAATTTAGAGAACCTTACTAGGTTTGACTGAATAAATTACCATCAGGTCTCTGTGTACTCTGTTTGGATTGGCTCCACTAAATCAAAATTTAACTAATTGATTGTATGTTTTTTTTTTCCTGTAGCTTTTGCCTGATACTGAATTGTATTATATTAATATCTAGGTATTGTCAAAACTTAGAGGTGTAACTTGCCAATAAATGAAAAATATCTTGGATTTGATTACCTATGTACTAATTTGTTGGTTCTTTCCATCCATGGGGTGGGATATTGCTATGTATATATGTAGGCTATTATTTTCATTGGTTTTATCTCTTTACTCTCTTGAGACTGTTATTACATATTGATTCTTTCACCAAAGATTAGGTCTGATGGTTTGATATCGTGTCCTGCTTTGTATTAAATGTTTAATTCTTGTAATTTCTTGTGGTTGTTCATGACTTATAAATTTTTCATTTATCACAGCTTTGTGATTTTGGGTTTGCACGTGCAATGTCCACGAATACTGTTGTTTTGAGATCCATAAAAGGTTTGTCCAATCTTTGCATTAAATTTCTATTTACCTTTCTATTTTGTGAACTTTTATTGAGATGCTATGATATCCTTGAGGAATTAAGGTGTTCTAATTCAACTTCTATCTATATTATTCAGGCACTCCGCTGTATATGGCTCCAGAACTGGTACGGGAACAGCCCTATAACCACACGGCTGATTTATGGTCCCTTGGAGTTATCCTGTATGTTAAATCTCATTGATTGTACTTTGGAATTGTTTATTGCTAAATTAGTTGGATTGGATGCCATGTTGGTAGTGCTTTTGAATCTTTTTCATTTGAACTGTAACTTGGTTTAAGAAATTTTCTAATTTGATTGATTGCTTGCATTCTATTCTTTATTTTAGTTTACTTCGAGTTTTGACTCCCATCCAGTTGCACTTGGGCTGGAAAAGGGGTATGAAGCACCCTTATTTTGTGTTGCATTGACCAAAAGGAAACACATTCAATCACACATGGGCTTTGGGCTCAAGTAAACACCCCTTTTTTTTTGATAAGTAGGGCTCAAGTAAAAACCTATAACATGGAATAAGGTGACCAAATGAGTCCCTTGTCAGCTTTCATCATATTTTCAAATTTAAATTTTATGTTGATTTATTATTTAGGGGATTTTGCATGACACCCTGTTTTTTTCCTTTTGTTTTCTTTTACAAGTTTTTCTTTAAAATATAAATTTTAGTCCAATAACTAATAAATATGTTACATGTTTAATTCTGGATTGTTCAATCTTCATAAGATACTCAACGTTTCTTTTCATTAAATTTATTACTATCCGTCCAGGCATAGGCTTTGGTTGTGGATACAGAATTGTAGCCTTAATGCGTAGACTACAAATAGAGACTAATGACAGCACTTTCTTCTTTTGCCTGCCAAAGAGAGCCTCTTTACTTTATTTAATGATAGGAAAATTTTATTCAAAACAGAATATTTTGGCTAAGAAATTGTAGAATTGCAATCAGAAGCTTTACAGTGTCTAATTTGCCCATTCTTTAGGATTCTCATTTACTGGTTCAGTTACAAGCTCTATGCCAAAAGACTCTTTGATTGGTCTAGGCGTTGGGCTCCTCGAATTGTTCTTCTATCATTGAGTTTCTTTCTTCTCTTAGAATTGCACCTTAAGTTTTTTTCCTTCTTGTTGTTTGTTGCTTTTTCTTGTGTTCACCATCATGAACACCTTGTATTTGCTTTCTTCGTTTTTTCATCTTGATTAATATTATTCTTATTACCTATCAACAAAAAGAAGAAGAAGAAGAAAGAATGGTCATTATAAATTTAAGTGCTGAATTGGGAATAATCTATTTTAAGTTGCATGGTGGATTGTTCCAATGCTGTGGAAGGACAGCTGTTGATAGTTTTTTGCTTAGACATTGATGTCGTTGCAAAGTCCACAGTAGAGTAGTCTTGTGATCCCCAAGCCCATTGTTTACTTTTACTCTAGCATACTTTGAAGTCTTCCTTTTATAGACATCCTTAAATTTCATTCTTTGGCAGTAATTATTATTATCTATGGGCTATGGTGTTCGGTTTGATTGGAGTGAGTTGGGTTATGCCGCAATCTGTAATGGGGCTTCTAGCATGTTGGCAAGGCAGTTTTGGTCGTCATCGAAATGGGTATATATGGTTGATGGTTCCCCATTGCTTATTGTGGTGCCTTTGGAGGGAGAGAAATAGTCGGTGCTTTGAAGATAAGGAGAGATCCATATCTGACTTGAAACTATTTTTCTTTAGAACTTTAATGGATTGGTTGGCTGCATTGCGAAACCAATCATTTTTATCTTTTCTTGATTTCTTAGATTCTTGTAATTTTTGTTCTTGATTGTTTCAACCCTTGTACATTTCCTGTGTACTAGGGTGTTTCTACTTTTTTTGAAATCAATAAACTTTACTTATAAAAAAAAAAGTAATTATTATTATTATTATTATCTCTGATTCATTTGGAATTTCATCTTGATTATAGATCTTATGTGAAAATCCCTATTATTGACTTATTTGAAAATAGAAAATTTATATTGCTCTATAAAAGAGCATGTTGCCTTTCCCAGAAAAATAAAAAATAAGTATAACATTGATTAATCTCAAATTTAACAATTACCTGCTTCAGTATTTATAGCATTATCTCTTCCTTTTTCCTTCATGTTCTTCTTGAATTGAAACTATTTTATCATGGACACTACAGGTATGAATTATTTGTTGGACAGCCCCCATTTTATACAAATTCTGTGTATGCACTCATCCGGCATATTGTTAAGGTACATTTGCTCAAACATCATGTGAGTTTGTTGTTAGTTTAGATTTGTTATACTGTATAAAGGTACAAGCTAATGTTCAATGCCGTATTCCAGGATCCAGTTAAATATCCAGACAATATGAGTCAAAATTTCAAAAGCTTTTTGAGGGGTTTGCTTAATAAGGTTGTTTTATGGTTCAAGTGAATGAACTCTTGATTAATAGTTTTTAACTCCCATTGATGTCAAACTTCTAAGATGATTTTTCAATTCATGAAAAACAGGTACCACAAAACCGACTTACTTGGCCCACACTTCTTGAGCACCCCTTTGTTCAAGAAACTTCAGATGAAGTGGATGCTAGGGTAATGATACATCACATTAACATTTCCTTTAAATATTAGAATCTAAAATAGTAGTATAAAGCCAGTCTTATTATAATCTGGCAAAGACTATTTTGGTTCCTTTCATGTGATACAATGCAACATTTTTTAGAATTTTTATCTTGAGTTCTTATCTATAAATTTACGGAAGTTTTTAGTATCTAGCAATCCATTTCCAGGAAATGCGTGCTGCAACTGCTGCAGCTAGAGGATGTGATGCAGCATGGAGAGGTGAAGGTAACACTGTTCAAATATAACCAAGTTTAATGTTTTACCATCTTGGAGCCAGGCTGCCTCAGTATTTAAGGTATTTAAATGTACTTTTTGTTATATTTTAGAATTAATTATTACCGTATTATAGGTAAAAGCAACTCTCCAGCTACTTTTGAGAGCAATAATGGTCCAAGCCTTAAGAGTGATGCTCACTTAAATAGTCCAAACTCAGCAACATGCAATCCTTCACCACGTGAGGAGTTATCACGGTTTGCAAGTCCTAATGATGCTAAACAATCAGGTAAACCAAATTATTTGTGTTCAGTTGTTGTATGATGATTCTAGGACAGAAATTCTGTTTGATGCCCGTAATGATTTTTTTGCAATTTTTTGTGCTAGCAATTTTCTCCATAGCCTGTGTGCTATAATTTGCTAGCTGATTGATTGCTTTAAATTATTTTTAAGCTGAGGCCACTTTTATGGATATGATGTTCTAATTGAAATTTTAGTAAATAACTGGTAAATTTAGCTCCTTGGTTAATTTCGTTAGTTGCTTGTTTATATCATATTCTTATAATGTCTTTAGTAGCCAACTATTATATTCTTAGTAGTACTCATAAAAAAAAACTATTATATGCTTAGTAGTAACACATAAGCTTTCATTCTGTTGACATCATTCTATTGACATCTCTGATGAGTTTGATCAACTAACATGGAAAAAATTCGTCCAAGGAACCTGTTAGTTGTCTTGTAGTCATTAATCAACTTGCCATCTCTCAAAGCTGCTTAGTGGTAGCGCTGTGGTTTGTCCTATTGCCCTAGAGAAGCCACTAACCAATATATTCCTTGATGGTAGTGGATAATACCACCCCCTATCTGCCCCATCTATATTAACTTTAACCCAACATTCTGCTGGCTTTTCCCATTTAACATTGGCAGTGGTAGCATTCTTAGTTGCAAAGCCTCGTCCCATAATTGTGTGTAACTTAAACGTTCTATGAATGCAATTTTTATGGAGAGAAGGATTAGCTTTCTAGTGCTGGAATGCAACTCATTTTCTATGCAGCCAAGGAGATGAAATCACAAATGGAAAATATACTTTCCAAGGCAGATGTAACAGATGAAACTCCTCTTTAGAACAACTATTCCGTTTTTTTTTTACCAGGCATCAAGCTTAAGCTCAAAAACAGATGGCCTCATTTGGTCTAACCAGAATATTCTAGAATATCATTGCAAACTTGCACTCCTTGAGCACATATAGGATGGAATCTGTGCACATACCATGAATAGGACATACAGAAGAGATATTCAACCACAGAGCATCTTTTTCATTCACCAACTTCCAGTTGAGTTTGCCAATAAGGTTAAGTTATTTGGTCTTGCCACTTGTAGTCCTAGCCTCCTTGGAGGTCACCAACTTTTTCCAACCAACTAGGTGCAATCTGCGATGTTCTTCTGAGGAGCCCCAAAGAAAGTTTCAGTTAATATTGTCTATGTTGTTACGAACTCTTATAGGTAGGGCTTCACCCTGCATGTAATATCAGATATGATCAAGGTGACAAATTGCACTAAAGTAGTATAACCTGGAAAGGGAAGTAATTTAGCCTTCCATCCCATTAGTTTTCTTAGAACTTTGTCTACTATAAATTGGAACTGTTGATTGCTAGGTTCTTGCATGTTTGAGAGAGAAACCAAGGTATTTTCCAAGGTTGTTAGTGGCTTGAAATTTCAGTATCTCAGAAATGACCTATGAGTAATAAGGTAGCTTTTGGAAATTCAAAATGACATAAAAAAAAGAGTTAAATGGTATCGTAGTCTTGGAGGTACAATCTATATCACGTTCTCAAATCTCTTGTTTTCAACATCTTTGGGTCCTAATGAGTTTTGTACTTATGGAAAGAGAAGACTTCCGAAGAAGGATTCTATGGCTGTTAATTGATTAACTGAATTGACCGTCACCATTTTGGCCAATCTGTAAGCTGCCTTCTTGCCCCAGTATAATGACATTTACATAAACTATGCATATTGGATTTTAATGTTTAAAATTAAACTATTATCAACGAAGTCTATTTTTATGTTTTATTCCACCTTGCTCTATCAATTGCACACTTAAGTAAAAAAAATATCCATATAACTATTTTCCTTTCTTACATGAAACTGGCATAATTGATTTTTAAGTTTTATTCAATATACCCACATAGACATAGGCCAAGATGTTTGTAGTTTAGGAGGCATTGCCTGCTCTCTTTTATAAGAAGAACCATGGTTCTAATCCCCCCCTCCCTCATTGTTGTAACCATAAAATTATTAGGAAAAATATATGCACACAGACGTACTCATGTTTGCATTTATGTATGTTTTGATGAGTGAAAATAAAGTAGTTGATTGAAGCCCATTTTCTTGTCTAGATTTGATTATATTTTGCTTTATTTATTTGAAGAGAAGAACTCTTGATAACTGTTCATATCTTATAACAGTTGTATGATTTGGTTAATTTGTTCTATTATCAATTTTCTCTAGGTTGTCAGACATTGGACAGACTGGAAAACACTTCCCGCACAGTCAAGGGTGCACAAATAATTGGTCAAGATAACGAAGCATTAGCACATGTTTTGCTACAGTTGAAAAGATGGTCTACTGGATCTCAAAATTCTTGCAGGTAAAATTGGATACATGCATCCCTAGTGTATGTTTAATTTTGCATATTTATGTATGATTTTATTTTGTATCAAACGTTATGTTTGACAAAATTTGTTGCTTAGTCCATTGTCAACTTAGTAGGTTCATTTTAAGTACTTTCTCTTGTAATCTCCCATGTACTAGGGTTGCCCCCTCTTTGCACTTTTTAAATTTAGTACTTATAAAAAGTTTATGTATTTGACATACCCTATCCCCTGCCAGTTTTGATGACTGCATAACTCTTCACTCTAACGGTCTCATGTCATGGTGTGGAAATAAAGCACAATCTATTTATTAGGCAGTGAACAATTATTCACATGCTAGTAACTGAGGGCTCTTTCCTATGATTGTAACCCAAAACCCATAGTGAATATTTTTTTAGATTACATTGTGTGAAATAGTGAAGTGCCCTTTTATTGTAATATACTTTCAAAGATTCAGAAGTGAAATAATAAGGTTGCAGAGCATGCTTATCTGAGTAGTGAGAATTGGATAAACTTAATACAAGACAGCACACTGGAGGATTGGTGCATTTACTGGCAGTTGGATTAGTATTGCTACATTCAGTTGCAAAAGGTGTTCTTGCTACTTCATTATATAAACATTTATTTATTATGATAATTATTATAAAAACATTTATATTTCACCTCACTGCATTACTTTAGGAATATCTTAATGTGGTATGTTAATTGGTTGTAGTCTTTTGTATTCATGCACTAGATACCTCTTAGTAATTTATTTGCAAGACTTGATGGCTTATCAAACACTGCAGGGATCAAGATGTTATTAGTTCATGTCAGTCGCTCAGAATTCTTTTGAACCTACTTGCAGCTGGTGCCATCAATTCTAGTGGATTACTTGATGAAATAATACGTGAACTTCTTGTTTTCACTGCTACTGTTGTTAGCTTGAAATCTTCTGAATTTAATGACTTAATAGCAAAGGTATATCTCTGCTAGATTTCATTTAGAAATTTCTGACTTTTGATTCTCAATACCCTCATATGTCATACCATGCAGCTATAATGTTGGAGACTTGTGTTCTATGGAGATACTCTCTCCAGCCCAATTGTTAGTCCTCTATTTCTTTTTGGGGTGTCCCAAAATATAGTCCTCTTTGAAAAGTCAATAAATAAATTTCCTAACCTACCCTGTACTTTATTTAAGCAGTTAGTACTCTTCTTTCAGTAGAGTTTAAATTAAGGATAAAATTTGTTACACACACTCTGTTACACACACGCTGTAGGACACGATTTCAATGAGTGTAGTTTTAGAAACTTTATCTTTTATTTAAAAGGCAACACATTAAATGATATTCCTTTAAAAAATTGGATTCTAAATAGGGCCAACAAATGGGACGGAGGTAGTAATTGGTTGCTGACAATGTAAGTCTGATCTTGGTTTAGGCTTGAATTATACCCCCAAATACTTAGGGCCATCTATTGTGAAATTCATCTATAATATATAATCCTATATGCATAAACAAAAACAAATTTTACAATTTAATAGTGAACCTTCTGAAAAATTCAGGGAGAATACTTACAAAAAAAAATTACAGAGTAATGTCCTGGAGCCCGGCTACCGTCCTGAGGCGCCGATCGGGAAAGTCATAAAGGGACGTTAAATCTTAAATGTAATTCTAGAAGAGCATTACCACAACAAAAAAAATCCGAGTCTTGGCAGTTCAAGTGAAAGTTTATTAGACTAGTCCCTTTCCCCTCACATGTATTTTTTTTTTTTTTTTTCATGAAGTTCTGTATATTTGTTGTTTTCTTTCATCAACTTCAAAGGCATGAAATTGCTGCTGATTTTTATCATTATATTTGTCAACTATGAGAATAATCCCTCTGATAGCTTTAAAATGTTGAGAGCCGAATAAGTCCTCAATTTTAACATTCTTTATCTATAGTGTGGTTTTCTCTATTTTGCTATTGCAGCTGGCTGATGCAACTCTGATCTCATACTTTTGTAGAGTTTTTCAGTGATCAAAATGCTGCTTGATAATTGTGGAAGTGGCATTGCAAGTTCATATTTCAGGCATTGGGTTGCATTATCTGAGATTTTTTCACAGGTCTAATTCCTTCTATGGTACAAAAAACGTTATTTGGCAACAAGTATGCACTTATTTCTTGCTTTCTCATCGTGTTGACTATATAGGTTGTTGGTTGCAATGAAGAGGCATGTGGAAGAGTTTTGTACGAGTCCAGTGCTTGCATTACCATCATGTTATCCAGAGTTGCTCAGGGTCTTAAGGCAACTCATTTGACTTCAGTTCCTGAAGCGGGTTCTGCTCTTAATGAAACACTTAAAAAAATCTTGGATCATGCTAAAACGACTGGCTTAGTGGATCTTTTGTGTCACTGCTTAGTAAATTCAGGCTCGAGTCTTATTTCTGGTTCTTCAAATATGTTGCGTGCTGCATGTGAAGCATGTAGGGCTACTTGGTCACTCATAGATGCATTGGAAACCCTTTTCCTGAGGGAAAGTCCCCTTTTATTTCCATTAAATGCTTTGCGGAGTCATTCGTTAGTTCGACTTGACATTAGGGACCATGAACGAGGCTCATTGATTGGCACTGAATCAGCAAAAATTGTTGATGTGGTGACAAGAACATTTGTTAGGTCAAAAGCGGTGCAGGTTGCCATTTACTATTGCCTTCATCAACGACTTGAGGCTGCAATGTGTGCTGGCATTCAGGTGTTTGTCTCTCATCCTAAGTTTTTGAAAATTTTTCGTGCACACATAAGACCCCAATGAAAACAACAAGTTATATAATGATTTCAAAGAACCAAGAGAGTAGTTAATCTTAGAGATTTTCTACCTGCGCTTAATTATTCTTTTGTTTGTATCATGCTTGCATGATTGTAGGCACCTTTTAGGTAAAATTTAATATAATTTCTGTTGTTGTTTCAGCTCTTGTCAAGGTGTTGTGTACATAGTGGACTTGTTCCAGGTGTTCTTTGTGGACTTCCCAGTTCCTTACCTGTAACTACTGTTGTCAGTGGTGGAGGGGATGGTACTCTTGTCTCTGAGATATTCTCCATATTGTCTCTCTGCACTTCATCTTCAAATAAAGATCCACAAACAGGAGAAACAAATAATTTGAGGTGTAAATTAAGCAATTCCTATACCTTGGTTCTTCATTCATGCCTAATCCTTGCAACAGTTGCACAGTGTTTAAAGTCCACCGGAAGAAATTCTGCATTGTTTATGCTTACAACCTCCCCAAAGAAGCAGCAATCTCGACTTTCAGTGCTTGCACACCATTTTTCTTCCTCTGATGATGGAATTAACTCATTTCAACCTCATAGTGCGTCAGCTATGCTGGCTCTTGCATCCATTCTATCCCTTGAAGCTGGATCTTCTATTGAGTCTCCAGTCTCTGAAAATGCTCTGCCTTTGATTCCTAGAACTGCCACACTTTGTGATTATCTCAAATATTCATCTAGTAATGAAACTGAAGTGGATCCCAGTTACCCGAATGGTGTTCTCTCTTATTGGCATGGCCTTAGAGATGGATGTGTTGGCTTGTTAGAGGCCCGGCTCAAGTGGGGAGGACCATTAGCTGTTCAGCAGTTGTGTGCAAGTGGTATCCCTCTGCTTCTTGTTGAGTTGTTAGCCAACAACTCAAATGCTTCTCAAGGGATTGACATCTCAAAAGATCGAATTGGGCTATCCCCTATAGGGGTTGTGTGGACAGTTTCATCAATATGTCACTGCCTTTCAGGTGGAGCTTTAACTTTTCGTCAGATTTTGGTTAGGAGTGAACATATCAAGCTTATCTGTGACCTAATATCTGATGTACATCTCAAGCTTGTAAACTGCTGGGGTGGGCCTGGTGGAGGGAAGGATGGAGTCAGAGATATAATAAATGCAGTAGTAGATATCTTAGCATTCCCTTTTGTTGCTATACAGAATGGTCCTGGTTTGCCATCTGCCACTGCTTCTGTAAACAGTGGGTTCCTTCTCAACATGGGTTCACCAGGTGGGAAAGTGTGCATGGAAGAGAATATGGTAAAAGTAATTGAGGAAGATTTGACAAAGTATATTAAAATCCTTTTGGAGGTTAGGTCTTCTTTCCCTTCTTTTTGGGGTCAGGGGCCTCCGGGGGTGGGGGAATCATTTCTGGACATGTGCTTTTGAGGTTGTCTGGTAGACTGTTTGTAAACTCTGTTCATTGGATGAGTTGCTAAAACTGAGAGGACTGTGTGTTTCTCATTCTAATTCTTATATCTTTTTGGAGAAAATAAATCTGTTGTGGGTGCTAAATATCTAATATGTATTTCAATTATAGTATAAGTTTGACTAATGCTTTAATATGATGAATTATAATAACATCTTGATACTGAGAGGGGGCTATGTGTTTCTCATTTAATTACTTCTTGAGTTTTCAGTTGGGAGTGCCTATTCTTATTCTTCGGTGTTTGGAGCATGTTGAGTTAAAAGATTTGGGAAGGCCTGTTGCGTTTCTCGCTAAAATGATAAGCCATCGACCTCTAGCAGTTCAACTTGTGAGTAAAGGCTTGTTAGATTCAAAGATGATGAAAAGGTTGCTTGATAGTTCATGCCCAAGAGAAGTCACGCTAGATATTTTGATGATAGTTTCTGATCTAGCCCGCATGGATAAGGTGAGATTTTGATTCTATCAAATGGTTTTTGCTGCTTATGCAAATATCAAGAGTTAGCATATGTTCTCTACTTTTGTTATTTTGTTAAATTAAACTAAAAATTATTGAATATTACGAGTACCATAAATGTGTACTCCTCCCTCGCACATAAATTATAGGTTCCACCATGATTTTAATTAGTGGTACCTACAATTATGTGAGAGGAGGGGAGTATGCATTTATGGTACTCTGAGAATACTCAATAATTATCCAAATTAAATAGATTGTTTTTTTCGTATTTAGCCTTTTTTCCACCCATAGTATTTTCACTTTCAGTCCTTTCACCTTTCCACACCTTGAACGCTTCATACCCATTGATTCCTTCATAACTGCAAGTCATGGGTTTTGTGGTGTCTAGGGATTCTATGAATACATCAATCGGGCTTCTGTTTTAGACTTTTTGAAGGATTTTCTCACCCATGAAGATCCCAATGTACGTGCAAAGGCTTGCAGTGCTCTGGGCAACATGTGTCGTCACAATTCCTACTTTTATAGTTCACTAGTAAGTAACCTTGTGATATATATTTTCTTAAATTTTGTGGACATTCTACAAATTAATTCCTCTTCTGGATTTTTGAAGCTATGTACCAGAATGTTTTCGTTGGACCATGCATTTACTCATGGCATACTTGAACGTAATATATGGCAGTGGATTAATTGTGCGCTTTTTCCACTTTTAATATATTTATCTAGGCAAGGAATCGGATTATTGGCCTCCTCATTGATCGATGTGATGATCCAGACAAACGCACACGAAAATTTGCATGCTTTGCTGTAAGTTCTAATCCCATTTTTTATGAAAGTTTCTTTACTTCAAACACTGTTGCAGTAGAATATAACCTTTTCCTATCATTCATCTTATCCATATGATATGAATATTGAAGGTATGTCCTGATAGATATAATGCTACGTTTTATTTACTTTTACTTTTATCCAGATTGGAAATGCAGCCTACCATAATGACACACTGTATGAAGAGCTCCAGAGATCCATTCCTCAACTTGCAAACTTGCTGCTTTCAGCAGAGGAAGACAAGACTAAGGCCAATGCTGCAGGTGCATTAAGTAATCTTGTTCGCAACTCCAACAAGCTTTGTGAAGATATTGTATCTAAAGGAGCCATGCAGGTTTGTGAATGCACTGTATTATCATTCTAATGTTACTTTATGCATGCATTTTGAGGAGGGATCTGTAGCTAGTTGCATATTCTGTAATAAGTGTGAGAATTGTCAAATGGCCTTAATTAACAAAATTTAATCCCTAGAACTTGAATTTGTAAGTTTTTATGTGGTATATTTAATTGAGCTGCAGACCTTGATACCTTTTTGCTTACCAGTTTACTGTTTATGTCTGTTACATAAAGGATGACAAATTAACAATTTAGACACTGGCCATATAAACGCATGGCTTTTGTCTCCTTTAATAAGATGGTGTTCTAGGGTTCAGCCAATGAGAAGGAAACAATTTGGGAAGAAAAGCTACCTCTCCTTGAATAGCTTATTTCGTACTATGATTAAAAGATTGGTTAAACAATTCAAAATGTTGTTGAGGCTAAAAAAATGACTCAAGAACTTTATTTGCTTGCAACAGAACTTATATGACATTCCAAAGTTTTTTTTTCCTGTTATTCACCATTTTAATGCTTCTACAGTTGTCATATTTGAAATTATGAATTATAATGTGAGTGGGTTTGGTTTTGCAGGCTTTACTGAAGTTAGTAGCTGACTGTTCTGTAGTAGCCCTGAACCCAAGTAGAAAAGATGTGGTAAATGAGTCACCATTAAAAATAGCACTTTTTTCTTTGGCAAAGATGTGTTCACACCCACCGTGCAAGCAGTTTCTCTGTTCATCAGAGTTGTTTCCAGTTATTGGACGGCTTCGACAATCCCCAGAATCAACAATTTCCCAGTATGCCTCAGTCATCATTAGCAAAGTCTCTGATGCTTGAGGGCCTAAATTGATATGATAATGGAAGTCAGCTTGATTTCCACTAATCAATCATAGTGATTGCCACCATACTGTTGAAGGTTGAAATAGAAAACGTGAAGAAGCTGGCTTGCCAAAAACTGCTACTTAGTAAATGGTGTAAAATAGTCCTTGTACGCATTTCTTGTATATGGATTAATTGTTCAATGTTCCAACCATATCTTGTTCATATTATGCAATTGTGCAAGCTTGTTGGTGCTCATCTTTCTTGCAAAGGATTTGTGCTTTCCTTGCTAGCTTCAAGATAAATATCTCTTTTGGATGCCAGGGCACTCTTGTTTTTCATCAGCTTGAAGAGCTTTCAAAAGTTATTTTTTTTAGTAGCATATATATAAATTTGAAAATACTAAGTATTTTAACACACACACAGGGGGAGGGGAGAAAATTTTAAAGAAACTGACAGGGCCTAACTCTTAGTAGCCAAATAGATTGTGAAGGAAATCAAACCGGAATACATATCATAAACTTGCAATAATGTATTTATGTTGATAGGAATTCATAACCTCTAGCTTATATGATTTTAGTGTTAAAGATCGTTACTTTTACTATACTTTATAGATATATGTAAATATAATTTCTCATAAATCAAAACTGATATTGGAGGAACTTGCTACTAAGTATTATAAAAAGGAGTTTATAGTTGTGTTTTTTTAGTAGCATATATATAAATTTGAAAATACTAAGTATTTTAACACACACACAGGGGGAGGGGAGAAAGTTTTAAAGAAACTGACAGGGCCTAACTCTTAGTAGCCAAATAGATTGTGAAGGAAATCAAACCGGAATACATATCATAAACTTGCAATAATGTATTTATGTTGATAGGAATTCATAACCTCTAGCTTATATGATTTTAGTGTTAAAGATCATTACTTTTACTATACTTTATAGATATATGTAAATATAATTTCTCATAAATCAAACTGATATTGGAGGAACTTGCTACTAAGTATTATAAAAAGGAGTTTATAGTTGTGTTTGTGTGGTCAAATTATTTGCCTGATTTCTAAACTGCAAACATCGCACTACAGAAATGAAAGTGAATAAACTTGATTCAATCAAAATTGTTTTTTTTTTTTTGGGGGGAACCAACCTTGTTCATGATTTCAACTTGCTGTTACAATCTTTGTTTGGCGTATGAAGTTGAAGTCTGCTTAGGGAAAATTTACTTTGAAAGAGTTTCTGACAACTGAGACATCAGCACCTGGATAAGGTTGGACTGCTCTTGCCTTTGTGTTCCACATACTGCCTATATTAGTACTGCGGTTGGTAGTTGAGTTAGGCCTCAAGCTTGACAGTCACTTGGGTCTGCTGGAGTGCTAGGCAACAGAGCAATGGGAAAGATAGGTCCATTTTTTTGCAGAACCCCATCAACATTATCAGTTGATATTAAAATTAAACTGTTTGATGGAGATACTGCTATTAGTATATTGTCCTGGTTCTTGTTCCTTAATATATAGCGATCTCTCTCCTTATGTTTATCAGACAATTGCCTTGACCGTTTTCATTTGAGTATTTGTGGAGGAGAATGGTTTGAATATCTCAAGTAGGAAAGAATATATACTACTTCTCGATCGTTTATACTTCCATATATTCAGATTACTTTGGATAGAAGCATTCATTTCATGTTTGATTAGCTGGTCTTTTAACCTCAAACCAATTAGAGGCACAAGATTTGAGTTTTCTAATGTGGAATATTGTTAGAGTGAAAATTAAAATAAAAAATCGTACTCTATTACACTTCTTGTCTATAATATTACATAAAAACAATTTTTTCACACTGGCATGCCAATTTCACTTTCTAAACCCCAACAAGATGGGAATCAAATTCCAAGAAAGGAACCTCAAATAACATTTATATGAAACTATAGTTATGGGGGGGGGGGGGGGGGGGGAAGCCTAGTCAATGTGGTCCGTTGAACAACTTCACATAGCAAAGCAACAAAATTCAACGTATTGAAATTTCTGTTGCAATGCTTCCTCAAGGAACTTGAATTGACCTGCTAGCATTACTCAGTTACACCTGTGAACCAAAGAAAATAAACCAACCTTTAGGTTTTGATCTTCATACTACTTAAAGTGTTTATCAATCTATACTTGATTGTCTTCCTGTTAGTGATGATGTGCTTGATGAGTTCTCCAGGAGTGGATCGCTTATACATTCTGCAAAAAATGTTGACCATACTCTATTACATTATATGTGCGAGTGTAATGGTGAATCTATTGATCATCTCTTCCTTCATTGTCCGATTGCTAAGGATCTGTGGTTTATGATTTTGGGTTTATTTGGAGTAAGTTGGGTTTTGCCAAAGAATGTTGTCGAGCTCCTAGCTTGCTAGCAAGTTTGGTATGGTTGTCATCGAAATGGTCATATATGGATAGTTGTCTCCCATTGTTTGATGTGGTGTCTTTTGGAGGGAAAGAAAAAGTAGTTGCTTTGAAGATATAATGAGAGATCCATGCCTGACCTCAAGCTATTTTTCTTTAGAACCTTATTGGACTGATTGTCAGATTTGCGAAACCAATCTTTATCTTCAATTCTTGGTTTACTTGATTTATGAAATTTTTGTACTTGATTTGTTCACCCCTGTACACTTCCTGTGTACTTTAATGTCTCTTTTTTTATATCAATAAATCTTATTGCTTATATTAAAAAAAAAAAAATCCTTGCAACAAATATTTCAGTTATGTTATACTTTCCATAGTTGTCAAAGACTATGTTCCATTGACTGAACTTGCTTTCCTTTTCTGTGGACCTGTGCCCTGAGTTGAGCACAAGGAGAAAAAAACTATTCTTTTGCCTTTTATGTGGTTATTTCTTGATTTTGGAGAAGATTTAACAATAATTCAAATGCCAAGTAAAGTTTATTGAATGGAGGTATCATCAGTATATTTAGTGCGCAAATGTTCCTGATAATTTACATGTTTTGAACTCACCTGTTGTATTGAAGCATGGCTGTGATTGGGTGAGGGATGAGAACTGCTGTGTTAGAGGATATAGTTCATCTTTTCTTCAGCTAGTTCTCTCAGTCTACTGAGCTCTGGCAATACTTCCTTGCAAAGATCTGGCCGGTCTTTCCGTCTGAGTTCTGCACATTGGAGTGCTAGCTTTCCAAAGCACAATGCTTCTTCAACTGGCCAATCAAGCACAGCTGGGTCTAGCATCTCTGTGAATGAACCGTTCTCAATAGACTGTTCAACAATGTAAGCCAGGCCCATCGGTGGCTTGGCTGTTATCAACTGCAGAAGCATGATTCCTAGGGAATAGATATCAGACTTTACATCAAGCATTCCTGTTTGTTGATATTCTGGATCAATATAGCAGAAGGTTCCAACTGTTGAGGTCGTGTGGAACTGTGTTACATTTTCATCTACAGCAGGTACGACCCTGGCCAATCCAGCATCACTAATCTTACTGACATAGTTGTGGCCTAGCAAAATGTTTCCTGGCTTGAGGTCACAGTGCAGTACTGGCTCTGGCTTGGTCTGATGGAGGAAGAGCAGGCCTGTGGCAATTTCTGCAGCAATTCGGAACCTGAGTTGCCAAGTGAGGGCTGGAGTGTTTCCTTTCCGGAAGAGACAGTCATCTAAACTTCCATTAGCCATGTATTCATAGACTAGGATGCCAAACTCGGGACAGGATCCTAGAAGGAGTACCATATTGGGATGTCTTATACAGCCAAGTATGTCTACCTGCATTAGAGTTTAAGAGGAAGATGTAAGAAGCAACTCAATTATTTATTGGTAATGTGCATGTCATGCTGGGGAGGAAGTGCTTAAGAAAATGAAAATTTTTAACCAAATAGTTGTTTTACAAGCTCTTGTAGAGGATTCTTATAGGATTTGGCATAATAACTTTTGTTTATAACCATCCTGTCAAGCTTATGTGCAAGGCTCCTTGAAATTGAAAGGTGTACTATTCAACAGAAACTTCTATATTTTTCTTACAGAGGCTGCTTGAAATTGGAAAACCATGTTGGGATCAACTTGCTTTTTCATTTTTATGTGCACGCTATCTTCTTTTTGCGTGCCTAGTTGTCTAATACAATCAAGTGCAATAACTATGATTTATTCATGTATGTTAAGTAGCCAATATTCTTGGTTCCGCACCTCTCGCAGAAATTGTGATCTCCCTTGAGCAGCATCTGGACGTAAAACCTTGACTGCGACTGGTGTATGATCAAGGTAACACCTATACACAGTGCCATAACCTCCTTCCCCAATCTTAAGAGATTCAGAAAAGAAATTTGTTGCCTTCTCAATCTCCTCAATTGTGTATCTCCTGTATTTGAGATCACTTTGGGCTAGATTATCCAATACCCACCTAGCTTGCTCTGCTTCTTTAAGGGCTTTGATTTTTTCATTTGCTCTTTTTTGTGTTTCCAACTCTGCAATCCTCTTTGCAGCTGCCTTGGACCTAGCTCTCTCTTTCTCTGCTATTGACAGTCCAGCTTCCTCTGCTAGTCTTACCTCATCTAACTTCCACTCCTCTGCAAGTTTCCAATGATGCGGCTCCATTGCCTATGGTAAATGTAACTTTAGAAACTATCTCTTAATTTTGAGAAGACACAAATTAGATGCATCTTTTCAATACCTTTTGATTTGCTTTAAATGCCTCTCTGGATGCAGCACTGTACATGTCCATTTTTTGCTTCAGCTGCAGCTTCAGTCTCCTCATCTTAGCTTCCTCATCATCCTGCACTTTTTAAATACTCATAAGTGGAAGTTATCTGGATGATGTATGTATAGTACCATCTTAATGAGAAAATTTGATATTTGCAATGCGTATGAAATAGAATCTAATGTTTTAATTTAGATGAAAGGAATGTACTGAAAATGGTTCATCTTCTGCTATCTCACAAGTAGCCTTTGTATTATGTCTTTGTGCTCAATCTAATGGGTATCTTGGATAGCATCCTGGATAGGTATCAAGCAAAAAACGTGTGCTTATTCTGGGAAATAAACACTTGAGAAAACAAGAAGCTTGATGCGACAACTTTTTTCAAGCTGTTTAAAGAATAAATAATGGTGACATCAGGTTGGTTTGGGATATTGAGGTTTAAGACTTGTGTGAAGTCAGATTTTGGTACATGCTTCCATTTTTCGTAACTACTAGGATATTCCCTAAAAAGGTATAACTAAAGGAACCGTTTAGATTAGGCTTTTATAACTATATCTATGTGTGTGTGTCTTTCTTTCTTTCTTTCTTTCTTGCACCTATGTTCTTGAAAGCAGATACTATTTCTTTTGTTTTTAGAAATCATTGAACAAAACTGTCACCTTCTCTAGAAGCAAAATAATTGAGAATAAAGTGTCATTTTTTATTTATTTTCATTTTATATTGCATGTGGTAAAACTAATATCTTTGACCCTTACCTTTACTGTAAAATATCACAATGTAAATATATTACACTTGTCAGATGTTTTAGGTATATTTAAATCACAATTATGGTTGCATACTGTATAGGATGGCTTCTTCAAAGAAATGCTGTTTTTAAAGAGATAATGTCTTTACCAAATTTTGGGATGACCTTGAACAAGATGTTCTACCACTATCCTGTGAACTTGATGAGAAATCATCTGAACGACTGAGGTCATTGACCTTGGAATCTAAATAGATTGATTGAGTTGAAAGCTGAGAGGTTTGGCCTGAATCAGTAAAACTGCAGACTGTAGGAAACATCTTTTCAGTGCTTGGCTTCTCACAGCTTATAAATGATATATCATTATCTGATTCTAGAATTTCCGAATAGGCCTTTGAATTCATCCCTCTTCCTCCTTTTGTGAAGGGCGGCCTGTGTTCACCATAATAATGAGGCCAGTCATGTAATGAAACGAAACGGCATTCAAATTTCAAGCTGCTGTATTAAAAAAATTTGGACTATAGGCATCCCTGTCTCTTTCTCTCTCCCCTTTAAGAATTTAAATAAAGATTTCTGCATGAAAAATAACATGAGGTAGCTCGAATTCAACCTGAATAGCTATGACAGTTCTAATTTCTAAATTCTCTAGAGGTTTTGAAAAAATCCCATTAATTTCAGCCCTCTTCTTTTCAAGTCAACAGATTCTTTGATTGATTTAAATATTAAGATTTCATTTCTTTGTCAAGCCAAATTTACCACTTGCAACCATGATATCCCTTTTTACTTTGCGGACAGATGGTTGAAAAATATCATTACCAATAACACTAAGGTGTTGCAAGTTTACTGCATCATATTATCCTCAATTGGGGAGATTTATTATGACTAACCTGGTTGGCCCATTGCTGCGAGGATTAAATGAATACCTCTCTGCTACACATAAATGATGAGTGTTTTTATCAGTAGTTAAATGAAGAAAAGTTGAGAAAGCTTTATAATTGAGAGGAGCAAACCTCTTAAGTTCATTGTAAGTTTGGAGAGAGTGGCAGAAGTTTCAATGCTTTTGGCACTTAGTTTCTTAATATGTTCAAGTAGTGGGGAAGTATAGGGGGCCGGACGAGATGCTTTTCGCACTGAAGAGAGGTGGATCCCTTTTGGGATCACATATACGGAGCAGAAATCTGGTGCCCCTTTTGATACAGTGCTTGGAATGCTTGATGACTTGAATCTGCATAAAAAAGACAATTGAAACTTAGCATACATAGTCAATGCATCTATAGCCTTATCTGATTATGGATTTATATTCTGAAATTAAGCGTCATATATTCTTTCTAAAATGTAGTTCACACAATTGATTAGGTTAGCTGATCAGAGTTATGGACATGCTACTTCAGTTAAAGCTACAAAGAAAGCATGATGATAGCATGCTTCACTGTAAGTGATTCTTACGTAACAAATGAAACTACATTGTTCAATTGAAGGATGAGTTACTATAACTTTTTTAGTTGGAGTCGAGTGGATATTCTTTCTGAATCAGTACTTGCCTTCTTGTATGTTGTTTGATAGTGAAACTTCCTATGAATCCGGAAAGTTTTTTTGACAAAAGAAAGAATGCCGCTACTTAATCATTTGATGATTTTAAACTGAGAAGATATTAATTAATTTTTTATTAAACTAATCTACTTAATTTTTGAATAAGAGACGGATTATTCATTTTTTTTCTTTCAATCAATCAATAATGCAATTCTATTTACACTAATGGTTTGAGAAAAGAATGAACAAAAGGCTAATATGTTTATTTCTCTAGCAGCTTGACCACTTTTCTCTTGCAATTTAGGAAACCTTCAATTTACAATCAGGCAGATTTTGTTGGAAACTTTGTTTCTCATCTACTGCTTCCAAAAAAGAAAAGAAAAAGAAAAAGAGAAAAAGTTACGTTACTACTAGTGCTTTAGTTTGAGCGGTTCACTATTCATGATGTCCTTCCTTTTTTAATTAGTTTTCTGACTTCCAATTGGTTTGCATTTCTCATGTTCGAATTGTTCTGCTCCTCGAGATCAATAATTTAATTCTAACTTCATTTATTCATGAGTCATGATGTCAATTGGTTACTTCTTGTGATTTTCATTTCCTATTTCCTTGTTTACTCAATCATGGCAGTGCAAAAACCTTGGAGAAGCAAGGCATCTTTTGGGCATATCACAGTGGCATAATAATCCAAGGCAGTTTTGCAAACCCCTCTAATATTTGATGATATTATCTTTTGACCTCTTATTGTGAGCTTCTTTCTTTTTCTTTCCCCATTCTGGGAGCTTGATCATGTTAAAAGATTAGAAGGAGATTACCTCAAAAATCCATGCCGCGGAGCACCAAGAACCAACTTCTCTATTGCAGCATAGGCAACATAATCTGTTAATGCTTTTCCTATATCTGTGTCTTCGAGTAAGACATCGAGGCAGTGTATCTGATACAAAATTTTGCAAATGTCTATGAATAAAAGAAAGATATAGAAATAAAAAGAGGTGGTATCATGAATAGAAATAAAACATCATGACGTTTTCTATGCATGGTACTAAGGACATTTTCTTATTGCATAAAGAGAAGATAATGGGAAATGCCAAAACCTACATATTTACGAGTACAGTAGCAGTGGTAGGTAAAGAATATATCACTATTTTGCTGCTCAAGTTGTTGTCTGTGCAGTGAGGCAGTTTTTTCATTGCTATCACAAATGGCAGCACGTTTTCCCCCATCTGTACATACAAAAGTCATAACAGCTTCTAATCTTGTATTGAAGAGAAGTTATCTGCAATTGAGAACATGCATGCAATCTTGCTAGTGTGACACCAAAAGCCTTTTTTTTTAGGTGCATTTAACATCTTGAACTTATTCTCTTAGTTTCTGCTATCATTGTTACAAATATAAATGTTATAGAGCAACAAGTTCTATACAAACTAGTCGTGACCTATACCATGCGTGAGAATATATAACTATTTTGTAACGCAGCATAATGATATATGACTTGTTTTTTGAATTTTGTTCTCTCTAAAAAGCAACCCATCTTCTGTACATAAAGTCTCAAGGGACTAGAGCTATGTGTCATGCTGTGAACCAAGGCAAGTAGCAGTAAAAAGCTTCAAATAATTTATTACTCAAAACTTATCTAAAAATTACACTGTTATCTTAACCAAAATTAAAAAGGCATAAGAGATAAATTTTATAATAATCTATTACTCAAATAACTGGTAGGAATATTCAAATACATAGTCATGTAGATTGTGCTTTGATATAAACTCAAGATTCTAATTCCAAAATAACTAAGTATTAACCCAAACTAAAATCAAAGTAAAGCTAAAAGAGGGAGAAAGAAAAATTTGTGATGGGGAATTAGAAAATCACAACACCAAAATGCATCAGCTTAAAGAAGAGCTATAAAAAAACACGAAAATAATCAACATAAATGAGAGCTACAAGCAAGAACAAAAATCCACCTAGCGAGACAATGAGAGAAATCATCTTTTTGTTTGGGATATATATATGGACTGAATGATAGAGATGATATCAAATTGATAGAAAAGAAGATGGGGAGAAGAAGAGTTAAGATATAAGAAAAAATAAAGGATGGAGGAAGCGTAACGGTGAAGTAGAGAATAGTGGAGAGATAAAAAGGCAAAAATGGAGGGGAAAAGTTAAGAGTAAATGTAACAATAAGGTGGAGAATAATAGGGAGAAGAAAAGACAAATATGAGAGAGACAACTGGAAATAAGTGGATGAAGTGTCACAATGAGATATTAGCAAAATTAATTGCTAGGCTATATGTATAATTAGAGCATATATAAAGTTAAAATTGTTAAAATAGTTGAATGTTTGAATCTGTAAAGTTACATTAAAAAAAGTTACAGCATATGTAAAGTTAATTAAACCATTAAAATTGTTGAGTGTTTTTATTTTTTTATTTATAGAAAATATTGTTAAGTGTTTGAATAGATAAAGTGACATAATTTAATGTGCTACACTATTAAATATTTTAATAATTTATATGTTTAATTTTGTTAAAAAAATAGAGGAAAAAAGAAGAAGATGATATGGCACAATATTGATCAGATTAGAGCATGTGTAAAGTTATGGTAAACTATTGAATATATTAATATTAAAAAAAAAAAGAAAAAAAAAGTAATGTGACTAATGATGTGGCTCAAGAGGAGCATAACAACATTAAATGCTAGGTTTCAGCTTTTTATATATTATTATATAGATATAGATAAGTACACAAGGTTTAAGTATTACATATAGACAGGTACAATCATGGTATATGCACAGTTTTCTTGTTATTTGGGTCCAAAATATTTTAAATAGGTAGCATTTTTTTTTCTTTTACATATATTTGTCTATTATTATTATTGTTACTGTCATGCTTTTAAAATTGAATCGGATTGACTGGTTGAACCGGTTCAATAGACCTAGAAAGTTCGGTAAAAACTGAAAAAATCGCTGGTTCAACTGGTAAAAATTGAGAATTAAACCTGTTTTCGATTCTTTAACCTTTTTAGTTTTTTAAAGACAATTAAATTCAACCATGTGGTTCATTAATTAATGTAATCACATGATTGACTTTGATTGGAAAACGTAAGATAAAACTGCATTTAAGTTTAGCCCATAAACTTAACATGCATGATGTACCTCCTAAATAACACATTTTAATATGCATGAGAAAGAGAGAGAGAGAGATTTACATGCAGATGAGGATGCTCTTTTAACAACATGGATTAGAACGAGAGTTTCGCCCTTGGAAAGAAGATGGTCAGTAGCCCATTTGAGAGCTTGTTGGCTCCCTTTGTCATTGTCTATGGCAACTGCAACTATCCCATTTCCTTCTGTCTTCTTTCTTTCTTTTTTCTTTGGAAGCCACATTTTCTTTCTCCCAAAGAAAAAAAAAACCTGTACTTTCTCAGTTTCTCTTAACTACATTTCACAAACTGTTCAAGAGGACCCAGAATTTTAAAAAACAGAAAGACTTTTTGTTCAAGAATCTTGATAACCCTTTTATGTGTTAAACTTGTTTTCTCCCTCAACCTTTATAAGCATCAAATTTCTGATGCTTAATAATATCTTTTGTTAGTTATTTCCGTTTTCTGTTATAACAACCAGGTGGTTAATTACCCTTTTTTGGCTTACCAATTATAAGAGCCTCACAAAGAGTTAGAAGAAGATAGTAACAATTAATTTAGAAAACTTAAGACCCCTATGATAAGTAATAACTCTTTTCCTCTCCCTCTCACTATCTCTCTTGAAAGTTTACTAATATTGATGAGCAGTTAAAATTAAAGGCTAAAATTTGACTTTCACACCGAGGTCAGTGACTTATGAGATCTTATCATGTCAATATTCTATTAATAAAAATCCTATGCCTTCAATTTTAGTGTTTCGTTTTTTGTTCTACCCATCACAATTTGCTATATGCTTATTTATTTATTTTTAATTTTTAAGATTCTTTTTTACCTATAAATTAACTAAAGTTTAATCTTGAAATAAAAATGGACACACACACACACACACATATATATATATATATTAATAGGCAAAACTTAGAGAAAGTTTAATTAGAATTTCAAATTAGAGTCTAGTTTTGCGCCATGTGTCCTAAATTATTTCTTTTTAGAGAGAATTTTATTTCCTAATTTTAAAATCAAATGTGGGACCATATCATAAATATCTATCTAAGTGAATTATTGAGTACGAAAACCAAATAGTCTAGAATAAATGAATCGTAAAAAAAAAAAATAGTGCTTCACAATAACAAAAATTAAGAAGTAATAAAAAATAAAATAAAAATAAATAAAAATGGACAGTTTACATTTTATATTTAATAATATTATTACAAGACTTTTTAAAGAGTTAATAGAATATAAGAATGACTATCAATAGTATTTAAATTATATATATAGATTTTCTCACAAAAAAAAAATTATATATATAAGAATTATAATATGCATCTTATTGTATATATTTAAGTATATCCATACATATGCATGAGGTTACAAGCCACTCTAGTATAAACTATAAAGCGGAAGATTAAAAATGGGACGCAATTTTTATTCAAAATTCCACATCATATGTCAATACCATTGAGATTGACTTTAGCGTTTTGAGTGTGCTATATTTAGAGTTTGTGATGTATGAATTATTTAGTTAGGAAAAAGTTTGGCTCCAAATATATTTGGAGTTCTCTTTGACTCTATCAATAAGTTATATAACTTGTTTAAATAATATACATAGATAATTTTAAAATTTTTTACGTAATAAATTGAAAAAGATAGTTTTCTTCATTTTATTATGTATAGTATTTTGTTTTGTCAAACTTAAATGATATCTATTTTTTAGTTTTTACTATTAATAAATCTAGTGATACAAATTTTTGTTACAACTTTTATAAAAATGATGTCAATTGTGGGTTGTGGGTTCACATAAAAGTGAAGTTGTTCCAAGCATAACTTATCACCTTAACAAATTGTGAAAATTTAACATCGTTCTTTGCTATAACGTGATTTATCCTATAAGATACCATAGTGATTAATTAATACCATGGTAATTAAGCCATTGTTCTGCATGCTTAGGGTTTTTAACTTGACAATATTTTTTCAGTCTTTAATTTGAGTTGAGAGTATGGTTTTGATTTTGAAAACGTAGATGAGTGTGGTATGGTTGGCTTAGCTAGCTTTTTCCTTTTTCTTTTGAGAAAGGCTTAGCTAATATTCATCATAAAAGAAAATGAACATATTTTTAAAGTTTAATTTTTTAAGGTATAATTGTAATTTTGTCCAACTTATTTAAAAAATAAACCATGAAATTTTTTTACACCAAACAAATACTCATTCCGTTCCAAATTGTTTGTCATGTTTAAAAAATCCAACTTTTTAAAAAAATATCATTTATTGTCTTGCCTTTCCAAAATTACCCTTAAATAAGATTATAAAAAATTTCTATAGTTTAAATTAAAAAAAGTAGTTATCAGAAATCTGAAATATAAATCTACCAGTTGGAATAAACCTCTTTTGATTTTATTATTATTATTATTTTTTTACAAACTAAGGAACGTGATTAGAAGGGCTCCTAGACTCCTACAACAATTAAATGAATGTTTCATAGATAGTGTTGGGTATTTTTTTTTCATTAAATAGAATAAAATCAAACCTAAAAAACATACTCCTAATACAATACAAATACTATTGGCTTGCTTTCAAATTCAAACTTATCCTTTAAATGAAATCTAAAAAATACTCTAGACTACTGCAATGTGTCTATTGAGATTCTTTTTTCCTTTTTAATACTCCCAAAAATAAAGTAGGGGAATAATAGAAAAATTAGTAAACTAGTGGCTTCTAATTTTAGAAACATAATAATATTTTTTTTAGAACTCACTTACTATGAAAGAGATGCTATATACACCCGAAATAGGATATACAATCTCCATTGAAGGATTTTTATTCCCATAAAGTGATTCTCTTTATTTTTCAGACTTAGAATGAGTAAAATAACATACTCCTAATACAATACAAATACTATTGGCTTGCTTTCAAATTCAAACTTATCCTTTAAATGAAATCTAAAAAATACTCTAGACTACTACAACGCGTCTTTGAGATTCTTTTTTCCTTTTTAAATACTCCCAAAAATAAAGTAGGGGAATAATAAACTTCTAATTTTAGAAACATAATAATAAATTTTTTTTTAGAACTCACTTGTTGTGAAAGAGATGTTATATACACTCAAAATAGGGTATACAACCTCCATTGAAGGATTCTTATTCCCATAAAGTGATTCTCTTTGTATTTTCAAACTCAGAATGCGTAAAATGAGATACTCCTAATACAATACAAATACTATTGACTTGTTTTCAAATTCAAACTTATCCTTTAAATGAAATCTAAAAGATACCCCCGACAACTACAATATGTCTATTGAGAATCTTTTTTCCTTTTTAAATACTCTCAAAAATAAAGTAAGAAAATAATAAAAAAATTAGTAAACTAGTGTTTCTAATTTTAGAAACATAATAATATTTTTTTAGAACTCACTTGCTGTGAAAGAGATGATATATACACTTGAAATAGGATATACAATCTTCATTGAAAATTCTTATTTTCATTTGTTTTTTCAGACTTAGAATGAGTAAAATAATAAAATAGAAAAAAAGAAGAAGGGGAAAGAAAAAGAAAAAAAGAATGAGCTAAATAAACATTATAATTTTATGGTTTAAGATTACTAAAAGTTGGTCCTTTCATTACTGAAAAAGTTTAATTTGGTCTTTTAATTATGAATTGTGTCAATCTTGTCCCTCAACTTTCAAAACCCAATCAATTCCAACTACTATTAATTCTATTAAAATAAAAAATAAAAAATTTAGAAGTCAATTAATTAAAATAATAAATATTTGAAGGATCAAATTAAAATATAACCGGCCGATCTCAAATTCAAACTCAGACAGACTTACTCAAATTGAAATTTCATACTCAACAAAAGAAGAAGAAGAAGAAGAAGACTGATCACTCGCTCAGCGATCGATCTCAAAGCTCAACTGGTAAAATTACTACTTTATCCTTCCTTTATTGCTAGTCAATTTTGCCATCTTTGTTTAATTTGGTTCAAGTTCAAAACCCTAATTATCTCAGTAATCTGAATGTTACTTACTTACTTCAATGTTTTAAGTTCCTACAATCCACATTATTGAACGCTTGCTCAAACCCTCTGTTTGGTTACTGGGAAAATTTGGGAGAAAAAAAAATTGGATCATGAATGGTAACCGTTATTATGCATTATTGTTTTTAAATAAAAGATTTTATTTGTTCTCTAAATACCTGTAATTCAGCGTATAATGATCAAAAACTAGCACGCTGTTTGGCTGCTGAGAAAAAAAGAAGGTAAAAGAAAGATGATTTGAAATATTGAGTCGTATGCTCTGTACTGCTATAATGCTAAAAAGGGCATTGAAAAATTGGATTAGCCAAATGGTTTAATGTAGACTCAGTTCCTAAAAAAAAAGGAAATTTAGTTGTTCTGGACCTCTGGTCCTTTTACCATGGTGTTAGTTTTTGTTATTATTGAAATTTAATTTATATTTAGATTTCAAATTTTGGGTTTTGTAGAGTTAAGCTGTAAGATTAGAACCCAATTTTCATGGAGGGACAAGGAACTGATTCAGCTTCAGAGGCGCCTCTTGCCAACTGGAGAAATGATTTTTCGAAGATGTTTCAGTATTATTTGGACCGATCCACACCTCACCCGCTTCAGAGGTGGCTAGGAACACTTGCAGTGGCAATGGTTTATGTTTTGCGTGTTTACTCCGTACAAGGATTTTATGTTATTTCCTATGGTTTGGGGATCTATGTCTTGAATCTCTTAATTGGGTTTTTGTCGCCAAAGGAAGATCCAGAGCTCGAAGTCTTGGATGGGGCTTCTTTGCCAATGACAGGTTCTGATGAATTTAAGCCTTTCATTCGCCGCCTTCCCGAATTTAGATTCTGGTAATATAGCATTTCTCATTTTTATCAATCTTCTTTGTTATGCAAATTCATTTCTGGAGTGCATACGTATATTTTTAGAAACTCTATTTTCCTGTGGTGTAGCTTTTTTTGATGAGTTTTTTTTTTTTTTTTTTGGTAACTGCACTATCTCCTGTTTAATGAGTTTAAGGCCGGATAATCGTTAATCACCCCTGGTTTGAGGAAATGCATTGGAGGAAGCATTTTAAGGGCCTACTTGAGCTTAAATATTGTTTGAATTATTGGTTTGGTTGTTGTTACCATTGCAGCTCATATTGGAGGGATAATCTTGTGTATTCTATAAAGCAGAATATTTAACTACTTTGTTCTATTCCTTATCTTTCCATGTACCATTTTATGTTAGATGGAGAAGTGTATAGAGTGGTTGAATCTGAATGTTATAACATTCATGACAAGCTTACATGGAAGCTTTTTTGTCATTTTAAATGTCGATTCTAATTTTAATAGTATAATTGTTTACATGGTAGCCTTTTCATTTTAAAAGCTAAATGATTCAAGTACATTACTAGCCTTTTCATTTCTTTTAGTAACATTGTTATTGCCAAGTCTCCGTTTAGAATGTTCTTTGCTTATTTTCTCAATTTGTGAACTATACTGTATCTTTATAATATGAGATTCTTGAGGATTTGAATAATTGAATCTATTAAGTTAGCTGGCTAATCAATGTTCCACTACAAAAGGAACGCTCTTTCTCCAACAAAACTGCAATTTGGCAGAGGTTAAACTATGGTGGGCGGGTCTGGTTGGATTTTTTCCAAATGAATGAGTCTGTAAGCCTCAGGCTTTACCATGCTTGGGCTATCCTGATGGAGGCACATTTTGAGTTTCTTTTGAAATGGCCTATATATTTTACCCTTATACAATACAGTGGCGAACTTTAATGAACATCAATTAAATGGTAATAGGCTCATTCTTTTTGTGCTTGGTAGATTTTTTGAACACAACATGTATAGAAATTCTGTTTGGCTTAGGACACTGTCTGTGATCTTTGGTTTTTTATAGTACCTTTTCATCTTTTTTGGAATGAAGATTTACCTATAAAAAAAAGTTCTGTTTGGCTTGTACTACCTTGTAGTTTCCTTGTGATTTGTTTATGTTCACTGCTTCATATTTTGCATTCTCTTTTGTAATATCATCAATATGTACCTTCCTATTATGTACTAGATGGTTAGAATACCCTGGGTAGTGCTTTTTGCTATTTTCCTGATGAATTGCTTTTTCAATCTTTAGATTAGAATTTTCTTGTTCTGTGGCTTAAATGGTTGATTTGTCAATCCACTGACTGATTTTAGTGCCTCTTGATAGGTTGCCCATTGTTAGTTTTTAGAGTTAATTGGAACTATGGGGTTGTTTGCAATGTCCGTCTTAAACTACTTAATAATTTGCAATGTCCACTCCCCCATCCATAATTAATGTTAAAATTAATATTATTAATGGGTTAAAGGGATGGATATTCCAAATTAGAGTGAACTAATTTGTTAATTTTGACATGGTAGTATATCCCACCACCCAACCAACCCACTAATTTGTTAATTTTAATATTAATTTTAGATTCTGGGGTGGATATTGCAAACTAATCTTGAACTAAGGTGTTGATTAAGAAACTTTATAATCTAGGGTGGACATTGCAAATGATCCAATACTTTGGGGTGGGTAGCTACAGTTAACCCCCCCCCCCCCCCCCCCCCACACACACACACACACATATATATATATCTTTTTCTTTTAATTTATCTAAATTTCATTACTCAGATGTGTGATGCATGATAAAATATGGTGACTGAAAAATATCTGTGCTTTTTATTTCATTATTTTATTTTGCATCTTACATGCATAATTGTTTTATATCTGTAAAGTTTTTGTAAGTGGAAGTTCTTAGATTATTTCCTTTTGATATGTTGGCCAAGAGCCTTGTACTTTCATTGGCACTTCCTGGTGTTTCCAATGGAACCGTCAACTATCGAATTATCAAAAAAGATTGAAAAATTTCCTTGCTTTACATTTTTATATTTTTATTATTATTATTATTATTTTAAATATGGCGGGGTTGGTTTAACTTTCCTGGTTGATAATCTCAGGTATTCCATCACAAAGGCTTTTATTGTTGCATTTGTCTTGACTTTCTTTTCTATGTTGGATGTACCTGTTTTCTGGCCAATATTGCTCTGCTACTGGGGTGTACTATTTGTCCTCACGATGAAGCGACAGATCCTACACATGATCAAGTACAAATATGTCCCATTTACTGTTGGAAAGCAGGTCAGTTATATTGGTTACTAATTTTAAAAAAAATTATAAAGTTGCATATTTTTGGTGGGTGGTCCTTTTTTAGCCTTTCATCTGTTATTATGTTTATACATATATAATATGTTTCCATTTATTTTGACAGAGGTATACTGGTAAGAAGTCAGCTGGAAGTAGTGGCTCAAGAAGAGACTAAAAGCTATAAATGTGCTGGCACAAGTAAAAGAAGAAAGAGATGCTGAAGATTTGTATATAGTTCTAGGAAAAATGAAAAATTTGGACTTCGAACATGCTTGTAGATATTTCAAAATTCTTAGGGAATATGTACATTATATCTCCATGTATACTTGGATTTTAAAAGAGCTTTGGAAGGTTCACATTTGATGTCAGTTCTTCTGTAGTTAAACAAAAACCATTGTTGGGATAGAGTTTTATCTAATTGTGCTTGCTTATTGAATTATGAATTTATTATATTTTACTTTTGATTTGATATCATGGCCATGGCCTTTTTCTATGTTACAATGTACTAAGGTCAATTAGAAATTGTCTCATTTATCCCGTGAAGAAAATAATTTAAGAATTAGAGCAATGTTATTTTAGATACTCTGTGCATGCTCTGGTTAACTGTATGGTGTAACTCAAAGGTTTGCATTGAAGTTAGTTTCTGTTTTTCAACTACATAACCCAATTTTATGAGTAGTTGCACGTGATTACTGAAATTTGGAGTGCTTTTATATTTATACAATATTATATGGGATGACAGTTTTGGAACTCTTTCTCTCACGTTCTTTCTCCTATATCTTTATGTTGGTGTTTTTGAATTGTGTGCAATGGGGAAAATCTGATGTTTTGAAGGCTCTAGTGACCTTTTATTTTTCTCCCTTTAATTGCTGTGTGCATTTGGATATGCTTATTTATATTAGCTTCTTCCCTCATTTTTTTTTTTTGGGTACCTGTCAAAGAACAGATGTACTCTGAATAAGGTAATACTCTAAAAAGTTGTACATTTTCTTTTGAGGTGAAAATAAGCTCAATTAAACAAAGGCTGAATTAAGTAGATTTTAGAGCACAAACAGTGACCCATTTGTATATTCAATGGGCAGTATTATGCGAGATGTTTTTCTTGACACAGGTGAAAGTATGGCTTGAAACTGTCTGAAATGGTAGCAGGTACAATGCATGACACATGATTAATTTCATTGTTTCCATAAGCCAAGATTGGAATTTTACTTTATGTTGGTAACTTACTATTAGATGACCAATTTGTCTATGTGGTTCTTTCCTTTGTATGCTTGAAAAATAGTCTTATAAGACATTTGTTCTATTGCAATTTGCAACCGAATTCAGCTGACATATGAACTTATTGCAATAATTGGTGCTTTGAGGAATTCAAGCACCCAAGAAGCTGCCATCCTTGTTGACGGTTGATGAACAGTACGATGGAATCTCTACTAAGCTACAGGAGTGTCCTACTTAAGGTGAGCACCATCCCTGTTTGTTTACTCTTTACTGAAAAAGGCAGATGGGCGACACTGAAGGCCAACCAGTTGTTTGGTTATTGTTTTCTCCTAGAATTGACAGTAATATGAAACCATCATATGAATGGTGTTGTTATTATTTCTTTAGTTTTGTCCAAGAAATTTGAAGATGAACATCCCTATAGATATCCGTTTGTGGATGATTTATTGGCTGAAACAAAAACTTGTGGCGAACAGGGGGAAAAACAAAGGCAATAAATATGATACAATCAGTGTTCTTTAATCTTTCTCAACCAAACCTAAGTACTACCTTGACAAGGAATTTGATGTTTTGGAATGAGAGAGAGTGTCTAATTATATCATTTTGGCTTTTCAGTATCAAGTAGCAGCTGCAGCAACGTTGTATTGTATCAAGGACATGGATTGTAGCATATATCAACTGTCAACCAATCCTGTCTAAACTATACATAATGACGTACTGGAACACTTCCTGTATATACTCATGAACTTGGCTACAAATTCTGCAAAAAAGATACATAAATAACCGGTGAACTGCCTGTGTAATGGTGAGTACTCAGATTATAACTTTCATGTAGCTGTTTAACCTACATATGAGGTGAAATGCATTTGGGAATTGTGTGATTGATGTGCATGTATCATTATAAATCATCAAATATTTAGAGTGTTTTTTTTTATGTATGTTACCTTCTAATTTCAGTAAAGCACTTGTTCCGGTTGGGAGTCTCTTATTCTGTTGACAATAACCGACTTACTATAGCCTTGTCAACAAGACAATATGTCTAAAGCAGTATATAACTAACAAATAAGTAGCCACTGATAAGAGTTTTCTTCTAAGTTACTATCACTTTTCCAACCTAAAAAAAAGAGAGAAAAAGAATAGAAAAAGAAGAAGAAGATGGTACTCACATAATAAGCAAGCCAATAATAAATTTCCCGTTTAGAACTGGCCTCAACTCGCTTGAGGAACTGTTCTATGAGCTTCTGCATGTTGGAAGCACAACATTATCACAAAATTGTATTTCAGTAAATATTGAGATTATTTATTTTGAAATAATAATTAGAGTATCACCTCGAGGATCAGTTTTGGGTGTAGAAAATCCAAAAGAAGCTTTTGCAACTTTCCCCGTACAAAATATAATCTGACAAGACCATAAATGTGAGATGTTATATTGGAATTTCTTCACAAACAATCAAAGTATTGTAATTGTGGCAGGATTCATAAGTTCCATTTTGATCTACACCTATGATTCAAGTGTTGGACCATCTTTTTCCAGTTTTATATTCAGATGATAAATTTAAGTAACCTCTTGAGTATAATCTCTCATTTCCAGTGCAAGAGACAGAGAGTGTCTTGCAGGATAAGTAAGTGAACTGCATCAAAATTATCTCAAACAAAGGAATGGAGTCATTTAATGTATTAACTCTCAAGCCTATTTGTTATCAGGTATAACAATAAATCATAGATTCTTAACTATCTTCTAGTTCTGTTAGAATTATTATTATTATTATTTATTTATTTATTTTTTAGTGTCTGCCTAAACAGAGATTCTCCCAGTCCCTTAAAAAGAAATTCCCTACCTTGAGGGTGATGGATCAGCTAGGATTTCTGCCGCAAGTTCCACTAGGACCTCTTCCCATCCAAGTAGAACTGGTTGGTCATCAACAAAAGGGTAGCTGCACATGCACAGTGTCCTTGTTAGTATAATTACTTTGTTAGAAATTTAAACACACTTTGTTCCTCTAGAACTAACTTGTGTGCTTTGCATGCTTCAAGAGCCATGGTTGCTTTTCTCAGGTTCTGTTTCGATTTTGTAGCAATCTTAGCAGCAAAGCTCATGGGAAGATCAAAGTCCTCCTTCCTTGCTATCTGAATAAGAATCTCCATGATCTGGGAAGATGGAGGTTGGAATGAGAGATTAGGGGGGAAGTGAGAAGCTTAGAAGGAATTATGGTTGTATTTTATAACTGTAATTGAACTGTTTGAATCCATAATGAATCTGAAACTTACTTCATGAGTAACAGGAGCATCAGCCTTGATAACTTTGCAGCGGTCTTTCACTGATTCTAGGATTTCTGCATCATCTTCACAGCAGAGTATGAGCTTGCAAGCATCTCCATAACAGTCCACAATCCATTTTATCAAGTGCTGAATGTTCTCTGTTGCTTTGTCAACCTCATAGAGGACTATCATTGAAAGCAATAAGAAGGAACCTTTTAGCTTTTAAAGATTGGGTTAAATCATCCAGAGGAATTATGTACACATAAAAAACTGACCTTTATATTTTGCTTTGAAATTAACATTGCTGACTTCAGGAATAACTGCAAATTCACTGCTTATTTCCTTGACCAAACCCATTAGGGCATATTTAGCATTTGCTTCCAAGTTTACATTGAGTTCCACATGGTGAGGGCTGTACATTAATGGAACTACTACTTGCATGGGCCTTCTTTCCTGTTGGTATGTAAAATGAGCTGTGGCACTGGATTTGGGAGGTAATCTCTAAAACTGCTAATTCATAATGGAATTCAACAAATCGTAGCGTCTTGAATTTAAAACAACCTTCATTTATGATTCTAGGCATGATCATGCACTCTTTTATTTAAAAGTAGCTTTTTAAATACCTTCTAGTTACCTTGTAAAGCAACGTTATCTTAGTACTATAAAGATCCATAACATACTAGAAGATTTTAAAAATCCCTTAAAGATGAAAAAGTTTGGTTGAATGTTAATCAATTGGTGCATATTCTAGCTGGTTTTGAATTTTACAAACCCGATTAGAATCTAAACTGTGATGAGTTTCTAGCCTTTGAAAACATGAGTTGTTCAAATATTTTGTGGGATTAGTTGAGTTCAATACAAGTGTCTTCAAATATCAATAAATGGTCCTTGTAAGTTTTCTAATTATATTGGTAACAATAATAAGTCACAACAGTGGATTAGAAAGATGGATTTTCGTATATATTACAAAAATATTCGGAGATATTCCTAAACCAGTTGCCACAGGAATTGAATTTTCAATATTATTAAACTAGAGCGTACCTGAATCTGAAAATATCTTAAATCATGCGATAGCTGCATTAGAGTTTGATAAATTCAGTTTAGGCATCTAGAAATAATATTCAAGAAAAAATAACTCAAAATGTTGCTGCAGTTGATGACCAGAACATACATTCCAACAAGCATCACCATATATTTCATGTAGAAGAGCCATTGGTAGTGCTCTCTTCCCAGAACCAGAGGGCCTCTTGAACAAAATATGGGGACAGACGTCATGGGATACCTAAGAATTCAACAGAGTAGAAGTTATCAATGTAAATGTACTGCTTAGAAAACGTAGCAACAAAGATGCATACCATAGAATATATAACAGAATAACTTGCATATATGAAACTAGATGCAATTTGCAGAGCAAAGTGAGTAATCCATGAACATCATGATGAAACAAAATATTACAGGAGGAAAGAATTTTCCATTCTGAAATAACTTACAAGTTTCTTGAGAAGTTGAGCTCCTTGTTTGTGGCAAGTAAATTCATTCAATGAACCAGGCTGATGTTTATCTGCCCAAAATTGTCTCAGGCTTTCAACCACAAATGTCCTCTCGATAATTGAAGTTTCATCAATTGGTCGATGTTCAGGAGATATGGATGTTCTGCAAGGCCCCTTCCTCATGCAACCAAACCATGCATCTGTTTGGCTCTTCCTTCTATTGGCTGTGAATTTTGTCATGCTCCAGCTGGTATCACTCATTTTACTACTATTGTTGCTAAGTTTATCACTGCTCTTCCCGCTCATACGAGAGCTAGAGTTGATAGTTTGTGACAAACCAGCACTGGATGAAGTACCTCGGGCATTATGATCAAAATTATCATTTGCTCTAAGTCGTTGATGAGCAGCAGCATCTCTTTGGAAAACCAATTTAGGGCTTTGGCTTTCATGGATTTCAAAGCCATTGGTTTTTGGTAAGACATCTTTCTGCTTTGCCAATGCTATGTGTTGACAAGAAAAGAAGATATCATCTGGTAAAATGGAATCCGTGCTTTCAATTGTTGAATCATCACCTATCTGACCAGTAGAAAGCTTTGCCTTGGCAATCATTCCATTCATTTCACCAATTGAACGTGCTTTTATATGGGCTGTTGCTTCCTTAGGTTTCTGAATCATGTTTTACAATGGTGGGGAGGTCCTCTCTTCTCTTTGCAACCTATGACCAGAGTCATTTTTTTGGTCCTCTCTCACTCTGAGTCTTGGAGCAGTCACTGATCTACGCCTGTAGTTTGCTTTCTCAGTCACTCTAATAGCTTCAAGAAGCTGAGGATGAGCTCCATTTTCTTGTCTACTGGCTGTTCTGTTCTTTTGCTTTCTGCGTGAGCCTACGAATTCATTCTTATCCAAATTGTGCTCCTCTACCCGAGGTCTATAGGGAGAAATATGCCTAGCAGGCTCAGCTTTTGAGAAGGGACTAACATTTCTCCGAACATCCAAACTCGGTAGAGGTGTAAGAGCAAGAGCATTACCATCATCTCTCCGTGGCCTGTGTGGTGACTTACTGTTGTGTCTCCTTTGAGCTGGGCTGCCCTTTGAACCCTTGGCAGGAGATGAGACCTCATATCCAAATCTCGATGAATGCCCCCTGTTGGAGTTGAGTCTCATGGTGATGGGGCTGGTATTTCTTGGCATCACACTTTTTAGCCCCTCAGAGACTAAACCTTCATTCTCACGACTGGCTCCAATCCATGGACTGTCACACCCCTCAGTCTCCGTATCAGACGGTTCATAACCACTTCGCCTCTGCTTCGACATGGCTAAGGAATTAAGCTGACAGGCCCTGCAATACCACAGCGGATTCTCCTTTCCCTGAATATCAAAAACTCGCCAAAAGTCAGTCAGCTAGTTGGTGTTTGTAAACAAAACCATACTTCAATAATGCTTACCCCTCTGGTTTTAATTTTTTGAGATTTGATCAAACACTCTGCTTCCAAAGGAGTAGAAGCCTGCAAAATGGTGAGGCAAATGATGGTCAAAGACAAAGTGAGGACAAGCCAGCAAAGGGTGTTCAAAAAAGTTGAAGTTAAGCATCCATTGAGCAGGAGACACGAATTAAAATGTTGTGAATACGATGCTAACAAGGATGGCACATCGGTAATAACGGTGAAGATGCTTGGTGTTGATCAAACAAGGTGAAAATATGTTCTGTATTTCCTTTAATTTCTAAGCTTACTGTCGAGGATGGCTTTGTCTCTCTATTGCTACAGGACAAAGCAATTTTGAATCTGTCGCATGAGTGTGCGCTGTGGCGGCTAACGGTATAAACTATTACTGTTAACATACCATAGCATTTTGTTGGGCCAATGTACATCTTAAAAGCATGCGCATCTTTTTCCATTTATGAGAGTACTTAATAATTTTTCCCTCATTTTCAGCTAACTTAATTTGCTTTGCTCAAGATATAGCTCTTTAATGGATATGTTAATTGGAGTAAAAATGTAAAATAAAAATTACGTTAAATTTAAGACATTATTTTGAAGAATAATGCTATAGCCACAAACTGTTTTATAATATTTTTACAAATTAGTGATGTGGCTTACTTTTTATTGGTTTTTATCTAAGCCCACCATTAACATTACTTTTTTATTACTAATAACCACTCATCATATTAACCGTTTGTAAAATTTTTTTGTAAAAAAGTCCGAATCGGTAACATTACTTTATTTTGAAACAAAATGTGGTAAGGCATGGGCTCGCAGGACACAGGCAGATTAACTTTGGGCCCAAACACAAGCCCATACCCGAAGTAGGGGCCTATCTCCCTTCGGGTCCACTATAAAGCCCTAAACTTCATCAAACGAAGCCCATTAGAAAATCAAGATGTACACCACATGCGGCCCATTGAAAGGCCCATACCTCTGTCACATGAAGGGCTTTTGTTTATAGCTCAAAAGCCTTCAGCCAAACAACAAGACCATCAAAGTCTTAAGAGACGTCCTCACAATAAGCCTTTCTTTCTCTCGGAGAGTAACTGAGAAACACAAAAGTATTTTAAGGAGCTGTTTGGTAGTGTATTTTAAATAACAATTTTAACAATTTTAAGTATTTAAACAATATTACACGTATTTTCACACACTTTTTCACTCATATGTATTTCCAAAAAATACAAACAACGTTACTAGAACAACATTACCAAACGGGCCCTTAACAAGGGATTGCATAGCTTTTTGTTGTAGGAAAGGTCACGCGAACCAAGAGCTTGTAGGAATGGAGGCTAGGGTCTCAAGTTCTTTCTTCTTCCCATAGACACAAGTAATGGCTTGGTTCTACAACTCAAGCAACTGCACTCGTAATCCAAGCCATGGGTCAAATACATGGACAAAGAGAATATGGTCTAGTAGAATAGGCGTACAACATGGTCTATAATATCAAAAAACTGTAGTATATCATTGTGCAGGACAAAGATGAGGCTCAATGGGCTGGGCCTCACTCCGACTCACAACCTATTTATATGGTGGGATAGGGATTCCTACTTTGGGTCGTTCACAGATAGGAGACTCAATGAGATCACTTTTCTCTCTTTTTAGAACACCTCCTCACTTCCTCTTTGTATCACTCCTCTGTCACTCTACTCTCTATCTCTTTTTCTCCCTCTTTTTTCCAACCCCTGCTTCTTCTCTGATTCTCTTATTTATAGTAGATTACTAGTGGGGTGATCATGATTACCCTCAACGTTATTGGATTGAGAGGTCCAATCTCATGAGGGGTTAGTGGGGGTTTAGGTGGGAGTGGCTTTAGGAATGATCCCCACTACAGCAACGTGTACGACAGCGTTACTCCCAAGGCACCACCGAGCAGTCGTCTGGCTGCGCGTCCGGACAAATGCAGCATTGCTCGGCAAGTCGAACTGAGCAATCATCTCAGTAGTCATATTTGTGCTTGGTACAAGGTTTGGGTCCTCGGATGGCATTTGGACCGGGCTCGTTGCTAGGTGGACTTGGGTTGGGACCTTGGGGGCACTAGCCGTCAGGCCCTTGGGCTCCTTTGTTGGCCCAAGGCCTAAATCATACACACAGGTCCGCACCACATGGGCCCGCACAATCATTTATTATTGCTATTGAGTCACATCAGCGTAACATTTTGGTCTACTTTGGTCTAATTCGGTCCATTCAGTTCACTTTTGTCTAATTAGGTCCACTTTAGTCTAATTCGGTCCTTTTGGTACTCTTTGGTCCATTCGGTCTATCTCAGTTGACTTCGGTCCATTTGTCCTACCTTGGTCCAGTTTGGTCCACCTCGTATCTGCCAATTTGCTCTACTTCGGTGATGCTTTGAGAGGGGATGTTTGTATATAAAGAAGAGTTGCTTCATTTACAATTATGTCACATTCTCGACGATAAAATACATTTATTTTATATGTTATTAAAGTTTTATATTTTTTTAGTATAAGTGATGAATTTACTTATATCTGCTTTTTCTTTAGGCCGTTCAAGACATAGAGAGGATAAGTCGCTTATAAGGAGTACTAAAAAAAATTTCAACCACAAATTACATTATCTAGCCTTATATAATAATTGAATGTAAAATACATCTGATGCATGTATTTTCCCTCTCATATGCGGGTAGACCCTATACAAAGAAGTGCACACCCTGACAAGTAGCAAATGCCACATATACAACAGAGATTTTATTTTTATTGTACACTGTATCAACATATAGCCACAAACATGTTCCAAGTTTTAGACAAATTGATCCAAGTATCCATCTACAGTAGTGTATTTCACCTATGGGTAAAGCTCTGAAGCCTCCACGCCATTAGAAGCCTTAATCTCAAAGTCTCGAAGATTTCCCTTCACAAGGGTAGAGTGGACAATGGATAGGAGGAGGAGGTTGAAAGGATTGGAACACTCTGCAGAAGAGAAAAAAATAAGTATCAGATACCCCAACCATCTTTGAAACTCTCATCATTCTCTAGCTAGTACATAGAACTGCTCAAATTAATAGGAGGATTACTTCCTTTTATTTATTTATTTTTATGCCATCCAAAAACTTCAGTAAGAATCCGAACAAGTTATGCACAAAATATTGATGAAATGAAGTCAGTCATCCAAAAAAAATGTCAAATACAGCTTCTTGGTTACAACTAATGTGTACATAGTAACTTCTTATTAAATGTTTTTAGTATTGTCTCTAATATGTGAATCTTTGGTGTTGTAGTTAGCTGGTTTGACTAACAATACAGAGAAATGAAGAAGATAACCCAACTCCCCTAATAATCCAAATGAGGTAATAAGGTGTATCCTAACAAATTAGATAAAAAAAAACTCACGTCTAAGGGAGGAAGAGAATATGATCCAAAGCAAATTGGATATATAAGAAAACACTATAAATAAACATTTGAAATTGTTCTAACCTTGGATTTTCTTCAGAAGTTGATCCTCTAGAAGGTAAGTCTTCTCAAGGGTCTTGCCAATCTTCTTCTCCCACAGGGAGACAATCTCGTTGAAGGACAAAATATTGGCAGGGGGTTTAACATGAAGGACCTTGTTCAAGGTTCTTGGATCGTCCACTGCTTTTATGGTATAAGTTGTAATATCTTCTTCTTTGGAAAAAATTACTGTTAACATGGAAAATAACAATTACTTTGTCATCTTTAACCGAAGTAGTTGATGATCTAGTTGACTTACATGTAGTAAAAGGCACACACACGCACACACATATATAAGCAAATGAGAAAGTCTCGACAAGTTTAAAAAGAAACATGATTGAATTTTATACTAATACCTTTGGGGTTTCCATCTCCAATTATTTCTACTTTGTCCCTAGGTGGAGCTGTGGCACCTACAAGTCCAATTCCGAAGTTAGGCAAAAAGTAGCCAGCAAAGCCATTGGAAACAAGGTAGGTATATGGCACTCCTTCAGCCTCGATGGATCTCCGGATGCTAGCCTTGGCCCTGAAATGATGTTCAATTGGATCGACTGCCTTGGCACGATCCACAGCACTTCCAAACTCGGACGGGAGGAACCTCTGAAACCCACCAATATTTCATTGTATATAATGTAAGTTCCTTGATTTCTTGTTTAGTTCAATATTTACAAGCCAAGCAGCAAATAGAAGAATTTAAATTGCACATTTGGTCATTGACTTTTGATTTTTTACTTTAACATGTTTCAACAGGTCAATATCATCATATAGAAGTAAATTGCTGAAATAATAAATGAAATTAATGAAATTAAGTTTACTTTGAGGATGTGATGAAAACCGGAAAAATAAAATGATATTTAGCCGATTCTAGGTGACTAGTATCTTGAACTTTAAAAGGGAGAAAATGACTTTTGAGATTAATTTTTTGCTTAAATCTCATTATGCATTCAACTTACATAAATAGACTAAGATGAGAGAACCTCATCAATAAATCCTAAAACATAAGGACCAAATCATTTCCTAAAATATATGAATCAATTTGAATACAAGCAAATTACAATACTAATCAATATATGCTACCTTATTCAAATAAAGAATTATCACTAAGCCTAATTAATTTAAATTCTTGTAAAAATAATAATAATATATCCAACACATCATTCTAGGTCACAAGATGTGGAGCCTATGACATGGCATGAATTCAATTTTCCATTTTTTGAAACAATTCTAAAAATAGGATTAAGGAAAACATTTTAAAGTAAAAGGAAGATTTGATACTAAGGCCAAAAGTTGTTGAGAACTAAATAAGCAACTTTACATTAAAAAAAAAAAAAACTGGAAAAATATTAAAAAGATTTTAGCAAGATATATATGTGCCTTGCCTTGATATTTCGAGCTTCTTTGATGGCAGCAATAATCTTCACTTGATCAGCTATCTGTTCTGGTGATCCAAGTGCAGAGATCACTACATCAACTTGCTTGATTGCCTTCACCAAGCTTTCATGATGATATATGTATCCCTGTGAAACAATCGCACGACTTTCAAGATCAATATACTAATCCAAAGTACTAAAAACACACCCACGAATCACGATACGGAGAACTAGAGTTTGTACATACATGGAGAATTGTCACTCCAGAGCTCTTGAAGCTCTCAATGAGTTTGGACTTCTCAGGATTAGAAGCTGTGTTTTCTCTGACCAATGCAAAAGTAGGATGCCCAGCTTTCGCACTCTCCTCTACTATGTATTTTCCAATGTATCCAGTCCCTCCAATTATCAAATTCTTGCTTTTTTGTGCCATTCAGAGAGAATTTCAAACTAAAGGATTAATAGGTTTTAATTAAGCGAAGCAGAGAGTTGGACTATCTTAATTCTTATGGGTAGTTCTCAGTTTCAAACAAAGTCAGTCAAAGCTCCTTAAATACAAGTACGTATACAGAAACATCTTTGTTTGACTCCAACTATATATTTTTTTAAGACAACGCATAATTTCTCAATTCTATTAGTTATAGGTTTTGCTATGATATTTCGTCATGCAATATGCAAGACGGCTCATAGTCATAGTGGCTTCTTCTTTTCATCTGTTTATTATTTTTAGAACCACTCAATAGTCTACTTTTAATCAACAAAATGAGATTCTAAAAAAAAAAAAAAAAAAAATCAACAAAATGACGTAAGGATTTACGATATAACGTATGTGCTGATCTCCAATTACCGTTCCCCCTCCTCATTTATTTATTTATTTATTTATTTAAATTTTTAAATTTTTATGAATCTCTAAGTAGGGTTTCATTCCATTAAAATTTGGGAAAAATTTTGTTACAAGCTGTTGTTACAAACATTTACGCACCTTAGAAAAAAATAACTAAAATCAAGTTACAGTTTTAGTTATTTTTTTTAGTGTATGTAATAAACATTGCTTTTAAATTTTTATATAAAATCATTTTGAAGATATCATACAATACAATTTATGATCTCATCTAGCCACGCTTTTAAATTGTGATAGTGTTGGACATGGCGAGATATGGGCTCTTGTATATTGTATTGTCTTCTTATATGACTGAAATTCCACCGGACCACTGTGTTGGTGTGGGCGTGTTCTTCAACACTAGGGTTTTGTTGTGAGTCTCACATTGACCATTGTTCAATTTATAAACTATTTTTTGAACTTTTTTTCATATCTTAAAATATGGGGCTTTGTATAAACGTGGGCCTTAACTATATCCCATGTGCCTCTTCCCATTGCACATGTGGATCTAAATCAATTTTACCTTGAGCCTTTTATTTTTCTATTTTCTTGCCTTTTTGGGGCTTTTGTAGCCGTTTATGACTGTTTAGTTCAGCCCATTGGAGCTTTCCTTGTAAGCTAACCTGTTAATTGACTAAGTCAATAACTTATTTAATACACCATCATAACACTTATTTTCCACACGTTCAATTATGAGATGTGACGAAAAGTTCAACTTATTTGAGTTTTAAAATTTTTTTTTGGTACTATTTATGAGTTTCATTGCATTTTTTTGGTTCTATTCATGAGTCTTATTGTACTATTTAGCTAATTTTTAATATTTTTTTACACTTTCAGCAAAAAATTTTCAGTTTCAATTAAATAAACGGTTTCCAAACGTCTTTTCTTATCTTGAGAGTGATTTTCCTTCGCCACATATTTTTCTCTTGCTTCAATGATATTCTTGTTGGATTGACAAAAGGAAAGGTGTTAAAAACAAGTTCACACCAAGGGTTCCAAAAATGAAAAATCCATTGGTCACAAAGACACAAACGTCTATAATTTTTTTGATGAACATTACAAGTGCCTATAAAAACCAAGAATGGTAAGCAACAAGATGGGGCAAGTTATTAAAGCCCAAGAAAGACGAGTAACTAAACAGGCGACTAGGCGAGACACACGTCTGTAATAAATAGGACTCATACCTCATCTAGGCCTCTTACCTAAAATATCAAAAAAAGAAAAAAAAAAAAGAAAAAAGAAGAAGCCCACAATAGCAGTATATGATTAAACATATGGCCAAGTGTTTTTAACACACACCAAGAGGTGTAACCAAATCTCCCAAAAATATGATTGGAATTTTTTTTTTTTTTGAGTTTTTGTAAATCAATAAAATAAACTTATAAATTGTGGGTTCCAGTTAGTTCAACTGGTAAAGTCTCTGATGGTTGAATAAGAGATCTGAGATTCAATCACCATCTATACCAAAAACTGATTGGTGTCTTAGTTTGGTAAAAAAGTGATGTTATCAGGAGCGGACGCCCTAAGTTGAAATTCTCTAATAAAAAAAAAACTTTGTTTTTTTTAAAAAAAAAAACTTATAAATTCTGTTTTTATTATTAAATTTAAGAGAAGTTCATGTTTGATTGCAAATTGTAATTTTACAAAATTGTAAAAGATATCAAGTGAACAACAAAAATCCTTTTATCATAGTAGGCAAACTGCTAGCCTATCAAAAGACCTTATTTTGCAATACTTGGTGTAAAGTTGTAATTTACAACTATGTTTTTGTTGGCTTTTATTCCGTGCCAAATTTGATTGTAATTATGTTCAATCGTTTAAACCCTGTATTTGATGTGGGATTTGATGTAAGGGTTGTGTGATAGAAAAAGTGTTGAAGACTCAAGCATGTGAAGAATTGAAGGATTCTCGCGGGTATCTCGCGACCTAGCATCCCGCGAAGTAAATCATGTGCCAGGCACATGCTGGAATGCGAAGAGTCAGGTCAGGTGGAGACAGCTGTCTCTCGCGAGTATATCGCGGGTAAGGCCTTCCCGCGAGACACCCGCGAGGTAAGCTGTTCTGCCAACCTGTACTTTTTGAGTCACACCTTTTGCACCTATCCTATATATATCATCATTACCCACAATTGTTGAGGAATGCTTCAGAGAGAAAACCCTAGCCAAACACATTGGTAATTAGAGATGGTCTTCCCCATCTTTCTCTATACAATTGCTTGTGGTATCTCCTCAACCCTTCCTTTCCATTATCCATATCTTTGAGAGGTTGATAGCCCAAACACTTACCACATCTTTGAGAGTGCTGAGTGACGTTTTGATGCTGCTGGGAAGCATTGGAAGAAGCCTTGAATGGCAGATGCAACATGAAGCTTGTTGCGGGATCCGGATAACTAAGACAAGACACGGTTCCGAGAAGCCTTGTTGGAGTAGGAGCTTGGAGGGCTTAGGTACATCGGGTAGACTAGGCTTGGAGGGTCTTTTGCTAATCCATGTATCCCAACTGATTGTCTAGTGGATCGATTTCCGCTTGGAGGGCGGCGGAGAGGTTTTTCGCCGAGTTCTTCGGTTTCCTCTTCGATAACACGTCTCGGTGTTATTTGTGTTTGCATCCTTCTTCCCTACTCTTGTTCATTTCATTTTTACTGCTGTGTTGCTTTAAATATGGATTAGAGTAGCTTTATTGTTTATTCGCTTGTGTTTACACTATTCCGCACTTATCTTTAAGTTAGTGTAAAATCAACCAAGCCGTAATTTTAATTTGGGGGTCTAAACCGCTCGTGTGTTTTCAACACTTTTTCGAGCTTTCACTTGGCTCTAAATATTTACTTTAATTGATGCACAGTTCATAACCACAAGTCCCACGATGCACAAATTATTAGCTAACATCGGGTTCGGATGAATTTTTTATGGCCCTCCATTAACAAAAGCAAACGAGTATCTGATTTGAGACACCGAGTACTTGACATGTTCTACAACAAAGAACCTTATAACAAGGATTTTTAAAATTTTCATTACAAGAAGCACAATTTGACTGACATATTCACCAGGAACAAATTTACAAATTTAAGGACCCAATCCAAGGGTTTACATGACACAAACGAGGACATAACAAACAAGTAACAAATGCCACATACACAACATAGATTTTATTTTTGAGCAATGTCTATTTCACGAGTAATTCTTAGGTACTCCCGGAGCACGGAGAATGGTGTTCTCTCCTCTCACATTCATGGTGAAGTCCGCTCATTAAATTCATGGTGGGGTCTACCATGAATGTGAAAGGAGAGAGCACAATTTCACTATACTCTAGGACTATCTAAGAATTTTTCCTATTTCACACACTACACTGTGTGTGTAAGTGAGTGTATGCAATAGATATTTCCCTCTATTTTTATTGTACATTGTAAGATAGTAAACACATTGCCACAAAGGAATGTTCCAACTTTTAGACAAACTGGTCCAGGTATTCATCAGCAGTGGTGTATTTCACCTCTGGATAAAGTTCTGAAGCCTCCACGTCAAAAGAAGCCTTAACCTCAGAGTTTGTAAGATTTGTTCCCTTCACAAATATAGCGTGGGCAATGGATTGGAGGAGGTTTAAAGGACTGGGAGACTCTGCAGAAAAGCAAAAATAAGTATCAGATAGCCCAGCCATCTATGAAACTGTCAACATTCTCTGGCTAGTACATGGAACTGCTCAAATCAATAGGAGGATTACTTCCTTTTTTATTATATTTATGCCAACCAAAATTTTCAATAAGAAACAAAACAAGTAATGCACTAAATATTGATGAAATGAAGTCAGTCGTGCAGAAAAACAGTCAAATACAACTAATGTGTACATAGTCACTTCTAATTAAAATTTTTTAGTATTGTCTCTAATATGCGAATCTTTGGTGTTACAGTCAGCTGGTTTGACTAACAGTACTAAGAAATGAAAAATATAATACAACTCCCCTAATAATTATCCAAATTCCAAATGAGGTAACAAAATGTATCCTAACAAATTAGATCGAAAAAACTCACACGTCTAAGGGAGGAGGGGATACATGATCCAAACCAAATTAGATCTATAAGAAAACACTATAAATCAACAGGTGAAATTGTTCTTACTAACCTTGGATTTTCTTTAGAAGTTGATCCTCCAGAAGAAAAGTTTTTTCAAGGGTCTTGCCAATCTTCTTCTCCCATAGGGAAACAATCTCATTGAAGGACAAAATATTTGCTGGGGGTCTAATATGAAGGACCTTGTTCAAGGTTCTTGGATCGTCCACTGCTTTTATGGTATAAGTCGCAATATCCTCTTCTTTGGAAAAAATTACTGTTAACATAGAAAATAACAATTACTTGGTCATCTTTAACCAAAGTGGTTGATCTAGTTGACTTATATCTAGTTTAGGTTCACACACGCACGCACATATATAAGCAAATGAGAGAGTCTTGACAAGTTTAAAGAGAAAGATGATTGAATTTATATTAATACCTTTGGTGTTTCCATCTCCAATTATTTCTACTTTGTCCCTAGGAGGAGCTGTGAAACTGCCAGTGCCACCAGTAAGTGCAATTCCGAAGTTGGGCAAAAAGTACCCAGCAAAGCAATTGGACACAAGGTGGGTATATGGAATTCCTTCGGCCTCGATGGATCTTCGGATGCTAGCCTTGAGTCCGAGACGATGTTTAATTGGATCGTCTGCCTTGGCACGATCCACATCAACTCCAAACTCTGACGGGAGGAACCTCTGAAACTCACCAATATTTCATTGTATATAATGTAAGTTTCTTGATTTCTCATTTAGTTCAACAATTACAAGCTAAACAGCTAATAGAAGAAGTTAAATTGCATATTTGGTCATCAACTTTTGCTTTTTTGCTTTAACATGTTTCAAAAAAGTCATTACCATCATTTGATAAAAGTAAATTGCTGAAATAATAAATGAATTAATGAAACAGAGGTCACTTTGAGGATGTTGGGCTTATGACATGACATGAATTCCATTTCTCACATCTTCAATTTTCATTTATTTTATGGTGATTAGTATCTTTTTGAAACAATTTTGAAAGTAAAGAGATTAAATAAAACATTTTAAATTTAAAGGACGATTTGATAACAAAGGCCAAAGGTTGTTGAAAACTAAATAAGCAACTTTAGAAAAGAGGGAAAAAAAAAGTTGGAAAATGTTAAAAAGTTTTAGGAAAGATATGTGCCTTGCCTTGATATTTCCAGCTTCTTTGATGGCAGCAATAATATTCACCTGATCAGCTATCTGTTGTGTTCCAACTGCAGAGATAACTACATCGACTTGCTTTATTGCCTTCACCAAGCTCTCATGATGATAGATGTCTCCCTGTGAAAAATTACGACTTTCAAGATCAATATACTAAGCCAAAGTATTAAACACACACGCAAGTTGTGGAGAACTAGACTTTGTACATACATTGAGAAGTGTCACTCCAGAGCTCTTGAAGCTCTCAATGAGTTTAGACTTTTCAGGATTAGAAGCTGTGTTCTCTCTGACCAATGCAAAAGTGGGGTGCCCAGCTTTCGCACTTTCCTCTACTATGTATTTTCCAATGTATCCAGTCCCTCCAATTATCAAAATCTTGCTTTTGTGTGCCATTCAGAGATAATTTCAAAATGATTAGTGGGTTAATGGGTTAAAGAAAAGCAGAGAGTTAGACTATCTTAGTGTATTTCTAAGTGTCAAAGGAAAACAGAGTTCCTTAAATACATAATCAGCAACTGTCTTGGTCTCATGGTCATGGATGCGTACGTACCACCTCCCCAATATAATAAAGGTGAAAGGAATGGCTCTTTGTTTGACTTTTTCATGAACTTTTTTAGACAGACTCTCATTCCTTTGTTTTTGTTTTTGAAGTTATATTTCCTTTGTTAATTCTATATTAGTTATATAGGTTTTGTATATGATATTTCGTCATGCAGTATGCAAGGGATCGCAGACTCGCATTGACTTCTACAATAGAAAAAAAGAAAAAGTTCAAACGTAAGTGCTGACGTTCGTGCTAACCTCCAAACGTACGTGCTGAGCTCCAACTGTTCTAATTTATTTTTAGAGTTTCAGAGACTTTGAGTAATTTTTTTTTTTGGTGTTATAATTTTTCATTCATTCCAATTTACGGTTTACAGGTTTTCTCATTTTTTTTTTAATACAAAATAAAAATTCTACTCTAATTTAATCTAAGTGTATATGTGTATGAAAGTTATTTCTAAAGATTTGAACTTCGACCCTTACCCCTCACACCCTACAAGCACTTGTGTAAACCCTTAAATAGTAGTAGACCCTTAGAGTTGTATCTTTATCGGATAATCCTTTAGTTTTGTTTTTACTTAACATAGGAGTGCAGGGGTATTTTTGAACCCCAAAAAAAAAAAAAAATGAAGATCCCAAGAAAAAACCCTTAAATAGTAGTAGATATATAATAGAGTAATTCTAAGTTTAAATTGTACTAGCAATAGCAATGTAAATCTTAGATCGTAAACTAAGCAAATGTGTACAATATTGTATAAGGGGAAGGGGGAGAGTGCCATTTCATTTTATCAAGATTTTGATTTTGTTAGAACTTATTTATGTGAATGCACTAGTTTTTAATTTGAAAAATCTCACTAACTATAGAATTAAGTGAATGTGTTGTTTTTGAAGGCTGTTTTTTACTTGGAGTAGAATTCCTATAAAATGGATTTTTTATTTTATTTTTTATACAGAATAGCGCTTCAAGATAAAACTATAGTATTGATCTTCATGTTGGGCGCAATTCCACACACCAAAATTCAAGAACACTTTTCTATAAAGCATTTTCATTCAAGATAAAAGGAGAATTAAAATGATTTGTTCTTACTCGAGAGAGATAATCAATTTGTGCGGAAGAGAAGGTCAAATAGAACCATTTGATGGAGAAAAGAAGCTGACAAGACAAATGGTCTGGTGATGTGTTAAGTTAGGAAAGCCATTGGCATTGACTTTGTAAAAAATACCAAAATGTAGTAATAAAGATTACAAAAAACTAGACACCAATAGTGTAAAAAACCCAACAATCACAATCAGTTATAAAAACCAAGATTGACAAGCAAACTAGCTATAAAAGCCCAAGAATGACGAGCAACTAGACAGGACGAGACATGCATATGAAATAGATAAGACCAACACTTCATCTAGACCTTGTATCAAAAGATACCAAATGAAACCCACAATAGTATGTCAACTCACATATGAACACACTCCTAATCAATGTAGGATTATACACACACCAAAAGGTCTTAGTCATGTAAGCAAATTGCCAAGAGTATGATTGGAATTTTCTTAAAGGCGTGTATGTTCCGAAACCCCATTCCGCCCTTCCATTTCAACGTGCGCAGCCTTCCCCAATTAATCCAATGTATTTTCTTCTCATCCTTAGTTTAGCCCCACCAATACTTAGATAGAGCAGAGTTTATCATCACAGACTGTTTTGGGGATTTTGAAGAGGCTCATTGAGTAGGTGGGAATCGCTTGGGTGACAGTTTTGTTCAGCGCTTCTCGACCCGCCTTTGAAATATGCTTTTCCTTCCACCCCATCGGCAATCCCAAATATTTCTCGCAACTAGTCATAATTTGTGCTCCCATCAAACCTCGAATCTCCTCCTTTACTGCATGTCTTGTATTACGGCTAAAGAAAAGGGACATCTTTTGGCGATTTATGGCTTGGCCTGAGGCAGCCTCATACTTGGCCAAGATATCAAGCAAGCGATGCCATTCACCTGGTGTGGCTTCGCAAAAGAGTAAGCTATCATCGGCGAAGAGGAGATGTGATATTTTGACTCCACCTCGACACGAAGTGATGCCATGCAACTCTCTAGTTTCTGTGGCTTTTCTCAACAAAGAGGACAAACCTTCAGCACAAAACAAAAAGAGATAAGGGGAAAGAGGGCCACCTTGTTTAATTCCACGGTCGAAGTAATATGTCCTCGAGGCTCACCATTAATGAGGACTGAGTAAGTTGCCGTTTGTACTGTTTCCATGGCCATGTTCACCCAATGTATAGGCAGCCTTATCTTAAGCATTATTTGCCGTAAAAAGCTCCATTCGACCCGGTTGTATGCCTTGCTAATGTCTAACTTCACTGCCATGTGCCCCATCAATTTAACCTTGTACCTTTTATTTTTCTCTTTTCTTGCCTTTTTTGTGCCTTTGTAGCTGTTTGACAATTTAGTTCAGCCCACTGGAGATTAACTTTCCTTGTAAGTTAACCTATTATTTATTATTAATTATCTAAACAAGTCAATGACTCATTTAACACACCATTATAATATTTCCCATAAGTTCAATTATTGTTATCACAATTAGAACACTAGGTACTGTTCTTTTCTTCACTTGAAAGTGTTTTTCTTTTGCCACATATTTTTCTCTTGCTTCAATGATATTCTTGTTGGATTTTCAAAAGGAAAGGTATTAAAAACAAGTTCACACCAAGGGTTCCAAAAATGAAAAATCCAATGGTCACAAATGTCTATAAATGATAAGCAACAAGATAGGGCAAGTTACTAGGCGAGACACACCTCTGTAATAAATAGGACTCATACCTCATCTAGGCATCTTACCTAAAATATCAAAAAAAAAAAAAAAAAAAAAAAAAGCCCACAATAGCAGTATATATATATATATATATATATATATATATATATTTTTTTTTTTATTGAGAACCCAGACCAAAAATTTATTCAAACTCCTGCAAAACTGCAGTCGACCAACAAAAGAGGATCAACCTCAATAGGAGTATCCTCCACCCAAACATGTGGAGTATCAAACTTTTTAGCTAACTTGGCTAACTTATCAGCCACAGCGTTTCCCAACCTACGTACATGGGAGAAAGAAAAGGATTCAAGTTGCGATGCCAGGGAGATTGAATCTGCAATAGCGTTACCAAATGAAGCCAAACACGGTGTGTCTTCTTGAAGGTGATTTATGACAGTTGCCGAGTCCCCTTCGAAAACCACACGGTGCAAGCCCAATTCGATTGCAAAAACAATCGCTCTCCTGCAGGCCAGAGCTTCAACGTCTTCCACCGTAGGTGGTAAGTTTATTCTCTCTGATAGAGCACCCACCACCTTTCCTGTAGTATTCCTTATGACCACTCCAATGCCAGCACACGATGTCTCATGGAACAGAGCCCCGTCAAAATTTTCTATGAGTAAATGCACTGGAGGAGGCGACCAACGGGAAGGGTCGAGGATTGCTAACTCTGGTTGGTTGGCTTTCTGTGCTGCTTGGTATTCGTATAATCTGTCCTTTGCATCAGCAAAAAACTTTGAGTTAAGGGATGGAACAATTCCGTAATCGTGCTGCATTCCTCTTCGTCCATGTACTACAAGCAACAAATGCAAACAGCTCTGTCAGATTTGGTTCGTTGCAATGAAAAATACCTGTTAGTAAATCTGATAAGTAAGCAAATCGGGTTGACAGATTACTACGACATGGTTCAATCTCCCACCAAATCTCCTTAGTCACCTGACACTCCCAAAGAACATGGATAGTGTCTTCCTCCTCCCCATTGCAAAACTCAAAAGTAGAGTTGTGAGTCACTTTACGATGACACAGGTTTTTCTTTGTAGGCAGTGCTTCACGCCAGGCTCGCCATAGAAAATGCTTAATTTTGTTAGGGACATTGATACTCCAAATTTTCTTCCAAAAGCCATTGTGTGCTGTCGGATTTGACTGCCCCTGCTTCAGACAAATTCTTGGCTTCATCAAGCATACGGTAGGCAGATTTTGTTGAGTAAACTCCATTCTTTGTTCTTTGCCAAATCAAAGTATCAACTGGTCTGCGATGACTAAGGGGAATACTGAGGACAGCTTTAGCTTCGTGTGGCAGAAGCTCCTCCCTAATTCTATCTTCAATCCATTAAGGTCCCTCATCATCAATTAAAGCACAAACATGAGTATTGTTGGGGAAATTTTTTTGAGGGGATATTACTTGCCTGCAATATGGATCCGGAAGCCAATTGTCTCCCCTGATGAGGACCCTTTCTCCATTATCAATTCTCCAAGAAGCTACTTGACGAACAATACTTCTTACTTTTAAAATGCTTTGCCAAGCATACGAGCCATGTGTCTTTACCTCCTCTTCCAAAATAGAACAATTTGGGAAATATTTGGCTTTGAATACCTTATAAAGAAGGGAATCGGTATTGTGGATGACCCTCCATACCTGCTTTCCGAGAAGAGCAAGATTGAATTGTTCTAAGTCTTTAAATCCCAATCCACCTTGAATCTTTGGTAAACACAATTTCTTCCATCCCACCCAATGAATTTTGCGAGCCTCAACCTTATATCCCCACCAAAATTTCCTGATTAAGGATTCAATATCCTTACAAAGACACTTTGGGAGTTTAAAACAATTCATTGTGAAGGTTGGCATGGATTGGATCACCGCCTTAATCAGATTTCCCTTCTGGCTTGGGACAACAACTTTTCGTTCTAACCTTGGATTTTTTTTTCCAAATTCTTTCTCGAATGTAGATGAAGCTCTGTTTTTATGCTTGTCCAACAAAGGATGGAAGTTCCAAGTATTTTTCATAATGTGCTACAACTGAAACCCCTAGCAAATCTGTGATGTGTTCTTGCATTGGTCTTGATGTGTTAGAGCTGAAAAAAAATCTGAGTTTTATCTCGATTGATTTGTTGCACTGACACATGTTCATATTTCTCAAGGATTTCCAGCATGGCTTGGCTATCATGGTCATTTGCTTGGCAAAATAGGAGGCTGTCATCTGCAAAGAGTAAATGTGAGACCTTGGGACCATCTTTGCAAAGGGATACGCCTCTTATTAAACCATTGTTTTCAACTTGTTGTATAAGTGAATGGAGGCCTTCTGCACATAAAAGAAACAAATAAGGCGATAAAGGATCTCCTTTTCGGAGACCTCTATTAGGCTGGAATAAACCACGGGGTTCACCATTCACCAAAACTGAGAAAGAAACCGACCTTATGCACATGCTAATAAGGGAAACCCATTTCTCATCAAATCCCAATTTTTCTGTAAGTTTTTCCAAAAAATTCCACTCAACCCTATTATAGGCCTTACTCATGTCAAGTTTAAGAGCCATGGATCCAATTTTTCCTTGTCTTTTATTTTTTAGATAGTGAAGGGTTTCAAAGCCACTAAAATGTTATCACAAAAGCAGTATATGATTAAACATATGGTCAAGTGTTTTTAACACACACACACCAACAGATGTAACCAAATCTCTCAAAAATATGATTGGATTTTTTTAAAAATTTTTTTGTAAATCAATAAAATAAACTTATAAATTCGTTTTTTTATTATTAAATTTAAGAGAAGTTCATGTTTGATTGCAAAGTGTAATTTTACAAAATTTTAAAAGATATCAAGTGAGCAATAAAAATCCTTTTATCATAGTAAGCAAACTGCTAGCCTATCAAGAGACCTTATTTTGCAATACTTGGCTGGCTCTAAATATTTACTTTAATTGATGCACATTTCATAACCACTAGTCCCACGATGCACAAATTATTAGCTAACATCGGGTTCGGATGAATTTTTTATGGCCCTCCATTAGCAGAAGCAAAAGAGTAGTGATTTGAGACACCGAGTACTTAACATGTTCTACAACAAAGAACCTCATAACAAGGATTTTTAAAATTTTCATCACAAGAAGCACAATTTGTCTAACATATTCACCAGGAAACAAATTTACAAATTAAGGACCCAATCCAAGGGTTTACATGACATAAACAAGGGCATACTAACAAGTAACAAATGCCACATAAACAACATAGATTTTATTTTTGAGCAATGTCATTTCACACACTACACTGTGTGTGTGAGTGAGTGTGTGCAATAGATATTTCCCTTTATTTTTATTGTACATTGTAAGATAGTAAACATATTGCCACAAAGGAATGTTCCAAGTTTTAGACAAACTGGTCCAAGTATTCATCTGCAGTGGTGTATTTCACCTCTGGATAAAGCTCTGAAGCCTCCACGCCAAAAGAAGTCTTAACCTCAGAGTTTGTAAGATTTCCCTTCACAAATGTAGCGTGCTTAATGGATAGTCTGAGGTTTAAAGGACTGGGAGACTCTGCAGAAAAGCAAAAATAAGTATCAGATAGCCCAACCATCTATGAAACTGTCAACATTCTCTGGCTAGTACATGGAACTGCTCAAATCAATAGGAGGATTACTTCCTTTTTTATTATATTTATGCCAACCAAAATTTTCAATAAGAAACCAAACAAGTTATGCACTAAATATTGATGAAATGAAGTCAGTCGTGCAGAAAAACAATCAAATACAACTAATGTGTACATAGTCACTTCTAATTAAATTTTGGGGAAATTGCAGTTAACCCATTTGGCCCGTTTTAACAATGCTCACCCGTGGTTTGAAATTTGTCACTTAACCCACCTGAGGTGGCCTCCATTAGACCCACGTTACCAGTGGCGGGGCCAGGGTTTTGGTTCAGAGGGGGCAAAATTGAAAGACTATATTTAAAGTGAAATTAATCTAAAAAATATTAATCGATAATAATAACAAAATAAATAAAAAATTATAAAAAAATAAATATATTTCATATCATTAAAATAAATAAACAAAAATAACCAATTCATAGTTACTACAAAATTTACAACAAAAAGTTTATAAATTGATGTGGTAAAAATGTGATTAGTGTTACTTAAAACAATATAATGCATAGATGTTTAGAATTATTTTTTATGATTGATGACGTGCCAATTTGTAAGATATAAGTCGTAAAAATTGTAACATCTTTAGCATCACTAAACAATAAAATACCGTGAAAAAAAAATATAATGAATAGATGTTTAGAATTATTTCTTATGATTGGTGACATACCAATTTGTAAGATATAAGTAGTAAAATTTGTAACATCTATAGCATCATTCAACAATAAAATATTGTAAAAAGTATCATTAATAATGAAAATGGTAAAAATAATGATAGAAAAGAAAAAAGAAAACAAGTGGGAATTGTGAAATAAGTGTCAAACGTGCAGCAAGACAAAAGCTACACACGAAAACAGTGAAATAGGTGAAAAGGTGACATGGTTTGATGTTTGAGAAAACTATTTTTTACTTTCTTTTTCCTGTCAGAGTCACTCTCAAGTTTCAACTAAGTGGGAGTCCTTTTTTTTTTTTTGTTTTTTCTCTATGCCAGTGAGTAACTATTTAAGATTACATGGACAACAAAATTTTAGGAGTCAGAGGGGGCAGGTGCCCCCCCTCGCCCCCCTTTGGCTTCGCCCCTGCCCGTTACCCACCTCTCCCTTTTTACCGTTAAAAATGGGGATAAATGTGTCTTTTTCATTATATTTTATGTCTCTCTCCTCTTTTCTCTCCTTCTTCTTCTTCACATAAAATGTAAAAGAAAAATATCAGAAAACAAGTCAAGATAAAATTTGTTTCATCATTTTTTATATACATAATTAGCACAAAGTTTTACAAAAGAGGGTAGACAAAGCAAAAAAACCCTCTCTCTAAAACTCTAACCCTCTCTCTTTTGCTGGGTTCTCTAAAAAAACCCAAATTTGCAAGTAAAAGAAAAATCTTAAAAAAAAAAAAAAAAAACCCAGCAATCTAGAAAATCCAACACCACAACCAATTCACTGAACCATCAAATCATAGCCTCACCAAACTACCACCACCAACACCACCACCGTTGTTAGCCACCGCCCAAAACCCCAGATCGGGATGCAAAAACAAAGAAACAAGAAAAACCCAGCAAAAAAATCAGCAAAAAAAAAAAAAAAAAAAAACCCAGCAATCTAACATATCCAACACCACAACTAACTCACTGAACCATCAAATCATAGCCTCACCAAACTACCAACACCAACACCACCACCGTTGTTAGCCATTGCCCAAAACCCCAAATCGGGATGCAAAAACAAAGAAACAAGAAAAACCTAGCAAAAAAATCAGCAAAAAAAAAAAAAAAAAACCCAGCAATCTAATATATCCAACACCACAACCAACTCACTGAACCATCAAATCACAGCCTCACCAAACTACTACCTCCAACACCACCACCGTTGTTAACCATCGCCCAAAACCCCATATCGGGATGCAAAAACAAAGAAACAAGAAAAACCCAGCAAACAATAAAAAAAAAAAAAAAAAAAACCCAGCAATCTAACATATCCAACACCACAGCCAACTCACTGAACCATCAAATCATAGCCTCACCAAACTACCACCTCCAACACCACCACCGCTGTTAGCCACCGCTTAAAACCCCTAGAAAGTCATTTCATACCTGATATAGAGGAAAACCCAAGCTTCAGCACACCTCCTCCTTGCTTGCAAGTGTTCGGGGATTTCACTTTGGCAATCAAAGTAAAGAGAGAAAGGGATTATGGGTTTGGGGATTTTTGGGGGTTCTAAGGTAGAGAAAGGGAGAGAGCTCGTTTCTTTTTTTTAGGATTCTATTTGGGTTCTAATTTTGGCTTATATAGTAAAGAGGAATTTCTAACGGAAAGGGCAGAGGTGGGTAACGGGGGTCTAATGGAGGCCATCTCAGGTGGGTTAAGTGACAAATTTCAAACCACGGGTGGACATTGTTAAAACAGACCAAACCACAGGTGGGTTAATTGCAATTTCCCCTTAAATTTTTTTAGTATTGTCTCTAATATGCGAATCTTTGGTGTTACAATCAGCTGGTTTGACTAACAGTACTAAGAAATGAAGAATATAATACAACTCCCCTAATAATTATCCAAATTCCAAATGAGGTAACAAAGTGTATCCTAACAAATTAGATCGAAAAAACTCACACGTCTAAGGGAGGAGGGGATATATGATCCAAACCAAATTAGATCTATAAGCAATCACTATAAATCAACAGGTGAAATTGTTCTTACAAACCTTGGATTTTCTTTAGAAGTTGATCCTCCAGAAGATAAGTTTTTTCAAGGGTCTTGCCAATCTTCTTCTCCCATAGGGAAACAATCTCATTGAAGGACAAAATATTTGCCGGCGGTCTAATATGAAGGACCTTGTTCAAGGTTCTTGGATCGTCCACTGCTTTTATGGTATAAGTCGCAATATCCTCTTCTTTGGAAAAAATAACTGTCACATAGAAAATAACAATTACTTGGTCATCTTTAACCAAAGTAGTTGATCTAGTTGACTATATCTAGTAAAAGGTTCACACACGCACGCACATACCTAAGCAAATGAGAAAGTCTTGACAAGTTTAAAGAGAAAGATGATTGAATTTATATTAATACCTTTGGTGTTTCCATCTCCAATTATTTCTACTTTGTCCCTAGGAGGAGCTGTGAAGCTGCCAGTGCCACCAGTACGTGCAATTCCAAAGTCGGGCAAAAAGTACCCAGCAAAGCCATTGGACACAAGGTAGGTATATGGAATTCCTTCGGCCTCGATGGATCTTCGGATGCTAGCCTTGACCCCGAGATGATGTTTAATTGGATCGACTGCCTTGGCATGATCCATAGCACTTCCAAACTCGGACGGGAGGAACCTCTGAAACCCACCAATATTTCATTGTATATAATGTAAGTTTATTGATTTCTCATTTAGTTCAACAATTACAAGCTAAACAGCTAATAGAAGAAGTTAAATTGCATATTTGGTCATCAACTTTTGCTTTTTTGCTTTAACATGTTTCAAAAAAGTCATTACCATCATTTGATAAAAGTAAATTGCTGAAATAATAAATGAATTAATGAAACAGAGGTCACTTTGAGGATGTTGGGCTTTTGACATGACATGAATTCCATTTCTCACATCTTCAATTTTCATTTATTTTATGGTGATTAGTATCTTTTTGAAACAATTTTGAAAGTAAAGAGATTAAATAAAACATTTTAAATTTAAAGGACGATTTGAAAGGCCAAAGGTTGTTGAAAACTAAATAAGCAACTTTAGAAAAGAGGGAAAAAAAAAAGTTGGAAAATATTAAAAAGTTTTAGGAAAGATATGTGCCTTGCCTTGATATTTCCAGCTTCTTTGATGGCAGCAATAATATTCACCTGATCAGCTATCTGTTGTATTCCAACTGCAGAGATAACTACATCGACTTGCTTTATTGCCTTCACCAAGCTCTCATGATGATAGATGTCTCCCTGTGAAAAATTACGACTTTCAAGATCAATATACTAAGCCAAAGTATTAAACACACACTCAAGTTGTGGAGAACTAGACTTTGTACATACATTGAGAAGTGTCACTCCAAAGCTCTTGAAGCTCTCAATGAGTTTAGACTTTTCAGGATTAGAAGCTGTGTTCTCTCTGACCAATGCAAAAGTGGGGTGCCCAGCTTTCGCACTTTCCTCTACTATGTATTTTCCAACGTATCCAGTCCCTCCAATTATCAAAATCTTGCTTTTGTGAGCCATTCAGAGATAATTTCAAAATGATTAGTGGGTTAATGGGTTAAAGAAAAGCAGTGAGTTAGACTATCTTAGTGTATTTCTAAGTGTCAAACAAAGGAAAACAGAGTTCCTTAAATACATAATCAGCAACTGTCCTTGTCTCATGGTCATGGATGCGTACGTACCACCAACCTGAGTCCAAATCTTCTGTCCCACTTTTCATGTTCCACTCTATACTCCACCAATAAAAACTTGCCACATGTTTACTTGATAAATTAAATACTACCATTAATTAATAATGGTAGTATTAATAAGTCAACAATGGTAATATTTAATTAATCAGGTAAACATATGGTAAGTTTTTATTGGTGGAGTATAAAGTGGAGCAAGAAAAGTAAAATAGAAGATTTGGACTCCCACCAACCCAATATAATAAAGGTGAAATGAATGGCTCTTTGTTTGACTTTTTCATGACCTTTTTTAGACAGACTCATTTTTTTGTTTATGTTTTTGAAGTTATATTTCCTTTGTTAATTCTATATTAGTTATATAGGTTTTGTATATGATATTTCATCATGCAGTATGCAAGGGATCGCAGACTCGCATTGACTTCTACAATAGAAAAACAGAAAAAGTTCAAACATAAGTGCTGACGTTCGTGCTAACCTCCAAACATACGTGCTGAGCTCCAACTGTTCTAATTTATTTTTAGAGTCTCAGAGACTTTGAGTAATTTTTTTTTAGTGTTATAAGTTTTCATTCATTTCAATTTAAGGTTTATAGGTTTTCTCATTTTTTTAATACAAAATAGAAATTCTAATCTAGACTAATCTAAGTGTACATGTGTAACGCCCCAAAATCATAAGCAATAAAAGTCTATTCAATCTAAAGAATCCATAAAAATATTAAATAAAAGCAACCAACAACCTAAAATCTCATCACAAATGTCAGGGCTCTAATCCACCAAAGATAAAACATCATCAAAATAATTCTTTAGTATAATGTTTAATACCATAAAAATAATAATAAAATCCTCAGTTCCACAAGATAATTCGTAACTGTTGTCTTCCAAGAATCTCTACTCTAATAATCCCTCTAATGTATCTGTAATGGAAAAATAAAGGGGGGGGGGGGGGTGGGGGTGAGATAACTCAATAGGTGGAATTTATTAACATTGGGGTGTGGGAACAAACTTTTCAAATAAATAATTCTTACAACAAATTCATAACTTGTAACTCATCAATATTTTATCATCAAATATTTCATATAACAAAAAAAAAAAAATCTTTATATTGTGACCCATTATAATATATATATCAATACCATCATATAAGCTATTTCCAAAGCTTTTCTCGTGGTCAACGTTTACGCCCCGTTGACAAGGTTGTGTTGTCCCCTTTTTGGGACTGCAACCTCCTTTTCATCCCCTTTCTTAAGGGTGGTTTCTTTAGAACCTAAAGGTGCACCCTCTTGTTAAGGAGCTTCTTTTTTGGATCCTCAATAGTATACTTCCTTGCTAAGGAGCTATCAAATGTGTACTGTCCCCTTTTCTGGGACCGTCCTTTGCTAAGGACTAGCTGCAGTATGATTGTCCCTTATTAAGGACCAAAAATAATACTAAGCTTCTAATCATGACTTGCCATAGGATTCAAAACATATTCAATATGCTCACAAAAATAATCCATTCATAATTCTCAAAAATATAAAGATATATTCACATATACAAGTTAAAATAAATTTAGGTTATCTCACAAGTTTTTCATAAAACGAATAATCAATGTGCACATCAAACATTTATAAAATATCAACATATTTCTTTGATATAAAATAGTTTAATAATCAACACTGTTTTGGGAAAACCCCCAAAATTAGTAAACACCACTTACCTCTTATTTGCAAAAATATGAAATCAACCACCCTTGAGTCATACTAAATTAGTAGAATTTGAACCTAGCAACACCAAAAATAGGTTCATTAATACATGAATTTCCCACTTAAAATCAGTTTTCACACTTAAATAGTTTAATCTATCAATATTAAAGCCTACGGAGATGATAGATTCTCTGTGCCACTCTGATTGCGGTACTGAGGCTGCCTTATAATTCAAACTATATGTAGGGCCTAGTTTTGCTCAAATTTCTTTTCCCTCTCTACTGCCCAATTTCATTCCTAGTTAGTGGACATTTTCTTTGCTAATATAGAAAAAAAATGAAAGCATTATTTTGATGTCATTGGAAAGGGTATAAGAAATATCTAGATATTTTCTTTATTGGAAATTTCTTGTTTTAAGAAGGCATCTCAACCTGCTAGTGGCTGAAAGGTTAAGACCATATCTGACGATGAGAATAGGGGAAAACAAAAAGGCTATATGCATCATTCTTATTCCAATATAATAACAATTATAAGTCATTTTCACCAAAAAAAAAAAAAAAAAAAACAATTATAAGTCATCTTCTTCATTAATATAAGGATAGGTGGAGATTGACAGGTTAAACATATGCCTAGAATCCTTTTTCTTTTAATATATTGGTAGGTTAGGTTTTATAAAGTGATGCCTATTATCCTATTAGCTACTGAAGTAATTTCAAGCCTAGCTCTTTCCTGCAAACGTGGGACAAGTCTAGCCATTGAATATTCAACTCCCTAAATTTAGAGCTAAAGGAAACCATAACTGCTGCAGTCTCACGTTCAACCGCAAAGCAGGAAAAAAAAAAGTTGTTCAACTGTGTGTTACGGCTAAAACAAAAGAAAATCTTTTATATATGTATATATATATATACACGTGTATCTTAAGAGGTAAAAGGCTAGGATTTTTAAAAGCTTATCAAGGCCCATGTATTTACTTATGCTATCTCACTTGAGCTTCATATTCCATAGTATTTATCTTATTTTTAATATCTTAGGTCCAAATCATTTAAATCCATTTAATTGTAGGCTTCCTTTTTAATTTACGTATAATAATTAATTTGGTATCAAAATTATGGGGTGTTACATCCTTCCCCCCTTAAAAAAATTTCGTCCTCGAAATTGCACATACCTTCGTTAATGAACAACTCTGGATAATTTGATTTCATCTCATCTTCTCGCTCCTAAGATGCCTCCTCCATTGTGTGATTCTTCCAAAGGACCTTAACCAATGATATGGTCTTGGTGCGTAGCACTTGGTCCTTGCGGTCAAGAATTTGGATTGGAACTTCCTCATAAGTCAAGTTGTCTTTGATCTTGAGTGGCTCATAGTTCAAAACATGTGAAGGATCCGGGATGTACTTCCTCAGCATGGAAACATGAAACACATTATGCACTCCTGCAAGTGTAGGCATTAAGGCCAACTCGTAGGCAACTTTACCAATGCGTTTTAGGATCTCAAATGGACCAACAAATCTGGGACTCAACTTCCCCTTCTACCCAAATCTCATTGTAAGGTTGAATTTAATCAACCATCTTGTTGGCTTTATTCCGTGCCAAATTTGCTTGTATTTTAGCAATTAGTAACCCTGTATTTAGGTGGGATTCTTGTAAGGGTAGTGTGTGAGAAGATGTGAAGAAAAGCTCAAGTTTGTGCAAGGAGGCAGAGTTTCGCGGCTAAGACTCGCGGGTGACTCGCGACTGGAAGCTGCCAATTGCAGCACACGTGAGAAGCATGCGGGGAGCTGAAGGGTCACGCCAGCTGTTGCACTACAGGACAAAAGTCCCAAGTTGGCCAACCCATTACCTCGCGGCTAGAACTCGCGACTCAGACCAGTCGCGAGGCCAAGCCGCCAACCAGCCCTGTTTGGAAAAAACTGACTCTTCGCAATCCAAACACTTACCACTATATATAGACCCTTATACCCACGAAATGCAGAGAGCTTCTAGAGAGAATTTTGAGAGAGAAACCCTAGAGAAAAGTAAGATTGATTCATCCACAATCTTTACCTAAGAGATTTTTCAAATTCCTCTACTCTTACCCTCTCCATTGATACATCATTGAGAGGTTCTTGGCCAAATTCTTTTCTCACCATACCCATATCCATGAGAAGGTTTATTTGGTGCTTTGGGAAGTAGTTAAGAAGGAACCAATGTCTATTGGTTGATGCTATGGTTGATAGCGGAATTCGGTAAGCTAAAGAAGAAATAGGTTCGGCGCAACCTCGTTGGAGCAAGAAGCTTGGAGGGCTTAGGTATATTGGGTAGATTAGGCTTGGAGGATCTTCTGCTGTTCATGTATCCCAACTACATTCTTTAGTGGATTATTTACCGCTTGGAGGGTGGCGGAGAGGTTTTACGCCAAGGGCTTCGGTTTCCTCTTCGATAACACATCGTGTGTTGTCCATGTGTTTGCATCTTCCTTCTCTTTATCTTTGCAATTTATTTTCTATTGTGGATGTGTTTATATTTGGCTTAGATTGTTTATCAATTCTGTGTTTGGATTATGTTCATGTTCTGCACGTTAATTGTTTGATATTAAGCTTGAATTGATATTTTGTAATTTGGGGTCTAAACGTTCAAGGGTGGTTTTACACACATTTTGAACATTCACTCATCACACCCTTCATTGGGGTAACTTTCAAAAATACCATAACTCCAACTTCAAATTCTACTTCCCTTCTCGAGTCGTCATAATAACTTTTTTGTCGACTTTGTGCTATTTGTAATCTTTCACGGATCAAATTAACCTTTCAGATGTCATCTGAATGATTTCTGGTCCTAACAATTTTCTCTCACCAACCTTTTCCCAACACAATGGGGACTTGCATTTTCTACCATACAAAGCCTCATAGGGAGCCATATCAATACTAGAGTGGTAACTATTATTATAGGAAAATTCCACCAAAGACAAGTATTTTTCCCAACTTCCTTTGAAATCCAATACACAAACCCTTAACATATCCTCCAAAGTCCGAATAGTCCTTTCTAATAGTCCATCTGTTTATGGGTGGAAGACTATACTAAAGCTAAGATTAGTATCCAAAGCTTTATGTAGGCTTTCCCAAAACTTTGAGGTGAATCTTGGATCTCAATAAGACATAATTGATGCTGGAACTCCATGACTCACAATCTCATCAGTATATATCTGTGCTAGCTGATCAAGTGAGTTATTCATCTTAACCGGAATAAAATGTGCTGTTTTTGTCATCCTATCCAATTACCCAAATGGCCTCATGTCCCTTAGGAGATCTTGGCAAACTAGTCACAAAATCTATACATATATGCTCCCACTTCCATTCGGGAATGGGAAGTGGTTGCAGCAATCCAGAAGGTTTCTGGTGTAGTGCCTTAATTTGTTGATAAGTCAAGCATTGTTCCACAAACTAAGCTATCTCTCTCTTCATGTTATTCCACCAATAAGTTTCTCAAATGTCACGATACATTTTAGTGTTACTAGGGTGCACTGAGTATGGGGTACAATGGGCTTCTTCCATAATCTTCTTCTTTAATGCAAAATCATTTGGCACACAAAGTCTATTTCCAAACCTCAAAACACCATCATTAGACACATTAAATTTTGGTCTCTTCCCTTCTTGTAGTTCTCCTATGATCTTTACAATTTGTGCATCATCAACCAGTGAACTCTTAATCTTTTCAATCAAAGTGGGTTGTATTGTCAAACTGGCCATAAAGACTTGGGAATCACCCATAAATTCCCATCCTCTCCAAGTCATTAATAATCTCCTTTTGAGTAGTTAACAAGGTAGCTGAGAAACTAGAGGACTTCCGACTAAGTGCATCAACCACCACATTAGCCTTGCCTGGATGGTAATTGATTGAGCAATCATAATCTTTAATCAACTTAAGCCACCTTTGTTGTCTCATATCCAATTCTTTCTAAGTAAAGAAGTACTTCAAGGTCTTATGATCTGTACAAATCTCACATCTTTCACCATACAAGTAATGTCTCCAAATCTTCAATACAAACACCATTGCAGCTAACTCCAAGTCATGAGTGGGATAATTTTGTTCACAACTCTTTAACTGGCGGGAAGCATAAGCTATGACTTTACCATGCTGCATCAACACACAACCAAGCCCCTTTCTTGAAGCATCGCTATAAATGACAAAGCCTCCAAAGTTGCTAGGGATGGTTAATACTAGTGCAGTGACCAACCTTTGCTTAAGTTCTTGAAAACTCTTTTCACATTCTTCTGTCCACACAAACTTGGGATTCTTACGAGTTAGTTGAGTCAATGGGGCTGTAATATGGGAAAACCTCTCTACAAACCTCCTATAATAGCCAGAAAGGCCCAACAAGCTTCTAACCTCACTCACATTCGTTGGTCTTGCCCAATCAACCACAGCTTCAACCTTACTAGGGTCTACAGAAATCCCTGCCTCAGATATCACATGCCCTAGGAACACCACTTGGTCAAGCCAAAATTCACACTTCTTGAACTTTGCATATAGCTTCTTCTCCCTCAAAATTTGAAAAACAATTATCAAGTGCTCTTTATGTTCTTCCATGCTTTTGGAGAAGATTAGAATGTCATCAATAAAAATAATAACAAAGCGGTCTAAGTACTCATGAAACACCCTATTCATCAAGTCCATGCATGCAGCAGGAGCATTAGTCAATCCAAAAGGCATTACCAAGAATTCATAGTGCCCATACCTAGTCCTGAAATTATCTTGAAATTAGCATAATTTTTTCTGATGGTAATGATTTTGAGGAGGAAGTGAGTTTTATAGTCCTTGAAACTTTTTTTCTTTGAACTACATGATATTTTTTTTTTTGGGATTTTGTTTCTAAAAAAATTCCTCCATTCTTGATTTTCCTTTTCTTTTTCTAAGTTTGTAATATTTTTCAGGGACTGTCCTAGATGACCTGTCAAATTTCAATATAGTTAAGCATACATATGAGGATTTCGTGTTGTTAACTGCCTTAGACCTTCTTGTACAATATAATGTCTTAGATAGATGTTTGTAGCTTTTTGATCCACTTCATGTTTGGCTAACTTTTCTACTTGGTTGAACTCTTCTCAATCAGAGTTTTAAATGTGAAGATGATGATACTTTATACTATCCTATGGTGTACCATAAATTTCTATGATATATCCACTTCATTTTCAGGTATAACATCCATTTCCTATAGTTAAATCAAGAAAAGCTCTATCACAATATTGGTTGATTTTTTGCTTTATATTTCTGATGTCGCGGAAGCCTGAAGAAAGCACACACGATGCTCTCTTGATGGGACAGAAACTAAACTGTTAGTTTCTGGTAGTGAACCTCGAATCCACGAGGGGTTTCCCTGAATCCACAAGGAGATAAAAACTGGAATCCACCAGAAGAAAATTTGACAAAACGTCTGTGTTTATTGATAATAGTCTAATCTGCCTTCTGACGGCTACAAAACATATAAATACTGAAATAAACGTCTAAAAACCCTAATTCGCACTAATTACGCGATTAGGTGACAAAATACCGAAATTTACCAAAAATGGCAAAATTGAGTTAAATGCAGAATCATAAACTATTGACCTTATGGGTCGTCCCAAAACAGACGGGACCTTATTCTGACTTTTAAACTAAAAGTTATTAAGGAAAAATGAATTTTACTATAAATAGCAAAAACACTGTTATCGGGGCCTTAATGAAGGAATTCGCCTAAATTTTGGCGACGTTCATGGCATGAATCTGGATCAGAACGTCGTTTCCCTTCAACCTGCCAAATTTCATGCAATTCCGACACTGTTACCCCGATGGCCCCTACTGGCACCCCCCTTTGATCTTGCGTTGTGACTTCCTGCGCCCCTGCTGCTCAAGGAAGGCATGTGCTGTCTGTTCTACATCAGTCCCCCCCACTTGAAAAGAACTCGACCCCGAGTTCCCACTATTTGGTTCATCAGGAGGATGATAATCATACAAGTCAGCAACATTAAAGGTAGAAGAAATGCTCATGTCTGGAGGAAGAGCAACCACATAAGCATTGTTGTTGATCTTCTTAGTAATCTGAAATGGTCCATACTTCTTGTCCTTCAATTTGTTGTAGGTACCAACAGGAAATCTCTCCTTTCTAAGATAGACCAGCACTAAATCCCCAACATTGAAGATCTTCTCACGCCTCTTCTTATCAGCAGCTTCCTTGTACTTGGCATTTGTAGCTTCAAGTTTCTGCCTCACCTCCTCTTGCATAGCCTAAATATGATCAGCCATATTTTCTGCTGCTTGACTCACTCTTGGAAGCTCAGGTAAAGGTACCAAGTCCAACGCGTGTTTTGGGGGCACGCAGTATACGATGGCAAATGGAGACTTACCAGTGCTTCTACTGACTGAGCTATTGTATGCAAACTCTGCTTGGGACAATGCAAGATCCCACTGCTTGGGCTTCTCACCTGAGATACACCGGATCAGATTCCCCAAAGTGCGATTAACCACTTCTGTTTGGCCATCAGTCTGTGGATGACTGGTGCTGCTGTAATTCAAGGAAGTGTCAAAACGCTTCCACAAAGTCCGCCAGAAGTGACTAATGAACTTGGTATCCCGGTCAGAGGTGATGGACTTTGGCACTCCATGCAAACGCACAACTTCTTTAAAGAACAGATTGGCCACTCGAGTAGCATCTGAAGTTTTCTTGCATGCTATGAAATGGGACATCTTCGAGTACCTATCAACCACAACAAAAACAGAATCCATACCTCGCTGGGTTCGAGGAAGACCCAGTATAAAGTCCATAGACAGATCTTCCCATGGTGCTTGTGGAACTGGCAAAGGCATGTATAAACCAGTATTCTGAGATTGACCCTTAGCAGTTTGGCAGATTGGACACTTCCTCACATGATTTCCAACATCCCTCTTGAGTTGTGGCCAATAATACCTCTCTTCCACCAGTGCTATAGTCTTATCTCTGCCCATATGTCCACCCAAACCTCCACCATGCAGCTCCCTAATAATCTGCTCCCTCAATGAACTTTTAGGGATGCATAATTGGTTACCCTGAAAGAGGAAACCATCCTGGATGTACATACTATTGACAGCAGTATGAGTTTGTTGACACTTACCCCAAATATCACCGAAATCCTCATCATACTCGTACAGCTCCTTGAGGCAATCAAACCCTACAACCTCAGTACGTAGGGTGGTCAACAAAGATGCTCGTCTGCTGAGTGCATCAGCCACCTTATTAGTGACACCAGACTTGTGCTTCAATGTGAAATGGAAGCGCTGAATATAAGCCACCCACCGAGCATGCATCCTGTTAATGCTAACTTGACTGTTGATGTGCTTCAATGCTTGATGATCTGTGTATAATACAAACTCCCTCTGAATCAGGTAGTGCTCCCAATGTTTAAGAGTCCGTACTACAGCAAAGAACTCCAGCTTATAGGCTGACCATTTACTTCGAGCTTCACAAACTTTCTCACTGAAGAATGCTACTGGTCTGTTGTCTTGTGAAAGAACAGCGCCTATCCCGACCACAGATGCATCACACTCCACCTGAAACACCTTATCAAAGTTGGGCAATGCCAAAACCGGGGCTGTGCTCAACTTCTCCTTGATCAAGGCAAAGCTCAGTTCTGCCTCCTTCCCCCATGAGAACCTCCCCTTCTTCAAACACTCAGTGATAGGGGCTACTATGCTACTGAAATCTCGAACAAACCTCCGATAAAAGGTTGCTAGCCCATGGAAGCTTCGCACATCACTCACTGTTTTTGGGGTTGGCCATTCTCTGACTGCACGGACCTTGTCCTCATCAACATGAATCCCATCCGCACTGACCACATACCCTAAGAACAGCAACTTATCAGTCAAGAAGATGCACTTCTTCAAGTTGATATACAACTCATTGGCCTGCAACACCGCCAATACTTCTCGCACATGATTATAGTGGGCTGCTTCTGTCTTACTGTAAATCAGGATATCGTCAAAATAAACTACCACAAACCTTCCAATAAATGGTTTCAATACCTGATTCATAAGTCTCATGAAAGTGCTGGGAGCATTAGATAGTCCGAAAGGCATAACCATCAATTCATACAACCCCTCATTTGTCTTAAAAGCTGTCTTCCACTCATCTCCAGGTCGGATCCAAATCTGGTGATACCCACTCTTAAGATCCAGCTTGGTGTAACACTTGGACCCACTTAGCATATCAAACATGTCATCTAGTCGGGGAATAGGAAATCGATACCTGACTGTGATCTTGTTGATGGCTCGACTATCCACACACATACGCCAGCTCCCATCCTTCTTCGGTGTTAACAATGCCGGTACTGCACATGGACTCATACTCTCCCTGATCTGCCCCTTGCTCAAAAGCTCATCCACCTGCCCCGTAGAATCTGACCCTCTTGAGGATTCATCCTGTAATGTGGCAGATTTGGTAGACTAGCTCCAGGAGCTAAATCAATGCAATGCTGGATGTCGCGCATTGGTGGTAAACCTGCAGGCAACTCTTCTGGAAAAAGCTCTTCAAACTCCTTGATTAATGGTTGAATTGCCTCTGGTATCTCAGTAACCTTCTTTGGCTCACCATCCGTCACCACTACAGCATACACCTATTTCAACTCTTTACATTCCCTGTCAAACTCATCTTCATTGTTCACTATGAGGAGTGCGGGCTTCCCCTCCACTTTAGAAGCTTTGGGTATACTGCCTTCCTTAATAGGACCAAGGACGATTTTTCTGCCATTCTTAAAAAACACATACACATTATCCTTACACCTATGGGTAGCATCTACATCATACTGCCAAGGTCTACCCAGTATTAAATGACATGCATCCATTTCAACAACATCACAAACTACTTCATCTACATAACATTTACCCATAGAAAAAGTAACACGACATTGTTGAGTAACAAGAGTTTCCGTACCTTTCTTGATCCAACCTATCTTGTACGGAGAGGGATGCTTTTCTGTTTTCAGTCCTAGCTTGGTAACCAAACTCTTCGACGCAATGTTCTCTACACTGCCACTGTCAATGATCAAATCACAGACCCTCTTACTGATGGTGCATCGTGCTCGGAAGCTCTCATTCCGCTGATCACCGTATTCCACCCTTGGTGTGAGCAACAACCTCTGAATCACCAAAGACCGCCCTAGCGGCACGCCTTCCTCGTCCTCTTGGACCTCATTGGGATCATAGGCATACGGATCTGCATCATTATACACCTCTTCACCCTCTTGTTCACCTTCTATCTCGCCCTCTTCTGCCACCACCAGATTCACTGCGGCTCGTTTAGGGCAAGTACTAGATCGATGTCCTGGTTCTCCGCATCTGTAGCACTTATTCCCAGTTGGCCTAGCATAAGGGTTGGCATTCGCTATCGGCTGGGCTGCGGAACCTGCTACTGCCACCGTGGATTGGTTGACACCACTGTTCTCCCTAACCACGGGTTGTGATCGTGGTGTAAACATGGGTTGTTTACCTTTGTTGGCAGTGGAACTAGAGGACTCCGAATTGCGATTGGAAAACTTCGAACCTGCCCTGAGATGCTGATATTCTATTTTCTTGGATAAGGTTACAGCCTCATTCAAAGTATATAGGGTTTGTAAGGATACCTGATCTCGGATGGAAACTCGTAACCCGTGTACAAATCTGGATATCCGTTGATCCTCAGTTTCCTCCAAATCATTGCGATTCGCCAACCTGTCAAACTCCTCCATGTACTCATTAACTGTTCGCGTACCCTGCCTGCAATCTTGGTACTGTCTGAACAACTCCTGCTGGTAATCTGGTGGTAAGAGCTGATCTGCCATTAATCTTTTCATTCTCCTCCATGATCGTATTGGAAGCTTTCGTTCACGGGTACGGTTTAATTGAACACGATCCCACCAGGCAGATGCTCCTCCCTTCAATTTGTAGGCCACTAAACACACCTGTTTGTCATCTGCTGTACCCATATAATCGAAAAAATTTTCCACTTCACTGACCCAATCTAGATACTCTTCAATGGAGACATTACCATTAAAGGATGGTAATTCTACTTTCATTCGATAGTCCCTCTGCTCCTGATAATCCCGGCCATTATCCCTTGCGGGACCCCGATGATTTCCAAGGACTCTCTCTGCATACTCCTCGTCTTCACTGTTTCCTTCATTGTAGTCCTGCTGCCTGTTCCGGTTGGGACCACGATAGGGAGGACCACGCGCTCGATTATCATGTCGCTCTCCGTCATCACGATTAGGGTTTCGGTTAAGCAAGGTGGCAAGTGCTTCTTGAATCTGGTCCAGAGTCTGCTGGGTTGAATCACGAAATTGTTGATGTTCATCACGAAATTGTTGATTTTCATCACGAAAATCAAGGAACTCAGCCCTAGTGAGGACTGGGTTGTTGACGTCGTCACCGCCGTCATTGTTATGGTGGTTACCGTCTCGCCGGTTAGCCATCAGACCAGGGTAAGTCAAGGCTCTGATACCAACTGATGTCGTGGAAGCCTGAAGAAAGCACACACGATGCTCTCTTGATGGGACAGAAACTAAACTGTTAGTTTCTGGTAGTGAACCTCGAATCCACGAGGGGTTTCCCTGAATCCACAAGGAGATAAAAACTGGAATCCACCAGAAGAAAATTTGACAAAACGTCTGTGTTTATTGATAATAGTCTAATCTGCCTTCTGACGGCTACAAAACATATAAATACTGAAATAAACGTCTAAAAACCCTAATTCGCACTAATTACGCGATTAGGTGACAAAATACCGAAATTTACCAAAAATGGCAAAATTGAGTTAAATGCAGAATCATAAACTATTGACCTTATGGGTCGTCCCAAAATAGACGGGACCTTATTCTGACTTTTAAACTAAAAGTTATTAAGGAAAAATGAATTTTACTATAAATAGCAAAAACACTGTTATCGGGGCCTTAATGAAGGAATTCGCCTAAATTTTGGCGACGTTCATAACATGAATCTGGATCAGAACGTCGTTTCCCTTCAACCTGCCAAATTTCATGCAATTCCGACACTGTTACCCCGATGGCCCCTACTGGCACCCCCCTTTGATCTTGCGTTGTGACTTCCTGCGCCCCTGCTGCTCAAGGAAGGCATGTGCTGTCTGTTCTACATCAATTTCACTATAAACCTATTGACCATTAGCTCTGTGGGGCATGGAAATTGCATCATTTATGACTAGAATTCCTTTTACGTAGACTCAGATATTACACACTTTTTTCTTTTCTTTTTTGATTCGATTACAATATAATTTTGCTAGGATTTAGTCCCTTTATGTGAAGAATTGCAATATAATTTTGCAGGTTTGTCTCTCTCTCTCTTTGCCCCCAGGGCTTTTGGACCCTGAGTGTTTCACGCTCTTGAATTTTCTATTTGCAGGTTATGCAATGGAAATCTGCTTAATTATTACTTGCTAAAATTGTCTTATTTTGCTAGTGAAGTCATTTTAAAGCATTGAAGTCTTTGACTTAAGATGCCAATTGATTTCAATAAAGAAACAAACTTGGAAATTGGAATTAAAATCTAAAATGTCCATTTAGAATTGGAAGTAATACAATGAGAACTAAGTACCACTAGTGAAGATTGCTATTGAAAGAAGGAACACAATTAAAATTGTTATGCCACAGTTGAGAACTTGATTTTCAATTTTGATATGTTGTATTTCTTGATTATTCTTATTAGCTAAAATTTTCAATTACGAACAATGGAAAGGCTAAAACTATTAAGCCTACAATATGCAGAAGCACCTCAATGGTTGATGTAATCTTCCATTGAAATTCCCAAGTTAGATGAATTTTCTGATGGTTCAGTTGGGAATTCTACTACTCCATCAAGGGCACCTAAATCTGCTACCAAAAAATTTATGGCCACTGATTCTATTCTGTAAGTAAAGTGACACATGCATCTCTCTCCCTCTATTTGTTTCTTACTGTCTTTTTCTTGTTCACAGTTATGGCAGATAACTCAAGAGGAATTTGTTGAGCTTCAGAGCTTGGGACTGAAACTGAGTAGTAGTTCCCAAGTAGAGCCATGCTTGATTCATGTTTACGGTGGGTCTTAGCATTGGAAAGGAGAAATAATTTTGAATTTGTAGGAGTTGGAAAAAACAGAACGAGTCATCTTTAGTTTTTGTTGTAGTTAGATTTTGATTTTTTTCAATTGATAGCTAATTATGATTTTGGGCCAGTTGAATATAAAACTACTCTAATTTTAGTCAATTGATAACTAATTAGTTGTAGTATATCATGACATAAGCTTCCACAAATTCAATGACACCATTAGTCTCTCTTTCACGATCTGATCTATCATTCTTTGTGTGAGAATTGTATTTCAAATGGATGCTATAATGTAATGTGGCCTATGATGTTCCTAGAGCTATAGGAGTTGAAGCAACTTCATAAACATGCTCCAAAATTTTGTACCATGCAGCTTCTAATGAATGTCTGTTTGTAAAAATATTCTAAATTGTTATGTGGATGTAGCATTACTCATTTACTTATAATTGATGCACAACTTATAATCCAAAGTCCCTCGATGCACAAATAATGAGCTAACATTGGATAGGCAGCTAACATTTGAAGCTCTGAGCATGTTCTATCACTAGATAGGCAGCTACAAGATAACAAGAACCTCATAATAATGATTTTTGAAATTTTCATTACTAGAATCACAATTTGACTAACATATTGACTTGAAAACAAAGTTACAAATTAAGGACCCAATCCAAGGGTTTACACGACACAAACAAAGGCATAACTAAAAAGTAACAAATGCCACATAGACGACAGATGTTTTATTTTTATTGTACACTGTAAGATAACACATTGCCACAAAAGAATGTTCACAGTTTTAGACAAATTGATCCAAGTATTCATCCCCAGTGGTGTATTTCACCTCTGGATAAAGTTCTGAAGCCTCCACGCCAAAAGAAGCCTTAATCTCAAAGTTTGTAAGATCTCCCTTTACAAGGCAGAGAGTGAACAGTGGATAGGCTGAGGTTTAAAGGACTAGAAGACTCTGTAAAAGAGCAAAAATAAGTATCAAATGGTTCAACCATCTATGAAACTCTCAACATTTTCTGGCTAGTACATAGAACTGCTCAAATCAATAGGGGAATTACTTCCTCTTTTATTATATTTATACCATCCAAAATTTTCAATAAGAAATCAAACAATTTACGCACTAATAAATATTGATGAAGTTAAGTCAGTCATCCGAACAAATAGTCAAATACAGCTTCTTGGTTACAACTAATGTGTACATTAATTTTTCACTAAAAAATTAATATGGTTACATATTTTGAAAATTCAACCGTTAGATTGCATGTTCTTTATGTTCTTAACATGCATGCCAAATTTTGTTTAAATAGGATATTATTGACTATTAAATCCACAAACTTATTTTTATGCATAATTTGGTACTACAAAAACATGAAATTTAAATATTTAATTGATAACATAGTTATTTATCTTTGATATTCATAAATTTTGCAAGCATGGATGATATAATAAAAAAAAATATAATTTTATGGTGGATTTGTTAAAATTTACATCCAATAAAATGATTTAGGGAGTTTGTAGTCATTGTCTACAAATTAGTTTGTAGGCAAATTTTATTCTTTGTAAATCAATGAAATAAACTAAATAAGCTTGATTCTTATGATTTCACAAATTAGTTTGTAGGCAAACTTTACTCTTTCTTTTTATAATAATAATAATAATTTTCTGGAACAAACTAGGCATCTTTTATAAATATTCAATTTTCAAGGATAAAAAGGTAATTCAACAACGTGTTACACTTTGTTTTGATGACACACGATCTTGCTTGTGGCACCCTTTTTTGAGAATTGGCACTAAACTATGAGGTTTAGCATTGAAATTAGTGGCCTATTAATTATTTATTTTGAAAATAACTTAGAGAAGTTGTTTTGTTATGAACAAATTTGCTTTTTTATGTTCAATGGATCTCATCGACTCTACTCTATTTTCAAACTCCTTTAAAAAAAAAAAAAAAAAATCCTTTTATCAAAGTTAGCAAACCGCTAGCCTATCAAAATACCTATTTTTGCAAAACTTTTAGTTCTAAATATTTACTTATAATTGATGCAAAGCTCATAATCAAAAGTCACCTCGATAGGCAGCTGAGAAATTAACATGTTCTATCACTAGATAGGCAGCTATAAGATAACAAGAACCTCATAATTAGGATTTTTTAAATTTTCATTACTGGAAGCACATTTGACTAACATATTGACAAGAAACGAAGTTACAAAGGTCACAATCCAAGGTTTTTACACGACACAAAGAAGGGCATAGCTAACAAGTAACAAATGCCTCATAGACAACAGAAATTTTATTTTTATTGTACACTGGAATATAATCATCACATTACATGATCCAAGTTTTTTTTAGACAAACTGATCCAAGTATTCATCCACAATGGTGTATTTCACCTCTGGATAAAGCTCTGAAGCCTTCACTCCAAAAGAAATGTAAGATTGAATTTATTCAATCATTTTATTGGTTTTATTCCGTGCCAAATTTTCTTGTAATTCAGCATTTAGAAACCCTATATTTAGGTGGGAATCATGCAAGGGTAGTGTGTGAGAAAGTGTGAAGAAAAGCTTAAGAGTGTGCACTCAAGAAGGGCCTCGCGACTGGATCTCGTGACTGGCGAGTCGCTAGAAGGGCACGCGTGTGAAGCATGTAGGTGGAGCTGAAGCGTCATGCTAGCTATTGCACTATAGGACAAAATTTCCAGTTTGGCCAGGCCGTTAGTTCACGACTCAAACTCGTGACTCATTCCAATCGCGAGCTCGAGTCCCCAGAGCACACTGTTTGTTACAAAACTGACTCTTCGCATTCCATATACACCTGACTATAAATACCTTTATACCCACATATTGTAGGGAGCTTCCAGAGAGAATTTTGAGAGAGAAACCCTAGAAAAAAACAAGATTGACTCGTCCACAATCTTCATCCTTTGATTCTCCAAATTCCTCTACTCTCACCCTTTCCATTGATACATCCTTGAGAGGTACATTAGCTAAATCCTTATCTCACCATACCCATATCTATAAGAAGGCTTTTTGGTGCTTGGGAAGCCATTAGGAAGGGACCAATTCATTTTGGTTGATGCAATAGGCGATTGCGGAATCCGGTAAGCTAGAGAAGACAAGGTTCGGCGTAACCCTGTTGGAGTAAGAAGTTTGGAGGGTTTAGGTGCACTGGGTAGATTAGACTTGGAGGGTCTTCTGCTATTCATGTATCCCAACTTTATTCTCTAGTGGATTATTGACCGCTTGGAGGGCAGCGGAGAGGTTTTACGCTGAGGACTTCGGTTTCCTCTTTGATAACACATTGCTGTGTTGTCTTTGTGTTTGCATCTCTCTTTTCTTAATCTTTGCCATTTAATTACTGCTGTGATTGTGATTAATTTCGGTTTAGATTGTTTTACCAATTATGTTTTAGCTTATTTTCACATTTCGCACATACATTATTTGATAATAAGCTTGAGTTGGTAATTTGTAAATTGGAGGCCTAAACGCTTATAGGTGTTTTACATATTATTTGAACATTCAATTGGTATCAGAATGGGTACACTTGTTGTGGTTTAAATACCTAAGTGTGATCCTTAACCCCTTGTGTTATTTGTCATGGATAGTGTTTTGTATGCTTCTATGCATGTTTTGGATGTTGAAGAATGTAACATGCCACGTTGTTTGTGAAAATGCTTCTAAGAGTGATAATCCTCATGATTGTGATGCTATGCTACATGAATCCTTGGGTGTTGTTGATATTCCTGACATTAAACTCTTGAAGAAAAAGGCTAAGAAGTTTCATAAGGATTTGAGTAAGTTATTTTGTGAAAAGGATGATTTGATTGCTAAGCTTAATGAATCCAACAAATTGGTTGAAAAATATAAGAAACTTGCTGAAAATTCTCTTGAAAAGCTGAAAGAGTTTGAATGTTTGAATATGGACTTTGATACTAAATTTGTTTTGTCTAACAAACTTGTTGATGAGTTAAAATGTGAAAATGAATCTCTTAAGATGCATGCCAAGTGTTTTATTGCTGAACCTATTGCTAAAAAGGATGAAAATATTTGTTGCAATCATGTTGTGGTACTCGATTTTATGCCTATTGTGTGTTCTACCTCAAAGGACAAATCGGTGTACATTCCTCCACATAAAAGAAATCAAAAAGTGGAGAGAAAGGCTCTTAAGTCAAAGCCTTTGTTTAGGTCTCAATATAAGGTTTTGGATGGATCTAAGTTTGTTCCAACTTGTCACCATTGTGGTGTGATTGGTCATATAAGACCTCAATGTCATAAGTTGAAGAGAGAACAAATCCATGTTGCTAGATCCATTCCCAAAAAGCCTAGTGGACCTAAACACATTGTTTGTCATCATTATGGTGCTTTTGGTCATCTAAGACCTCATTGCTCTAAGTTTCATGCTTTTAAAAGAATCAAAAGAAAAGAGAAACTTGAGCGTCTTGGAAGTTGTGCTAAATAGGGTAAATCGGATTTGAGTGAAAATAGCATGTTGTTAAAGAAAGTTGTTGGGAAATTTAGACCCCGATTGATAGAATTAACAAATTTTAAATCCAAGTTGTTAATTAGATTAATTATGAATAAACCTTGTTAAAACAAACAAACATCAATATCATGTCAAACTCATGTAGCTTAAAAATAAATAAGATAAGATATGATGACCTAGGAAAACCAATGAAACAAATTAGTTTCACAGTAAAAAACCTGAGGGGAAACCTTCCTGAAAAGTAATCCACTATAGTAAAGAGAAGTTTCAGATCTAGTACAAAACCTTTGTCCCTAGACTTTATAATCCTCGTAGATGAACTCACAGCAAAAATCTTCAACCGCTTCAGAACTTCAGAACTTTTCAATATATGAACGCTACCATTTTGATGCACAGATCCCAAAACGTGACTAACTCCTTTGCACGAATCCCAGTACATGACTCACTCACCAACTTAAGGAAGAAGAATGTTAGCTGCAAAGTTCTTCACTTCATCAACAATGAAGATCAAGAAGCACTTGGTTACAAAACCCTAAGGACCAAAGACACAGTAGCTTCTTTCAGTGAGAATAAGGCATCGGTCACCTTTTGCATATGTTCTCCTTGTATTCTCTTATGTGATGGCCTCTAAAATAAGTTTTATATATGTCTAGGGTTATGAGAAAAGAAACCCTACACAAATACAAAAACATGGGCCGAAAATTAGATTTGAAAAACTGAATTTCGTAAAGCTCGATCGATCGAGGAGGTGTTGAGGGGACAGGAGCTTTCTCGATCGATCGACCAGCTGTCGAGAAGCTATCGAGATTGCAATAAGAATCAGCTAAAGAGCTCAACATATAGCCAGGTGTCGATGAGGTGTTGAGCAGCTATCGAACTTTAAAAAATCAGCACTTCTTCACTTGATTCTTGGACAGACTTGCATGGATTTAACACTTGAACTTGAAACAAGGTTTCTTGAAGTATTAAACACGTTCTAGATCTACCAAAATAAAAGTAAAGTACATTTTGTCAAAGGATTAGCCAATTACATAAAATAGTGACATATGTTCCTAACAAGTGAATCACATATGTCCTAACAAAAGTGTATAATGCTCTTAACTCCTTGTCTATGTTTATCTCCGGTTCTCATTCTTCCAACCTTCGTCTCACTTCTCATGAGACACTCATTCCAAACAATCGTTCCGTTTGGATGAGGAAGGGTTCTTATGGTTGAGCTTTTACTCTTTTAGTCCTTGATCTAATTCTTTCGATCTTTGTAGGACCCTTCATGCATTGAATGTCATATCTTCATGCATTTTGTGCATCTCGCATGAATGTTCAAAATTTGTGTAAAACACCTATGAACGTTTAGACCCCCAAATTACAAATTATCAATTCAAGCTTATTATCAAACAATGTATGTGCGGAACATGAACATAAGCTAAAACAGAATTGATAACATAATCTAAACCAAATAAAATCACATCCATAGCAGAAATTAAATGGCAAAGATTAAGAGAAGAGAGATGCAAACACAAAAACAACACAGCGCTGTGTTATCAAAGAGGAAATCGAAGTCCTCGACGTAAAACCTCTTCACTGCCCTCCAAGCGGTCAATAATCTACTAAAGAATGAAGTTGGGATATATGAACAGCAGAAGACCCTTCAAGCCTAATCTACCCAGTGTACCTAGGCCCTCCAAGTTTCTTGCTCCAACGAGATTATGCTGAACCTTTGTCTTCTTTAGCTTACCAGATTCTACTATAGCCCATAGCATCAACTAATATCAATTGGTCCCTTCCTGAATGTTCAAAATATGTATAAAACACCCTTGAACGTTTAGATCCTAAATTACAAATTATCAATTCAAGCTTATAATCAAACAATAAATGTGCAGAACATGAACATAAACTAAAACAGAATTGATAAACAATCTAAACCATAAATAATTACAACCACAACAGTAATTAAATGGCAAAGATAAAGGGAAGAGAGATGCAAACACAAGGACAACACTCGATGTGTTATCGAAGAGGAAACCGAAGCCTTCAGCGTAAAACCTCTCTGCCACCCTCCAAGCGGTTAATAATCCACTAAAAAATGTAGTTGGGATACATAAACAGCAATAGACCCTCAAAGCCTAATCTACCCAATGTACTTAAGCCTTCCAAGCCTTTTGCTCCAACGAGGTTATGCCGAACCTATGTCTTTTCTAGCTTATCAGATTCCGCTATAGCCCATAGCATCAACCAATATGAATTGCTCCCTTCCTAATAGCTTTCCAAAGCACTAAAAAGCCTTCTCACAGATATGGGTATGGTGAGAAAAGGATTTGGCTAAGAACCTCTCAAGGATGTAACAATGGAGAGGGTGAGAGTAGAAGAATTTGAAGAGTCTCTTAGGTGAAGATTGTAAATGAATCAATCTTGTTGGGTTTTAGACCCCTTACAAAAAACCAGATTGCGTAGCCTAGATTAATTAGCCAAGTTGTTACTTAGTTAAATTAAACAATTCTAGGTTAAAACAATCAAATAATCATATCATGCATATAAAACATATAAAGCAGCGGAATAATAAAAAACACAAGATATGATCACCCAGGAAACCACACGGAAAAACCTGGGGAGGATTTTACCCACCGATCCTCAAGGCAAAACGGAATTCACTATGAAAGAATTCAAGTTCTTACAAAAGGACTACAAGCTCCCCGCTCGACTTCCTAATGCTACCAACCAGTAGTAACTTCCTGACACGACACGTGCAGGCTCCGAGTCCACGGACTACTTCTTTCTTTGAACTCCTCAATCAGCTACAAGCTCCCCGCTTGTTTATTCTTTAAGCTTCAATGGTAGCAACCTTGTTGATCATCAAGATGTAGATAATATCTCTACCTTGAAAACCCTAAGTTTATGTGAAGGAAAGCTCCTCAAAGATCTCACAAGAGATTCACATAAACAGCAAATATGAGCAACAAAGACTTAGAGAGGTTTAGGTACAAAACCCTAAAAATAAAAGGAGGCACAAGAGGCACTCTAATCTCTCTCTCTCTAAAAGTCACAAAAACGTTCTAGGGTTTCCCTTATATATATAAGAGTTTTACTTGAACCCCAAGATGTTTAAATAGAGTTTGGGCTGAACTGGAACTCTGCAGAAAAATAGATCTGTACGTGGTTCGATCGATCGAGACTTACAGATTTAGTCCAATAAATTCTGCAATCACTCGATTCCAATTTTACAAATAAACATACTTTGAGCAAGCCTAAACCTAGACTAAATGTTTTGATCATGGTTTGCCAACAAAATACAAATTGAAGTTCTAATACATTAATTCCTAATTTCTTAGAACCCAACAAATCTTGTTTTTCTCTAAGTTTTCTCTCTCAAAATTCTCTCTGGAAGCTCTCTACATTTCGTGAGTATAAGGGTCTATATATAGTGGTGTGTGTTTGGAATGCGAAGAGTTAGTTTTTCCAAAATAGAGCTGGCTGGCGGCTTGGCCTCGTGACTTGACTGAGCCGCGAGGTAACTGAATGGCCAGTCTGGACTTTTTGTCCTGTAGTGCAACAGCTAGCATGACGCTTCAGCTTCTCCGCATGCTTGGCACGTGACCTACTTCTGGCAGCTTACCAGTTGCCAGCCACCCGCGAGTTCTAGTCGCGAGTCCTTGCTTCTTTGCACAATGTTGAACATTTCTTAACACTCTCTCACATACTACCCTTATATGATTCCCACCTAAATACAGGATTACTAAATGTTGAATTACAAGCAAATTTGACACGAAATAAAACCAATAAAATGGTTGATTAAATTCAACCTTACACTTCCTAACTACTTCCTAAGCACCTAATAACTTTCTCACAGATATGGGTATAATGAGAAAAGGATTTGGGTAATGTACCTCTCAAGGATGTATCAATGGTGAAGGTGAGAGTAGAGAAATTTGGAGAATCAAGGTATAAAGATTGTGGATGAATCAATCTTGTTTTTCTCAAAGGTTTCTCTCTCAAAATTTTCTCTGGAAGCTCTCTACATTTCGTGGGTATAAGGGGTATTTATACTGGTGTGTGTTTGGAATGTGAAAAGTCAGTTTTTTCCAAACAGAGTGGTCTGGCGACTTGGCCTCGCGACTGGACTGAGTCGCGAGTTTAAGTCGCGAGCTAACGGCTTGGCCAGCCTGGGACTTTTGTCTTGTAGTGCAACAGCTGGTGTGACTCTTCAGCTCCCCTGCATGCTTCACACGTGTGCCAATTTTGGCAACTTGCAAGCCGCGAGCTAGTCGCGAGGCCCTATTTCAGTGCACACTTTTGAGCTTTTCTTCACACTCTTTCTCACACTACCCTTACATGATTCCCACCTAAATACAGGGTTTCTAAATCCTGAATTACAAGCAAATTTGGCACGGAATAAAGCCAACAAGATGGTTGATTAAATTCAACCTTACATTGCATTTCTTTGTATGCATTGCTTTTGTTTTGATCTTACTTTTATATTTTAGTTTTGTGTGAGTAAAAAATCCAAAACCACATAAAAAGTGAAAAATTCAAAAAGTTTAATCGTATATGTTTAAACACATATCTCATGTGAGTTTAGCATTGTACCTTCGTACAAATGGCTTTATGCATTTATGAGCTTAGCTTGTTCTTTATGCACTTATATCATTATGGGAAAATCTTGACATCTTTGTGTGATTGTTGTAAATCGATCTTCAAGCTTGTCTTGAATGATTAGTTAATAGTCATGTTAATTTTGATACATGTGTAGACTTGTGCTTATATATCTTCCCACTCTTTTATTTTTATTTTTTTACTTAAAGAGCTCAACAAATGTAAATCTCAGAATGAAAAGAGATAATGAGCTGCAAAAGCCGTCGCATATACTAGTATTTGACTAGGAACAAGGAAAAACAACTTTTATGAAGAATGTATGATGCCCAAAAAGCCAAAGGCCTGTTCATCAAATTGAAATATCAAAAATTTCAGGCATTGATCTCAAAAGAGATGTAAAGATAAAAAATGATCAAATGTTATGAATTGTAAAGAAGCCAAATGAAAAGCTTCAAAGATATGTAATCATTTTCTTGTGGGAAGTCATATATGTTCATTTCTATAATTGAGATAGATCACTTGACTTAGTACTAGTTGTGTATGACTTGATTGAATTGATCATTGAAGTTTCACTCTAGACTAATGACTATTCCACATTTGATACACACACACAACACACATGCCTAATGTTCAATGAATGTCTTACTCATTTGTTCGATTGTACTTGTTTAAATGTGATGTGTGTGTGCTCAACTATATATGGATCAAACCAAAAAGATTTTTGATCATTTTATCTGAATTTGGAAGTGATTTTTATCACTCTTTGTGTTCATGTTTAGTGTTTACTTTTTTTTTCATTGTTTTAAACATGTTTTGTGTTGAAAAACAGGTGTCAGAGTTTTTCGTGACTCACTCGCGACTCGTGAAAATCTTCACGACTCACTTTACGACTCGCCTAGTCGTGAAACGCCCAGAAATAGCTTTTTAAAGAGATTTTTGTGGGAAACTTGTTTTAAATCTCTACCATCCTCTCTTAAACCCCCTTTCAATATTTTTACATCAAAATTCAATCATTTTGAATGATTTTTCATTCCATTAACATCTTTAAGGTATTTTTAAACTCTTTTCATTGATTTAGATCCTTAGATTATGTTTTGGAGAGTTTTGTACTCTTGGTTGGGATTTTCATCATAGGGGTTGGGAAAATTTAATTTTTGTCAAATTTTTGTATGGGATTGGTTTCTTTTGATGATTTGCTTTGGATGTTGGCCCCTTGTGGCAAAAAGAACATGTATTAAGGGTAGATTTCATGATGTTTATGCATTGTTTCACATTGTTGTTCATAGTGTGCATGCTAGGTGTTTGATAAAATGCCTCTTAGGCATTTTCTCGCTTGTTTGGATTCTGATGATTACCAAAATTTGGGGTTTCTCATGTTTCCTCATTAGGAAAATGTTTGGTTCATTGGTTGTGTATTTAACACACCTTGCCCTACAAGTACATTTTCCATGCATTGGTCATACATTGCACATAGCCACCTCTTGCACAAACCTCTGCTACCGTTTTCATGCATTGGTCTATACCTTGTTTCTTCATCCTAGCTTGTTATGTTTACTTTATACTTTGTAGCATTTTGTTTTGTCTTTTGTTTGGGCTTCATTTACTCATTCATGTTGCACCTTTCATGCATCTTTCTCCTTGTTCATACCTTCATCTCTTGCCTTCATTTTTCCTTGTCTCTTTGTCTATTCGTGTCAAAAAGGGAGAGAGTATACTCTAGAGTAGTATACCGGAGAGTTTTGTCATTTCTATATGACTCTTGTGCACATTCTTAGGGGGGGAGAAATTCTATTTCTCGTGCACATGTGTAGGGGGAGAGTTATTCCATAGGGGAGATGCATATATCAAGGGGAAGAAGACATTGAGTTAATAAGAAAACTCCTCTTTATGTTTGTTTTCTTGTTTGCTTTATGGTGCTTTGAGTTATGTTAAGTATCTATGCTTTGTTGTTCTCATTGCATCATGTTTGTGTTGGACATGCTTACATCCTTATGCTATTGTGTTTCATTGAATGCATGTTTGGATGATCTTTTACTTTACTATATGATCATTGTAGTCATTTCTATATGACTGTTTTGGTGTATGATCAAGTTGCTCACATGTTTCATATCATGTTTACTTGATCATAATTTACTTGTTACATTATACTTGTCCTTTTATTGCTTGCTTTACCTTGAGGGTCTAATGTGTTTTGTGCAAGTGTTTCAGGTTACAGGTATATATGTTATAAGTTCATTACAGCTCCTATGATTCATGATAGGGGGAGTAATTTTATTTGTACCCATGCTTTGTAGCTTAGTACTTGTTGTTAAAGTTTTGCACTTCTTTAAGTACTTCACTCTTATGCCCTTGTTGGATTTTTTTATCCTTGATACAATTGCCTTGTGTTGTTGTATCGGTTAAGTGTTGGACATGCAAATGATACTTTGCAATTGAGCTTATTAGCTTACATGTTCGGATGTTCATTCCTTGTGTGAATGATCATTGTGGTCACTATTTATAGTGATTGTTAATTTTTGATCAAGCCATACTTTATTGGTTCATTTCTTTTTGCTTGATCGCATTGTGCTTGCTCCATATGAATTTTAAGTTTTCTACTTACAATGATCGTATTGTGTTATTGTTTTTAGGAAATACTTGTCTGTATGGTTCAAGAGCTTCACATATTCTAGAGTTAGGTGTGAGTGAGTTTTTTTCAACTATTCCCAACTCAGATTTTAAGTCTAGAGTTTGTTTTAGGGTTTTGTCACGGAATAGCCAAAGGGGGAGATTGTAAGGTTGAATTTATTCAATCATTTTGTTGGCTTTATTCCACGCCAAATTTGCTTGTAATTCAGCATTTAGAAACCCTGTATTTAGGTAGGAATCATGTAAGTGTAGTGTGTGAGAGAGTGTGAAGAAAAGCTCAAGAGTGTGCACTCAAGAAGGGCCTCGCGACTGGATCTTGCAACTGGCAAGTTGCCAGAAGGGCACACGTGTGAAGCATGCAGGGAGAGCTGAAGCATCATGCCAGCTGTTGCACTACAGGACAAAATTTCTAGTTTGGCCAGGTCGTTAGCTTGCGACTCAAACTCGCAACTCGTTCCAGTCGTGAGCTCGAGTCGCCAGTGCACCTTGTTTGTTACAAAACTAACTCTTCGCATTCCATACACACCTAACTATAAATACCCTTATACCCACATATTGTAGAGAGCTTCCAGAGAGAATTTTGAGAGAGAAACCCTAGAGAAAAATAAGATTGGCTCATCCACAATCTTCATCCTTTGATTCTCCAAATTCCTCTACTTTCACCTTCTCCATTGATACATCACTGAGAGGTACATTAGCCAAATCCTTATCTCACCATACCCATATCTGTGATAAGGCTTTTTGGTGCTTGAGAAGTAGTTAGGGAGGGACTAATTCATTTTGGTTGATGCAATGGGCGATTGCGGGATCTAGTAAGCCAGAGAAGACAAGATTCAGCGTAACCCTATTGGAGCAAGAAGCTTGGAGGGCTTAGGTGCATTGGATAGATTAGGCTTGGAGGGTCTTCTGCTATTCATGTATCCCAACTTTATTCTCTAGTGGATTACTGACCGCTTGAAGGGCGGCGAAGAGGTTTTACGCCGAGGACTTCGGTTTCCTCTTCGATAACACATCGCTGTGTTGTTTTTGTGTTTGCATATCTCTTCCCTTAATCTTTGCCATTTAATTACTGCTATGGTTGTGATTAATTTCGGTTTAGATTGTTTTACCTATTATGTTTTAACTTATTTTCATATTCCGCACATACATTGTTTGATAATAAGCTTGAGTTGGTAATTTGTAAATTGGGGGTCTAAACGTTCATAAGTGTTTTACACACTATTTGAACATTCAAGAAGCATTAATCTCAAAGCTTGTAGCACCTCCCTTCACAAAGACAGAGTGACTAAGGGATAGAAAGAAGTTTAAAGGAATGGGAGGCTCTGCAGAAAAGCAAAGGTAAGTATCAGATAGCTGGTTTGACTAACCAAGAAGCTACAATTAGCTGGTTAGGCTAATAGTACAAAGAAATAAAGAAGATATTACAACTCCCCTAATAATCCAAATGAGGTAACAAGGTGTACCCTAATAAATTAGATCTATAAGCAGACATTATAAATCAACTGGTGAAATTGTTCTTACTAACCTTGGATTTTCTTCAGAAGTTGATCCTCTAAAAGATAAGTCTTCTCGAGGGTCTTGCCAATCTTCTTTTCCCACAGGGAGGCAATTTCGTTGAAGGACAAAATATTGGCAAGGGATTTAAGATAAAGCACCTTGTTTAAGGTTCTTGGATCGTCTATTGCTTTTATGGTATAATTCGCAATTACTTCTTCCTTGACAAAAATTGTTGATAGGATGGAAAATAACAATTACTTTTGTCATCTTTAGCCATAGTAGTGGATCTATCATCTACTTGATTAACCTCTAAAAGTAGACACAAACACATGCGCACACGCGCCCGCACATACATAAATAAATGAAGAAATTCTCAATAAAAAAAAAATTTAAGGAGAAAGATGATTGAATTTTTTGCTAATACAATATACCTTTGGGGTTTCCATCTCCAATTATGACTACTTTGTCTCTAGGAGGAGCTGTGGCACCTGCATGTCCAAAGTTAGGTAAAAAGTACCCAGCAAAGCCATTAGACACGAGGTAGGTATATGGAACTCCATCAGCCTTAATGGATCTCCGCATACTGGCGTTGACCCCATAAAATGTGCAGCTGGCTCGACTGCATGGACTTGATCCACATCAGTTCCAAACTCGGAAGGGATGAACCGCTAAAACCCACCCACATTTCATTATATATATATATATATATAAGTTTTTTCATTAGTTATTTAATTCATGAATTACAAGCATATATATATGTATGTATGTATGTATGTATGTATGTATGTATAATCGAGTAACACTTTACTATATAACACCAGTATATAAAAGAACTGCGAGAGAATGTTAAGTATTCAATAAGATGTGTGCCTTGCCTTGATATTTCTGGCTTCTTTGATAGCAGCAATAATCTTCATCTGATCAGCTATCTGTTTTGATCCAACTGCTGAGATCACTATATCAACTTGCTTGATTGCCTTCACCAAGCTCTCATGATGATAGATGTCTCCCTGTGAAAAAATTAGCATGACTAGTTAAATTAGCTTAACTAGTAAGCGTTTGTGAAAAAAATTCTACAAGTTTAATCAAAAATCAAACTTTTCCGGTATTATATATATTATACAGTATCAATTTTCGTCTAGTCTAACACATCAAATGCTTCTTATGCTTTTGTGCTTGGCAGTTGCTTTGAATCTAAAACTCAATTTATCAAAAGAATTATAAAAGAGATATCAAGTGCCACATCGAATCGGACACAACTATTTGTCACTAAATATCCAGTTGGAATAGATTCTCAAGTGGAGGAGATAGAATTGCTTTTGGATACAAAGTCAAATGGTGTTCACATGCTATGGATTTATGGTCTTGGGGGAGTAGGTAAAACTGCAATTGCAAAAGTTGTTTGTAATAGAATTTTTGATCATTTTATTTGGAGTTGCTTTCTAGTGAATGTTAAAGAAAAGTCAGGGACAACGAATGGCATAATCCAATTACAAGAAACACTTCTTTCTAAGATATTACAAGGCTTCTTTTAATTCTTGATGACGTGTATGAATCGACCAGATAGAAAATTTTCTTGGAAGATGTGATTGTTTAGTTTAGGAAATAGAATTATTATAACAACAAGAGACAAAATAGTGGTAACCACTCTTGGAAAAGATCATCTAGTTTATGGGGTTAAGGAATTGAATCAATGTGAAGCTCATGAACTCTTCAACTTGCACACCTTCCAAATGAATAAACTAGGGGAAGACTATTCCAAAGTTGCAAAGCAAATTATACATTATGCCAATGGTCTTCCATTAGCACTAAAAATAATAGGTTCTGATTTGTGTGGAAAAAGTATACATGAATGGAAAAATGCATTAGAAAAGTACAAAAACATTCCTCAAGAAAAGCTCAAAATAAGTTACGATGGATTGGAAAAAATTGAAAAGGATATTTTTCTCAATGTTGCTTGCTTTTTCAAGAGATTTAAGAAGGATTATGTTACAAATATACTAGAAACTTGTAATTTATATCCTTGTGATGGTATTTGCAAACTTATCGATAAGTGTCTCATAACTGTTAATCAATATGGCATATTTTCGATGCATGACTTGTTACAACAAGTGGGCAAGGAAATCATTCAGCAAGAATCTGAACAACCTAAAAATCGTAGCAGGATATGGTGTTATGAGGATGCTTATGAAGTGCTAACCAAAAATATGGTACAAGTTCTTTTACTTCACTTTTCCTTTTTCCAAATATTTTTTTGTTTAAAATTTCAAAAATTTTATGCTTTTTAAAAAATTATATAATTGAACTTATTTGTTTTATTCTTTGTTCACTTAGGGGTCTGATAAAATTCAAGCAATGATATTGCACTCACCTGAACCGATAACCATGAAATTGCAGGGTGAACCTTTTGAAATGATGAAAAATCTTAAATTTCTTTTAGTTAAAAATGTACACATTTGTGAAGAGTTTAAATATTTCCCTAATGGGTTACGGTTACTTGAATGGCATGATTTTCCTTTTTCCTGGCCATCTAAATATTGTCCACAAAAGCTTGTTGCACTCAACATGAGAAGGAGTAATCGCATTAGAATGGAGACAATATTCAAGCAGGTATGATTATTAGTATTTATGAATTATAATTTCTTAAAACTTTTTTGAATGTGGGCCAAAACTAAATTTTGATTTTTTTTTAAAAATCTACGGGGTATCCAATTTAAAATTTTAAAACATATCAAACTTTGAGAGTGTGGCACTATTACAGAATTACCTGAATTGTGTGCCCCCAAACCTAGAGACATTGGACCTTTTTTCTTGTAAAAAATTAGTTATGGTTCATGAGTCTATTGGATTTCTTGATAAGCTATGGAAATGGGACCTCGTATTATGTGATAGTCTTCAAAATCTTCCAAACAACCTCAGGTTGAAATTGCTTGAAAAGTTATATGATCTTTCTGGATGCTTTATGCTTGAGATATTCCCCAATATTCATCAAGAAATGAAACGTAATGCAACACCAACACAACATGTGATAAAAACAATAAAATGTGTGAACTGAATATAAGCCTTACTAAAAAAAAAAAAAACAAATTACAAAACACCAAACAACAAAAAATAAATTATTTTTGGTTAAAGTTCTGAACGAAGAACATATTCTTTCTAGTAATTCATTTGTGAGCTATCTTTTATTTTTGTAAAATTGAATAATACTATAAGGATAGGTTTGGTATAGCTCAATTTTCGTTGTTTGATTTTGCAGAAAAAATAAGTTATAAAATATAACTGCATCTATGTAAAAAAAAGAAAAAAAGAGCAATTTATTAAAAATGTAGTAAAAAATTGTATATAGCTAAAGTAATTCATTATATCTACTAATCCCCATTGTTTTTTATTTTTGGAGAATTTTGATAATTTGGCAGCTTTTGAGAGTTTTTTTTCTTGTGGTCATTTCAGGAGGTTTTGATATTTTAATAATTTCAGCCAGAGGGATATGATTTTCCTGTTTAACAAAAATAAAATAGTAAAAATTTTCAACCCCAAAACACCTAAAATAAAGAAAAAATATTAAAAAATGTATTTTATACCCAAAGGAGTAAAATGCCATCCCTAATTAAACCAAACACTTCTTATTTATTTACAATGGTAAAATGCATTTATGCTTTTGAGTTTTGAGCACAATGCCTTTTGCAGCCCACATCCTCCATATAATCTTTGAAAAAAAAAAATGAAATTGAACCAAAGTCTAGTCCTGGTTGGTAACTTGTAGATTACTCCCAATGGTCAACTGTGTTTTTCTTTTTCCAAGTCAATATGAATATGATGGAAATATAGTAGTTTCGAAGAAATTGGTTTTGGCCAATTCTTCTTCTAGACTTTGACTTAAAAGTCGCTTTCTTTGAACTTTCAGCGGTGCTTCCTGGCGCTTCCTAGTTCTTTCCCGTAGAGAAAACGGCAAAAGATTTTTTTAAGGCGAAAACACCATTTTGAAGTTACAGTAAATTTAATCCCTATATTTTGGTAATATTTAATTTGGTTTTTATTATTTTCAACTTGTAATCAATTTGGTCCCTACTGTTAATTTATTAACGGAAAATGTCTACATGGCAAACGGTTTGCATGGTTAGCACACGTGGCTAATAAAATAATAAAAAAATTATTTAATTGTTACTAAAAAAGCCACATCAACAAATTCTTGTTGAAAATGATTATATTCATTTGGTAATGTTATTCTAGTACCATTGTTTGTATTTTTTATAAATACATATGTGTGAAAATACATGTAATATTGTTTAAATATTAAAAACTGTTGTTTAAACAATGGTAACAAACAAGCCTAAATCATTGACCTGGCTTTTATGTTGTAAAATGCAAAAACCATGTCACTGTGAAAGATTGGAATCTTAATTATTTAATAAGATTGTAAGTGTTTTAGGGCTTGTTTGGTAGAGTTGTTAAACAACTCATTTTCAGTTTTTAAACAATAATACACATATTTCCACACACTTTTTCACCCACATATATTTCAAAAAACTACAAACAACATTATTCAAACTTCTCTACCAAATGGGCCCTTAAGTACTGGGATTACTCAACAAAGAATTAACGTTGCTTTGCACTTGTGGTTAGAAATTTGTTCATGGGTAGAAATCGAATCTTTATGATTGAAGCTATGAGATACCAAATCAAATACAACATCAAAATTAAAACCTTTTATCTTCTCTATTTACTTTTTTCTCAGCACCTAAACATAAAATTTATCATAAAACTAAAATCCATCACAACCCAAAGCAAACCTAGCAACCCAAATCCATCGCAACCCAAATCCACTCATGGTGCTATCGAGCTGCTCGTGGGTACGAATTTGAATGCGGTGGTGCTCGTGCTCTGTCGCTACCAGATCATCTATATATATATATAAAACCGAAGCCTTTGAAGCTCTCACAATTTTCCACATCATCACTATTTTCTTTTTCTTTTTATTTTAGATTCTTTTTATTTTAGGTTTTATATCTTATATAGAATCCACCAGAAGAAAAATAGACAAAAGTTTGAATTTTTATTAATATCAATAATATTGAAAAACGTATACAAACTTGGAGGCCTATTTAAGGCCTCCATAAAACTTGATGGACAAGAAAATATATTCTAAAATAAGCCCTAATTAATACCTAACCATAATAGGAACCAAATTTGACCTAAAAAACATTAAAAGAACCTAAAAACAAGGAAATAAATCACCTAGACCTAAAATAACATTTTTTGCATAAAAATACCAAAATTAAATAATTACAAAAATTAGGTTTCAAAAAAAAAAAAAACTTTAGGATTAAAACCCTAAACTTAATTTCACTTTAAGATTAAAAAAATAAGAAGGAGAGAGACTCATGCAAAAAAAAAAAAAAAAAAAAAAAAAAAAAAAACGTAGGTTTTGTCTTTTTTATTTGCTTTCATATGTGCTTGAAATTTTCGTTCTATCTTATTGTTTTATTATGTTTAGAATTGATTTTCTTCTAAGTATTTGGGTTAATCTCTATATTTTGATAGTGTTTTTATGGGTTTGGTTTTTAGGTTGAAATTTCTAATAATTATTTTATATTGTATATGGCAGATAAAGCATCTCTATTTTTTGGAGAAAAATCAAAGCTGCAACCTATGTCTTCCAGCCCAAGATGTGGTAAATTTTTATTTGGTATATTATATATGAATTTTTTGAATTTGAAGAGTTTTGTTTGGTTTTGAAGTAGAATTTGGGGATTCTATAAAATTTGGAAGCTTTAAGTTTTGGGGTTTTTAGTATTTGCGTCTCAGTAGGTTGATCTTAATTCTTTACCTTATATGTTCTTGCTTTATTGAGAATTTTTATTTGGGTTCATGTGATTTTTTGTTTTCTTAATTAAAGCTTGAATTTTTGGTTGATTAATTATTTGTTTGGATTAATTTCAATTAATTATTTGTTTGGATTCAACGTAAAAGATAATGGAATTAGGTATTATAAATTTGATAATGTTCCATGTTTTGAATTGTTTATATTGTTATTACTACGACTAAATAAGAATTGTAAATTACTTTGTAAGTTTCAGTAACTATGCACCTGCAGTAAGACATTGACAATATAAGCACATATATATGGTATTAACATTTTATAAAAATCTTTCTTACAACCCAATAACATTCTACGTTAGACAACACTTCTAAACTATAGAAAAGTATAGAAGTTAAATATTTCTTCCCATTGTATTTTATTTAATTATGACAGATCTATTTTTTTTTTAAATGCTAACTAGCAAAATGTCTGTAATATGCATATTATTAACCCAATTTTCTATTTCTAAATTTCTTAGATTTTATTATATCAATCTTTTTTTCTTTTAAATTCTTGGTGGGCAAATCAGTCTCTCACTAATTCTTTTACCTTAACGTGATGTTGGTTAATTGTCATGTTATTTAACTATCCCGTGCATCGCACGGGTTAGCGACTAGTAAACCCATATAACAAACCCCATCACTCCTAATCGTAACCTTCATAGCAAAAATGATGCAATCCCTACCCACCTCCATTGCTTAAAGGGAGAGCAAAGATGAGAGAAACCAAAAATAGGAGAAAAGGAGAAGGAAATTAACTGAGAAATTTTGTGGTGTGGGTTGAAGATTGAAGGGTAGAAAAGATCAGACCTGTGTTGTTTTGTATGATTTGATTTTTGGGGATTTGGGTTGGAAAGAGAAAGTTGATTTACAGACCTATCTTGTTGAGGAAGGGCCAACCAAAATAAGCAAACTAAGAGATGGCCATGGAAGTGGTTATCGGCAGGCCATGAAAGTTCAAGAATTTTTTTTGTGTCTCTAGGTTGCTGTGTTTAGTTACCAAGAAAGTTGGGGAAAAAATTAATTCTTTAAATCTATCCAAAAATTTAATTTAATTTTCCCGACATGGATTTTTTTATTGTTAAAATTGCTTATGTGGCTTTTTTTTACTAACTATGGGGGTAAAAGCCCAACGTCATGTGTTAGGCCTAGGGCCCAATTCGAATATCACTATGTGTCTGAAGAGAAGAAAGTATTTAGGAAGGAATCTAGGTGGAAGAAGTATACCTGGAAATGAACGAGGGGAGTAGTCCAAAGAGAACCCTAATGGTCCGAAGAGGTCATTCTCCTCGGACACCAAAGGGAGTTAATCAAGCAAATATACGGAAGGTTTGAGTGATCTTCCCAACTACTTCCACGATAAGGACAAGGTTTGGGCATGCCTGGAAGAACGGAGAAATATCTAAAAGGAAAAGCTGCTACCACCGTATTTAATGTACTGCAGTAACTTTCCTGGCTGCATTTATGTGGAGAAGACCTCTGAACAGTGCAATCTCAACTACCACCACTCACAGAAAACTCAGGCAAATATCTGATGTGACATGTACTCAAGTGAATGCTTAGATGAAGAACAGGTGTACGGTGAAGATGAGGAAGAAGAAGAATATATAAATGTAATAGGCCTCTAAAGAGGGGGGATCTAGAGAGAACTCGAAGAATTGTATTCACCTTTCAATCAATAATAAGCCTCTTTAGATTTGAGTTTATTTAGCTTTCAAATTTGTTTTTACGTCAGTTCATCCTAGTACATCAGAGTTAACCGTTGCTAAATTCATAACCATCCCAGCTCTTTCACCCACTCTCTACAAATTCATTGTCCTGGATTCGTTGGGCTCACAATCCAAACCTTTTGGGCTTGGGCTACAAAAATTGACCCTACACTAACAATTAAATATTTTTTTATTATTTTATTAGTGAAATGTGTGCCAACCGTGCAAACCATTTGCCACGTAGATATTTTCCATTAGTAAGTTAAAGATAGGTACTAAATTGATTGTAAGTTGAAAACAACAAGGACTAAATTGACTGCTACTAAAATGTAGGGATCAAATTGACCATAACCATAAAATACTGAAGACCAAAATAGTGTTTTCGCCTTTTTTTAAAAAAATACTTCTTTAATAAAAGCGCGTCTGGCCAAGAATAATTTCTCACCCAATTTATATCTTTTATTTGGTTGGTTGGTTGGGGTTGGAGAATTGAGGAAATAGAAAATTAGAAGGCGATAGAAGAGTGGGGGATAAAAGAGATTTAAAGCATGTTTGGTAAGAGTTTTTCAATATCATTTTGAGTAATTCAAATGCTAAGAAATGTGGGTTTAATTTTTAAACTATAAAAAAATTAACATGGCTACATATTTTGAAAATCTAACATTTAGATTGCATATTCTTTATGTTCTAATTAACATACATGTCAAATTTCATTCAAATTGGATATTACTTACTATTAAATCTATAAACTTATTTTTTTATGCATAATTTAGTACTACAAAATATTGAAATTTAAATATTTAATTGATAACATAGTTATTGATTTTTTATCTTCATAAAATTTTGTAAACATGGATGATAAAATAAGAAAATGTAATTATATGATGGTTTTATTAAAATTCACATACAATAAAAAGAAATAGGAAGTTTGTAGCCATTGTCTAGAAACTAATTTATAGGCAAACTTTGTTCTTTATAAATCAATAAAACTAGTCGCTAACCCGTGCGATGCACGGGATAGTTAAATAAAAGGACAATTAACCAACATCACGTTAAGGTAAAAGAATTAGTGAGAGACTGATTTGCCCACCAAGAATTAAAATGTTAATATCATATATATATGCTTATATTGTCAATGTCTCACTGCAGGTACATAGTTACTGAAACCTATAAAGTAATTTACAATTCTTAAATTAATAAAGCAAAATTCCCAAAAGTTATATATATACACACACTCAAAACTGATATAAACTACAAAGATAAAAACAAATCTTATTTAGTTGTATTAATAATAATATAAACAATTCAAAACATGGAACATTATCAAATTTATAACACATAATTCCATTATCTTTTACGTTGAATCCAAACAAATAATTAATTGAAATTAATCCAAACAAATAATTAATTAACCAAAAATCAAAACTTTAATTAAGAAAACAAAAAATCACATGAACCCAAAATAAAAATTCTAAACCCACAAAAACACTATCAAAATATAGAGATTAACCCAAATACTTAGAAGAAAATAAATTCTAAACATAACAAAACAATAAGATAGAATGAAAATTTCAGGTACATATGAAAGCAAATAAAAAAGACAAAACTTGCGTTTTTTTTTTCTTTAGTTGAGTCTCTCTCCTTCTTATTTTTTTAATTTTAAAGTGAAGTTAAGTTTAGAGTTTTGAGATGGTAATTGCTAGGGTTTTAAGGAGAGAAGAGAGAGTCCTACCAGGAGTCTAAATAATATAAACAATTCAAAACATGAAACATTATCAAATTTATAACACCTAATTCCATTATCTTTTACGTTGAATCCAAACAAATAATTAATTGAAATTAATCTAAACAAATAATTAATCAACCAAAAATCAAAGCTTTAATAAAAAACAAAAAATCACATGAACCCAAATAAAAATTCTCAATAAAGTAAGAACATATAAAAATTTACCACACATTGGGCTGGAAGACATAGGTTGCAGCTTTGATTTTCTCCAAAAAATAGAGATGTTTCATCTGCCATATACAATATAAAATAATTATTAGAATTTCAACCCAAAAACCAAACCCATAAAAACACTATCAAAATATAGAGATTAATCCAAATACTTATAAGAAAATCAATTCTAAACATAATAAAACAATAAGATAGAATGAAAATTTCAGGCACATATGAAAGCAAATAAAAAAAGACAAAACCTACGTTTTTTTTTTTTTTTTTTTTTTTTTTTTTTTTTTTTTTTTTTTTTTTACGTGAGTCTCTCTCCTTCTTATTTTTTTAATCTTAAAGTGAAGTTGAGTTTAGGGTTTTGAAATGGTAATTGCTAGGGTTTTAAGGAGAGGAGAGATTTTAGTATTTTTATGCAAAAAACGTTATTTTAGGTCTAGGCGATTTATTTCTTTGTTTTTAGGCTCTTTTAATGTTTTTTTAGGTCAAATTTGGTTCCTATTATGGTTAGGTATTAATTAGGATTTATTTTAGAATATATTTTCTTGTCCATCAAGTTTTATGGAGCCCTTAAATAGGCCTCCAAGTTTGTATACATTTTTCAATATTATTGTTATAAGATATAAAACCTAAAATAAAAAGAATCAAAAATAAAAAGAAAATGAAAATAGTGATGATGTGGAAAATTGTGAGAGTTTCAAAAGTTTCGGTTATATATATATACTAGTGTTATGCCCGTGCGATGCACGGCTTAATAAAAAATAATTTGATAATATAATTAAATTTAATAACAAATAAAATGAAAAAAGAATTAATTCAAAATTTAAGATTAAAAAATAAATTGTACTTGTACACTTAAAAGAAATTTAATTTTTATTTCATATTTTGATATTTAAATCATTTGTTTTAGTGTTGATTTTTATTCAAATGGTTATAAGTTATATCAACCCTAAACCAGCATATGTATCCATATGTAATATTCTAAATTAATAATAAATAAAAATATAATACTCTAACTTAATGTAACATTCTAACTTACTAATAAATAAATATAACACCCAAACTTAAAGTAATGTTTGTAATTGTATTGTGTTTTATCCTTTAAGAACACATATATTATTTTTTTTATCATAAAAAAAAAAAAACACAGATATTAATATTACAAATGAAAAAAATAATGAATTCAATAACTGAAAAAAAATCCAAAATTTTGAACTAAAAAAAAATGAGTTAAGTAAAAATAGACTTACATAAAAATTTGGACAGATGAATTCTCTCGTATCCAATTTCATGTTTGACAACAAATTTTGCTTTTAATTAAAGAGTATAGATTACATGGAACAAAGCACCAGCAAAAGCGATAACAAATTAAATCCATTATAAAATATTGATGTCAATAACAAAACAATCATGTAATAAGAAATTAAAAAATACAAATATATTGCTTGCTATATTGACTTCTAAAAAAAACACTAAAAGGTGTGATTAAACATAGAATTTCAGCCTATCTATAAAACTTGTTGATAAAAATCATATTATATATAATAAAAAGGCAACAAATACAAAAAATCTATTCAATTTGATGAAAGAAAAAAAAAATTACCTGCAAGGTTGTAGGTAGGGCAGAGAGGAGAAAGGAAGAATATAGCAAATAATTGTAAAGTACATAGTAGAAATAATGAAACACCAAAAAGTTGTGTGTATATATAGTGGGAATTTTAGGTTGTGAAGAATATGATATGAACAAAAAGAAGTAGTTTAGGTGAAACTCAAATACTTTTTTTTTTTTTTTTTTACTTAATTATTAGGAAAAAGATGACATAAGATGCAAATTTATCCTCCACCAAAAAAAAAATAAAAAATAAAAAAAAAGTAGGAAAAAAAAAATGCAAGTTCTATCATTTCTTTTTCTTTTTTTTTTTCCTTTTACGTTTTGTATGTATGCAAATTTGTATATATGATTTCAATAAACAATGGAAGCTCTTTTTCCAATCATGGGAGTTTCAATTTCTAAGTGGATGTATTAGACCTCTTTTATGCAAATTTGTATATATGATTTCAATATACAACGAAAGCTCTTTTTCCAATTATGGGAGTTTCAATTTCTAAGTGGATGTATTAGACCTCTTTATTTTTTTTATTATTTTTTTTTATTTTTGTAGTATACATTGTTGCAATTTAAGATGTATTAAACCTCTTTTTTGTAGTATAAGTTGTTGCAATTTAAGATGCATTAGACCTCTCTTTTTTTAGCGTAGTTTTATCTCTCTTTTTTATTTAAATTATATCCTTAGATAATTCTATTCTATTGATTTTAGGATTTGTTGATAATATTTTAGATAGACACAATTGTTATAGTTGTAAATTAAATACTACTTTCTTTCATTACTTGATTTGTCATATTTATCCAAAAAAATATGTATACATCTATTCTTAAAATCTAAAAATTTACTAAAATTTCTGCAATTTGGTGAAGCCACGTGACGCAACCACGGCGTCTAAACCCAACTTTATATCCTTAGATAATTCTATTCTATTGATTTTAAGCTTTGTTGATAACATTTTAGATAGACATAACTATTATAGTTGTAAATTAAATACTACTTTCTTTCATTATTTCATTTGTCATATTTATCCAAAAAAATATGTATACATCTATTCTTAAAATCTAAAAATTTATTAAAATTTCTGCAATTTGGTGAAGCCATATGGCACAACCACGGCGTCTAAGCCCAACTTTTATTATATATAATTAGTAAAAGGCCCGTGCATTGCACGGTTTTATATGTAAACTAAAAAAAGTTTGCAATGAACTAAAAAAAATTGCAAAACTTTTCATATACCACGTAATTTTCTCACTACTATTTGGAATAAAGAGAGAATAAAACCTGACCATTTGTTCAACCCATATGGCTAAAAGAGAGAGAATAAGGAGGAGGATGAAGATAACATAAAATCTGCTGAACCTCCTCTTTTGTGAACTTGGGTAATCTATCCCCAACAATTTCTTACATTCTTTTTGTATACTCAAAATATACAATGGGTAACCAAGCTCTTTGTTTATACGTTATATGAAAAGAATTCTTAGTAGAAACCCTTTTTTTTTTTCTTTTTTTTTTTTTTGAGAATGTTCATAGTAGAAACTTGAATTTTATTTTATTCTCTTATTTCCATTTACTTGCAAATTATATATATATATATATATATATACATATATATATACATACATATATATATATATATATATATGTATGTATGTATGTATAACCATCCAAAAATAGAATAGAAAACTATTGACATATATATATATATATATACACATTTATGGCTGCTCAGATCTATTCATTTATGAATTTTATTTTTTAAAATTTTGCATAATATATATTTGAAAATAAGTTTCATATCCAACCCACTACAAAGGGAAAATGAGATTTATCTAAGAACTTTTCAATGATAATATATCAGGAAGGCCAAAAGTTTTGATCAAATACACCAAACATGAGGAGATAAATGTAGGTCTTAAGGATTTTTACCATCCAACATGGAAGTCTCTTGCAGTCTTGCTCTTTGAGTTTGAGTTGCTAACTTTTGATTTGGTAAGAGGTTTGTACCAAACGAAATTCAAGAGAATTTTAGTCCTTCCGGCAGTCATTCTATTGAAAGAACAATACTAATCTTACTTTGATACTTTGTATATCTCTGCACCGCATATTCAGATGAAAAAACCATGAATTCAATAATTAAAAATATCCAAAAATTAATTGAAAGAATATTTAGGTGAAAATCTCAATTAAATAATTAAGAATAATCTAAATTACTAAACATTAAAAATTTGAAGTAGAGAGACTCATATCATCACATAAGAATTGAATTATTCATATAAATTAGATCAAAGTTAAGAAAATTATCTTAAACAAAAGGCAAGAAATACTCAAAACCTAATCAATTTAATGAAAAAAAAATGACAAATACATACCCGCAAAATGTACGATCTAAGAAGTTAGATGGTGAAGAAGTTGGATTTCTTACCAATTAGGAATAACATTGTCACAATTAACGTAAAAAGAAGAAGAAGAAAGGAGCAGAACCTAAAAATTGCATAACATAAAATGCTTAATACAATATATAGCTACATGGTTTATCATATACGGTCTCTCTTAAGAAAGGCTCTACACCTTAAATCCATCACTCTTCTCTGCTGCATTCAACTACTTTAAGGATAAGTTCATTATCCAATTAATTAGACTACAATCTAAGTTAAACCATGCACTATAGTAATTAAAAAAATAAGAAGAATTAGATTACACTAAGTCTACAATGCTGCAATTTAAGATGCATTAGACTTCTAAAAAAAATAAGGATTACACAGATTAGATGAAGAATTTGGATTATAATTAAATTAAGATTTTTATTAACTTAGAAATTCTAGGAAAAAAATTATACGTATTTTTTAAAAATCTAAAAAAAAATAATACATTTAAATTTGTTAATGTGATTAGATTGTTATTAGATTTTTTTTTTTTAGTTTACCTTAAAGCTAATAAATATTAGCTATTTTTTTTGTTATTTATTCCGAAAGAAAAAAATTTTGAGAAGAAAAAATAATACTTTTAAATTTGTTACTTTATTATTAGGAAATAGATGAAGTAGGATAAATGTTTATCCCAAAAAAAAAAAAATATACTAACATAAGCTAGTAAAATATTTTTTTTATAAAATAAAAAAAAGAAAAGAAAAAAAAGAAGAAGAAGAAGTTCATTAGAACACTTATTGTTACTTTATCCGAAGAAGTTGATAAAGATCAAAAACTTTTTGTTTTTATCTAAAAACTTAAGTGAATGAATTTATTGAAAAATCTAAAAAAAATTGTGCAATTTGGTGAAGCCACTTGGCGCAATCACGACTTCTAAGCCCAACTTTAAATAAAAAAAAATTAAAAAAAAAAGAAAAGAAGAAGAAGTTCATTAGAACACTTATTGTTACTTTATCCAAAGAAATTGATAAAGATGAAAAACTTTTTGTTTTTATCTAAAAACTTAAGTGGATGAATTTATTGAAAAATCTAAAAATCTAAAAATATTTCTGCAATTTGGTGAAGCCACGTGGCGTAACCACGGCGTCTAAGCCCAACTTTTATTATATATAATATGATATATATATATATATAGATAAACTTAAAAAGCTTGAGTATTTCCATCTCAAGAATTATTTGTTTCCTTCTTTTTTTTTTTTTTTTTTTTTTTTTTTTAAATTTAAGAGAAGTTCATGACTAATAGCAAAGCGTAATTTTACAAAATTATAAAAGAGATCAAGCGATCAAAATAAAAGAAGACAGCATAAATTTTCCTTTTGTTTTGAAGGACCCCGCAATGGGAATAAACCAACAACCTACATAGCAAGCTTGAACCAATCACTTTACTACAGGATTTAAATCAAAATACCCTTAGCCTAAGTACGAACCTTCGATGTCGTATAATGTTGCTAACTTGCTTTATGGCATTTTGATTAATTAATTAATCAAAAAAAAAAAAAAAACCTTGCTTTATGGCTTCAGTGCTTCTACTTTTTAGCACTTTCTAAGTTCCCACTTTGGATTTGAAAAGTCAAAACGCGTGGGATCGTCGGTTACTTGGAGGGACACTGCCATTCAAGGAATGAAAGTTCGTGTAAAGACTAAATAAAGTTCGAGTAAAGACTAAATAGGTGTTTTTACTTTTATGGGCACTGCCAGTCATATAAAAGAAAGGTTGTTTCCACAGTCCGTTATGCTTTCTTCACTCATGTCTCTTTTAATTTCCATTTAGTCACATCTTTCTTTCATTCTCTTCTTCTCTCTCCATATTTTCTCAATTCTTTTGCTCATATTTTCCGATGGCTCTGCAAATCAATGAAGAAGGCTCTTGTTCTTCCACTACCCGATTCATCTATGACGTTTTCTTGAGCTTTAGAGGTGAAGATACTCGCTATAATTTTACCGGTCATTTATATCAAACTTTATGCGAGAAAGGTTTTAAAACCTTTATTGATGATAATCTTCAAAGAGGAGAAGAAATTTCAACAGAGCTTCTCAAAATGATAGAATTGTCAATGATTTCGATTGTCGTATTTTCTGAAAATTTTGCATCTTCAACTTGGTGTTTGAATGAGCTTGTCAAAATTCTTGAGTGTAAGAATTATGGTCAATTAGTTTTACCTATTTTTTACAAAGTAAATCCATCAGAAGTACGTAAACAAGAGGGAAAGTTTGGGATTGCACTAACTGAACATGAAGAAAAACATAACAAAGATAAGGTTCAGAGTTGGAGGGAAGCTTTAACCAAAGCAACTGATTTGGCTGGATTCTCTTACAAGGACGGGTATGTATCTATTACTACTTTTTTGCCTTTTTGTAATATAAAACATTGATAGTTTTGTTATCACCATTTAATTCCAAATAAACAAAGTATTTTTATTTAAAAAGTTAATATACTCTACTTAAGCTACAACGGTCAACAGTGGAAATAGAATAATTGAAGATCAAATAATGTAGCCAAATAAGAGTTTCTCCCATTTAAGTTTTAGAAAAAAAAAATATTTATATATTTGTTATTGTTAGTGTTGAGTTAGCGCTAGATTGTTGAACAAAAGACTGAACAAGAGAGCTTTTATTTAATACTTGACTCTTTGAATTACAACACTTTACAAGCACTGATGCTTGATTCCCCTACACTGACACTAGTGCACTGCAAACACGGCACTTACTCACCAAATACACTTGCACACACCTTACTTCTAGACACCTACACACAATAGCTCTTGACTCTATTTCACTCTACACACTTGCTACCTATGGCACACACTTCACCTTCTAATACAACTTCACACATCTCTCACTTGGTGCTTTATGACAGTCTTCACTTCACACTTCTCACTAGTCTCACACTAGTCTCACACTCTACTTCACATACCACCACATCTATTTATACTAGGTGTATGTTGGTTAGGAAACCAACTTGAAGCTTCTAGCATCTTCCTTTTTAAATACTTTATTTACCAAGCTTCTAGACTATTCTATAAACATGTGGATGAGTTTTACTTCTACATAGAAGTCTTTAGAGAACTAAAGAGAGACATCTCATAGAGAAACCCGGAATGCAAGAGAATGTTCTAAAGAATGTGTGAGACGTTCTAGGAGTTTCTAGAAGTTTCTAGAGTACTCTAGAAATTTCTAGAGACAAGAGAGTTAGTGTTGATTTCTAACAGTCAGGCCATTCAAATTCATCATGCGTAGGTAGAAGAATATTGATTTCTAAATTAACACAGAAAGATATATACTTCTAGAAGGGTAAATGATTTCACCTTACAATGTTATGTCCATGTACTTAATAGGAAATAAACAAGAGAGATTAGAGAAACATTGGATCCACTTTAGATTGCCTCTTCTATGCTGCTTCCTTTCTCCATATAGATTTTGATTCCGTCTTTTGAGAAGATAAGAGAGAGGAAAAGTCACAATCACATCCATAATCACTTGCCAAACAAAAATTTCAGAATAAGATATTTTTTATAATAAAAAAAATTGTCACGACTCGCAATCCAAATGAATTCCACATTTGCAACCATGACCAACATGTCAATACCAAGCTTAAGCTTGATATGAACCAAAGTAAGCCTGTGAACAAAAAATTGTGTATTTGTTAGTTGATAAATGGGTTGTCTAATGTTTTTCTCCAAATTATAACAAACATCATCAATTTGGAATATACCACAAGTTCACATAGTAAAATCCCCTATTACATCAAAAGTTCCAACGCTCAACTATTGATTCATAAATACAAACATCTCTACAAAGTTAAGCGCAAAACTACGAAAAAGAAAAGTAAAAACTACAATAAAATAAAACTAGCTCTTATGAAGCTCAACTAAGGCTCCAGCTACTACTCTATTGCATAAGACTTGCTCACTGATTTTTTATTTTTTATTTTTTTAACAGAGTTCAATAAAAGGGGTTAGGTGGTATGAGTTATAAAGAATGCATAAATACATGAAAATTAGAAAATTTTCTTAATACGTGAATATGCTTCGAGATAAACTTCTTTGAGCATGCACACACAATTTTTCATGAGCTTTATTAAAAAAAAAAAAAAAAAATCTTTAGATAGCTATGAAAAATAATTTGTATACTTTCTCTAAAGATATATCTCATTAGATTTGTTAAGGACATATTTTATGTAGTTGGCTAATACTTTGACAAAACGCACTTTACTTGTATTTGGATAGATCTAGGATGTGTTTAATACTTCAAGGGACATGTTGTTCAAGTCTAGTATTAAAGCTATAAAGATTGAACCAAGAAACAAGTGAAGAAAAGGTGTTCAATAAAGCTAGACAGATAGCTCGACACCTACGAACAGATAGCTCGACAGCTGCTCGACACCTCCCGACAGCTAAGCTATCTATCGAGCTCTTCAGTTGATTATTATCACAATCTCGACACCTTCTCGACAGCTGGTGGATCGATCGAGAAAGCTCCTGTCTCCTCGACAGCTTCTCGATAACTGTATCTATCGAAGTTTAAATCTCGACACCTGCTCGACACCTCATATCTATCGAGGTTACAGAAAATCAGAATTTTCAAATATGATTTTTGGGCCAGGCTTATGTATTTGTGTAGGGTTTCTTTTCTCACAACCTTAAACCTATATAAGGCTTATTTTAGAGGCCGTCACATAAGAGAATACAAGGAGAACATATGCAAAAGGTAACCGATGCCTTATTCTCTCTGAAAGAAGCTACTGCGTCCTTTGCGCCTTAGGGTTTTGTAACCAAGTGCTTCTTGATCTTTATTCTTGATGAAGTGAAGAACTCTACAACCAACATCTTCTTCTAGTTGGTGATTAAGTCGTACTGGGATCCGTACAATTGGTTAGTCACGTACTGGGATTCGTGCATCAAAGGGTGGCGTTCATATATTGAAGAGTTCAAAGGTTCTAAAGTGGTAGAAGGTTTCTGTTGTGAGTTCATCTACGGGGATTCTAGAGTCTAGGGACAAAGGTTTTGTACTAGATCTGAAACTTCTCTTTACTATAGTGGATTGCTTTTTGGGAAGGTTTCTCCCTAGTTTTTTTACTGTGAAACTGGTTGGTTTCATTGGTTTTCCTAGATCATCATATCTTGTCTTATTTACTTTTTCGCTGCATTCATTATTGACATGATATTGATGTTTGTTTGTTTTAACAAGTTTTATTCATAATAAATCTAATTAACAATCTGAGTTTAAAACTTGTTAATTCTATCAACCGAGGTCTAAATTTCCCAACAAGATTCAGAAAACATTTTGCTAGATAAGATAGAATTTCATCCTATGGAGTTCGCTTCATGATGATTACTCTTTATTATCAAGGCAAGAGGCCTAAGACACCGATTAATTTAAGTTTAGGTGAGGTTTAAATCTCGGATCTCTTATTTGACAATGAATGACTTTATTAATTGAGCTAGTTGGAAGCCTAGAACCCACAATTTTTTTCTTTAGAAGAGATTTTTTTTTTTTTAACATTATCTATTGAAATAACCTCAGTCTTGAAAACTTCTTAACTTCATAAGAATCTCATCATAATCATTCTTCCATAATTTAACATGACAAAACACGTTTCTTCAATTGTTAGTAATTAAATAATTAGTAATTTCCTTTACCATAACATGAAACACAATTGCTCTTAGGGGGCATTTGTTTTGCTGTGATTTGTCCTTGATGTGATGCATGCATTGCAATGATGTGATATTAAGGTTTTTGGTTTATTTTATTTTTTCTAACATTACATAATTTAAAACTACAAAGTATATCATATTATCTTAATTTCATTACTTTCCTAAACAATGTAATGTTGTATTCTTGTGTTGAGATTACATTAATGTAAGATTACAATAATGTAATATTATGAAATAATATAATATCACGACAAACCTAACGCCTCCTTAATATTACTTTTGTTACTCACTTACCTCTTTATATATATAACTTGTAATCCCATAGACCAGTGGATTTGCATTGTATACTCACATGTTAAAACTTCAAATTTGTCATACATAAGTAAATGAGCATTCATATCTAAATTAATATAAAGGATATACACTTCAAGGTAAATGATTTCACCTCTCAATTTTATGTCCATGTACTCAGTAGGAAATAAACAAGAGATAGCTCATAGGTCCACTCTAGATTGCCTTCTCTTTGTTGATTCCCTTTTTGTTTACAATTTGATATGGTTTTTTGTTGTAAGGAAATGTTTTGATCCATAGCCCAAGTGGTTTGGACATGGTCCAATGAGCCCAAAACAATGAATTTGTTAGAGAGTGGGCCTGATACTAAACGTTTAATAAGTTAGAATATTGATCACAATAGGCTAGTTAGTATTAAAAAGACAAACAGTTTGAAAAAGAAAAGTACTCCTTGGTCAGGTCCAAGGAAGGTATGTTCTTATATATTTTTTTTAGACTTATAGAAAAACTCCAGTTCTTGGTTACACAGTGATTTTTCTTATGATTTTTCAGATTTTCTTCCTTGTAAAGGAGTTTTTCCCTTTTATATTCCTTTCCCCTCTTTCATCTCAGCCCTCCATGTGTAGATCATATTAGGAAATTTAGACCCTGGTTGATAGAATTAACAAATTTTAAACCCAAGTTGTTAATTAGATTTATTATGAATAAAACCTGTTAAAACAAACAAACATCAATATCATATCAAGATCATGCAGCGGAATAAAATAAATAAGACAAGATATGATGACCCAGGAAAACCAATGAAACAAACTAGTTTCACAGTAAAAAACCTGGGGGGAAACCTTTCCGAAAAGCAATCCACTATAGTAAAGAGAAGTTTCAGATCTAGTACAAAACCTTTGTCTCTAGACTCTACAATCCCCGTAGATGAACTTACAGTAGAAACCTTCTACCGCATCAGAACCTCTGAACTCTTCAATATATGAACGCCACCCTATTGCATGAATCCCAGTACGTGACTAACCAATGATGCACGGCTCCTAGTATGTGACTAACATACTAACTTGAAGAAGACGTTGGCTGCAAAGCTCTTCACTTTAGCAACAATGAAGATCAAGAAGCACTTGGTTACAAAATCCTAAGGTGCAAACACGCAGTAGCTTCTTTCAAAGAGAATAAGGCATCGGTCACTTTTTGCATGTGTTCTCCTTGTATTCTCTTATGTGACGGCCTTTAAAATAAGCCTTATATATGTCTAGGGTTGTGAGAAAAGAAACCCTACACAAATACATAAGCATGGGCCAAAAATCAGATCTGGAAATCTGAATTTCGTAATTCTCGATATATAGCTATCTGTCGAGACCTGTTGCGAGCTATCGAGAGGTGTCGAGAAGCTATCGAGCTTATCTGTTGCGAGCTATCGAGAGCTATCAGGAGCTATCGAGGGGACATAAAGTTTCTTGATCGATCGACCTAGCTATCGAAAGGTATCGAGATTGCAATAAAAAAAAGCTGAAGAGCTCGATAGATAGCCTAGTTGTTGAGAGGTGTCGAGCAGCTATCGAGCTTTAAAAAATCAGCACTTCTTCACTTGTTTCTTGGACAGATTTGCATGACTTCAATACTAGACTTGAACTCTTGTTCCTTGAAGTATTAAATACATCATAGATCTACCCAATTACAAGTAAAGTGCGTTTTGTCAAAGGATTAGCTAATTACATAAAATAGTGACATATGTTCCTAACATTGAATCACATATGTCCTAACAGATCAGATTGCTAATCTCTTTCATACTTGTCCCATCAACACCTTCCTGAAGTCTTTGTGGATAGCTATTAGGCTGAAAGTTACTGTTCAGGTATCACTTCTACTTTAATGCGGCCAGGGGGTTAGATGTAGAGCATTCAATGCAATGGTAGCAGCTTTCTTCCTAGATATTTCTCAATTCTTTGTTGACTTATCTCTTTCTAAAGCTTATCTTCCCAAGCACGTTTGCCTATTGCCTAGTACTTGATGGGTGATTAGACTTTAGGCCTCCACTTTGTTGGCCGAGGAGGTATTGCTCCTCGGACAACGTCACCTGCTCATTATGGCTAGATTTCTTCCTTGGCCCAGCCTTTGCTAGTACTTATATATCCTCGGGCTATCTGACATCCTCAAGCACGGCCCAAGGCCCAATATCCTTATCTGGGCCTTTCATCCCTACAACTGTCATATTGGAAAGGAGAGAAAATCTAATAATCGCATCCTTAATTGCTTACCAAGAAACAATTTGAGAATAAGACAATAAATAAATAAATGGACATTAGTATAGAGGAAAATGTTGAGAACGAATTCTAGAAAAAAGGGAAAAGAGCGAAAAGTGGGAGGAAGCATTTCATAAGTTGGGTGCTTAATTTAATTGAGGAAAAAGTTTAGGAACACAACTTTTACTACAAATATAAAGGGTTGATTGTGGGTGATGTAGAAAAGTGGTAGATTCATATGAAAGTGAGTGTCCACCACTTATAATTAAGAGATAACAAAAATTTGTATGAATATATATATATATATATATATATATTATAGTATAGATTTTCGTATAGTCTAACACATCAAATACTTCTTATGCTTGGCAGTTGCTTTGAATCCGAAACTCAATTTATCAAAAGAATTATAAAAGAGATATCAAGTACCACATCAAATCGGACACAACTATTTGTCGCTAAATATCCAGTTGGAATAGATTCTTGTGTGGAGGAGATAGAATTTCTTTTGGATACAAAGTCAAATGATGTTCGCATGCTAGGGATTCATGGTCTTGGGGGTGTAGGTAAAACTACAATTGCAAAAGCTGTTTATAATAGAATTTTTTATCATTTTGATAGGAGCTGCTTTCTAGAAAATGTTAGAGAAAAGTCATGGACAACCAATGGCATAATCCAACTACAAGAGATACTTCTTTCTATGATATTACAAGACACATATTTAAAGGTGGATAATGTTCCCAAAGGAATTGAACTGATAATGGATAGGCTTTGTCATACAAGGCTTCTTTTAATTCTTGATGACGTGGATGAATCAAACCAAATAGAAAATTTGCTTGGAAGATGTGATTGGTTTAGTTCAGGGAGTAGAATTATTGTAACAACAAGAGACAAACAAGTGGTAACCACTCTTGGAAAAGATTGTCTAGTTTATGAGGTTAAGAAATTGAATCAATGTGAAGCTCATGAACTCTTTAGCCTGCACACCTTCCAAATGAATAAACCAGGGGAAGACTATTCAAAAGTTGCAAAGCAAATTATACATTATGCCAATGGTCTTCCATTAGCACTAAAAATAATAGGTTCTGATTTGTGTGGAAAAAGTATACATGAATGGGAAAATGCATTACAAAAGTACAAAAACATTCCTCACAAAAAAATTCAAGAAAAGCTCAAAATAAGTTATGATGGATTGGAAAAAACTGAAAAGGATATTTTTCTCCATGTTGCTTGTTTTTTCAAGGGATTTTCGAAGGATTACGTTACAAATATACTAGAAACTTGCAATTTATATCCACGTGATGGTATTTGCAAACTTATCGATAAGTGTCTCATAACTGTTGAGCAATATGGCATATTGTCAATGCATGACTTGTTACAACAAATGGGTAGGGAAATCGTTCAACAAGAATCTGAAAACCCAGAAAATCGTAGTAGGATATGGTGCTATGAGGATGCTTATGAAGTGCTAACTAGAAATATGGTACAAGTTCTTTTACTTCACTTTTCCTTTTTCCAAATACTTTTTTGTTTAAAATTTCAAAATTTTTATGCTTTTTAAAAAATTATATAATCAAACTTATTTGTTTTATTCTTTGTTCAATTAGGGGACTGATAAAATTCAAGCAATGATATTGCGCTCACCTGAACCGGTAACCATGAAATTGCAGGGTGAACCTTTTGAAATGATGAAAAATCTTAAATTTCTTTTAGTTGAAAATGTACACATTTGTCAAGAATTTCAATATCTCCCTAATGGGTTACGGTTACTTGAATGGCATAAATTTCCTTTTTCCTGGCCATCTAAATATTGTCCTCAAAAGCTTGTTGCACTCAATATGAGAAGGAGTAGTTGCATTATAATGGAGACAATATTCACGCAGGTATGATTATTAGTATTTATGAATTATAATTTCTTAAAACTTTTTTGAATGTTGGCTAAAACTAAATTTTGATTTTTTTTTAATCTACAGGGTATCCAATTTAAAATTTTAAAACATATCAAACTTTGGAAGTGTGGTTCCATTATAGAATTACCTGAATTGTGTGCCCCAAACCTAGAGACATTGGACTTTTCTTTTTGTCAAAAGTTAGCTATGGTTCATGAGTCCGTTGGATTTCTTGATAAGCTACGGAAATGTAACCTTGTATTCTGTGATAGTCTTCAAACTCTTCCAAACAACCTCAGGTTGATATCCCTTGAAGAATTTAGTCTTTTTGGATGCCCTATGCTTGAGAAATTCCCCAATATTCATCAAGAAATGAAACGTTTAAAGAAATTAGATTTATTTGGGAGTGGCATTAGAGAGTTGCCTTCATCAATCGGGTATCTTACTCGGCTTACTGGATTAAGGTTAAGTGGTTGCCACAATCCTAGGGTTCTTCCAGACGGCATCTACAAATTGCAAATGCTTGAGTTCTTATCTAATTCTTTTGATGAACTTTCCGAAGATGGGTTTCTAAGCTTATGGAAACAGAATTTCAGTAGATGTGGAATCGAATCAGAAATTTTGATAAAGCCCAATTACTTTCCCGTATTGAAAGTTCTAAATCAATCTAGGAATGATATTGTTAGCATCCCTGAAAGCCTAAACAGATTTACCCCAATAGAAACCCTTGATTTACGAAATTGCAAGCAGCTACGACAAAATTTGAGGCTTCCACAATTTATAAATTATGTGGATGCAAGGAAGTGTCTCTCATTAGATGCACTGTCCTTAACCAGATTATTGAATCAGGTCTCTCTTTTTCAAGTATTAAAAAATAAAAAATACACTTTTTTATTATAAGTAGTGGTTTTATAGTGGATACTGAAAATCGTAGTTTTATGGTACCAGGTATATAGAGATTCCGTGGTGGTTGAATTCCAAGCATAAAAGTGTTGGAAATTCCATATCATTCCGTGTTGGTTGCAAATTTCCAAATGTTTTTGCCGTCTATTTCGCTTTTGGACTGGTGCCGCTACTTTTCCTGTGTCCATCTATTGAGGTTTACCTCTCCATTAATGGCTTCGGATTAATAGAATTTGGCTAAGGGATGTTTCTGATACTCTCTGGATATTTTCAAATCACATTTCAAATTGTAGAAGCTATTGAATGAATCAAAGCCATCTGATTGCAATGTCGTTGAGGTTATATACGCTGAGTGTAAATGTGGATCGTTGAAATGGAAAGAATGCAACAACCGTTCTTTTGAACTTAGAAGGTGGGGGGTCAATGTAGAATGTATCTATTGTCCTCAAAAATCTAGTATTTCGTCTTCAATGGCCCTTACCTTGGTTGACAGTGATTCTGACTCCGATCTGAATCTACCATTAAAGAAGAGGAGAAAATATTGAATGAATTCGGGAGATATATATATGCCAAGGTTTGTCTCCTTCTTTAGTTGCAGTGTAGCATTTACCCTTAATTATATTAAAGAAAATACATCTTAATTAAAAGAGATTGTGGAAACTAGAAATTAGAATGGTATTAAATACTAGGTCGGTCCATTTATGCATTTAGCATTTCATGTATGTATTAGTAATACTGAGATCTGTAATCTAGTGCATCAACAATTGATCTTCTTAGAATTCTTTGTTATATTGTTTTGGTTGGATCTTTTATTTTTCACTTGGGCATGCTATTTTATAGCTTTTACTATGAAATATAAAGTTTACTTTTTTTATTGATTGTTTGACTGCGAGATTGAAAAATTGAATGAGTCAAATCAGGCCAAGTGCTGTGTGAAATCCTTCAACTAACTAGGCTTTGTTGTATTACTTGGCCTTTGTAACAGCCGAATTTTTTGTAGCTTGTTGAAGTGTACCCAAGTTCTTTTCCATGAATTTTATGCAATCCTTTAAGTGTATTTAATCATATCATTTATTTAAGTTTACAGTATCTCATAAAAATTGATTAAGTGCTTGAGGAAAAAAAAAAGACCCAACTGATGAAGTATTGATTACTAACAGGACACACCAGAGCATATGACTATAGGTTTTTGTCTGTATTAAGAAGTAAAGAGTTTAATCAAGCATGTGATGGAGATGGAGTTACTATATTTGTTTTGTGGGGTTTGATATGGGTTCATCTTCAGTGGGACTTACTTTGTTGGCAATGATTCTGACTCTAATCTGACTTCACCATCGAAGAAGAGCAGAACATATTGATTGCAATTGAAAGAAATATGCCTCCATTTGAGCATAGCCTTGAAACTATCCTCTCCATTGTTGTTTCCATTTGAGTGTTCGACTTCTTTTGCATATTATGACTAGGTTTGTCTCCTTCTTTAGTTCTGTTGTTTCATTTGCCCTTGTTATTTTTCTCTCTCCTCTATTTTTATTGATGACACCTCTCTAGTATGGTTGTAATTGATGGATAATAAATCTTAATCAAAAGAGTTTGTGGAAAGTAGGATGATATTAATTTGAAGGTTGATCCATTTATGAATTTATCATTTCATGCATGATATGAATTACTGACATCTCTAATCTGGTGCAACAGCAATTTATCTTCTAAGAATTCTTTCTTATATGGTTTTTGGACCTTCTTTTTTCACTGAAGCATGCTATTTTATACCTTTTACTCTGAAAGAAATGTGTCTTTTAATTGATTGTTGGATTGAAAAAATGAATGAGTTGAACCCTAGCTTAGTGCTCTATGAAAACCTTCAACTAATTAGGCTTTGTTGTATTACTTTGACTTTGGCCTCTGTAACAATGGAGTTCTTGTAGCTTCAGAAGTGTACCAAGTTCTTTTCCCAGAATTAATGCAACTCTTTGAAAGTGGATTTAATCATATTTTCTAAAAGGGTACACTAGAGCCTATGAATAAAAGGTTTTTTACTGTACTAAGAAGTTTGAGTTGATCATGCATATAATGGAAACAGCTCAGAGAAACAAACTACAAACTCTAGATGTGTATAATCTTCATTGCACTTCCTGGTTTCTAACCAAGTTTTGAAATGGTGAGAGGTGTATAAACCATCCTTCGTTTTGGTTAACCTTTGAAGTCTACAATGCTCTAGATTGCCCAAGTATTTATTAGGGTTTAAAGTAAATAATAGGGAAATGTCTAGCAGACCATTTGTGCTATTACACTGATTTGGGGGGTTTTGCTTTGAACCTTTCAAGTCTATGTACTTTACTAGGTTGGTAGGTCATTTAAGACAGGCTAGCCAAAAATTAAGTTGCTGGGTTTCCTAAATGCCTTTGGGTGGTATCTATGGAAGAAAATAATTCTACTTGATTGGTTGAAGAGTTCCTTTATATATAAACTAGAGGTATATGTAATTTATTTCTATTAATTGGTAGTATTTGAATTAATAAGGATGTTTGTGCCGCAACTTCATCACTATTGGGATAACAACTATGGCTGCTAATCAGACTACTTTATCCTCAAATTTTTGTGCCTAAATTTGATCTTTCTGTCCTTCAGGACCCTTTTGAATGTATTTATGTTGTTGTACTTCATACTTATGCAATTGGTACAACTGTAAGTCTTTGTTCTATGATATTTGATGTGCTTATTTTTGAGACATTAGAATGAATCTCTATACCTGAAAAGAAAAGGTTTTTATTATTATTAGCAACTATGAACATGTTTTCTATCCTTTGGAGGAATATAGTTATGTATCTTGGATATATTATGGATCCACCAACATATTCAAATTCTTTGGAGGTAATTTAGATGCCTTGGACACGCATTTCATCTCTTTCCTGCTTGCATATCTTTCAAAATAAATTAATTGGATTACTTCTGATTTCCCAAATAGTTTGGTTGAAGCTTAGTTTGAATATAGTTAATTCAATTACTGTGTTGAGTTCAATTATAGTAAATTTCTAAGATTCTATTAGCCTATCTTATGAATTTCACTTCAAGTATTTGATTTGTACAAAACGTTGATGTGTGGTTTCTTAATTGTATTACCTTGAGAATTCACCTTGTTATTGGAATACCTAGTAAAGAAGTAGATAAACAATGGTTATGAGTAAAAAAAGTAATGATTTTATATCCAGCATTAACAATGTCTGTGCCTTTTACCATCTGGTACATAAAAACAGAGTGGAGAAGAGGTCACTTATGGAAATTCTAAATTTTTTATTATTTCTCCTTTTTTTTTTTTTTTCCTTTTTGTTGATTTTGTTCATGTTATAACCAATGGTTGGTTTAAAATTTCAATCATTTATAATGTTAATTTTTCATGTTAATATTGCCCTTTTGATAATATTCATATATATTATTTAATCATTTTAGAAAATTTCGTGTTAGTTTGTGAGACTGTTCTATTTTGTATGAATGTGTTTTTTTTTTTTTTTTTGTTGCTACTATTCATAAATGATTACTCATTAAATTCCATTTAAAAATTTCTTTTCATGTTTACCAGGCTATGGTAGCATAGGGTTAGCACTAGTTTCAACTTGGAGTCAAGGATTCTAGTTTCCTGTCAAGTTTTACTGTTGCAACTTGCAACTATGCAAGCATTGTCCACTGTGATACAGAAGTCTTCAAGCTTCAGCTAATAATTGTTCTGGTTCCACAGCTCTTAGACTCTTACTGAGCCAGGTAAAACCTTATATCCAAGTAACTAATATTTTTTGTTTAAATAAATAAGTTTATCTCTAAATGGCTGTTCTCCTTGGTGTTTAAGCTTTCTAACTTGCGCTTAACATTAATTATCTCTCCCTTAAAATTTCGTTCACTTAGAAGAAACAAATTTTAGGAAAGATGCATCAAGTGTCACCACAATTACCTTTCTCATCCTTGCTTCTACTTTTAGATTTGAACAAAATACAAAACATCTCATGCAACTAATGTATTGACAAACGCTATATTTGTCCCCAACTTTTACAAGGGACAAATCAAATGTACTATCTCATCTGAAAGTGGAAATGTTGACTATTAACACAACATGGAAGCTATATATTAGTTCTCTTATTTCTTATCATTGCTTTTCCTAAATCTATGCTAAGGTCGTGACTTATGGTGGTCATGTATTCAGGTCATTGATTGGAAACAACAAAATGTGCAAGGAATGCATACCTTGGCATATTAGAAATTTGGCTTTTGATGTTACCATCAATGAGTTCATCAAAGATTATGCCTTTGACAGCCACTCAACTCCAAACATTAACTTAATTGATCTCACTCTCACCTACACACATGCCATATTTGTTTTTGATATAGGTACCTTGTTAGTACTACGGTGGGCACTCTTCGTATAAATTGATGGTCAATTACTTAATCCTAAGCCTAAACTTTGTAGAAAAGCTTTTTGTTTCCTACCATGAGAATAGAATTTTCTTTCTTGATAAATGCCACAAGGGTGGAATTGCCATCAGACCAAACTCTCATTGCCCTTGAGATGCATCACTTGTTTGTAATAAATAATTATAGTAGCAACTTGAATAACCATGTATTATTTGAGATGGAGAAAACTTAAGATTTGAGGATTAGAAAAAATACCAATTGACATTTTTTGATTCATTAGTCATTATCATTATAGACGGTACCAAGAAAGATGGAGTGACATAGTGGATGTAGGAAACAATTGATGGCATTCTGGTTTGTTCCATGTAGTCGGACACACACACACACATGTAAATATATAGTACTTCCTGGACTTGCTTTACATACCAGCAAAGCTGCTCCAAATCCTCATCATGAGGACTAAACATGTTGTGAGGTAAGCTGCGAATAGTGCTTCTATGAAGTCCATACTTGTAGAGTTTGTGTTATTTCTTATTTCACCTTTTCATTTTCAGTAAAGGTCATCCGGGCTTTTAATATGAGGCAGACTCAGTTATCTTGAAATTAGCGTGGTAATGATTTAGAGGAGGAAATGAGTTTTAGTCCTTGAAACCTTTTATCTTTGAACTACATGATTTGTTCTTTGGGGATTTTGTTTCCAAAAAAACTTAATTCTTGATTTTCCCTTTCTTTTTCTAAGTTTGTAATATTTTTCAGGGCAGTCCTGGATGACCTGTCAAATGTCAATATAGTTAAGCATACATACAAGGATTTCGTGTTGTTAACTATCTTAGACCTTCTTGTCCAATATAATGTCTTAGATAGATGTTTGTAGCTTTTTGATCCACTGCATGTTTGGCTAACTTTTCTCCTTGGTTGTACTCTTCTCAATCAGAGTTTCAAATGTCAAGATGATGATACTTTATACTATCCTATGGTGCACCATAAATTTCTAAGATATATCCACTTCATTTTTAGGTATAACATCCATTTCCTGTAGTTAAATCAAGAAAAGCTCTACCGCAATATTGGTTGATTTTTTGCTTTATATGTCACTATAAACATGTTGACCATTAGCTCTGTGGGGTATGAAAATTGCATCATTTATGACTAAAATTCCTTTCATGTAGACTCAGATATTACATACTTTTTTCTTTTTTTGCTTTTTTGATTCGATTGCAATATGATTTTGACGGGAGTTGGTGCCTTTATGTGAAGAATTGCAATATAATTTTGCAGGTTTGTCTCTCTCTCTGCGCTCCAGGCTTTTGGACCCTGAGTGTTTCATGTTCTTGAATTTTCTATTTGCAGGTAATGCAATGGAAATCTTCTTAATTATTACTTGCTAAAATTGTCTTATTTCGCTAGTGAAGTCATTTTAAAGCACTGATGTCTTTGACTTAAGATGCCAATTGATTTTGATAAAGAAACAACGTTGGAAGTTGGAATTAAAATCTAAAAGTAAAATGTGCATTTAGAATTGGAAGTAATACGATGAGAACTGAGTACCACTCATGAAGATTGCTGTTGAAAGGAGGAACACAAGTGAAATTGTTATGCCAGTTGAAAACTTGATTTTCAATTTTGATAAGTTGTATTTCTTGATTATTCTTATTAACTAAAATTTTCAATTACAAAAAATGGAATGGCTAAAATTGTCATGCCTACAATATGGAGATGCTCCTCAATGATTGATGTAATCTTCCATTGAAATTCCTAAGTTAGATGAATTGTCTGATGGTTCAATTAGGAATTCTACTACTCCATCAAGGGCACATAAATCTACTAAGAGAAAATTTATGGCCACTGATTCCATTTTGTTAGTAAAGTGACATATTCTCTCTCTCTCTCTCTCTCTCTCTCTCTCTCTCTATTTGTGTCTTTGTCTGACTGTCTTTTTCTCGTTCACAGTTATGGCAGATAACTCAAAAGAATTTGTTGAGCTTTAGAGCTTGGGACTGAAACCGAGCAGTAGTTCCCAAGTAGAGCCATGCTTGACTCATGTTTACAGTGGGTCTTAGCATTGGAAAGGAGAAATAATTTTGACTTTATAGGAGTTTGAAAAAACAGAATGAGACATCTTTAGTTTTTGTTGTAGTTATATTTTGATTTTTGTCAATTGATAGCTAATTATGATTTTAGGCCAGTTGAATATAAAACTACCCTGATTTTAGTCAATTGATAACTAATGTAGTTGTAGTCTATCATGACAAAAGCTTCCACAAATTCAATGACACCATTAGTCTTTCTTTCATGATCTGATCTATCATTCTTTGTGTGAGAATTATATTTCAAATGTATGCTATAATGTAATGTGACCTATCATGTTTCTAGAGCTATAGGAGTTGAAGCAACTTCATAAACATGCTCCAAAATTTTGTACCATGCAGCTTCTAATGAATGTCTGTTTGTAAAAATATTCTAAATTATTATGTGGATGTAGCATTACTCATTTACTTATAATTGATGCACAACTTATAATCCAAAGTCCCTCGATGCACAAATAATGAGCTAACATTGGATAGGCAGCTAACATGTGAAGCTCTGAGCATGTTCTATCACTAGATAGGCAGCTACAAGATAACAAGAACCTCATAATAAGGATTTTTGAAATTTTCGTTACTAGAAGCACAAACAAAGGCATAACTAACAAGTAACAAATGCCACATAGACGACAGATGTTTTATTTTTGTTGTACACTTTAAGATAACACATTGCCAGAAAAGAATGTTCCAAGTTTTAGACAAATTAATCCAAGTATTCATTTACAGTGGTGTATTTCACCTCTGGATAAAGTTCTGAAGCCTCCACGCCAAAAGAAGCCTTAATCTCAAAGTTTGTAAGATCTCCCTTTACAAAGGCAGAGTGAACAATGGATAGGCTGAGGTTTAAAGGACTAGAAGACTCCGTAAAAGAGCAAAAATAAGTATCAAATGGTCCAACCATTTATGGAACTCTCAACATTTTCTGGCTAGTACATAGAACTGCTCAAATCAATAGGAGAATTACTTCCTTTTTTATTATATTTATACCATCCAAAATTTTTAATAAGAAATCAAACAATTTTTGCACTAATAAATATTGATGAAGTTAAGTCAGTCATCCAAACAAATAGTCAAATATAGCTTCTTGGTTACAACTAATGTGTACATAGTCACTTCTAATTAAATTTTTTTAGCATTGTCTCTAGTATGTGAATCTTTGGTGTTACGGTTAACTAGTTTGACTAACAGTACAATGAAATGAAGAAGAAGATTCAACTCTCCTAATAATTATCCTAATTACAAATGAGGTAACAAGGTGTATCCTAACATTAGATCGAAAAAACTCACACGTCTAAGGGATCAAGAAGGAGATATATGATCCAAACCAAATTAGATCTATAAGCAAACACTATAAATCAACAGGTAAAATTGTTCTTACTAACCTTGGATTTTCTTTTGAAGTTGATCCTCTAAAAGATAAGTCTTCTCAAGGGTCTTGCCAATCTTCTTTTCCCATAGGGAGACAAACTCATTGAGGGACAAAATATTTTCAGGGGGTCTAAGATGGACAATCTTGTTTAAGGTTCTTGGGTAGTCCACTGCTTTTATGGTATAAGTTGCAATATCTTCTTCCTTGACAAAAATTGCTGTCAACATGGAAAATTACAATTAGTTGATCTAGTTGACTTACTTCTAGTAAATGGCACACACATGCAAGCACATACATACATAAGCAATGAGAAAGTCTCAACAAGTTTAAAGAGAAAGATAATTGAATTTTATACTAATTCCTTTGGGGTTTCCATCTCCAATTATTTCTACTTTGTCCCTAGGAGGAGCTGTGGCACTCGTAAGTACATTTCCCAAGTTGGGTAAAAAGACCACGCAAAGCCATTGGACACAAGGTATATATGGAATTCCTTCAGCCTCGATCGATCTCCTCACACTGGCCTTGACCCCGAAAAAATGTGCAGCTGGCTTGACCGCATGGACGCGATCGAAATTAGTTCCAAACTCAGATGGGAAGAACCTTTGAAACCCACCAATATTTCATTGTATATAATGCGATCGAGTTTCTTAATTTCTAGTTTAATTCAAGAATTACTAGCCAAATAGCAAACATAAGAAGTCAAATTGCATATTTGGTCATCAACTTTTGATTTTTGCATTAACATGCTTCCAAAAAAGTCATTACCATCATTTGGTAGAAGTAAATTACTGACATAGTAAACGAAATTAATGAAGTTGAGGTCAATTTGAGGATGTGGTCCCTATGACATGGCATGAATTTCATTTTTCACATCAGTAATTTTCTGTAAGGTTGAATTTAATCAACCATCTTGTTGGCTTTATTCTGTGCCAATTTGCTTGTAATTTAGCACTTAGTAACCCTGTATTTAGGTGGGAAACTTGTAAGGGTAGTGAGTGAGAGAGTGTGAAGAAATGCTCAAGATTGTGCAAAGAAACAGACTCTCACGACTGGATCTCGCGGGTGAGTCGCAGCTTGCAAGTCGCCAAAAGTCTGCACACGTGCCAAGCATGTCAGAAGCTGAAGAGTCGCGCCAGCTGTTGCACTACAGGACAAAAGTCCCAGGATGGCCAGGCCGTTAGCTCGCGGCTTGAACTCACGACTAAACCCAGTCGCGAGGTCAAGTCGCCAAAATGCCCTATTTGGGAAAATCTGACGTTTCACATTCCATTCTCATTCCAGTATAAATACCCCTCATTCCAACTATATGTTGAGAGCTTCCAGAGAGAATTTTGTGAGAGAAACCCTAGAGAAATACAAGATTAATTCATCCAGAATCTTAACCTTAGAGACTCTACAAATTCCTCTACTCTCTTCCTCTCCATTGTTATACCCTTGAGAGGCCTTTAGCCAAATCCTTATCTCACCACACCCACGTCTGTGAGAAGGTTTATTTGGTGTTGTTGGGAAGCAGTTAGGAAAGAACCAATCTACAATGGTTGATGCTATGGTCTAGTAGCGGAATCCAGGAAGTTAAAGAAGAAATAGGTTCGGCGTAACCTCGTTGGAGCAAGAAGCTTGGAGGGCTTAGGTACTTGGGTAGATTAGGCTTGGAGGGTCTTTTGCTTTTCATGTATCCCAACTATATTCTTTAGTAGATTATTTGACCGCTTGGAGGGCGGCGGAGAGGTTTTACGCCGAGGGCTTCGGTTTCCTTTTCGTAACACATCGTGTGTTGTCCGTGTGTTTGCATCTTCCTTTCCTTTATCTTTGCCTTATATTTACTGCTGTGGATGCATTTATATCTAGCTTAGATTATATATCAATTCTATGTTTGGCTTATGTTCATATTCCGCACATAAATTGTTTGACAATAAGCTTGAATTGATAATTTGTAATTTGGGGTCTAAACGTTCAAGGATGTTTCATACCCATTTTGAACTTTTAATTAGTATTAGAGTGGGTACATTTGTTGTGGTTTAATTACCTATGTGTGATCCCTGACCCCCTTTTGAGATGGATAGATCACAATCTCTTAATGTACCACCGTTCTTTGACGGTAATAATTATGCTTTCTAGAAAGTCCATATGAGGGCGTTTTTGTGTTCTATTGATGATGCTGTGTGGGATGCAGTTGCAGTAGGATGGATAAGGCCAGAGGCTGCCAAGTCTACCTGGGATAAGGCTGCTCTTGCGGCGGCCAATGCAAATAGCAAGGCATTAAATGCTATTTTCTGCGGTGTCTCTCCAGAAGAATTTCACCGGATTTCACATATCACCATTGCTAAGGAAGCATGGGAAATTCTGGAGACAACCTATGAAGGGACTAAGAAAGTGAAGGACACTAAACTTCAGATGTTGACCACTCGCTTTGAGGAGTTTGTTGGTTTATTTAGCCCCTTAAACCACAAATAGATTAACCTAGTTAATTAGCCAAGTGATTAACTTAGTCCAATTCATGCAAAACTAGGTTAACACAATTAAATAATCATATCAAGATATAAAGCAGCGGAAAATAAATAACACAATATATGATGACCCAGGAAACCACACGGTAAAAACCTAGGGAGGATTTGACCTAGCTATCCTCAAGGTAAACCTGAATCCACTATGAAAGAATTGAAGTTCATACAAAAGGACTTACAAGCTCCCCGCTTGACTTCCTAATGCTACCCACCAGTAGAACTTATTGACACGACCACGTGCAAGCTCCGAATCCACGGACTCCTTCTTTCTTGGATTCTTCAATCAGCTACAAGCTCCCCGCTTGTTGTTCTTTAAGCTCCAATGGTAGCAACCGAGTTGATCATCAAGATGTTGAAATAATCTCTACCTTGAAAACCCTAAGTTTTGTGTAAAGGAAAGCTCCTCAAAGATCTCACAAGAGATTCACACAAAACAGCAAAGTATGAGCAACAATACAATGTGAACAACCTCCAAAAACGTGGCTAGGGTTTTGTTTAAATACCTAGGGTAAAAACATAAAACCCTAAACGTTTAATGAAGTAGGGCTGAGTTGGAAATTCTGTAGAAAACGCAACCTGGGCGATTTTTGATCGATTGAGTCTGTCTTTTGATCGATCAAGCCAGGCCGAAAGTCACAAAGACTTCTACAGCCACTCGATTCCAACTTTACAATAATTAATCAACTTTGAGCAAGCCTAAACAAGACTAAACACATTGTTTTGATCATGGTTTGCCAACATTACACATTAGAGTTCTAAATACATAAAATCCTAAGACCTTAGAACCTAACAGAGTTAAAGATGAGTGATGATGAATCTTTTGATTCATTTTACAGTAAATTGAATAAGGTTGTTGTTGGTAAATTTAACTTGGGAGAAGAGACAGAGGACTCGAAAATTGTAAGGAAGATCCTCCGGTCACTACCAGAAAGTTTCCGGGCCAAAGTTACAGCTATTGAAGAGAGCAAAGATCTTGACGACATCAAGGTTCAAGAGCTGGTTGGTTCTCTGCAGACATATGAGTTGTCCCTTCCTTCATAGAAGAAGAGCAAATCCTTGCTCTTAAGACAATTGATGAGAGAATGGTGTCTCATGACTCCTCGGAAGAGGATGCAGTAGACAAAGATGTGGCGTACCTTGTAAAGAACTTCCAGAAATTCCTAAAGCTCAAGAATAGTGGGAAATTTGGTGACAAAGGAAAATTTTAGAGTGCCGAAAAAGAGAAGAAAGATTTCAGAAGAAAAGAGGGTAAAGATTCCTAATCCTCACAAGGAATTACGTGTTTTGAATGTAATGGTCATGGGCATTTTAAAAAGGAATGTCCCAATTATTTGAAGTCTAAAGGAAAGGCCTATGCCACTACTTTAAGTGATTCTGACTCATCAAATTCTGACTCAGAGGACAGCTGTGATAGAGAAGGAAACTACTTTGCGTTTATGGCTATTGAGCATGTTGAGTCCTCGGAGGACCTGAATCAACTTGTACAGGAACTTGGAGAATACAGTGATGATGAATCCTTAGGGATTATTGAGGAATCAAATGCTGAAGAGGATAGAAATACAGCTAGTCTTCAAGAGAATTACACCTTACTCCTTGAGAAATCGGGTGAGTATGCAAGGGTTGCAAAGGCGGCTATGAAGAAGATGAAAAGGGCTGAAGAGGACTACAAAAGCCTTTTGGTTAGATATAAAGAGGCTAAGTGTGAGATTGAGACACTAAATGGCGAATTATCGGAAGCTTACACCAAAGTAAGATTTCTTGAGCAAGAGGTGGTGCAAGCTCATGCCAAGGTAGATAGGGTCTCCTCCAGGAAACTGGACGATGTTATTTCATCTCAGAAACATGCCTCAGACAAGTTTGGTTTAGGATATACCGGAGGAAGCAGCTCATCAGCCAATGTCACCAAAGAAGTGAAGTTTGTAAAGGCCAAAGAGATGGCTGTGGATAAGCCTATTCCTGAGAAAGTCAAGACTGAAAGGAAGAAGAATGTGGCTGATCAACGGGTGTTAAATTAGTTCCGAAATCAGTCAGAAGCTAGATTTGAAGGTAGAGCAAGATCTCTCTCAAGACCACAACGGGGTCCTAGAACAGATTATGTGTGTCACTATTGCGGATTGCAAGGACATACTAGACCCAACTGTCAAAAGCTGAGACCAGACAACAATGCAAGCGCACCTCGGTCACAAGGAAGAAGAAATGACAAGAGGTCTTGGGGTGGTGAGCAACCAAGAAGTCAAAACCATGATCCAGGAATGATGGACGTGATGAAGATGATCGGTGCCTTCACCAACTGCCTTGAAAGCTTCACACGAAGGTTTGATAGTCCTAATTCTCGTACCCAATCCGTTAAGGATATCACCCCAAACGCACGTGACGTGTGGGTGACGAAGGGTACTCATGCATAAACATTACAACATGTCCATGCATCAATACTTCCCATGTTTGTAAATATGCTTGGTTGTGTGCTTCTTGCTAGTATTTAGGTTGTTATTTTGTGTGTGTATCTGCCTTTGATTTAATTTTTTTTTTTACATTTTTTTGTTATGTTTTTTATCAATCTTTTACTGCTTTTGTGTCAAAAATCCAAAAACACATAAAAAGTAGAAAATCCAAAAAGTTTGATTGGCTTTATTGAGTTTTTGTCTCAAATCATGTTTTGCCTTGTACCTTTGTACTAATGGCTTTGTGCATCTACGAGCTTAGCTTGTCTCTCATGCACTCGTATCATTGTGGGAGAAATTCTGAAATCTATGTGACTGTTGTAAATAGATCTTCAACCTTGTCATGAATGATTAGTGAATGGTTTTGTTGATCTTGAGACATGCATAGACTCATGCCTATATATCTTCCAATTCTTTATTTTTGTTTTTGCTTAAAAGAGCTCTCTAAATGTAAATCTTCAAATGAAAAGAGATATAGAGCTGCAAAAGCCTGTCGCACATACTAGTATTTGACTAGGAAAAAGAGAAAGCGACCAAAATAAAATGTTTGATGCCCAAAAAGCCAAAGGCTAACTCATAAATTGAAATATCAAAAATTTCAAGCATCTATCTCACAATGAGATTTTCTTTGCTCAAAAAGTGCAAATGATATGTTGAATATGGAGCCAAATGAAAAGCTTCAAAGAAATGTAATCAAGTTTATGTGGGAGGTCATATATGCATGTTTCTATAATTGAGTTAGGTCACATTATCTAGTGCTAATTGTGTATACCTTGATTGAATTGATCATTGAAGCTTCACATTGGACTAAGGACTATCTTATTTTTTGATATCCACACACAACACACAAGTCTATGCTCAATGAATGCCATATTCATTTGTGTGATTGTACTTGTTTAAATGTGTTTTCACATACTCAATCTTTGTTTGATCAAACACAAAAAGATTTTTGAGTGTTTTTAGTTGTTTTTTGGAAAGTATTTTGTTTTTTTTTTTTTTTACAAAAATATCAAAAATTTCAAAAACTGTTTCCCCTGTTTTGGCAACTAAGTCGCGGGTTAGCCCAGTCGCAAGCCCTTGTCGTGAGCCCACTTAAAGATTTTTCGTGGCTTACTGGCGAGTCAGTATCCCAGTCGTGAAAAAGACTTAGAAATTTTTTTTTCAAAATTTGAGTTTTCGTATTTTTCGCGGCTCTGTTTGGCGATTTGTTCGCGGGTGGAAGGTCCAATCGTGAGGATTACTCAGAGATTTTCGCGGGTCAGCTCGCGACTCCTTTGCGGGTAGATCTTCCAGTCGCTTAAACACTTAGAGAAATTTTCAAATTTCTTACCTTCACAGTGTTTCGTGGCTTATCCTGGCGACTTGTTCCAATCGCGAAAAACGCGTATTTTGCACTTTTAAGTCTGATTTCAAAAAATTTTTAGTTTTCCCTCAAAATTAAGTGACTGTTCATTGTCTTCTCAACTTTTCTCTCTGAAACACTTCGTGTTCTCTCTTAGGCAATCTTCATTTCTGCACCATTCTTCACAAAAAAGGTATGGTTTTTCTTGTTTCCACTTCATATTTCATGTTTTTACTATTATTTTCTTGAATCTGTGAGTGGTATTGATGCCATTACGTTTTTTTAGAAATAGCATGTTCGTTCATGTCTTTGTTTCATTCTGATTGAGTGGTATTTGGTTGAGTGTTGATGCTTCTGAGTACTTTTTGGTTATTTTACTGGTGTTTATGGCCTTCAGTGCTTATTGTGGCAAATTTTTTTGTGGCTATATTAATATTTGCATATCATGCTCATGGTAGTTTGTCACAGTGTTAGTATGTGTCTGTGTGATGTTAGGTGTTTTTGAACAATCACTATTTCTATTCTCTTGTTCTTCACAATGTTTCAGTGTGGCTTACTCTATGATTTAGTAAAATCTCTTGGATTTGCATTCTCATTTGAATGTAATCAAATTGATATTGGTATCCGGTGGTATTGGATTTGGTGCTTTGCTGTGTGTTTGCTCTTTTATAGATGTCTCGACTATCCTCCAAAGGAAAAGAGGTTATGACAGAAGAGGAAACCATACCTGTTGCAAAACGAACATGTTCTTCATCACAACCATCTACTGAACTTAATATTGAGTTATTCAGAACTCCTCAGCACCTACATGCTTACTCAAGCATCTTTGACCAGGCATCTCCTATAGTGGAACGGGAAGTTAGATTTGACTCTTTGGAAACCACTTTTGTCCCTCAAATCTTCGAGGCAAAAGATTGGGCAGAATTATTTGGAAATTTTGTTGATCCAATGATGGAACTAGTGAAGGAGTGTTTCGCCAACACAGTTGATCTTGAAATTGAACTACACTGTATGGTAAGAGGAACGGAGTTCATCATTAGTCTGGACACCATAGCTGAACTTCTCAAAATCACTAGACCTGAGAATGCGAACCTAACTCCTTATGATGATCGCACTCCAGTGATTCAGGACATTCTCCAAGTTCTTGGTCCTGACCATGCAATCTCCAGGGCTGGCACATCCATAAGTACTACCAAGTTTCACTTGAGTTGACAACATTGAAGCTGATCATGTATACCAACCTCTATCCGTTGACTAACACGGTGTATATCAACCTTGGAAGGGCTCAATTTCTATGTGATCTCATCACAGGCACCACCATCGACATCTGTGCCCATATTTTTTATATCATAAGAAAGACAGCGACTCGAACAGTAGCACGAGGGTGCCTTCCATTTTGCAGTCTCGTTATGAAATTCATTCTAAGTGAAGGTGTTACTCCTCCCTCAGTTGGGAAAATAATTGCTCGTCGTCGACCAATTTCTATATCCACTCTACAAGCTAGCAGAAGTCATTCATCCGAAACTCCAAAGAGTGCACATTTCTCTCCTGTTACTCCTTCTACTCCTAAGCCAGATTCAAATGTACATGCCACCCAAGCACAGTCTGGCCCTCAACCTGATAGGTTGGCGATGTTCTTTAAGACTCTCCACAAGCGCCTTGAGGAATTGGAAAAGACTCTAAGTAATGGCCAGAGAGAGCAGTCAGAGAGATTGGCAGGCATGCAGGACCAGATTGATGTTTTAGCAGCTCAAGTTGATGGCATTTTCACCAAGTTACAACAGTGACCCTTTGGCCATTCCGGTTAAAAAGGGGGAGACTTTTTGGGCAGCTCTTGAGGGGGAGTGCTTGTTCTAAGGGGGAGCTTTCATATTATGTTTATTATGTTTAAAGCTTTGATTATCATGTTCTGTTTAACTGATGCTTGTATAGGCTTGATACACTGTGGTTTTTGTTTGTTTAAACTCATAACTTTTGCATTGGTTGGATGGTTGTGGAACTTTGGTATTTATTTATATATTGATGTTGATTATTCAGTTAGTTTTATTGTGTTATGGTTTATCTGTGTTTGTACCCATGTTGCTTTTGTAAGCTTTAAGGGTTTGTTTCCTTGCACTTATGCTGATTTGTAGGCTTTTGTGGTCTGTACCATGTATTTGCAACACTTTGCTTATGCAGCCTTTATGCATTGTGCTTTAGTACTTGTTAATGCTATGCATTATCTTAAGTACATCACTCTTGTGCCCTTGTAGGATTGTTCCTAGATGCATATATGTTTGTATGCATTGGTTGAGTGTTGGACTTGCAAATGATACTCTTCAATTGAGCTTATCACCTTGCATGTCCAGATGTTCATTCCTTGTGTGAATGAGCATAGTAATCACTTTTGTATAGTGATTGCTTGTTTGATCTTGCCATGGTCTATTGCTTTATTCCATTTTGCTTGATCATACTTTTATTGCTCCATATGCATCTCAAGTGTTTCTGCATACAATGATATTGCTATGTTGTTATGTTTCAGAAGTTACTTGTTCATATGTTCAAGAGCGTTTCAGAATCTAGAGTTAGGTATGAGTGAGTTTTGTTCAACTGTTCCCAACTCACGCTTTAAGTCTAGAGTCTGTTGTAGGGTTTTGTCACGGAATAGCCAAAAGGGGAGATTGTAAGGTTGAATTTAATCAACCATCTTGTTGGCTTTATTCCATGCCAATTTGCTTGTAATTCAGCACTTAGTAACCTTGTATTTAGGTGGGAAACTTGTAAGGGTAGTGAGTGAGAGAGTGTGAAGAAATGCTCAAGATTGTGCAAAGAAACAGAGTCTCGCGACTGGATCTCATGGGTGAGTCACGGCTTGCAAGTCGCCAAAAGTCTGCACACGTGCCAAGCATGTCAGAAGCTGAAGAGTCATGCCAGTTGTTGCACTACAGGACAAAAGTCCCAGGCTGGCCAGGCCGTTAGCTCGCAGCTTGAACTCGCGACTAAACCCAGTCGCGAGGTCAAGTTGCCAAAATGCCCTGTTTGGGAAAATCTGACGTTTCACATTCCATTCTCATTCCAATATAAATACCCCTCATTCTCACGATATGTTGAGAGCTTCCAGAGAGAATTTTGTGAGAGAAACCCTAGAGAAATACAAGATTGATTCATCCACAATTAACCTTAGAGACTCTACAAATTCCTCTACTCTCTTCCTCTCCATTGTTATACCCTTGAGAGGCCTTTAGCCAAATCCTTATCTCACCACACCCACGTCTGTGAGAATGTTTATTTGGTGCTGTTGGGAAGCAGTTAGGAAGGAACCAATCTACATTGGTTGATGCTATGGTCTAGTAGTGGAATCTGGGAAGCTAAAGAAGAAATAGGTTCGGCGTAACCTCGTTGGAGCAAGAAGCTTAGAGGGCTTAGGTACTTGGGTAGATTAGGCTTGAAGGGTCTTCTGCTGTTCATGTATCCCAACTATATTCTTTAGTGGATTATTTGACCGCTTGGAGGGTGGCGGAGAGGTTTTACGCTGAGGGCTTCGGTTTCCTCTTCGATAACACATCGTGTGTTGTCCGTGTGTTTGCATCTTCCTTTCCTTTATCTTTGCCTTATATTTACTGCTGTGGATGTGTTTATATCTGGCTTAGATTATATATCAATTCTATGTTTGGCTTATGTTCATATTCCGCACATAAATTGTTTGACAATAAGCTTGAACTGATAATTTGTAATTTGGGGTTTAAACGTTCAAGGGTGTTTCATACCCATTTTGAACTTTCATTTTCATATAATCATTTTATGGTAATTAATAAATATCTTTTTGAAACAATTTTAAAAATAGTGGAATTGAGGAAATCATTTTAAAGTAAAAGGACTATTTGAAACAAATGTCAAAAGTTGTCAGAACTAAGAGCATTCACAGCAGTGGAGCAAAAAATTTAGCTATTTAACTCCACTAAAAGTTACTTTATCTATTTTACCTACACACATGCTGCAGCAGTGGATCTATTTTAGCTTTTAACACAATAAAATAATATAAACATCACAATAAAATAATATATCTACTACAATAAAATAATCCATCTTACTATAATAAAATAATATATTCACTACACCCATACATCACAGCCACACACAACCACAACCACCACCACCACCACAAAAGAAAAAAAAAATCAACCAAGTCCACACATCATAGCCACACACACAACCACAACCACAACCACAACCACCACCGCCACCACCACCTCCACAACCCACAACAAAAGAAAAAAAAATCAACCAACCACCTACCACACCACCACCACACCCACAACCACAACCACCACCACACCACAGCCCACAGCAGGAAAAAAAAAAGTGTTGACCGGCGCCCACAGCCCAGCCACCCACCGATGAACCCAACCACCTATCGACGCCGATCTACCCACACAACCACAACCACCACCACACCATGAAATCCAGCGAAACTGCCATCACGAAACCCAGAGATGGGACGGCGATGAAGATCGATGATGAAGGATCGGCGATGAAGATCAGCGATGAAGGACTGGGCGATGAAGATCGGCGATGAAGGACTGGGTGATGAAGATCGGCGATGAAGGACTGGGCGATGAAGGATCGGCGATGAAGATCGGCGATAAAGATCGGCAATGAAGGACTGGGCGATGAAGATGAACCCAGAATAGTCGGGAGAGTAGATGAAGGAGAGAAAAAAAATGAGAAGGAAAAAGGAAGAAAGAAGAGAAGCCGGAGAGAGAAACAGTGAAAAAGAAAGAAAGAGAAAATATTTTTTAAATGAAAGAGGAGAGAGAAATTTATTAAAATATTATTATTATTTTTTAGCTTTCATGAACCGTGCACATCTATCTATTGATGTGCACTGTAGCAAATCAGCTAAAAAAAATAAATATAGCTCCACTGCTAGAGCTTACTTTTTGTGTTTGTGGAGCTATATTTTAGCAATATAGCAATATGCCTCTATTGCTGTGAATGCTCTAAATAAACTACTTTACCCAAAAAAAAAAAAAAATCAGGAAAAATATTAAAAAGTTTTTTGGAAGATATATGCCTCGCCTTGATATTTCCAGCTTCTTTGATGGCAGCAATAATCTTCACTTGATCAACTATCTGTTCTGGTGATCCAAGTGCACAGATCACTACATCAACTTGCTTGATTGCCTTCACCAAGCTTTCATGATGATATTTGTCTCCCTGTGAAACAATCACATGACTTTCATGATCGATATACTAAGCCAAAGTATTAAACACACACGCAAGTAGTTGAGAACTAGACTTTGTACATACATAGAGAAGTGTGACTCCAGAGCTCTTGTAGCTCTCAATGAGCATAGACTTTTCAGGATTAAAAGCTGTGTTTTCTCTGACCATTGCAAAAGTGGGGTGCCCAGCTTTCGCACCTTCCTCTACTATGTATTTTGACTATTTTCCAATGCATCCAGTCCCTCCAATTATCAAAATCTTGCTTTTGTGAGCCATTCAGAGATAATTTCAAATGATTAGTGGGTCAATGGGTTAAAGAAAAGCAGAGAGTTAGACTATCTTAGTGTATTTCAAATGATTAGTGTATGTCAAACAAAGGAAAACAGAGTTCCCTAAATACATATTCAGCAACTGTCTTGGTCTCATGGTCATGGATGCGTACGTACCAGCTTTCCAATATAATAAAGGTGAAATGAATGGCTCTTTGTTTGACTTTTTCATAACTTTTTTAGACATGCCCTCATTCCTTTGTTTTTGAAGTTATATTTCCTTATTTAATTCTATATTAGTTATATAGGTTTTGTATATGATATTTCGTGAGGGTTTGGATACAACTTAAACCTGTGTCTACGTTTCCTCAAAGCGTGTTTTCACCCCTTTTTTTTTTTTTTTTTTGCCCGTAGTTGTTGACTCTCAGCAACAATATTTACTGTTCATGAACAGTATATGCACTGTTTACGTACTGTGCATACACTGTTCACATATTAAAAAATATTAAAAATAGATCCCACCGCACTATTCATACATTTAAAAATTATTTTGCTACAGTGTTATCAGCAACAATCAGTTTTCAGCAACAATAAGTTATATCCAAACAGACCCTTCGTCATGCAGTATGCAAGGGATCCCACTATCGCAGTGACTTCTACTATAGAGAGAAAATAAAATAAAATAAAATAATAAAAAATAAATAAAGGTTCAAACGTAAGTGCTGACGTTCGTGCTAACCTCCAAACGTGTGTGCTGAGCTCCAACTGTTCTAATTTTTTTTAGAATCTCAGGGACTTAGAGTAGAGTTTCGTTCCATTAAATGAATATGAAAGTTCAAAATGGGTATAAAACACTCTTGAACGTTTAGACCCCAAATACAAAAATATCAATTCAAGCTTTATATCAAACAGTTAATGTGTGGAATATGATAACAAGCTTATAACAGAATTGATAAATAATCTAAGCGAAATATAAACACATCCACAGCAGTAAATATAAGGCAAATATAAAGGAAGGAAGATGCAAACACTCGGACAACACACGATGTGTTATCGAAGAGGAAACCGAAGCCCTCGGCGTAAAACCTCTCCGCCGCCCTCCAAGCGGTCAATAATCCACTAGAAAATGTAGTTGGGATACATGAACAACAATAGACCCTCCAAGCCTAATCTACCCAGGTACCTAAACCCTCCAAGCTTCTTGCTCCAACGAGGTTGCGCCGAACCTTTTTCTTTTCTAGCTTACCGGATTCCGCTACTAGACCATAGCAGCAACCAATGTAGATTGGTTCCTTCCTAACTGTTTCCCAATAGTACCAAATAAACCTTCTCACAGACGTGGGTGTGGTGAGATAAGGATTTGGCTGAAAGACCTCTCAAGGGTATTACAATGGAGAGGAAGAGATTAGAGAAATTTGTAGAGTCTCTAAGGTAAAGATTGTGGATGAATCAATCTTATGTTTCTCTAGGTTTTCTCTCACAAAATTCTCTCTAGAAGCTCTATCAATATGGTGGGTATAAGGGTATATATATAGTAGTGTGAGAAAGGAATGCAAAATGTCAGTTTTTGCCAAACAGAGCATTTTGGCGACTTGACCTCGCGACTGGGTTAAGTCACGAGTTCAAGCCGCGAGCTAACGGCCTGGCCAGCCTGGGACTTTTGTCCTGTAGTGCGACAGCTGGCGCGACTCTTCAACTTCTAACATGCTTGGCACGTGTGCAAACTTTTGGCGACTTGCAAGCTGCGACTCACCCGCGAGATCCAGTCGTGAGACTCTGTTTCCTTGCACACTGTTGAGCATTTCTTCACACTCTCTCACTCACTACCCTTACAAGTTTCCCACCTAAATACAGGGTTACTAAGTGCTGAATTACAAGCAAATTGGCACGGAATAAAGCCAACAAAATGGTTGATTAAATTCAACCTTACAGAATATATAATAGAGTAATTATAAGTTTAAATTGTACTATGAATAAATCTTAGATTGTAAAGTTGAGTACCATTTCTTTTTTTCAAGACCAGCAGATGTAACCATAATCTCCCAAAAATATGATTGGATTTTTTCTTTTTTTGGGTTTTGTAGATCAATAAAATAAGCTTATAAATTCTTTTTTTATTATTATTAAATTTAATAGAAGTTCATATTTGATTGCTAAGTGAAATTTTACAAAATTTTAAAAGATATCAAGTGAGCAAAAAAAATCCTTTTATCAAAATCTCTAGCCTATCAAGAGACCTTATTTTGCAATACTTGGCTGGCTCTAAATATTTAGTTTAATTGATGCACAGTTCATAACCGCAAGTCCCACGATGCACAATTTATTAGCTAACATCGGGTTCGGATGAATTTTTTATGGCCCTCCATTAGCAAAAGCAAAAGAGTATCTAATTTGAGACACCGAGTACTTCACATGTTCTACAACAAAGAACCTCATAACAAGGATTTTTAAAATTTTCATCACAAGAAGCACAATTTGACTAACATATTCACCAGGAAACAAATTTACAAATTAAGGACCCAATCCAAGGGTTTACATGACACAAACGAGGACATAACAAACAAGTAACAAATGCCACATACACAACATAGATTTTATTTTTGAGCAATGTCTATTTCACACACTACACTGTGTGTGTAAGTGAGTGTGTGCAATAGATATTTCCCTTTATTTTTATTGTACATTGTAAGATAGTAAACACATTGCCACAAAGGAATGTTCCAAGTTTTAGACAAACTGGTCCAAGTATTCATCTGCAGTGGTGTATTTCACCTCTGGATAAAGCTCTGAAGCCTCCACGCCAAAAGAAGCCTTAACCTCAGAGTTTGTAAGATTTCCCTTCACAAATGTAGCGTGGGCAATGGATAGGAAGAGGTTTAAAGGACTGGGAGACTCTGCAGAAAAGCAAAAATAAGTATCAGATAGCCCAACCATCTATGAAACTGTCAACATTCTCTGGCTAGTACTTGTAACTGCTCAAATCAATAGGACGATTACTTCCTTTTTTATTATATTTATGCCAACCAAAATTTTCAATAAGAAACCAAACAAGTTATGCACTAAATATTGATGAAATGAAGTCAGTCGTTCAGAAAAACAGTCAAATACAACTAATGTGTACATAGTCACTTCTAATTAAATTTGTGGGGCCAAGGGATTAGGCAACCTTGGCCCACTTCGTACCAAGCCCAAGGCCCATGCCGAGGAAGAAGAAAGTCCGGATCACCCAGGATGACTGTCGAGGACAACTATGTCCTCGGCCAACCCCGACCAGAGGAGGGAGAGTCAACGCCTCATCAAAGGCAGCCTCCCAGAGCACCCCATGAGAAAGGACAAGTATAAATGTGCCGACCATGGGAGGACGGTGGAAGAGCAAATCCAGGACAAACTGTCATCTCCACATTAAATGCCCGCCGCTAGTGTTCTGGCCGCCTTAATGATGAAATGACCCCTGAACACTGCAGCCTTGGTAGCTGCAACTCACAAAAGGAGGGAAAAACGGTTGATGGGACAAACACTCGAGTAGTAACCTGCCTAGTCGACAAATGTAGAGCTAGGATCAACTGAAAAAAGATATATAATGTAAGAAGTCCTCTAGAAAAGGGGGACGCGAGATTAGGGAGAGAAACATGGTAGCACTTGTATCATTTCCTGTAATTAAGAACTGAGGAAGTGATAAGAACTTCCAGCCCCTAAGAGGAAGGCTGAGGAGTAACATTTTATGCTTTAGTTTATGTTCTTGTTGTCTAACCCATTCACTACCATGTTTAGTTGTTGCAATCTTTATTAGGGCCTAGTTCTTGAACCCATACTCTACAAATTCATTGTATTAGGCTAGCTAGGCTTGAGTCCACTTCATCTAAGGAAGAGTGTTCAAACTCGGTCCCTACAATTGGCACCGTCTGTGGGAAGAGCTGATGCGTTAGCAAGTGCAACGGCTAAGCATGGCAAGATCAAGCTTCCATCAGCGGAGAAGGCCATTTTGGCGTCCATGACTACTACCACACATGTGAAGTAGAGCAAGTCCTAAAAACTGCTACCTCATGCTGTGGTAGTGCACTTGGGGCTGAGTCTTTCAAGGCACCTGGGCTATGTGTTTAAATGTGAACCTTGGTTATGCCTGTAGTTCTCGGACTAGATGCTAAGGGGAAGTTAGTACTCCATGACTACTACCACACATGCGAAGTAAAGCATGTCCCAAAAACTGCTACCTCATGCTGTGGTAGTGCACTCGGGGCTGAGCCTTTTAAAGCACCTGGGCTATGTGTTTAAATGTGAACCTTGGTCATGCCTGTAGTCCTCAGACCAGATGCTAAAGGGAAGTTAGCACTCCATGACTACTACCACACATGCGAAGTAGAGCAAGTCCCAAAAACTGCTACCTCATGCTGTGGTAGTGCACTCGGGACTGAGCCTTTCAAGGCACCTGGGCTATGTGTTTAAATGTGAACCTTGGTCATGCCTGTAGTCCTCGAACCAGATGCTAAGGGGAAGTTAGCACTCCATGACTACTACCACACATGCGAAGTAGAGCAAGTCCCAAAAACTGCTATCTCATGCTGTGGTAGTGCATTCGGGGCTGAGCCTTTCATGGAACATGGGCTATGTGTTTAAATGTGAACATTGGTCATGCCTGTAGTCCTCGGACCAGATGCTAAGGGGAAGTTAGCACTCCATGACTACTACAACACATGCGAAATAGAGCAAGTCCCAAAAACTGCTATCTCATGCTATGGTAGTGCACTCGGGGCTAAGCCTTTTAAGACACCTGGGCTATGTGTTTAAATGTGAACCTAAACAGAACCAAGGTATTGCATGGTCCTCGGACTCAAACCTATGGGAAAACTAGGCACTTCAGAGAAAACTAAGTCCTAGACAGAACCAAGATATTGCATGGTCCTCGGACTCAAACCTATGAGAAAACTAGGCACTTCAGAGAAAACTAAGTCCTAGACAAAACGAAGATATTGCATGGTCCTCAGACTCAAACCTATGGGAAAACTAGGCTCTTCAGAGAAAACTAAGTCCTAGACAGAACCAAGGTATTGCATGGTTCTCGGACTCAAACCTATGGAAAAACTAGGCACTTTAGAGAAAACTAAGTCCTAGACAGAACCAAGGTATTACATGGTCCTCGGACTCAAACCTATGAAAAAACTAGGCACTTCAGAGAAAACTAAGTCGTAGACAGAACCAAGGTATTGCATGGTCCTCAGACTCAAACGTATGGGAAAACTAGGCACTTCAGAGAAAACTAAGTCCTAGACAAAACGAAGATATTGCATGGTCCTCAGACTCAAACCTATGGGAAAACTAGGCTCTTCAGAGAAAACTAAGTCCTAGACAGAACCAAGGTATTGCATGGTTCTCGGACTCAAACCTATGGAAAAACTAGGCACTTTAGAGAAAACTAAGTCCTAGACAGAACCAAGGTATTACATGGTCCTCGGACTCAAACCTATGAAAAAACTAGGCACTTCAGAGAAAACTAAGTCGTAGACAGAACCAAGGTATTGCATGGTCCTCAGACTCAAACGTATGGGAAAACTAGGCACTTCAGAGAAAACTAAGGGAAAACTAGGCACTTCAGAGAAACTAAGTCCTAGACAGAACCAAGGTATTGCATGGTCCTCGGACTCAAACCTATGGGAAAACAATCCTCGGATCGAACACTTGTTTAAATCCAGCGTGCTCGGCTAGTCACACAGTCTACAGGGTAGAGCACCTAATTATTTTCCTGGTAATTCTCATATTGTTAACTTAGTTAAAGATAGCGACCAAGAGCTATCGTCAGCTTTATCGAAATTAGGGTGACAATTCTTTGTTACTACTAACGGCATCAACTCTAAAGTCCCATTGGAGGCAAAAATAACACACACATTAAATAATTATTGCAGAGAAAATAAAAGATTCGTAAAATAAGAAGAACAGCCTTTTATTTTATTTTATTATTGAATAAAAGGAAGATACATCATACATCAGATGGCTTGTCTTAAAGCTAACTACAATAGAAAAAGTCGAGGATGGCTTGTCTTAAAGCTAACTACAATAAAAGAAGCCAAGGATGGCTTGTCTTAAAGCTAACTACAATAGAAGAGGCTGAGGCAGGCTTGTCCTAAAGCTAACTACAATAGAAGAGGCTGAGGCGGGCTTGTTTTAAGGCTAACTCTAAAAAGAGAAAGCTCATGGGAATGGTAGATTCGCCGCCTCGTCCCAGCAGCACTCGAGCCCATGGGGACGACATCGGCAATGAGAAAGAAGAAGAAGCGGAGGTGCCTGATTGCCCCATCCTAGGAAGTTCCCTTGATTCTCTCCCAGTTTCATGATAACCAGGCGTTAGGAGAAGGCAACACTCAGGCATCAGCCGTTCAGCAATCTTACAAACCTTCATCGGAGTCCCACCATTAACGTGAGACCCAAACTTCGTCACGCCGAAAGCTTGATGTGACCCACGCTCGCTCCGATCCTTGGCTGAAGGAGGGAGGCCTGCTTTCTTGCTCGGTTGAAGGGAAGGAACATCTTTGTCCTTTGCTTCTTTTACCTCAACTACCTCATCCAGGGCCTGGGCAACATCCTTGGTTCCTGAAAGGGGCTTGGATTCCTTGCCTTTGCCCTTATCCAGGGCCATCTCTTTCCCTAAGCCTTGATCACGACCTTGGCAAGGTCCTTGGAAACGTCTAAGGTGTTGAAAGCTTGAAGTTTTTGCTGAAATATGAGGGGAGGGGGGGGGGGGGGCTCGTAAATGAAAAAGAGCAGTTCCCCCAGAGGGCCTTATATAGAAGGCGAAGTCTAGTAAAAATTAATCCGCATGAGATTCAAGGAGAGAGATATGGCGAAGCAAATCTCGCCCAATTTCCAAAGAAATTCCCAACCGTTGGATCTGCACCACTTCACGATGATATTAATGGGGGCGCGCCTCGTGCACCAAAACGTCAGGAACGTGCCTTGGACGGGTTAAAAGACTCTGGCACTGATGGAGGACAAGACTTGATAAGTCGTGGCAGAGGTCCGAGGACATCAAAATCCTCCTCTCCGCCCGAGGAGCTTGACAGCAGGATTTTGAGGGGCTATTGTGGGGCCAAGGGATTAAGCAACCCTGGCCCACTTCGTACCAAGCCCGAGGCCCATGCCGAGGAAGAAGAAAGTCCGGATCACCCAGGATGACCGCCAAGGACAACTATGTCCTCGGCTAACCCCAACCAGAGAAGGGAGAGTCAACGCCTCATCAAATGTAGCCTCCTAGAGCACCCCATGAGAAAGGACAAGTATAAATGTGCCGACCATGGGAGGACGGTGGAAGAGCCAATCCAGGACAAACTGTCATCTCCACATTAAATGCCCGCCGCTGGTGTTCTGGCCGCCTTAATGATGAAATGACCCCTGAACACTGCAGCCTTGGTAGCTACAACTCACAAAAGGAGGGAAAAACGGCTGATGGGACAAACACTCGAGTAGTAACCTGCCTGGTCGACAAATGTAGAGCTAGGATCAACTGAAAAAAGATATATAATGTAAGAAGTCCTTCACAAAAGGGAGACGCGAGATTAGGGAGAGAAACACGGTAGCACTTGTATCATTTCCTGTAATTAAGCACTGAGGAAGTGATAAGAACTTCCAGCCCCTAAGAGGAAGGCTGAGGAGTAACATTTCATGCTTTAGTCTATGTTCTTGTCGTCCAACCCATTCACTACCGTGTTTTGTTGTTGCAATCTTTATTAGGGCCTAGTTCTTGAACCCATACTCTACAAATTCATTGTATCGGGCTAGTTGGGCTTGAGTCCACTTCATCTAAGGAAAAGTTCTCAAACTCGGTCCCTACAAATTTTTTTTAGTATTGTCTCTAATATGCGAATCTTTGGTGTTACAGTCAGCTAGTTTGACTAACAGTACTAAGAAATGAAGAATATAATACAACTCCCCTAATAATTATCCAAATTCCAAATGAGGTAACAAAGTGTATCATAACAAATTAGATCGAAAAAACTCACACGTCTAAGGGAGGAGGGGATATATGATCCAAACCAAATTAGATCTATAAGAAAACACTATAAATCAACAGGTGAAATTGTTCTTACTTACCTTGGATTTTCTTTAGAAGTTGATCCTCCAGAAGATAAGTTTTTTCAAGGGTCTTGCCAATCTTCTTCTCCCATAGAGAAACAATCTCATTAAAGGACAAAATATTTGCCGGGGGTCTAATATGAAGGACCTTGTTCAAGGTTCTTGGATCGTCCACTGCTTTTATGGTATAAGTCGCAATATCCTCTTCTTTGGAAAAAATTACTGTCAACATAGAAAGTCACAATTACTTGGTCATCTTTAACCAAAGTAGTTGATCTAGTTGACTTATATCTAGTAAAAGGTTCACACACGCGCGCACATACATAAGCAAATGAGAAAGTCTTGACAAGTTTAAAGAGAAAGATGATTGAATTTATATTAATACCTTTGGTGTTTCCATCTCCAATTATTTCTACTTTGTCCCTAGGAGGAGCTGTGAGACTGCCAGTGCCACCAGTAAGTGCAATTCCGAAGTTGGGCAAAAAGTACCCAGCAAAGCCATTGGACATAAGGTAGGTATATGGAATTCCTTCGGCCTCGATGGATCTTCGGATGCTAGCCTTGACCCCGAGATGATGTTTAATTGGATCGACTGCCTTGGTACGATCCAAAGCACTTCCAAACTCGGACGGGAGGAACCTCTGAAACCCACCAATATTTCATTGTATATAATGTAAGTTCCTTGATTTCTCATTTAGTTCAACAATTACAAGCTAAACAGCTAATAGACGAAGTTAAATTGCATATTTGGTCATCAACTTTTGCTTTTTTCCTTTAACGTGTTTCAAAAAAGTCATTACCATCATTTGATGAAAGTAAATTGCTGAAATAATAAATGAATTAGTGAAACTGAGGTCACTTTGAGGATGTTGGGCTTATGACATGACATGAATTCCATTTCTCACATCTTCAATTTTCATTTATTTTATGGTGATTAGTATCTTTCTGAAACAATTTTGAAAGTAAAGAGATTAAATAAAACATTTTAAATTTAAAGGACGATCTGATAACAAAGGCCAAAGGTTGTTGAAACTAAATAAGCAACTTTAGAAAAGAGGGAAAAAAAAAGTTGGAAAATATTAAAAAGTTTTAGGAAAGATATGTGCCTTGCCTTGATATTTCCAGCTTCTTTGATGGCAGCAATAATATTCACCTGATCAGCTATCTGTTGATTTCCAACTGCAGAGATAACTACATCGACTTGCTTTATTGCCTTCACCAAGCTCTCATGATGATAGATGTCTCCCTGTGAAAAATTACGACTTTCAAGATCAATATACTAAGCCAAAGTATTAGACACACACGCAAGTTGTGGAGAACTAGACTTTGTACATACATTGAGAAGTGTCACTCCAGAGCTCTTGAAGCTCTCAATGAGTTTAGACTTTTCAGAATTAGAAGCAGTGTTCTCTCTGACCAATGCAAAAGTGGGGTGCCCAGCTTTCGCACTTTCCTCTACTATGTATTTTCCAATGTATCCAGTCCCACCAATTATCAAAATCTTGCTTTTGTGAGCCATTCAGAGATAATTTCAAAATGATTAGTGGGTTAATGGGTTAAAGAAAAGCAGAGAGTTAGACTATCTTATTGTATTTCTGAGTGTCAAACAAAGGAAAACAGAGTTCCTTAAGTACATAATCAGCAACTGTCTTGGTCTCATGGTCATGGATGCGTACGTACCACCTCCCCAATATAATAAAGGTGAAATGAATGGCTCTTTGTTTGACTTTTTCATGAACTTTTTTAGACAGACTCTCATTCCTTTGTTTTTGTTTTTGAAGTTATATTTCCTCTGTTAATTCCATATTAGTTATATAGGTTTTGTATATGATATTTCGTCATGCAGTATGCAAGGGATCGCAGACTCGCATTGACTTCTACAATAGAAAAAAAATAAAAAGTTCAAACGTAAGTGCTGACGTTCGTGCTAACCTCCAAACGTACGTGCTGACGTTCGTGCTAACCTCCAAACGTACGTGCTGAGCTCCAACTGTTCTAATTTATTTTTAGAGTCTCAGAGGCTTTGAGTAATTTTTTTTAGTGTTATAATTTTTCATTCGTTTCAATTTAAGGTTTATAGTTTTTTTTTTTTTTAATTTTTAATTTTTTTTATACAAAATAGAAATTCTACTCTAGTCTAATCTAAGTGTATATGTGTGTGAAACTTATTCCTAGAGACTTGAACCTCGACCCTTACCCCCCACATCCCACAAACACTTGTGTAATAACCACCGTGCACACAAGCACTTGTGGAATAACCACCGCGCATAGGGTGCACGGTGACGGTGGTTACGTTGTTACACATTTTCTCATTAATATTTTTTTAATATAAGATAGAAATTCTACTCTTGAATAATCTAAGTATATATGTGTGTAAAGTTTCCTCCTAGAGACTTGAATTCCGACCCTTATCCCCCACACTCCACAAGCACTTATACTTGTGAAGTGACTATTGCACCAAGGGTGCGCGGTGATTACACATTTTCTCATTAATATTATGCATTTAGAATTTATAAGTAGATAAAGTAATTTGAAAATCAACGGGAGAGTGGTCTTATTTTTTAGGCAATGTTTTAATGGGAGTTAGAGTTGTATTTTTATCGAATAGTTCTTTAATTTTGTTTCTATTTAAACATAAGAGTGCAGGGACATTTTTGAAAAAAAAAAATGAGGATCCCAAGAGAAAACCCTTAAATAATAGTAGATATAATAGAGTAATTCTAAGTATAAATTGTACTAGCAATAGCAATGTAAATCTTAGATTGTAAACTAAGCAAATGTGTAGTATTACATTGAATAAGGGGAAGGGGGAGAGTGCCATTTCATTTTATCAAGATTTTGATTTTGTTGGAACTTAATTATGTGAATGCACTAGTTTTTAACAATAAAGAACAAGTTTAATTTGAAAAATCTCACTAACTATAGAATTAAGTGAATGTGTTGTTTTTGAAGGCTGTTTTTTACTTGGAGTAGAATTCCGTATAAAAAAGATTTTTTATTTATTTTTTATTTTATACAGAATAGCGCTTCAAGATAAAACTATAGTATTGATCTTCACGTTCGGCGCAATTCCACAAACCAAAATTCAAGAACGCTTTTGTATAAAGCATTTTCATTCAAGATAAAAGGAGAATTAAAATGATTTGTTCTTACTCGAGAGAGATAATCAATTTGTGTGGAAGAGAAGGTCAAATAGAACCATTTGATGGAGAAAAATAAGCTGACAAGACAAATGGTCTGGTGATGGGTTAAGTTAGGAAAGCCATTGGCATTGACTTAGTAAAAAATACCAAAATCTAGTAATAAAGGTTACAAAAAACTAGACACCAATAGTGTCAAAAACCCAACAATCACAATCAGTTATAAATACCAAGATTGACAAGCAAACTAGAAATAGGATAAGTTTGGTTCAGCTTTTTGAAATTGAGTTTTTTGAAAAAGTGGAGGTTTTAAAAAGTGCGTATGAAATTGATTTTTTTTTATTTTTTATTTTTTATAATTGAGTGTTTGGTAAAAGCTATTAAAAAGTGCTTTTTGAAAAAACTAAGTATTTGGCTAGCACTTATAAAAGTAGCGGTTTGAGTTATAAATTACCAAAAAGGACAATGTATATATAAGGGAGTTTATTTCATACTTAAATCAACTATTTAATAATATTTACTCAAAAAAAAAAAAACTACTTAATAATAATAATAACAATAATAATTTATTGTTAACTAAAATTTGTTGTGAAAATATTATAAAAATATTTTCACAACAAATCATATGTGGTAAGTTGTTACTGATTTTAATTTGAACACACCACTTAAATTTTTTTTTTTCACTAGTATTAGCTAGTAACAACCCACCACTTAAGATTTATTGTAAAATATTGTGAAAATATTATAGTAGCATTTCTTAGTTTTAATTTCTTATTCTTTATTTTATTTTTCTCTTTATCTCTTTTTCTTTCATCCACACGTTTATTTATATTTTTTTTCCTCTTTTTTTCTTCTCCACACACGTATTCTTTACCTTCTCCCTATCTTCACTTTTGACTTTTCTTTATGCTTTTCTTCTTCATCAGACTACCATTTCGTCCACTCCGAGATTCCAAAACATACCAAAAGCTAAAAGCTCTCACTCTTTCTTTCTCTCTCTCTCTCTCTCTCTCTCACACACACACACACACACAAAGATCGCCGATGGATGACAAAGGTAAGAGAGACAACCTTTTAAATCGGGGTTCACGCATGCCTGTCGCTGATCATTGACAGAAGATTGGATCAGAGCAGAGCAAACAAAAGGGAGATACTGCATAAGGGAAGATTTTGCTATATTCTGATGTTTTTTTTTGTTTTGCATTTTGAGGAATCCTGATTTGCAAGGGATTCATTTTTTTTTCCTTAGCTGATTTGGGCATTATTTATAGATTTTTTTTTTTTTTTTTTTTTTTTTTTTTTTTTGTGTTTGGATTTGGAAATTTGTTATTGAATTGAACCTGGGCTAGACGCTATTTTTTTGTGGTCTTTGTAGCAATTAATTTATCAAAGGGTTCTGGGGTTGCAAATGACGATCTACCTTGATTTATCAAAGCAAGGTTAAAATTGGGTTTTCAATAAAACATGCGGGCAATTTAGTACTTAATCTTCAGATCCAACAGTAATATTGATCAAAAAGCGCTTTTACGTTTGCAAAAGCTCCTCAAACCAGTCTACATGTTTTGGCTCAATTATTTGCATTTCAAAATGCAATTTTTTTGAGAAAGCATGTTTTGAAACATTATCAAACGCCTGATTTATTTTTTTGGTTTCAAAAAGCACTTTTTGCCGTCTGAAAGTGCAAACAAACGAGCACATAAAAACCCAAGAATGACGAGCAACTAGACAGGACGAGACATGCATATGAAATAGATAAGACCAACACTTCATCTAGACCTTGTATCAAAAGAAACCAAATGAAACCCACAACAGTATATCAACTCACATATGAGCACACTCCTAATTTATGTAGGATTATACACACACCAATAGGTCTTAGTCATGTAAGCAAATCGCCAAGTATATGATTGGAATTTTTTTTGGGGGGGGGGGGGGGGTGTTGTTTGTAACTTTGTATATGGACAAAGTTTACAAATTTTTCCTAAAAAAGTAACATGGTTACATATTTTGAAAATCCAACTGTTGGATTGCATGGTTTTTATGTTCTTAATTAACATGCATGTCAAATACCAACATTGGGGTGGCCTAGTTGATGAGAAACCAGGCCAACAAGTCTCAAGATTTGGGTTCGAGTATTGACAACTAGTTGTGTGTTGGTGTTACTTATATCCTTTCTCCATCCCAAACGGTCAACGTAACTTAACTGACCGAGAGCGGTTAGGATGCTACTATGGTTATGCTCAGGTAGGAAAGCCACATCGGTCGCCCCCCTTCCTAACCATTTTTTTCCTACCCAAAAAAAAAAAAAAAAAAAAAAACATGCATGTCAAATTTTGTTCAAATAGGATATTATTTACTATTAAATCCATAAACTTATTTTTTATGCATAATTTAGTAATACAAAAAATTTGAAATTTAAATATTTAATTGATAACATAATTACTGATCTTTGTTTCTTTTAAATTAATAAAATAAACTTAAAAAGCTTGATTCTTATGATTTCAAGAATTATTTTTATACTTTTTTTAAAAAGAAAAATTTAAGAGAAGTTCATGTCTAATAGTAAAGCGTAAATATTCACCATAGAATTCAACAACATCTCCAATAATAATAAAAACATTGTTACAATCAATATGATTACTGATCTCGACACTTTTTTATTATTATTTAATTACGTATAAATACTGTCAATTAGTTTTGTGAAATCAATCATGAAATATTCTTATATAGTAAATAATTAATATTGTTCTCACATTAAAAAAAAAAAATAATAGTAATTTCTTTTGTTCTATTTTAAAGGAAAAAAATATACTTTATTCTTTTAAACGACAATAACAACAACAATAATAACTAGTCGCTAACCCGTGCTATGCATAGAAAAGTTATTGACACAGAAAAAAAAAAAAAATCCAACAATGAGTAAATAAACATTTTGCTAGTTAGTATTTAAAAAAAAAAATGAAGAAATATTTAACTTCTATACTTTTCCATAGTTTAGAAGTGTTGTCTAACATTGAACATTATTGAGTTGCAAGTGCATAGTTACCGAAACTTACAAAGTAATTTACAATTCTTAAATTAATAAAACAAAACCCCCAATAGTTATATATACACACACATTCAAAACTAATATAAACTGCAAATATATAAACAAAAATCGTGATATGAGGAAGACAAACCAAGTTTCAAATTTGAGTAGCAATATGACTTTCTCGTAGTAATAACAATATAGACAATTCAAAACATGGAACAATATTAAAATTATAATATCTAATTCCATAATCTTTTATGTTGAATCCAAACAAATAATTAATTGAAATTAATCCAAACATATAATTAATCAACCAAAAATCATAACTTTTAATAAGAAAACAAAATATCACATGAACCTAAATAAAAAGCATTTAAGGTGAAGAATTAAGATCAATCTACTGAGATGCAAATACCAAAAACCCCAAGACTTAAAACTTCAAAATTTATAGAATCCCCAAATTCTACTTCAAAACCAAACAAATTCAACAAATTTATATATAACATACCAAATAAAAATTTATCATTCCTTAGACTGGAAGACGTAGGTTGTAGCTTTGATTTTTCTCCAAAAAAATAGAGATGTTGTTAGGTTCTGAGACTTTAGGAACTAAATGTATTAGAACTTCAATTTGTATATGTTGGCAAACCATGATTAAAAAAATGAGTCTAGGTTTAGGCTTGCTCAAAGTTTATTTGTTATAGTTTGAATCGAGCTGAATGCAGAAACTTACTGTGCAAAATTACAAGGCTCGATCGATCAAGAATTGTATTTGCAGAATTTGTATTAAGCCCAAACAGCAGTTCGAGCCAATTAAGGATTAGGGTTTCAGATCTACTTCTCCTAGTATATAAAGGAAACCCTAACCACGTTTTTATAAGGCTTTTTAGAGAGAGATTAGAGTGTATCTTGTGCCTCTTTTGTAGATCTATGGTTTTGTACCCAAAAGCTCTCTAAGGTCTTTGTTGAATTGTGTGTTGAATCTTTTATGAGATCTGAGAGGTGTTTATCTTCATACACACACATAGAGCTATCAAGATCAAGATTTGCATCAAAAACTTGATGGTGGTTTCAATTGCTGCATAAAGAACTTTCAAGAAGATCCAAAACTTTTGAGTAGAGTCTCAAAATCACAAGTAGGAGAACTTGTGGTTGCTGCAAATCAAGGAAAGAAGTAGTCTGTGGACTTGGAGTTATCATGGTGTCATGGTAGTAAGTTTTCTACTCGAGGTAGTAATAGAATGTTAGTGGTCTAAGTTCTACTGTACAAACTTCAATTCTTTCATAGTGGATTTACTTTTTACCTCGAGGATAGCTAGGTTAAATCCTCCCTAGGTTTTTTAACGGTTTGGTTTTTCTAGGTTATCATATTGTGTGTTATTTATTTTTCCGCTGCTTTGCATGATATGATTGTTTTGTTTTAACCTAGATTTGAATAATAAACCTAAGTATTCACTTGGTTAATTAATTAGGTTAAACAATCTAGTTTTCACAGGGATCTAAAAACGTACAGATGCTTTATCTGCCATGTAAAATAAAGAAAAAAATTAGTAGAAATTTCAACCCAAAAACCAAACTCATGAAAACAATGTCAGTATAAATATGGAGATTAACCCAAATACTAAAAAGAAAATCAATTCTAAACATAACAAAAGAATAAGATGGAAAGAAAATCTTAGGCACATATGAAAGCAAATAAAAAATTCGACATAAAAAATAAAATTCATTAATAAAAATAGAAACAAATATCCACATATGTTGAATTGAAATTTTATTAAAAATAACAATATAAAAAATTTGACATAAAATTTATTAATCAAAGAAGAAAGTTGAATCAGATTGCTTGCGGTTTTTTTTTTATTTTTTTATTACATTAGTCTCTCTTTAAAAAAAAAAAAAAAAAAAATCCTAAAGTGAAGTTAAGTTTAGGAGTTTAGGGTTTAGATGTGGTAATTGCTAAGGTTTTAAGGAGGGAAAAGAGATTCCTAACAGGAGTCCTCTTTTTTTTTTTCCTTAATCCTAACTTTTGTTTCTTGGTTACGTGAGTCTCTCTCTCTCTTTTTGAATTCTAAAGTGAAGTTAAGTTTAGGGTTTTGAGGTGTTAGTTGTTAGGACTTTAAGGAGGGGAGAGAAAGTCTTAACAGGAGTCTCTTTCTCTCTCTCTCTCTCTCTCTCTCTCTCTCTCTCTCTCTTTCTTAATCTAACATGAGTTTTTTTTTTTTTTTTTTTTTTGAGTCCTATTAGAATTTTTGTTTTTATTTATTTAAATAATGTTGATGTGTAAAATTGTGGAGATGTCAACTAAAAGTCAGAGGTTTCGATTTATATATGGATAATTCTACCGTACCTCCCTTTTTTTTAGGGTGGATGGTACCCACTAGTAAACAACCTACTATACTAGGTTACCAAAACAGTACTAACATCACATATGACTGTACTTTTGTCACATTTGGTGGTTCCTTTATTTTTTTTCACATTTGATGGTACCATCTTCACATTGTATAGTACCAATATCACAAGTGACTGTACTTTTGTCACATTCAATGGTTCCCTTATTTTTTTCTCATATTTGATGGTACTATCCTCATATTGTGCAGTACTAATATCACATGTGACTGTACTTTTATCACATTTGGTGGTTCCCTTATTTTTTCTAACATTTAATAGTATCATCCTCACATTGTGCAGTATCAACATTACATGTGAGGATAGTGATCCAAGTGTAGAGATCACTACATCTACTTGCTTGATTGCCTTCACCAAGCTTTCATGATGATATTTGTCTCCTTGTGAAACGATCACATGACTTTCAAGATCAATACACTAATCCAAAGTATTAAAAACGCACCCACGATGTGGAGAACTAGAGTTTGTACATACATGGAGAATTGTCACTCCAGAGCTCTTGAAGCTCTCAATGAGTTTAGACTTTTCAGGATTAGAAGCTGTGTTTTCTCTGACCAATGCAAAAGTAGGGTGCCCAGCCTTCGCACTTTCCTCCACTATGTATTTTCCAATGTATCAAGTCCCTCCAATTATCAAAATCTTGCTTTTTTGAGCCATTCAGAGATAATTTCAAACTAAATGGATTAATAGGGTTTAAGCGTAGAAGAGAGTTGGACTATCTTTGGGGTAGTTTTCAGTTTCAAACAAAGTCAGTTAGAGCTCCTTAAATACAATTACGTATACAGAAACGTCTTTGTTTGACTCCTTCAACTATTTTTTTAAGACAACGTTGATTCCATAATTCTATTAGTTAGGTTTTGTTATGATATTTCGTCATGCAATATGCAAGAGGGCTCATAGTCATAGGGGCTTCTTCTTTTCATTTGTTTATTACTTTTAGAACAACCCAATAGTCTACTTTTTGTTGGGAAAAATTTTATATAGCTGTGAATAAAATTTCAGCAAGCATAGGAGAAGTACAACCATACAAGAACACAAAGATTTACATGGAAATCATTTTTCCTTGAAGAGAAAAACCATAGGATAAACTCCGAATAATTTCACTATATTAAATAAAGATTACAACATTTAGAGATACAACTTGAGCAAAAAAAAAAAAAAATTTTCACTCGCTGCTCTTTTTCTTAGTGTGTATCTCTCACAATTTTCTCTTACTCTCTCTATTTTTCTCTTCTCTTTTGCTTGCTTGCTCACTCACTCACGCAGTTCTTCAAGACTGCACTTAGTCCTCACTTTCTCTGAGACTTCACTCTTCTTCACACTTCTCCAAATGGCCGAATGGCCTTACTTTATATTTCTTCATCCTTTTCCTCTTTTCTTCCTTCAACGTGTCTCACAAATTTAACATCACATCTTCATTTATGTGGCTTGACTTTTGTACATCACTTCATAAATGTTGCCGAAGTTTTGTACATCATTATTGAGAAAAAAATGAATCCAATTCTTCTCTTTTGGTCAAGCTACTCCAGCATAACCCATTTCACTTTGCTGACTTCTCAGCACTTGTCCAACAAGCTCATTTAATGAGCTAAGCAAAAGAGTGGGCTGGACATGTGGGTGTCGGCACCCAACAATTTTCCCCTCCAGCCCACTTAGGGAGGAGATTAAACTCAACTTTTCAGTTAGAATTTATGCCGATCAAGCTAACACAGACTCAACCTTTTTCATTATCTTCAGCAACACTGAGAAAATATCTTCAAAATTAATACCTTTCGTTCTCAAAGAATTATTTCACTTTGGATATCCTTAATTCAATTTTTTGGCTCTCCCTCATTAGAAGCACAAATATTCTCGAAACTAACTGCTTGATGTTCTTCAGTACACCTCCTTTCAAGAGGTTCAACAATCTCTAGTGGAGGATATTGCTCCCCTTGCTCAAGACCTTCACGATCTTTCACTTCATCATTCTTCCTAACATCATGATATTTTTCATCAAATATCTCTTCCTCATTTAAATCACTATCAAGTAGATAGAATTTTACTCTCTTGGCTGCAACACCATTACTATTAACTCTCAATTGTGGAGTTTACTCAAAAATTTTAACTACATTAAACTTCTTCTTACAAGCCCTCACATGAGTCCTGTATATACTGTAACAAGCACGTCCTCTTGCAACGACCAATCCTTTAGAAAGTTTCCATCTTCCATTGCTAAGATGGTTACTATAACCCGCTCGATCCATAGTCAGTGTAGAAAACACATTCATCCTTAAATCTGGAACATGTCGCACATCCTTTAACATCAACGTGCAACCAACATTGGTATTGATTCACACATCTCCAATTCCCACAATTTTTGAATAACTGGAGTTATCCATCTTCACAACACCAAAGTCACCTGCTTTGTATGTGGTGAACAACCCTTTTGTGGGGATAACATGGTGGGAGACTGCTGAATCAACAACCCACTTAACACTATTCTTAGCAATATGCTCACACTTTTGCTCTTTAAAAGAGAGCATCAAAACATCCTCATCAAACACAACTGCTGCAATATTCTTCTCATTATCATTCTTTTCATCTTTGTCTTCAGTTTGTTCTTTATTCCAATGCCATCAATTTCTTTTTATGTGACCCTTTTTTCCACAATGGAAACATTCTCTCATCTCTTTAAATTGAGATCTACCTTTTGACTGTGACCTGTCATTGGATTTGGCCCGATCATCAAGCCCTCTGCTTCTATTTCTGCCCTTGTTCTCCATAATAAGAGCTTGATCTTGTGCATTGTTTGTACCAGCATCTCTTCTGCAAACCTCCTCGAATATCATCATATTTGAGTTTGCTCTTCCCTGCAAAATTGCTCACTGCCATTCTCATGGCCTCCCAACTGTTTGGTAAAGAAGTCAAAACAATTAATGCAAGGATCTCATCATCAAAATCAATCTCCACAGAGGACAATTGATTTGTGATGGTGTTAAACTCATTCAGGTGCTGAGCCACAGGAGTACCTTCCACCATCTTTAGATTAAACAACTTCTTCATCAGATGCACCTTGTTGTTAGCTGAAGGCTTTTCATGCATGCTAGACAAAGCCTTCATAAGATCCACTGTGGTCTTTTCCTTCACAGTGTTATGTGCAACTGATCATGTCAAAGTTAATCGTATAACTCCTAGCACCTGTCTATCAAGAAGACTCCATTCTTCTTCTTCCATACTATCTGGTTTCTTCCCCAAAAGAGGAAGATGTAATTTCTTCCCATACAGATAATCTTCGATCTGCATCTTCCAATAGCCAAAGTCTGTGCCATCAAACTTCTCAATTCCTGATGTCTTTCCTTCTTCTACGACCATTGCTCTCAATCAAACTTACGCTCTGATACCACTTGTTGGGAAAAATTCTATATAACTGTGAATAAATTTCAGCAAGCACAGTAGAAGCACAACTACACAAGAATATAAAAATTTACGTGGAAACCCTTTCTCCTTGAAGGGAAAAACCATGGGACAAACCACAGGACAAACTTCGAATAATTTCACTATATTAAATAGAGATTACAACACTTAGAGATACAACTTGAGCAAAAAAAAGAAAAAAAAAAACCTCTCTTTTTCTTTTCACTCTTGCTCTCTCTCTTACACAGACGCTGGTCCGAGATCACGCCGCTGAGATCGTTGCCCATGACCCACCCATGACCGATCTCTCTCTTTCTCGATCTACTTGTCCCTTTCCCTCAATTTTTGATCACTCTCTCTTCCTCCCTCTTTCAGTTTGACCGAATTTTTTGAGTTTAATGAATGATTTTGTTTTGATTTTTGTTTTTTTTAAGTTTATATATTGAAATTTTCTATTATAAATTTTTTTTGGATGCTAAGAAAATGGCTGAGAAAATGTGAGAAACTAGTAGAAAAATAGCATTTTCAGAATGTAACCAAACACATGAAAACATTTTCTAAAACAATTTTCATAATGCAGCCAAACACTTGAAAATATTTTCCTTTCTCCAAAACATTTTCACTTGAAAATATTTTATACCCGGAAAAATTTTTACATTCAACCAAACACAGCCTTACTCTTTCTATTTTTCTCTTCTGCTCACTCATTTACGCAGTTCTTCAAGACTGCACTTAGTCCTCGCTTTCTCTGGGAGTTCACTCTTCTTCACACTTCTCCAAATGGCCGAATGGCCTTACTTTTTATTTCTTCATCCTTTTCCTCTTTTCTTCCTTCAACGTGTCTTACAAGTTTAACATCACATCTTCATTTATGTGGCTTGACTTTTGTACATCACTTAATAAATGTTGCTAGACTTTTGTACATCATTATAGAGAAAAAGGTGAATCCAATTCTTCTCTTTAGGTCAAGCTACTCCATCAAAACCCATTTCACTTTGCTGACTTCTCAGCACTTGTCCAACAAGCTTATCTAATGAGCTAAGCAAAAGAGTGGGCTGGACATGTGGGTGTCGGAACCCAACACTTTTAATTAACAAAATGACGTAATTAAGGATTTACAATATAACGTATGTGCTGATCTCCAACCGTTCCCCCTCTTCATTTTTATTTATTTTAAAATTTTTTATGAATCACGAAAAAGGGTTTCATTCCATTAAAATTTGGGAAAATTTTGTTACACGTAGTTGTTACAAACATTAACGCACATTAGAAAAAATAACTAAAATCAAGTCACAGTTAAAATTTTTTTTTTTGAGTGTGTGTAAGAGCATGTGCGGAATAAACATTGCTCTTAAATTTTTATATAAAATCATTTTGAAGATATCATACAATACAATTTTTGATCTCATCTAGCCACATTTTAAAATTGTAATAGTGTTGAATATGGCCAGCTATGGGCTCTTGTATATTGTTTAGCTTATAAATTATTGTGAACCTATTTTGATATTTTAAAGGTAAAAATGCAAAACTGACCCTCTAACTTTCAGTGTTTTTCATTTCAGTTCTCTAACTTTCAGTTTTGTCATTTCAGTCCTTTAACTTTCAATTTTTGTCAATGTAGAACTCCGTTAAAACTCAGTTAGGAGTTGCCGTTAAATGAGTCAAAACGCAGTCGTTTTGGCTTTTTTTTTTAATAAAAAATTTCTGATTAAAAAAAAAAGTTAAGGGGAACAACAAAGAAACCGATTCAGAACTCCATCACCGAACTCCATCAGAACTCCATCATCGAACTCCAGTGACAGTGCATAATATTAGGAAAAAAAAGAAGAAGAAAAAGACAGATCAAGCTTTCTTTTAAACAAAAGCACGGACAAAATGGGCAAATGCCCTTTTCATGCAAAATAATCATGCGTTTGCCCTCCTTCTGAAACTAAGTAGGGAACTGCCCTTGTTTTATAACTCGATAATAGGAAAGTCGAGTTATAATAAAGAACTCGATAGTAGTATCATCGAGTTAGCTGCAGGTTCGTGCCACGCTGGCGCACCAGACGTGGGTTTTCCCCAATAAAAAAATGAGTGTGCAGTGATTCATAACTCGGGAACCAGAAGAGCGAGTTTTGTTAAGCAGTTTGAATCAATAGCACCTTAACGTCTCACAACCCCTATTCACTCACTCACTCTCTCCCTGTACACTCTCTTTCCCTCGCTCTCTGTCATCACTCTCTCCCTCGCTCGCTCTGCGATCAGGCTTCCCGACTCTTCCTCACTCTCCCTATCCAGTCTCCCTCAGTCGTCGTTCCTTGCCGTCGTCGTTCCTTGCCGTCGTAGTTTCTTCCCGCCGCCGTTGATGACAGGTACTGTCCTCTCCTCTGATATCTTTTCTGTGTGATTTTCTAATTAATGAGAAATTTGTTGTCTTTTAACATGCTGCAATGATTATTTTCTCATTACCGAGTTTAAATGTGGTTGGGGTTTTGACGGGGGGTTTTGGCAAATGGAGTGGTGGTGTTTCAGTGATGTCTCTGGGTTTGTGTAAAATGTGCCTTATCTAGGCATGATTTTGTTTTGTTATAGTTGTTGTAAATGGTGTCAAACTAATTACGTTTGAGTTTAAATTGTTGTTGTAAACGGTGTAAAATGTGTCTGAACCTGAACCCATCTCGTAAAGGTTGGTTTGGACAAAGATTGGTTCTATTGGTTGCGTGTTAAGAAAAAAATGATGAAAATGATGAGACTGGTTGTTTGAAGCAGTCTTCTGTAAATCCAAGCAGTCTTCTGTATATACATAAATCTATGAAATACAATACACATTCACATGAAACAGAAATAAGTCCAGTTAAAAACTAGTAAGAGGGATGAAATAGTAGTGTTTAGTACAGCAACAAACAAATTAAGTTCTTTCATATCCCTTAAAAGTTTTAGTACAAAATGTTAAGTAACTTTACTAAAAAAAAATTCATTCGCTGTTACCCTCAGCGTATGTGTGGAAATGTATGGGTGGAGAAGCTGATATAGCAAGCATAGAAGTTATTTTGCTTGCAATACAACTCCTCTTTGTTTAAAATTGACCATATGGAGGGGGAGAGGGATAATTGAACATTCAATGGTCCAAAAGTACCCTTTGGTGAATTTTAGATTCTTGTTTGAACCTTGAAGTATTATAATATTGTGTACTCTAATTTTTTATTTAAAGAAGTTGGGGAGTGGCTGCTTTTTAAGGTTTTTCTAAATCAATTTGGTACTCTTCTATAGGAGCACAAATATGTGAACGTTTTTTGGCCCCCTTTTATTTTGAGCTGGCTGGCTACTATAGATTAAGAACTTTAAAATCTTTGTGTAAATGAAAATGGGTGCTTCTATTGTGGATATTTCAGGCTCCATTTGTGCGGTTCTAACTCATTACTCAAATATGATATAGATATCAATGAAAGCCGTTGGCACATTTTTTACCCCTGAATGTTTGAATGTTATCTTGTCACTTGAAATATTCTTTTGATTTCACATTTATGGATTTTGTTTCTTGGCAGTTTTTTTAAGGCACATATGGGCTGACTGAGTCATGGTATGCTTGCATATCTAGTGGTAGAAATGTAGAATAATTAGTATAGGTTTCTAGATATTAAGTTGAGAACTCGAGCCCAAATGACCTGTAGCTGTAGGGATCTTAGTGGTCCATCGTAAACGGGCAATTGCGTAGGACATAAAACGGGGAGCTGTTAAGGATGACCTTATAGAGAGTGTTACTTTGTTGAAAAGACCAAGTTTGATTGAACAGGTTTGAGAATAAAATTCCTAAACATTGAGTTGTTGCAATTTATATTTACTATGTGACTGCACTGGTCTTAAGCCATAGAGTTGACTTTAAATGTCCTTGGGGGAAGATCACATATTGTGTGTCGCATGGTTAAATTTAATGTCTTCCCTCCATATGCAGCTCCTAATAATTGTAATTGATATTTGCGTTGTTAAAATCAATTTCAAATTTCAAAGACATCATACACCAAAAAGAACTCTCACATGTGAATATTGCTTAGACGTTGAACATGCAGGTATCAATCAAGTTTGTAGCACATTAATTAGTCATTTGTTTGTTTGTTTACTTCAATTACAGATAATAGGAAAACAAAAAGTGTTTGCATGTAAAATTATGGCAAGTTCCTATTTATTTAAGCTTCAATTTTATTTTATATTAATTGTGGTTTACTTGTTAGATAATTGCTAATAATCTATTTGCTGCCATGTCAGATATGCAGGCAGTAGATAGAGTGCAGCCTGGACCCGACGATCTTACCCAGTTGACCCGGCAGCCGAATCATCGGTCAACTCCACTTTGGAGCCATGCCGCCGACGAGGTTTGTAGTTGTATTATTATTATATGTCTGTTTCATAATTACCTCGTGCATTACCTAACATAATACTCGTCCCTGTGCAGGATGTGCCTGGCATGCTAAAGGTTCGACGCCGTAAATGTGTATTGCCGCAGGGTGGGCTAGACCCACGTATCATGCAATGCATAGATGTAGCAGGTTTGACTGGTTTATTCAAGGTTCCTGATATGGAGGTCGACCACGCCTTGATCACGGCCTTGGTTGAGCGGTGGCGTCCGGAGACACACACGTTCCACTTTCCCCATGGAGAAATGGGTATCACCTTGCAAGATATTGAGGTGATGCTGGGGATTCCAGTGGATGGGTTGCCTGTTACTGGGAGTACAGCCAAGAAATGGAACGTGCTGTGCCGAGAGTTGTTGGGCCATGAACCTCCGCCCGTGATACCGAACTCAAACAAGTCTACCCTTACTGGGGCAAGGATAAAATACATCTGGCTTGATCAACAGTTTCCCGCTCCCCCAGCTGCGGATGCCGGCGACGAAGTCATACAACAACATGCCCGCTACCACATACTTGTACGGATGGGGGCCCTGTTGTTCATGGACAAGTCTGCGGATCGGGTGTCACTGTTGCCTTTGCAGTTGCTCAACCCAATCAGCAATGCGAGACGGTATAGTTGGGGCAGTGCAGCATTGGCCTGGCTCTATAGGCAACTTTGTAGTGCATCGAAGAAGGAAGCGATGCAGATTGGAGGAGCACTCTTGTTGGTGCAGCTATGGGCCTATTCAAGGTTCCCACGACTATGCCCTATTGTGAGGCCGCCTCTACCTCCAGTGCACTCAGGGCCCCTTGCCATTAGGTACGTTCATTGAGTTCTTGTAATTGAAGCTAAGTGTCTCTTAGGAATAATCATTTACGTGTAATAGTATATTACATTTGACTTGTCTCTTTGATAGAATTGAAAATATGTGAAACTAACAAACAAAAATAAACTATGTGAAATATAAAGCAAAGTTTGTTAAATGACCAGTTCAGTAATGAGCATTGGTTGACACCCCATGTTTGGTAGGTGGAGCGGGCCAAAATGCACCGCAGAGCATGCCACACACGTCCTTGCTGCGTACCGGACGTCGCTGGCTACACTACGGGCAGAGGAGGTACCCGGTTAATTTACGTCCTCAATTTGATTGCTCTATTTTCGTTTCCCTCAAGTATGTTTCCAAGTTTTTATTTTTATTTTAGTTTGAATTCTTGGATTGTTGTAGGAATGAGTTGATTTCAGAATATTGGTTCCATCCCATCATTTTGTTTGATACTAGGATTTTCATCCGATCATTTAACTCAATTGGAATGTCCATTGTGAAGTACATCACATGGAACTTCCATTCGCAGCACCTACATGAATACGAGCAACCATAAACTCAAAAATTCTAAACTGTTAAATCAAAGGCTTCAATTCTTTTATTTTAACCTAGTATAAACAAATATTTTATAATCTAACAATTTTAAAACCTTATATTTGGAGACTTCTTATTATCAAATGTAGGGGTGTACATGTGCATGGGGCGAATTGGTTTGGGTTGAACGGTTTTTTCCAACTCAACCTAAGAATGTCGGGTTGAGAAATTCCTAACTCATTACATGTGTAAAAACCAACGCAACCTGACTCACGTGAGTCAGGTTAAGTTGGGCTGGATCAATGGGATATATTTAAATTTAGTCATATATATATTAAGTAGAATTTGGCTATATCCTTTATTATGTACAGAAACGTTTGTGATTTACACCCAAGAAAGAAAGAAGAAATTGTCCCTTTCCAAGATGTTTGAACTGAATTAGTAACTTACCTATGTATATGTCTTTCAAAAAAGCATGTGCAATATGTGCAAACGATTGAGCATGAAGTCTTGCTTTAGTGCAAGACAAAGTGACTTCAAACCTGTGTTGCAACTAAAAAGAACAACTCCATCAATTCTTACAAATGTCATTAATCTGATGCAATGAAGAGAATGCACACATATTGTTCATATGTAATTGGTTATAATTCAATGAGAAATTAATTTACCTAAGAGTATACCAAAGATAATCATATTTGTCTTTGGTTGTATTTGTGTGCTCAAGTAATTCATTTGATTTTAATGATGCATCTTCGAAATTCACGATGACATCCCTCCATGCTTCCCAGCTACTAGTTGAAACAAAATGTTGTGTTTATTTACTGATTCTAGCATTATACACCATTTTAACCTATTTAGATTGCATAAAATAGAACTTTTAGCCTGCCATCAAAAGAGGAGAAAAAAGTCCAACCAAAAAAAAAATATATCTGAGTTTATATAAGCAGAATGATTGTAAACTTAGAAGATATCAATTATTGTTGCAACACTCAAACAATATATGCTAGAAATTTTATTTTAAAATTTTAAATTAAGCTTGTGCAGTTTGTAATTAAATAATAAAATGTTATGACCTTAAAAACCATAGTTATTGCTCTGCCTAATAAGTAGACAGAGAAAACATAAAGACTTTTGACACATTACCTCTTGTTGTTGACCTAACTGAAAAGTTGTGGAGCACAATTTAATTGCAGCATGCAACTCCTTAAGTTGTCCCCTACTTGATGGGCCTTAATAGTCGTACAATTAGTAAAAGTTGTGGATTATTAATTACTACTTTATTCATATAATTTTAGAAGCATGCAACATATGCTACTCACCATATTGATTAAGAGGAGCATAATAAGCTGTGATTTACACTGCAAAGCTTGTTCCACATAATTTGTTGCACCAAGGTACTAAGATAAGACATGATTAGTTTCAGATAAATATTAAATGCGCAGTAATTTCGAACTCTAAACTTTATAAGAAAATATATTTAGATAGAAATATGATAACAGTATTTGATGAGGATTATACCATGTCATAGTTTACATAGCTATTAATAGTCATTTTGTTCTCAGTCATTGAAACATTGTTAATGACTAATGCAATTAATCCAGTACAAGTTTTCAATGTTATGCATATGAACAAGGTTCTGAGAATGGAATGTGGACATCGGTCAAGCTAGATCTTTTACTATTTTCTACAGACGAATGCTATTTATTGTTTTAATTGCTTGTTGACTTCATTCTATCAAAAATATTTTTATCCCAATGTTGCTGTTCCTTTGCTATCTGCCTAATAATCCCTAAAGATTTTGTGTACGAATAGAATCAATAAACTCCATGCTTTCCATTTTACATATCACAAACATAATCTTTAATTAGTATGATGTCTCACTATCACAAACATAATCCACTTATGCAGATTGTATGGGAGCCGTACACGCATACGTTGGGATCCCTGCCTGCGTATTGCATTGCCGGGCAGCATATTTGGAGGGCCGAGGTGCCGTTGATATACTTCTGGATAGTGGAGGGGCATCATCCCGAGCGGGTCCTCCGTCAGTTTGGGATGAAGCAACCAGTTCCATCTGTTGTGGATACGTCGGTTGACCTTCACAAGATATCCCTCCAGGGTAAATGGGAGAAGGATTGGGAGGTAGAACATGCTATCTTCATTCAGCAATGGGCCAACCGAGTGACTGAAGTTCGCGGGGCCCCTCTCTTGGACGGTGATGATACATACCTCGTTGAGTACATGACGTGGTACAATCGCAACACAAGGCGGTACATAACACCAGAGTCTGCGTACTGGGAACTCATGGTGAGGCAACAATTCCTATTTTATGTATGAAACCATTGTTCGATTAAATATCTTCAACAGCTTTATCATGCATGCAGAACTCCACAATTATTATTGTTGTTACATCTCTATGAGTTTATCTTTCATTATGTTTTTAAGCTACTGCATGATTTTAGTTGTTCATAAATAACTGAATTTGCCTTCATCCAATTTGTTTGCATGAGGAATGGTTAATTGGCAATGACCAATGATGACCACACCTTTGTTCATATAATTACATTCAAATTTTACAAAGGGTGGGTTGGGTTATTCTTTTATTTTTATTTTTATTTTTTGTTTTTGGTTGGCTTGTAATTTCAAACGGACGGTGCAACTCTTTTTAGTATTGATAAATTCACATTTCATGATAGTTCACTGTCACACTAGATAGCCTTACCTCTAGGACTGAAAGCTAATTACATATTCCTTGATAGATATTACCTCTAGGACTGGTAAGTCCTTTACTAAACTGTTGGTAGAATTCAATTTCCAACATCTTAAAGGTCATCTCAATTATTGCAAGTATGCAGCACGGATATGTTATTCACCACTAGATTCAAGTATGATATATGTTGTAACTGATGGTACTTCCCTTAATGTTGGGCAATTTCAGCTCGTGTTTGATATTTTCAATTGTCATCCATTCGGACGTGTACCTTAGGAAATAATAACTTCATAGTATGTGTCATAATTGCAGTATGATCTTAATGGAGTTGTAACTTCAAAATATGTGTCCTGATTGCAGTATGCTATTAATGGAGTTGTAACTCTAGTGAAGCCTAGATACACAAATGATAAAAGATATTTTCACTTGTGCTAAGATTGAACTTATGTACAACCAACCAACCATACGTGTTTTTCGGAGGTATTATCTCAAAGTTTAGATTGCATACCCATAAACATAACAGGAAACAGAACATTTGTGACTGCTGGGGTGGAACTATAAATTTCTGCACAGGGGGTCCAACCCCTATTTTTATATGCAATCTTTTTAAATATGTTTAATAGTTATAACTAATATAAGGAGTTCATTAGCTATGTTTACTACTTTTTAATAGATTTATCCAACTTTTGCAGCATACCTATGTTTTTTGCTTTTATGACGCCGCCCTTGTTTTGTAGGTTCGGACAATGATTAGGTCTATACGGAGGTGCGACGAAGGTTCTGACATGCACAATGACCTTACATATACACTACAGCTTGTGGAGGAGCTGGGCCGACTTAAATTGGCGGATGCGCTTGCAGAAGCAGTTCACATTGGTACACAGGGCCCGGTTCGTGGCGGGCAAAGTGGTGGGTCTCGTGGGGGTGGACGTCGTGGGGGTGGCCGAGCTGGTCGCGGCCGTACGACTGAGCCGGATCCCATCTACGAGGAAGGGGATGACTTGGGTGCAGAAGAGGCATGGCTTGGCACTGATTGGGTACTGTCTGACGATGGCGGCAGGACACCACGATGCACATCTAGCAATGGTGCTGGGCCATCCCACAGCGCTGGTCATGAGGGCACTGTTCCACCCCAGCCTACGTCCCATGGTGCTAGCACAGAGTATGCGGACCCTCCCCGTATGTTGCCTGCAGTTTTCAGCGGATCTGCCCATGATGGTGGATGCATATTTGTCCCCACACCAGGCATGCCCACCCCACCTCTAGTGCATGTGGACCCCACCATGTCAGCTTCATCTGCAACCCCCCACGAAGATGCTGTACAGATTGAGCAGATACCGGCCTAGGATATTGAGCCTGTACAGATTGAGCAGATCCCGGCTGAGGACATTGCGCCGGTGGAGGGTTTGCGGAGATCACGGCGCCCTCCTGCGCATGCTCCCGGTTGCGGGACCGGCGATGGTATGTACTTCGTCTACACTTCCCATCTTCTTCCCTACTTATACTGCGCATTTGATTGATTATGTTAATTTAATTATGATGTTCTGTCTAATGAAACAGGTAAGATTAGACCTGTTAGGGCATATGGGCGGAAACGAAAAGATCATTAAATGCCTATTGAACTCAATGCTTATACTTCCGGCCTCTAGGTGATTGGATATTTTCATTTCTGTTTTCTTATAAAGTTGTATCTCTTTTTTTGAGCGAATATATGGTGGAAACGAAATGGCCATCGAGCCTGATTGTCCCTGTGTGCTTATTCTTCATGTGTATAGGTGGCTGTGCATCTTGGTGGCTGTGCATCTTTTTGTGGATCATTGCTTGGTGGCTGTGCATCTTGGTACTGGCTTATTTAGTGTGTTTGTTGTCAACAAATTGTTACATAAGGTGTATTGCATTTACTGATGTATTAGGAAGTTTTTCTGGGCTTGGAATTTGTATTGCAAATGGACAAATGCCTCGATTGGTATTGATTTGAAGCCAAACTTTGTTGTATTCTGATAGGTTCTTAGCTGGAGTGCCGAACTTGTTTGTAAGAGAGATTTTAAGTGGCATTGGGTTTTTTTGTCTTTTTTTTTTTTTTTTTTTTTTTTTTTTTTTTTTTTCTTTTGAGAAACAAATGTGCGGCTTTGGTGATAAGCAAGAAGAAGTAAGTTGATACTTTTCGGGGTCGAGTTTGATGAGTTTATGCGGACCAATGGCACAACCAAGTCCTTTGTAGCACAACAAGAATCTGAGTCTCTACAATGCTTGGCACCATGACTATAAGAGCTTTTGCGGAGGAAGACCGATTCTTTTAAAAGAATCTTGAACTACTTGTTAGAAATGCCAGTCCTTTTTCCACAGTTTTGCAGCAAATGAGTGGTTGATCAACAGATTAGAAACAGTTAGTGCAATTGTTATTGCATCTTCAGCACTCTGCATGGTCATGGCTTCCTCCCGGATTTGTTAGCTCTGGTGAGTTTTACGTTGAAGAGTTATTTTTTCAATCTTTAACGAATTACAGTTCTTCTATAGATGCTTCAATACTTCTGGAGATGGTTTTTTAAACATGCTTGTGGAGTTATATTGAGCTGTAAAACATGCGTATTAGATTCTTCATAACAATTTCTCCTTTAATTGCATGATTTATTGGAATGGCACTTTCTTATGGAGTTGATTTGTCCAAACGCTAAATCAATACATGCACATACCGTGTGAGGCCCCCGAAGTAATGGATGGGAATTTGAAAGTGATGATAAACTCTTGGTAAGTGACTACAACCAATGCTCTTTTGAATTTGGGTCTGCATAATTGTATAACTGTCCGTATACTAGAAGTATCAATGTACACCTTTGCATTCACAAATGGGTCACTTCTTTTTGGCAAATCTGGAAATTTCCTGTCAACAATGATTGATAACTCAAGTCCTTGTTTAATGTATATATGTCACTAACAGAAATCTATATGTTGAAACTGTGGTTCTATTAATGGACTGGATAGGGTGTGTACATGCATGATTGTACCGTCGCAGCTACTTTGTTTATCCTGGCATTTGCTATGCCAATAGTCATTTGGCCTTGATGTGGGTGGATCCCATCTAACAAAATCTACCAGGGTGAGATGCATGATAACTTAGATATATGGGCTTGCCCATGTCACACAGCTGTCTAACTGGATATTCTGTCCATAACTGAGATTCCATCCTTTTCTTTAAAAACTAAAACAAGTAAATAGGAGTATTAAAAGGTAGGATTTTTGTGCTATGGGTAGTGCCCTCTAAGTGTATAGGAGTATTACAATTATCTTCTCTTCGGAATTTATATCATACTTCATCGTTATTTTTCTGTAATATTACTTCAGTTATCAACATACAAGGCACAATAAGTGTTAACGTCCACTGTAATTTATCTAAAGCATTTGGAACATGGGGCATTATGAGTATTGTATACGATGAGTATTTTAAGTTAAGAAAGCCTCATTGGAGTTAATCGTAGGCTGTTGCACTGCTTTTAAAACTCTGTAAGTTATGCATAGTTCCACAAGTATAATTGTTTGCTTTGTGATATTATTAATTGGGTGGTGTTTGTATTTTTGATACGAATGTTTGATGGTATATTAATTCGCGCAGTCTACATAATAGTATAGCCAGAAGGTTGGAGATTTTGGCTCACCCCATTGAGTAACAAACTCAATTATCATAGTAAGAGTCTTTGTTCTTACTTTCATTATAAACTTGAGACATTTCCCCGTCTATAAGTAGTAATCTATTCTGTTGGGGCTTGCAGGTTCGAGGGTTTTTACAAGGGCACATTCGGTTAAGGGCACAAAACATGTATTGTTGGCAGAACTGGCAGTGGGAAGACCACTCTCGTAGGTGCTTAATTTCGTCTAGTGGTCCCAGCTGGAGGGAAGATATAGTAATGTATGTATTGAAACTTGTAGTACTCCACTATGCAGTTGTAGTTGTTAAACTTGAAGAATACGATCAACATGTGCTTTGTAATTGTGCTGCCATTGAATTCATAGATTGAATCTTTGTTGGGAACTTCAGTGGAGAGCATGCAAAGATGGGACTCCCATTGGTTTCTCCCAATGGGAGTCACCAGCAAACAGTGGACGCTTGTGTATAAATTTTTCCAACATCAATTTTGCATCATACACTTATCCATGTAATGTTAACTTTTCAAGTAATTTTGAATTTTTAGGTGTAACTTTTTCTTTAATTTTGAATAATATTACAAGTTGCATCATACTTTTTGGGTTTTATTTACTGTGTTTGGGATTGAAGAATCTTTATATCTTGATGTGTTATTTGATTTTTTAGTTGGTTGGTGTCAATCTTTATTCATGGTTATTTTGTTTTTGGACTTTCTATCTTCTACGTATGAAATTTTTATGATGTCTTACTAGATGACCAATTCCATGTATGACCAATTGCAAGTATTTCGTTATGGACTTTAACTCAATTTTCCAGATTTGACATAAATTTTTCTGATGTAGGACGATTTTTGATGTATGACCAATTCCAATCTTATCTTTTTCAATGCTGATCGTGTTTCCTTTGATTGGTATGGATTGCAGTGAATCCTCCCAGTGGATTTTCAAAATCATTCATCCAGCTAATTTGCAAGTTATTATTGTTTTTAATGTCATGTACATTCATTACTCGTGACTCATTGTGTATAGGCTGATCTTGTATTTTGTAAATACAGAATGATGGACTGAAGTGAACCAAATATATCTCATACGAGCAATGCTGACCATTAGTTACGAATTACGATCAAATAGAGGGAATATAATGTAGTAGACCGAATAGGACCAAAGTGGACCGAATAAGACCAAAGTACATATAATGAACCGAATAAGACCAAAGTACATATAATGGACCGAATAAGACCAAAGTAGTGCTAAAACAAAAATAATAAGGTTACTTTCCCATATACACATATCTGGTAGGTAAACAGCTGAAAAACGATAACATTTCTAGTTAAACCATACACACGAACCTAGTTACTTGCAAGTATACATATCTTAATGAATACAACAACATGAAGATATACTTTTGCATTCATTTACCCATACGTTGTCCCATAGGTGCATCAACTTCATCATCCCCCACAACATGAGCCACCACTTCATTCAACATGTTCGCATTCAAAGTTGCAATCCTTCTTGCATGGTCACGCTCCTCAATGGCAACTTCCAACTGATACCTTAATATGGAGTTCCTAATGTCTCCACTGCCGTAGTTAGTTCCTTCGCTTGGAAAAGTGCTAGTTGGAGCTGAGGTTGATATGTTTGGAGTTGTCGACGATGCGGATGCACCACCATGTTCGTCCATACCATTACAATGCAAATACTCCATGTATGCGGCTTCTGCTTCCCTTCGATCTTTATATGATTTGTGATTGGCATTTGGGAATTTATGAACTTGTTTGCTTGCATCTACCCAACTGTTGTATATGCCTGGAACACGGCCATTAAACACAACATAAGTACGTCCCATCCCGGTCTACAAACACGAAATGGTGGAACTCCTTGCGTATTTGAGCTGCTGGATGCACCTTCTTACTAGTGGAGTCAATCTAGCATTATGTAGCGGAAATGCAAACAGAAACTCGATTTCTCAGAAATCGAGTTACAGCATTGAGGGTTGCAAGTAACTCGATTTCTGAACTACCGAGTTTCTGTGCTCGTCACGTCAATACGTTGCGTCAACAGTAACTCGATACTACTGAAGTCGAGTTTTATTAAAAATCGATATCCTAGATATCGAGTTATGATTCACCCAACCCCGCGTATCAGAATCCATGCACGTGTCTGCCTCTTTTAGTGCTGGGTTACATTCAGTGTGTGGGTTTCTGAAAAAGAAAGCCTGTAAGCCTGTAAGTTCATTACCTCTTCTACTTGTACCCTCACCAAGCGTGCCATAGCTGTGGTCCCCTTCTTCTCATCAATACTTATCTCTCCTGACAGGTATATCTTAACTTACTTACATAATTTTGTAATTACATTTGGATTGGCACTTTAGCATAAATGTGATGACTTTCTTACTATGGTTCTGACACTGTGTCTGTGTATATATATATACACCAATAGGTTGGGAGATGTATCTATATATAGACAAACTTACATACCCATATATGATCACATGTATGTGTGTGTTTAGGGTGTATATATATACACACACATAATGTCGGATATATATATATATGTGTGTGTGTGTGTATGATTATTTATATATATATATATATGTGTGTGTGTGTGTGTGTGTGTATATATATATATGATTATTTATATATATATAGACACACACACATGTAAGCATAGTTTATATATAATATATGGCCTTAGACCACACAGTAACCACCCATTTTTGAAACAATTTGTTAGGAATTTAAAAAAAAGGTCAATATACTGAAAATAAGTAGAACAATTTTCCCAAAAATGAATGACAAATTGTGTTATCCTGTTTGTGTCTGTGTGTGTGTGTGTGTGATATTGACATTGTATACATATTCTTCCTCCATGTGTATAGATCTAGTAATGGATGTATGGATAATTGGGAACATATATATAAACAAACTTTCATTGTCAATTGAATTTCTATGATGATATATGCATTTATTCATAGGTATCAACAATGATGTAACAAGTAATAAGAGGTTTAAATTGTATGGTTCTTTCAATTCTGAAAGGCTTAAGTGTGTGGGTTCTGAAAAAGAAAGCCTGTGAGGTGAACAGCTTCTGCTGACCATATTGCATCATACACTTATACTTCGTTGTGAAACATCTCCCCTAAAAGGCCAATGATTGTGTACAAACGAATCAAGTTTGTTAGGAATACTTAGGATATCATTATAGTGCGTTTGTAAACGTTTAATTGTCACTAACATAACCCTATATCTTCTGCATGATAACTACAATTAATTGTCCTTCTCCAGATCTACCATGGGTCGTCATTGCTTCTATGTTTACTATGATGGGGAGCAGTATTTCCACGACTTGCATGGGTTGTCCTATAGAGGCGAGTCAGTGAAGAAGAAGTTCATTGAGTTGAAATGCGGAACACACTTGAGAAAAATGCATCGGAAGATAATGGAATCTCTAGGGTTGGACAGCTCGTCACATAAGATATCCATCGTGTACCGTGCCCCCCAGATACTTGTGAGTACTCAGGTTGTCTACAACTCAAATCCGTTGGGTTGCGATGCTGACGTGGACATGATGTGGACAGTGATTAAGCGGACCCCCCAATTCATAGCGTCTGATTTGTATGTAATTGTTGAGGCTGTTGGGTTCCAAGCTGGTGTAAGTTCTCAACATGGCAGTGGGGTGGAAGCGCCACACTCATCGCCGCTTGACATGCAGCCTTCCTTTGCCGATGTCACGCCGTTGCCTTACGGTAATCAACCATGCAGTGCAGCTAATGATGTTGACGAATCGGAAGTGTTGGGCGCCACCCATACACGATCCGTTGGAGGGTCTAGTCACACGCATGAACATACACAAGTTCATTTGGATGGGGGAATTGAAATTGATGCCAGCCAAGATGTGTACGAAGAGTTCATTGATACTGATGGAGCAGTGGACGACGCAGAGGTCAATGTACCACTTAACGAAAACAACGAGGATGATTGCCCTAATACAGTTCCTATCCCAGAATGGTTCACATCAAACACATGGGACAATATTAAGGACCCATCACCTGCATTGGGTACAGGGCATCTTACAAGTTGGCATAAAGGTGACCACCTGGCCATCGGGATGCTATTCAAGAATAAAGCCTCTGTTCAGTATGTGTTGACCCTCTACTCTGTGGAGCATAATAAGCAATATAGGGTCATAAAGTCTGACACCAATAGGCTAGTAGTGCGGTGCATACATGAGGTATGTATGTGGTCAATTCGGGCCATTTGCAGCAAGAAGCACGGGTTGTGGCAGATCAGTAAATGTCCGGCTCCCCACAGTTGCTCATCCCTCCAGGTACCGACTGATGGGCGGATGATGGATTCAAAGTTCATCTCCATTGCACTTGAGAAGTATGTACGGGAGGACCTAACCCGAAAGGTAAGGGACTTGCGTAGTATGTTGCATGCAAGGCACGGGCATGATGTAACTATGTACAAGGTTTGGGAAGCCAAACAGAAGGCAGTTGCGCATATTTATGGGGATTTTGACGAGTCCTATGCGGAATTGCCACGGTTTCTAGCGGCATTGTCCGATGCAGATCCGGACACTGTAACCACGTTAAAGTGTGACCCTCGTGTCCCGGGAACTTGTATATTCAACTCCGCGTTTTGGGCTTTCGGTCCGTGTATTAGAGGGTTCAGGCATTGCAGGCCAGTGATAAGCATAGATGCAACGCACCTTTATGGCAAGTACAAAGGAAAGCTGTTGATAGCAATGGCAACTGATGGTAACAACGAGGTTTATCCACTCGCGTTTGCCGTTGTCGAAAGTGAGAGCACGGAGACATGGGGATGGTTCTTGGCATGCCTGCTGACCTATGTTACGGACCGGACCAATTTATGTATAATCTCCGACAGGCATCGTGGGATACAATCATGCTTTGATGACACCACTAGGGGCTACTTGCAACCGCCCTTAACCCATCACCGGTATTGCCTCCGCCATTTAGTAAGCAATGTGAACACAAACTTCAATAGTGTGCCGTTGAAGAACTTGGTATGGAAGGCAGCAACTGCAAATCAAGTTAGGAAGTTTGAAAACACCATGGATTGCATCAAGAATGTCAACCCGGATGCGTACGACTATCTGAAGGAGGTAAATCAAGAAAAGTGGACACTTGTACATGACCATGGGCACCGATATGGGGCAATGACAACCAACCTGTCAGAGTGCTTCAATGGGGTACTTAAGGGCGCACGTAGCTTGCCGATAACTGCAATGGTGAAGTTCACATTTTACAAGGTGAACTCGTACTTTGACGAACGTCGAAACAAAACCCTAGAGCAGTTGGAAGAGGGGCAAGTGTGGTGCAAATATGCCTATGACAAGTTCGAGGCAAATCAAGAGAAGGCGAAGCTCCATATAGTTAGACGGATGAGCGTGCAACAACAGTTATATACAGTGGAGACCCAGTGTTCATTGTTGAACACTGGCAGGGGAGATCACACCCATAGGGTTTCCCTCATGGACATGACATGCACATGTGGCAAATGGGAAGCAAACAAGATCCCCTGTTCACACTTGATAGCAGTTTGTGCCAAGCATAACCACGATGCCACTGAGTATATGGATCGTTTCTACCGCGTGGAAGAACGATATCATAGCTACGAGCCAATTTTCCAACCACTTAAAGATAGGTTAGAATGGCCGGAGCCAGAAGAAAGGAGAACCGTGATGCCAAACCCGCGGTTGATCCGTGAGAAAGGTCGGCCAACGTCCACGAGAATCCGCAATGAGATGGATGACGAGGATAGGGAGTTGCCAACCTCATTGTGGATTGAGAATGGACCACAGTTGAAGTGTGGGTTGTGTCGGCAAGAGGGTCATAACCGGCGTACATGTCCGACGCGAAATGTGGCATCAACAAGCCGTGGTGCTACGTAGCAGGTAACAATTACAGTTCATAGCAAGGGGGTATCATAAGTTGTTCTTCTTTACATGTTTAGGTATTACATTATGAGTTATAAGTAAGATTCATGGAGTAATTTTTAGTTTGGAACCATGATAGTAATACCATTGTATCAAATTTAGCTACACTTTGGGCAATCTTGTGATGAGTTCGTCAAGTAGTTGCAGTTACCCTTAACTCCTACCTCCATTCCAAGTATTCTGTCAGATTTGGTGTTCTTCCAATCTTATTGTTTGTGGTGTACATATTCTTCTATTCATGGGGTCTCTATTTCCCTAACTGTATATGTTTTGATTAAGATTGCTAATTGTGGCCAAGGTGTAACTGTAACATGCTATTAATTAATGTGGGTTGTATACTAATTTTTGTGTTTGTTACTATGCAGAAACGAGGCAGCCGTGCAACAACGGGAGGTTTGTAGTTCCAATAATGTTGCCATGTCCTGTGTGCCGAAGGTGCCAGACTTTATACGCACCATGGATGAAGTGGTTAGACTGGCTGAAGAGAACAACAAAAATGTGTAACTCAAATGCGCAGACTCCATGATTGCCTAAAACCATTGTTGTCGTATGCTGTCAGAGTTTCAAGTTAAAATTGTGAATAATGTTTAAAACGTACAATTGACAAAGTTATTTTTGTACATCAACGGATTTAAATGTATAAAGTTAATAATATTACAATTATGCTCGTATGGATGATTTTCTTATTCACATAAATGGAAAGGAGGGAATGACTAATTGATGGATGTGGTTGGAAGTAGATATGAGTTGTTGTATAGTATGGTCGTGAACAGGTCCACTTTCAGTACCTCATGAGCAGGCCAATGCTGTATGGGAGTGTACACTGGGAATGTATGAACATAACTCGATTTTCTACTTACCGAGTTAAGTGGAGATCAAATAAATCGCTTTTTTTATCACCGAGTTATACAGAAGGCCGTTCACGATTAAGAAATTGGGTTGGGCTGGGTAATACCCCGATCAAATAACTCGATTTCTGGATTACCGAGTTATGTGTAGTACATTCTGTAAACTGAGATTCCTATTGGACTGCATCTGGATCAGTCCAAATACGGAGGGCTGGGCGGCTAAGCCCAGATTAAATAACTCGATTTCTGTACAACCGAGTTATACAGAAGAGAATTGAATTGGTCTGTCAACATAACTCGATCTTAATACAACCGAGTTATGTGTAGTCACCCATATTAAATAACTCGCTTTCTTGGTAATCGAGTTATGGGAAGACAGTTACAAATTTACACTACACATAACTCGAATAACAAATAACCGAGTTATGTGGAAGACAGTTTATATGATAAATTGTGTAGGTTGGTTTGGTTTACACTGCACGTAACTCGATTTCTCTATAGCCGAGTTATGTGTGTTACCCTCGGGAAACTGAGATTCCTCTTGGACTGCATCTGGGATCAGTCCAAATACGGAGGGCTGGGTGTGGAACAATAGTTCACGTAACTCGGTTTCATTATTATCGAGTTATTAAGGAGATAACCCGATATTCGTGATATCGAGTTACTTGCAAGCCGTACAACACTACATGGATTCCTTTAATGTTACACTGCACACAACATGGATTCCTCTGATTTTTAGTGCACATAACTCGAGTATTGAATAGTCGGGTTATGTGAAAGCCCAAGCAGATTGCTGGACTCTATTTAGTTCTCAACCTATGAAGAATCAACCGTTGAACTTCTCAGCGAAAAGCACCGGGCTTTGGAGAACCAGAACAATGGCTTCTCAATGGCGAAGAAACAATGAGGATGGTCCTGCTGATCCTACGATGAGGTCCCCACGCTTTTTCAAGATTATTCTGCCTCAAGCTCTTCAAGAAGGCAAGATTGTAAGTTATACTTAAATTCATGCTCTTGTTTATCTCTGAAACTAACATGCTAATAGACGTCGTCCATTTGATCTTCGTTTTTCTTATTTTTGAAAAAATTGTACATTTGTTACATGTAGACATAAAAACTTTAAGTTTGCAATACGTATGTTACATTTGTTGTTGTGATTTACATTTTTTGTGTTTCATTCCTCTGCAATTGTCAAGTTTTGTTTGTTGAGTTTAGATAGTAAGTTTTTAATAAAATATATTTCTCTTACAGTTATTTTATTTGAGACTAAGTCTATTTGTTGTTTTTTTTTTTTATGTTTTAAATTGTTTGTCAATACTTAAGTAGTTAGTCAGAAAGCATCAAATGCTTGCAGACAATTCTTAAAATATGGATTAAAACTATACTGAGGATATGTAATGGTAGAGAGTGACAATTCGTAAAATACAATATTCTCTTGGAGACACACACACATAATTTTTATATTTCGTTCTTAATTTCAGACTAAGTCTTTTATTGTTATTGTTGTTGTTAAGTTTCCAATTGTTTGTCAATGCTTGATCTAGACTAAACATGTTCAATGAAAACAAAGCAGAGGGTAATTTAATGGTAGGGGGTAAAAATGTAGCTGTATAAAGGTATGTATGAATATGTAATTCGTATATGTGCCATTGGTTTGAAGCTCATGATATGATACACCTTTATGCATGTGTTTATTTAAATATTGAACTCTACAGACACCAAAATCAAAAACAGAAACTTATAATTTCAAACAATGCTTTTAACTCATTCAAGTAATAGAACTTCATTGCACTAACATCATCCTCTACATCTCAGTTGTTAGATTTTGTGTTAGATTTCCTGTAATGGTTGCTGCACAACAAGAATATATTCGAACTCAAATGCATGTGTTTATTTACAAAGCCTGCATTAATGTTATGGAGATTCTTTTATACAGCGGATTCCAACAAAGTTTATACTTCAATATGGAGTTGATTTGTCCGATACGGCCTTTCTTAGGATTCCAAATGGTACAAATTGGAAAGTGAAGGTGACAAAACACGATGGGGGGGTTTGGTTTCAAAATGGTTGGTGCGAATTTGCAAGCTGTCATGGTGTAACCGTGGGGCACTTGCTGGTGTTCAAATATATTGGAAATTCAGAGTTTGATGTACTCATATTTGATGCCACTGCAACAGAAATAGACTATACTGTAGATGACCAAGTCCAACCTTGTAGGGTGGAAGATAATGAGAGTGATGATGACTCTGTTCAAATCTTGGATGTCTTTACTAAGGGAGAGGGTTCAGGTATGAATCTCACACTGTTGTAAGGAATTGGTTGATTGTTATTAGCCTGTTTACTAATAATTTCATGTCATTTCAGGATCAGCTCATGGGGTTGGAGGAAATCGAGTAGGATGCACAAGCAGTTCGTTAGTTAAACTTGAATTTGACCAATGTCCTAAGAAAGATGGCGGTGTAGCTGAAAATCTTGTGAGAGCCAATGCTTTTAAATCGGAGAATCCCCTTTTCACTGTGACCATTCATCCATCATACATTGATGGCAAGGACCGTGCGGTAAGCTTTCAGCTTCACAGAAATTGTTGGGTTTTAGTCATGCCCTCTTTTTTACTTTGATTTTTTCATAGATCAATTAGAAAGCATGTACAGATACTTGTTGCAAATGATTTGCATAGTTGTGTTTTTAGGGGAAAAGATGTATATATATCTAACATCTTAGGTTCATCTTAGGTTCAACAATTTTTTGAAATATCGCTTTCCAACTTTTTTGTTCAGAGTTTACCCCGGTCCATTATCAACTACCTACCAAGAGAAGGCTTTACCAAGGACTACAGCAAAGGAAGTATACTCACAGTGAAGCTGCAGGTTGTGGACCAATTATGGCCTGTGAAGTTATACATTTATGAACGAAGTGCGGGTTCATCATGTGTCGTATCTGCTGGGTGGTCTGCATTTGCGAGGGAAAATACGTTGCAAGTAGGAGATGTTTGCGTATTTGAGCTGATCATGAGGGACGATGTTGTGTTGAAGGTCCACATTTTCAGATGCATCGAATAAGTGGTTATGGTGGTTGCATTAAACGTTGGATGTGTTTATTTTGCAACTACTATGTTAAATGTTAAACAGTGGATGTGTTTATTTTGCGACTATTATGTTAAACGTTAAACTTTGGATGTGTTTATAACATAGTTAAACTTTGGATGTGTTTATTTTGCAACTAGTATGTTCATCCGTTTTTTTCCCTTTTTGTTTTTGGAATGGACTGTGGCCAAGGTTGATGTTTTGTTATATCGACATCCCTGGCATGCTGTACTGTTTAAAAGCAAAGCTGAGTTGCTATGTAATGTCATTGATACTAGGAATGCATCTAATCAATATGGAGTTATTTATACCAATATAAACTATGACAAAAGTGTTATGTACCAGCTGTGCCATATCGGATCTAGTTCTTGCTGTTGAATTTGCTTAGGAATCTATCTTTATATTTACCAAATTGTGATGAAATTAGTTACGATACTATCTGCCAACTTTCTAAGGTTGGGCATAAGCTATTGCAATTAAGTTTTAAACCCTTAGAATCACTTGCCGAACTGAATTTGATATCAACTAAGAGCATCCAACTCTATCGGGTTCCTTCAATTAAGCATAATTCCCTATTCAGTTTAGCTCTTGCAAAAGAAAGATTTAAATGTTGGGCCTTACAAACCACACTTCTACAAATTCCCTCCAAAGAGCTCTCTTCGAGTAGGCGTATGCCACATGTGATTCGATAAAGTAAAAAAAGAAAGAAAACAATAGCCAAATATTGCATGTTGGGTTTTCTTGTTAGTTGGGTTTCTAAGTAGACTTTTGCACCAATTTGGTACATAACATGACCTATTCTGAATGATCCTCATGTCAAAAGCCCAAGTTTACCAAGTTGGAATTATAAATAGATGATTTTTACAACATCAAATTGAGAGTAAGAAAGGGGGACAACCCTACTCACCTTTGAATAAGTAGGATTGTGTTTGTATACCGATTTGGTTTACTCGCATTTTACTGAAAATTAGGAGTAAATGGTTTAAAGATGTTCTACATAAATTGCTCATATGTATAAATTTTCCAATCTACTAACACAAATTTGTTAAAAATTGTTGAAGTGACATATTATGATTGGTGTATAACAAAAATAGAATCAAGATTCATGTTATAAATATGTTGATCTAATCACAATTTGTAATTTCAGCCAACAAGCATGTAAAAAAGAAAAAAAAGGAAAAAGAAAAAGTTAAGTCCCTAACATTGTTGAAGAATGTATATTTACCCTTCTTGGGGTCTGGTCATAAAAATGTTTATTTTCATTGAGTTGAATAAGTTAACAAATTAATTGGCGCGAGACATTTTTGACAGTTAACCTCAAACTCTCCACCAAAATGGTTTAGATAAGGAACGCATCAAAGAAGTAAAGTAAATGGAAGAGAAACTATCCTCTCTCGAGTTCCTTCAATTAAGCATAATTCCCTATTCAGTTAAGCTCTTGCAAAAGGAAGATTTAAATGTTGGGCTATTTTCAATTAGTTTGATCGCCCCTATAGTGGCGTTTTTAAGTCCTTTAGTAACGTTTTAGAGTCCTATAGCGACGTTTTACTGCAAAAATTTTGTTAACAGTGTTCAATACCATGTCAGGGAGTCCTATAGTGGCGATTTTAAGTCCTATAGTGACGTTTTTAATACCTATAGCGGCGTTTTTCTGGAAAATTTGTATAACTCAATTTTGTAAGTGTAATACCATGTCAGGGAGCCCTATAGTGGCGTTTTTATGCCCTATAGCAGCATTTATAAAACTCGAGTCTTTAAAACTCGAGTTTTCGCGTGTATTTTTTTATGAGTATTACAATGTAACAGTCTACGTAACTCGATTTCCTATATATCGAGGTACTTGGAACACATAACTCGGTTTCGAAGAAATCAGGTTCTGTGTAGACCCTCCGGTACAGTTGGATTCCTCTTGGACTGCATCTGGACCAGTCCAAAATATCTGGTCTTGATGGGGAAGCCCAGTTAACATAACTCGATATATTAATAGTCGAGTTACATATAACGTGATTCCTTAAATGTACACTTCATGTACCTCGAGTATCTAGAAATCGAGTTATGTTTTAGTACCTCGATTTTTCTATCATCGAGTAATTCTCGGGATTTATCGTATAAACCCCATTGTTCTGCAGAACCTGCAGTGTGCGAAATTACATCTTCGACTGCTGTCGCTGCATCCGGCCGGAATCGACAATTTCCTGCGGAAGTTCTTCGAATATTTTACATTGTAAGAGTCTTTTAACATTTTGTTGTCTTTAAAATGACACATTCGTGGTGCGTTATTGTCAAAATTTTTATTCATGCTTCAAAGTTCATTGTCTATGTAGATTGTGATGAAGATGGGTGTTTGGGTAGTCAAATGCATTTTTCTTAGTAGGTTGTCTTCGACTAGTATCCTTATACAAAGTGAAATTGCCAGTGGCGCCATTGCTAGTCCTTATGCTGTTTGTATGCCTGAACTGTACATTGTGCAATTTAAAGTTTTTTGTTCAAGTTGGTGAAACTTACTACATGTAGCTAGGAATTTTGAAAACGTGTCAGGTCCTACATCAACTTGTATGTTTCCTGTATTATAATGTCGAACATGCTGTTAGAATGCTTGCGATCGGTGCATGTTGGCTCTTTTGAGTTCAACTAAAGTTCATATACTCTAGATCTCTATCTTCAAATTACAGGTCCACTCGGACCAAAATGCATTACATTTATTTAACCAACTAAACAACCCATGAATAAGAATATTGTTTTTTCATTGTGTTGTTGTAAATTGCTCTAGAGAGTATATTGTATGGATGATTTTATACACATGGTAGTGCGTTAAATTGGCAATTTTTTTTTCTCTGCTTCAAACTTCATTGTTTATCTCATCATAATGCGGTATTTGGTTATGTTTTTGTGTGAGCTAATCGTGTTTCCACTACTGACCATCAGTTAGTTATGGCTCCGAAGAGGGCTAAGAGGGGAAAATGCAAAGCTGCATCTGAACCTGAAGTGGTGTTTGATCAATCAAGGTTCCTCACGCCCGAGAATGAGCAAACCTTTGAAACCTTGAATAAGCGTAGGCGTATTTGGGGAGAAAGGCAAATCAATCTACATGAACTGCATCCTTCCATCCGTGAGAATATACAGTCTAGGCATTGGCTGTCCCTGTGTACAAACATACAACCCCCTCCAGCTGACTTGATTAGAGAATTCTATTCGAATCTATCGGTGCATGAGGATCTCGTGGGTCACAAGGTGTCATCGTCCATTCGTGGTGTACCGTTTACAATAACTAGGGAGCGCGTATCTAAAGCTCTTGATGTACCTATAATTTGTAGACCTACTTATCCATACACTATGTCTCCTCATGTTGATGATGTTATGGATGTCCTTTGTGGACGATCAGTCACTCGGGGTTCTGACCGAAGTATTAGCTCAAGTGAGTTGACTGAGCTTAATTATATCTTCTTTAGGATAGCTTGTCACAACATTTTCCCTATCTCTCATATCCATACAATCCCTATATATAGGTGTTTCTTTCTTTACGCCCTCGTCACCAATAGTTCCATTTGTTTTCCTTCCCTTTTCATCGAAACCATTGTGGAGGTGCGTAGGAGCAAGTATAAGAGGCATGGTTTGTTTTTTCCAGTTCTCATCCATAGGGTCCTCAAATATTTAGGATTAAAGGATTTTCCTTCCCAAGAGTTGGTTCACATCCAATCCCCCATAGGAGCGAAATTTCTGAAACAGCGAAGTGCCCAAAAGAAGGTTGTCGACCCCAGTGTTGGTCCATCCAAGACACCACGAGTATGGTCTACTACTGGAGATGTTCCAGATGAGGACATGCATGGGGATCCCGTAGTTGCTATTGCTGAGGATGGTGATGATGAGATAGATGTTGACACTGCTGATGCAGCGCATACATGCCCTCTTCCTCCCTCTCTTCATGCTATGAGGAGACCATTATGACAACTCAGGCAACCCATGGGCAAATTCTACATGGTCTTCTTGCCGAGGTTGCAGCTCTCCGAGCGGACGTAGCTGACTATAGACGTCCGGTTCCACCGTCTCCACCGTCTGACTCTTCATGATTGCCATTGCCCATTGTACCGAAGGCGGGGACGAATTTGTTGTAGTTGTTGTAGCAAATTAATTTGATTGTATGACAGTTATATGAACTAGTTTTAAGGCAGTTGTATATTTTTTTATTTGAGTGGCAATTTGACAAACATGGTATCCGTGGAAAGTAGTTTGATATATTAATATGATGGCTAGTTTCATGCCCATCGTTACTATTATTAGTATTATTGCAATGGTTCTATATAACATGAAGTAGATCCAAGTCAGTGTGTAAAAAATATTTATTTCATAATTCTGTACGGCACTCACATGTTATTAGATTATAGTAATTATTAATACAAATTGAAGGTTTGTGAAAGCACAATTGGTTTGCAGGGTTTGTTGTTGACGATGAACCACCTAGGAGATTTTCCTCCGAGTGGAGGGGCTCAAGCTATATATGCACTTAGGGCAACTGTTTGTATTGGAGGTTTTGCTTTTCAGCCATGTATTTTTAGGTGATTGGATATTTTTGTCGCACTTAAATTAGCAATTATACTATTCTGAATTTGGTCCCCACCTGGATTGTACGGCATGCATCATATTTTCATTAAAAATTTAATTAAATAGTAGACTGTGAAATGAGGTTATAAATGTTGATATAATGTTAACTTTCTACCCCGCTTACTTCGTAGATTGATTAAGCTATGAGTCGCAACGCCTCAACATCAAAGTGTACAATGCGAAACAAGTTTGGTTCTACTTCAACAAATGCATCATCACAAGTTCCAACAGATCAACAACTACATACATACAGAGACCACTATGGAGGGATATGGGTTGGGAAGAAGAGAGATTTCGTTAATATGCCAATATACACGTACGAGAGTCTTGGAAGCGTCGGGCACATCATGGTCGGGAAACCTACAAAACTAAGTACAGATACCACCGCAATAGAGTTCACTGTTGCAGAACAAGCGGAACCACCATGGTCAACCCTATACGAGAAGAGGTGTGAGTTAGAGGTGTATTGTCGATGGCACGGGTTACGAGTTCCTATGGCACGCTCAGCCGAGTTACCTAGAGATGAACCTGCCAACATACTTGCTCGTCTTGAACAAGAGAACAATCAAATGCAAAGACGACTAGACCGTTTTCATGCAATCCAAAAAGCTAGGAAACATCTAAAGGGGAAGGCGCAACAGCGAGCCATCAAGTCTATTAATGAAATTACTACATTAGATGATGAAACAGATATTTCAGACTTCTCAGATTCAAGCAATGATGATTTCCAAAAATTTCTACCTACGAACATTAGACGTTGTTGTTAATGTCTACGCATTATGTGCAATACATAATGTTGTTGTTAATGTCTGACAAATGATGATTATGTACGTTCAACTTTTGCAACTCTAAAGATTAACTGTTCATTAGTTTTGGCTAAGTTTATGTGAAAATTTAATAGATTCAATACATACAGACTCATTCAAAGCACATAGACCAACCGCACATATGATTCAATAATACAAATAATTCATTTATATGAGTTGTTTGAGTCGCGGTATCATATACACGTATCCGTGTATCTTAGTTCTTATAGTGTCCTACTTTATATAGATACATTACAGAAAGACTCGTCCAAACCAAACTAACCACTCAGTTACTGAAAATCCATATGGCTCACACAACACACTGTTTCATAGTATTTGGTTTGCTTAGAAATAGGGTAAAGGCCTAAAAGCCTGATTAGCCTCTAAAATGTTTCATTCAAGTTATTGGTTTGTTGTAGCGTTGCTCCAAAGCTCCCTGAAATGTTTGTAAGGGAATATGGGAATAAAACCCTCCAGTGTTGCTACACTTGGTGCACGTAATAGCAACTGAGATTGGAGAAGGCTAACACAGCTCTACACTATTCAGCTAAGTCATTTTCGCAGTTCAACAACTCGGCACTGTTAATCCCTGTTCAGTCATATCATCCATGCTCACGTGAATAAACAGATATGCAACATTTTGCAATGCACTATTTTCAACGATGCAGAGGATCCCTCAACAGTGTAAGCAAGATTTTGGGGGTGAGCTGTCCACAGTTGCTACACTGATGTTCGTAGTGCTGCATGTGATGCTCAACAGCTTCGCATTGTTGAACCCTATCCAGTCATATCACCTACACACATGCCAATGCACAGATATGCCTTCTTTTGCAATGCACCGTTTTCAAGGATGCAGAGCATGGCTGAAAAGTTTATGATACAATTAACACAACTCAGCGCTGTCTCGTCAAGTCATGTCAGATGACGCACAGGAATGCTAAATAGTCTTCATCAATACATGCCAAACCGGTCAGAGAACAGTCTTAAAACCACATCCATCAGATATAAACCATACTAGTGATCAATGTCCCTAATTAAATATAAGCATAAACATCACTAGTTTAAAATTTAAACATGTTATCCTAGTCCAAACTCTGGTGGTCAACCACGTGATATATTGAGACACTAAGCACAACATGCATCCTCTCGATCGCCTTGAAGACACAGACATCTCCTGCTTCTAAATTATTGTGCTTTCGAAAATGCAACCCATCCCTTCCAAATCTCATTGCCAAATATGTTTTGATAGAGGGTAATAGTAGAAGACATTGAAGTGTGACATCATGATCACATTATGTATAAAGGCTCACCATATTATGCGGCCGCGAGATACCCATGATGAGTTTGTATCATCTTCATCTAAGTTTATTATTTCTACCTGATGATCTTCCGATTTACAATTCTGAGTAGGTGGATATTGAATCTCAGTGGCAGTCTTATCAAATATAAGAACATGGAAGTTGGAATTTCCTTCATATCTGGAGACTAAAATATATAATCATATCAAATAGAATGGTATTCAACAAAATCCTACCAACCATTACAAAACCAAATGTTGTTATCAGCTTTCTTTAATCCCACTTGCCAAAAGTGTGGATAGGGAGCAATGAGTGTAGCTACAGTGGAAAGCTCAGCACTGTTGAACCCTGTCCAAAATTACCCATCCACACTCACGTGAATACACAGAGCATCACTGAAAAGTTCATGCTCAAGTGCTTCGCACTGTTTAACCCTATCCAATCATATCACCTACACGCACGTCAATACACCTTTTGCAATGCACGCTTAACAGCTTTTGCAATGCACCGTTTTCAAGGATGCAGCATCCCTGAAAAGTTTATGATACATTTATCACAGCTCAGCAATATCTCATCAAGTCATATCAGATGAAGCATATCAATGTTGAGTAGTATTAACGTGAATAAATACGCAACCTCTTTTGCAGTACACATCACCAGCTCGCTGCTGTAGCACAAGCTATAGCCATATCAAACAGCAACCTCAGCGAATCACATGCACCAACAGACGCCACTGTACAACCAAGTCATGTTTGTAGTTTTGCATGTACTCATCAACACCTTGCCACTGAACAATACACTGTCGAGTCATATCATCTTCATTCACGTGAACACTTACTCTTACATATAGTCACATCCACGTGAATACTTGCCCTTGCAAAACCCCTATATAAAGTCTCATTTACATCTACCCTTGCAAAACATCTACACATACCGATCTAAAGTCACATTTTCTAATGTCGATGCGCAATTGGATGCTACCTCATTTTCCAGATAACTATAGAAGGGAAAGAGATTCCGACGAAAGGGAATACTATGCAGGATTGCGGTGAGAGTGGGACTTTCGCATGAATGAGTCCAACGCTCTACACAATGATCTCCTGCGACTCGGAGCGCCTCTTGTTGACCGTAGCTCACTCGCATTGCCACGACGAAACATGCACCAATATGAGCGTGCAGTTACTAAAATAAAAAAAGAAAACAATCTTATGATACTTCGTAGGTCCAGGTATCATATGCTACAACTAGCGGAGGAGCTGGCCGCCGCAACGAACAGGCAACTCACTCCGGCAGAACGTAACAATGTCCTCAACTATGAGGACTACTTGTCAGAATGAATGTCTATGTGGTGTGTGTGTTATGTCTAGTGTTAAGTTAATAATGTTAGTGTAAGTTATTTTAAGTTTTCTGTGTTATGTCGTACGTGCTTATTGAAAATCATCATGTGTGGGAATATTTAACTTTTATGCGTTATGTGAAAATACTCTAGATTACGAATAACGTGCATGCTCCTCACAATCAATAATAAGGTTTACATAGTACAAATGCAACAACGGTGACACACATACATAGTTAAGCAAAATAGTTCTCCAACAAAATCTAATAACACCACGACACGATTACTCTTCATCTGACATCTCCACGTCTGACTGATAAATGGGATCGGTAAGAAGTGATTGCATGAACTATGCATGCTCGTACCACCCTTCCTCCACTGATTCTTGAATCTCAACTTGGGTTCGATATCGATTAAGACGTATCTTCATTCGATTATTTTCTTCCCTTATGCGGTTCAATGCTTGACGAAGTTCGTCGATCGTGTCTCTAGGCATCTGCGATGCGAGTTGCCGAGGCACTGGAAACTTAAAACCAACCAGCTCATCATAAAACATTTGCTGTTCACGAAATAACCAAGCCCACTCCTGTCTCATGGTATTGTGAACATAAGCACTATTTCGCAAATTCGGATTGATTGGATAGCTGAACTCATCTTCTAATACCCAACAACGACCCATAGCAGTGAACACATCATGAGGCCTATAGATTTCTGGGTTGCCAGAACCAGACATTGACACTTAATACAATAACACCAAATGATCAAGTTAGTTAACTGTGCGCATCAACTGTTGGTAAATAATGTAATGCTGCATAAAATGATACACGACAAAGACATTCATAAATTTGTGTACTATTACATGCTAAAAATTAAATACTAACACTAACACTAACACCAACACTAACATTTGACCATGTGCAAACAAATTGTTGTTAATGTCTACCCATTGTGTTCAATACATAATGTTGTTATAAATGTTTGACCAATGTGATTATGTGCAATACAAAATGTTGCTATAGTAAAGATTTCATTCTCTTGTGGCCAACGTTTACTGCAACAAACAACCAAATGGGAGAAGGTGTTGATCTGAGTTTTCTACGACAAACAACCAAAGATTTCAGTACAATATCAAATAAAAATATCATTGCCCTAAAATTCTGCTGTGAGTTTTCTACCTGCGATGATACAAACTTCAGTTGAGTCCGAAAGCTGTTGATCTGAGCAGAGTGGAGGTTCAGCAGAACTCCAGATTCCAGACACACTAAATGGGAGAAGGTGGAGAAATTATACGCGAGTAACTATTATACTTTATAACTCGATCTTAAAGTAATCGAGTTATGTTAAAATCATATATCCGTGCGCCTGACACAAAAAATTCTGAAAACAGGTTTAATAAGAGCGTATCTCGATATGTGAATAATCGGATATATTACTCGATTATTTATTACTCGAGTTATTAAGTGATTTGAAAAACAAAATGCCGCGCTGGGCGTACGCTCGCAAGTCCAGCGTGGCACGAACCTGCAGCTAACTCGATGATACTACTATCGAGTTCTTTATTATAACTCGACTTTCCTATTATCGAGTTATAAAACAAGGGCAGTTCCCTATTTAGTTTCAGAAGGAGGGCAAACGCATGATTATTTTGCATGAAAAGGGCATTTGCCCATTTTGTCCCAAAAGCACTTATATATACCAGAAGAAAGCCTTAAACGTTTTTAATTTTCCAACCCACAATATAAATCCTTAAATACTCCAACAGAAACCCATCTAAAAGAAGATGTAGAAAACCAAAAACAATATAGTCAACAGAAGACTGAAAGACAATGATAAATTACAAAAACAAATGTTATTTTTCAGAATCTACAATCATAAAGATATGAGCTATAAGGTTCCACAGTGAACAATATGGAACCAAGAACAGATAGGGATACGAAAACAAGATACCGTTTTCAGGGATGGAGTTCTGAATCGGTTTCTTTGTTTTGATCTCAGCTAGCTCTTTCTTCAAAACACTTCTGCTCCGTACACCTTTCTTTCACTATTTCAGACAAAAAGTGTGAGAAACGATGGCGTTTCGGGCGGAGACGTCGAGGCGGGTCACGAATCGAAGCTCCGATATTGGAGCGAGGTGGATGTCAACGTGGTGGGGGAACGTGGAGCCTGCAGCGAAGGATCCGATTCTCGGCGTTACAGAGGCTTTCTTGGCTGATTCCAGTCCCAGTAAAGTCAATGTCGGAGTTGCTCCTTAAATTTTCACTTTTAGCTATTTTCTTTTTCCTCATGTTTCTCTATTTGGTTGCTAGGAAAATGTACAAGGAAAAATACTACCAGAAATTCTGAATGTTACTATTATGTTTACGTTGCGTTTCTAGAGCCTTTGGTAGTTGCAAATCTAAGATCTAAGATGAAACTACATCAATTTCTTGTTTTTTTATTTATTTTTTTACAGATTTTCCTTTTTTTTTTTCTCTTTAAAATCCGATTTTTTATTTTTATAATTATAAAAAGAGCCAAAACGAACAGCAGCCCCTAATAGAGTTCTAACGGAGTCCTACATTGACAAAAATTAAAAGTTAGAGGACTAAAATGACAAAACTGAAAGTTAGAGGACTGAAATGAAAAGGACTGAAAGTTAGATGGTCAATTTTGCATTTTTGCCTATTTTAAAATACGGGGCTTTGTATAGACATGGGCCTTAAGTATGTGTCTTGTCCTATTGCGCATGTGGATCTAAATCAATTTTACCTTGTACCTTTTATTTTTCTCTTTTCTTGTCCTTTTTGTGCTTTTGTAGCTGTTTATGACTATTTAGTTCGAGTCCAAATCTTCTATTCCACTTTGCCTGCTCCACTCTATACTCCATGAATAAAAACTTGCCACATATTCACCTAATAAATTAAATACTACCATTAATTAATAATGGTAGTATTAATAAGTCAATAATGGTAATATTTAATTAATCAGGTGAATATGTGGCTAGCTTTTATTGGTGGAGTATAAAATGGAACAGGAAAAGTGAGACAGAAGATTTGAACTCATTTAGTTCAGCCCACTGAAGATTAACTTTCCTTGTAAGCTAACCCATTATTTATTATTAATTATCTAAACAAGTCAATAACTTATTTAACACACCATTATAATACTTTCCCATAAGTTCAATTATTGTTATCACAATTAGAACACTAGGTACTGTTCTTTTCTTCCCTTGAAAGTGTTTTTCTTTTGCCACATATTTTTCTCTTGCTTCAATGATATTCTTGTTGGATTTTCAAAAGGAAAGGTATTAAAAACAAGTTCACACCAAGGGTTCCAAAAATGAAAAATCCAATGGTCACAAACGTCTAGAAATGATAAGCAACAACATAGGGCAAGTGACTAGGCGAGACACACGTCTGTAATAAATATTACAGACTGATACCTCATCTAGGCCTCTTACCTAAAATGAATAAAAAAAAAAAAAAAAAAAAGTCCACAATAGCAGTGTATATATATATATATATATATATTTTTTTTTTTTTTTGAGAACCCAGACCAAAAATTTATTCAAACTCCTGCAAAACTGCAGTTGACCAATACAAGAGGATCAACCTCAATAGGAGTATCCTCCACCCAAACATGTGGAGTATCAAACTTTTTAGCTAACTTGGCTAACTTATCAGCCACAGCGTTTCCCAACCTACGTACATGGGAGAAAGAAAAGGATTCAAGTTGCGATGCCAGGGAGATTGAAACTGCAATAGCGTTACCAAATGAAGCCAAACACGGTGTGTCTTCTTGAAGGTGATTAATGACAGTTGCCGAGTCCCCTTCGAAAACCACATGGTGCAAGCCCAATTCGATTGCAAAAACAATCGCTCTCCTGCAGGCCAGAGTTTCAACGTCTTCCACCGTAGGTGGTAAGTTTATTCTCTCTGATAGAGCACCCACCACCTTTCCTGTAGCATTCCTTATGACCACTCCAATGCCAGCACACGACGTATCATGCAACAGAGCCCCGTCGAAATTTTCTGAGTAAATGCACTGGAGGAGGCGACCAACGGGAAGGGTCGAGGATTGCTAACTCTGGTTGGTTGGCTTTCTGTGCTGCTTGGTATTCGTATAATCTGTCCTTTGCATCAGCAAAAATCTTTGAGTAAGGGATGGAACAATTCCGTAATCGTGCTGCATTCCTCTTCGTCCATGTACTCCAAATGCCATGTCATCGTGTCACAGTGGAACCAGAAAATAGGGTACTCGAGTTTGGTGAACTTGAGTATTAGAAAAAGTGGTAGATCTCCATTTATTTCCAAAACAGTATTTTTTGGCTAAAAATTTTAGAAAATGATGGTATTTTGCCATTTTTGCCAAATCTGCTAAGTAAGTAAATCGGGTTGACAGATTACTATGACATGGTTCAATCTCCCACCAAATCTCCTTAGTCACCTGACACTCCCAAAGAACATGGATAGTGTCTTCCTCCTCCCCATTGCAAAACTCAAAAGTAGAGTTGTGAGTCACTTTACGATGACACAGGTTTTTCTTTGTAGGCAGTGCTTCACGCCAGGCTCGCCATAGAAAATGCTTAATTTTGTTAGGGACATGGATACTCCAAATTCTCTTCCAAAAGCCATTGTGTGCTGTCGGATTTGACTGCCCCTGCTTCAGACAAAGTCTTGGCTTCATCAAGCATACGGTAGGCAGATTTTGTTGAGTAAACTCCATTCTTTGTTCTTTGCCAAATCAAAGTATCAACTGGTCTGCGATGACTAAGGGGAATACTGAGGACAGCTTTAGCTTCGTGTGGCAGCAGCTCCTCCCTAATTCTATCTTCAATCCATTAAGGTCCCTCATCATCAATTAAAGCACAAACATGAGTATTGTTGGGGAAATTTTTTTGAGGGGATATTACTTGCCTGCAATATGGATCCGGAAGCCAATTATCTCCCCTGATGAGGATCCTTTCTCCATTACCAATTCGCCAAGTAGCTCCTTGACGAACAATACTTCTTGCTTTTAAAATGCTTTGCCAAGCATACGAGCCATGTGTCTTTACCTCCTCATCCAAAATAGAACAATTTGGGAAATATTTGGATTTGAATACCTTATAAAAAAGGGAATCGGTATTGTGGATGACCCTCCATACCTGCTTTCCAAGAAGAGCAAGATTGAATTTTTCTAAGTCTTTAAATCCCAATCCACCTTGAATCTTTGGTAGTTTTAGACAAACTGATCCAAGTATTCATCCACAGTGGTGTATTTCACCTCTGGATAAAGCTCTGAAGCCTCCATGCCAAAAGAAGCCTTAACCTCAGAGTTTGTAAGATTTCCCTTCACAAATATACCGTGGGCAATGGATAGGAAAAGGTTTAAGGGACTGGGAGACTCTGCAAAAAAGCAAAAATAAGTATCAGATAGCCCAACCATCTATTAAACTGTCAACATTCTCTGGCTAGTACATGGAACTGAGGTAACAAATTCCAAATAAGGTAGCAAAGTGTATCCTAACAAATTAGATCGAAAAAACTCACACATCTAAGGGTGGAGGAGATATATGATCCAAACCAAATTAGATCTATAAGCAATCACTATAAATCAACAGGTATAATTGTTCTTACTAACCTTGGATTTTCTTTAGAAGTTGATCCTCTAGAAGATAAGTTTTTTCAAGGGTCTTGCCAATCTTCTTCTCCCATAGGGAAACAATCTCATTGAAGGACAAAATATTTTCCGGGGTTCTAATATGAAGGACCTTGTTCAAGGTTCTTGGATCGTCCACTGCTTTTATGGTATAAGTCGCAATATCCTATTCTTTGGAAAAAAATTACAATTACTTGGTCATCTTTAACCAAAGTAGTTGATCTAGTTGACTTATATCTAGTAAAAGGTGCACACACGCACGCACATGCATTAGCAAATGAGAAAGTCTTGACAAGTTTAAAGAGAAAGATGATTGACTTTATATTAATACCTTTGGTGTTTCCATCTCCAATTATTTCTACTTTGTACCTAGGTGGAGGAGCTGTGAAACTGCGAGCGCCACCTGTAAGTGCAATTCCGAAGTTAGGCAAAAAGTACCCAGCAAAGCCATTGGACACAAGGTAGGTATATGGAACTCCTTCAGCCTCCATGGATCTTCGGATGCTAGCCTTGACCCTGAGAAGATGTTCAGTTGGATCAACTGCCTTGGCACGATCCACATCAACTCCAAACTCGGACGGGAAGAACATCTGAAACCCACCAATATTTCATTGTATATAATGTAAGTTTCTTGATTTCTCATTTAGTTCAACAATTACTAGCCAAATAGCTAATAGAAGAAGTTAAATTGCATATTTGGTCATCAAATTTTGCTTTTTTCCTTTAACATGTTTCAAAAAAGTCATTACTATCATTTGATAGAAGTAAATTGCTGAAATAATAAATGAATTAACCTTTCAAAAAAAATAAAAATAAATGAATTAATGAAACTGAGGTCACTTTGAGGATGTTGGCCTATGACATGACATGAATTCCATTTCTCACATCTACAATTTTCATTTATTTTATGGTGATAAGTATCTTTTTGAAACAATTTTGAAAGTAAAGAGATTAAATTTAAAGGACGATTTGATAGGCCAAAGGTTGTTGAAAACTAAACAAGCAACTTTACAAAAGAGGAAAAAAAAAAGTCGGAAAATATTAAAAAGTTTTAGGGAAGATTTGTGCCTTGCCTTGATATTTCCAGCTTCTTTGATGGCGGCAACAATCTTCACTTGATCAACTATCTGTTCTGGTGATCCAAGTGCACAGATCACTACATCAACTTGCTTGATTGCCTTCACCAAGCTTTCATGATGATATATGTCTCCCTGTGAAACAATCACATGACTTTCAAGATCAATATACTAATCCAAAGTATTAAAAACACACCCACGATGTGGAGAACTAGAGTTTGTACATACATGGAGAAGTGTCACTCCAGAGCTCTTGAAGCTCTCAATGAGTTTAGACTTTTCAGGATTAGAAGCTGTGATTTCTCTGACCAATGCAAAAGTGGGGTGCCCAGCTTTCGCACTTTCCTCTACAATGTATTTTTCAATGTATCCAGACCCTCCAATTATCAAAATCTTGCTTTTTTGTGCCATTCAGAGAGAATTTCAAACTGAATAGATTAATAGGGTTTGAGAGAAGCAGAGAGTTGGACTATCGTAGGGGCAGTTCTCAGTTTCAAACAAAGGAAGTCAGAGCTCCTTAAATACAAGTAAATATACAGAAACGTCTTTGTTTGATTCCTTCAACTATTTTTTTTAAGACAACGTGTCATTCCTTAACTCTATTAGTTATAGGTTTTGTTGTGATATTTCGTCATGCAATATGCAAGATGGCTCATAGTCATAGATGTCTCCCTGTAAAAAATTAGGACGACTTTCAAGATTAGTATACTAAGCCAAAGTATTAAACACACGCAAGTTGTGAAGAACTAGACTTTGTACATACATGGAGAAGTGTCACTCCAGAGCTCTTGAAGCTCTCAATGAGTTTATACTTTTCAGGATTAGAAGCTGGGTTTTCTCTAAAGTGGGGTGCCCAGCTTTCGCACTTTCCTCTACTATGTATTTTCCAATGTATCCAGTCCCTCCAATGATCAAAATCTTGCTTTTTTGAGCCATCCAGAGATGATTTCAAATGATTAATGGGTTAAAGAAAAGCAGAGAGTTGGACTATCTTGGTGTAGTTCTCAGTGTCAAACAAAGGAAAACAGAGTTCCTTAAATGCATAACCAGCAACTTTCTTGGTCTCATGGATGCGTACCACATCCCCAATATAATAAAGGTGAAATGAATGGCTCTTTGTTTGACTTATTCATGAATTTTTTTAGACAGCCTCTTATTCCTTTGTTTTTGTTTTTGAAGTTATATTTCCTTTGTTAATTCTATATTAGTTATATAGGCAATGGCGACACCACGTACAAGTCAGGGTGTTCCTAGGAACACCCTGACCTGAAAAAAATTAAAAAAAAAAAATTTTTATACTTAATTTGTATTAGGAACACCCTGATCACAAAATTAGGAACACCCTCAAATTAAAAAAAAAAAATTATATGTCCTAGTAATAGAGCCAAGCCCACGGCGAGCCCAATAGATTACAGAGGTAGCCCGTAGCCCACGATTCTCAAAAAAAAAAAAAAAAACAGAGAATCAGAAATCAACCTACGCCACGATCACGTCGCTAGCAGGGAAATCAGAAACCAAACCCCAAACCCCAAACCCCAACACAGTCAATCCATGAGCAAAGCAAAACAAACCCCAATACAGTTAGTGTTTATCTCAAAAAAAAAAAAAAAAAAAAGCCCCTAATACAGAGAAAACCAAAACAAACCCCAGCATACACTGCCCACAGTCACGTCGCCATCGCTCGCAGGCCGCTTGTCGTCGCCGTCGCAGTCTTGCAGATCGGTGCTCGGTGCTCGCCACTCGCCCTCATCGCAGTCTCACAGATCGCAGATCGCAGTCTCGCAGATCGGTGCTCGGCGCTCGGACCTCGGTGCTCGCTGGTTAGACCTCGGTGCTGGGTATTTCACTCTCTTTTTCTCTCTGACTCTCTGTCTCTCTCTTTATCTCTTTGAAATGCAAAACTAAAATGAAATAATGAATTATTCTTTCTCTCTCTTTATTCTTTAATATGCTAACCCAGTAACCCGGGAACTCTCTCTCTCTCTTTATTTACATAATTACATTTAGCTTTTGCCTCTTTTTTTTTTTTTTTTTTTTTTTTTTTTTTGTCTTTTTGAATTTGGCCTTATCCTATTGGTCAGTGTGTTGGTGTAATGGTGTTGGTCAGATTGGCTGGCCGAATTGCTTGCTTTTGCCTTTTTTTTTTTTTTTTTTTTTTTGAATTTGGCCTTATCTTCCCTGTTGGTGTTGGTCAGTGTGTAAAGTGTGTTGGTGTTGGTCAGTGTGTTGGTAATATATTGATTGTCTTTTAGTGTGATGTGAATTGTATATTGTGATTGTGAAATTTTCTGATTGGCAGGCTATTGTGATTGCTGATTGGGGCATTAGGCTGAGGCATGTGCATGTGCATATCTGTTGAGTGGGAGCGGGTAGATGGGCTGATGGGCTAGGGCCGGATAAACAATAATTAAAGCAGACTAAGGAGTGTAATGTGCTACATATTACACTGTTTTAATTATTGTGATGCACATAGAATGTGTAATGTCCAGCTCTTTTAGTGTAACGTGCATAAGGGGCTAAACAATATAATAAATTAAAGTAGTATAATTAATGACAAATAAATTAAAGCAATATAGTTTATTGTTACGCTAAATAACAATAATTAAAGCTGTATAATTAAATTAACTAATACATTATAAAAGACAAATAAATTAAATTATGTTAGGCTAAATAACAATTAATAATTTTATAATTAATGAAACAACAATATAACAAATTATAATTTATAAAAGAAAAAAAAATTAATGAAACAACTAAACAATAATAATTATGCTTGTTGAGGAACACCCTGAAAAAATTTCCTGGAGTCGCCACTGTATATAGGTTTTGTATATGATATTTCGTCATGCAGTATCCAAGGGGATCACAGTGACTTTTACTATAGAAAAACGGATGTACGGGTTCATCTAACAGTTCCGTTCCTATAAAAAAAAAGTTTCAACGTACTTGCTGACATTCGTGCTAACCTCCAAACGTAGGTGCTGAGCTCCAACTGTTCCAATTTTTTTTTAGAATCTCAGAGACTTGGTAGAGTTTCATTCCATTAAATGAATATATAATAAAGTAATTAAAGTTTGAATCGTACTATAAGTAAATCTTAGATTGTAAATTAAACAAATGTGTACGGCATTGTACAAGGGGAGGGGGAGAGTGCCATTTCTTTTTTTCAAGGTTTTGATTTTGTTTGTGTTAAATATTAGCATTGACATACCATGTTGAATATGCTAGTATGAATGCAGAAGCGAAAGTATAAAGTATAGAACACAATAACACAAGAGGATTACGTGGTTCGGCCAAACGGCCTACATCCACGGAGGAAACCCTAAAGGGCTACTTCAATAATATATTATAGTGTAGTACAAATCCTGTGTTACAATGAATTATAACATGTGTATATATAGTAAACTAAACCCTAGACTAATAGACTTCTAGTACAAGTAGGAGACTTGGCTTGCACACAAAGTAAAATTAGGCTTGGGCCTATGCTAATGGGCTAATATATCTCTAACACCCCCTCTCAAATTCAAGATGGAAGCTTGATGAAATCTTGAGATTTGATAAGTTTGAAAAGATCCCTTGAATGAAGTTTGGCTCTGTTATGATAGTTTGAGGAAGGCAATGGTCTTGCAGTGTTGATGCGACTTTTAACGGTGGCATGACTATACCGGAGAGTTTTGACAGCAACAGTAGGAAGCTAAAGAAGATGAACGTAGCGAAAAAACACCGAAGAAGACAAAAATTGCTCTTAAATATACCGTAAGGACAGAAAACCATGACCACAGGAAGGTGGCTCTGATACCATGTTAAATATTAGCATTGATATACCATGTTGAATATGCTAGTATGAATGCGGAAGTGAAAGCATAAAGTATAGAACACAATAACACAAGAGGATTACGTGGTTCGGCCAAACGACCTACATCCACGGAGGAAACCCTAAAGGGCTACATCAATAATATATTATAGTGTAGTACAAATCCTGTGTTACAATGAATTATAACATGTGTATATATAGTAGACTAAACCCTAGACTAATAGACTTCTAGTACAAGTAGGAGACTTGGCTTGCACACAAAGTAAAATTAGGCTTGGGCCTATGCTAATAGGCTAATATATCTCTAACAGTTTGGAACTTATTGATGTGAATGCTCTATTTTTAACCAAAAAACGAAGTTTAATTTTAAAAAATCTCACTAAGTATATAATTATATGAATGTGTTGTTTTTGAAGCCTGATGTATATTATATACTACTCGGAGTAAAATTCGATCTTTTTTTTTTTTAATATACAGAACAACTCTTCAAGGTAAAAGTACTATAGTATCAACCTTCATGTTGGGCACAATTCCAGATATCAAGATTTAAAAGCAATTTTCTATAAAGCCTTTTCATTCAAGATGAGGAAAATCAAAACTATTTGTTCTTTTACTCGAGTGAGATAATCAATTTGTGTGGAAGAGAAGGTCAAATAGAACTATTCGATGGAGAAAAAGAAGTTGACAAGACAAATGATCTGGTGATGTGTTAAGTAAGCCATTGACTCAATAAAAAATACCAAAATCTAGTAATAAAGATTACAAACAAACTTGACACCAATAGTGTCAAAAACCCAACAATCACAATCAGTTATAAAAACCAAGATTGACAAGTAGACTAGCTATAAAAGCCCAAGAATGACGAGCAACTAGACAAGACGAGACATGCATATGAAATAGATAAGACCAACACCTCATTTGGACCTTGTATCAAAAGATACCAAATGAAACCCACAATCGTATATCAAAGTTTACAAATTTTCACTAAAAAATTAACATGATTACATATTTTGAAAATCCAATTGTTGGATTGCATGGTTTTTATGTTCTTAACATGCATGTCAAATATCAACATTTAGGTGGTCTAGTTAGTAAGAAACTGGGCCAACAAGTCTCAGGACTTGGATTCGACCCTCAACAACTAGTTGTGTGTTGGTGCTCCTTATATCCCTTCTCCGTCCCAAATGGACAACCTAACTTAACTAACTGGGAGTATGGGGTACTGTCTGGAAGCGATTAGGATGCTACTAGTACTATGGTTATGCCCAGGTAGAGAAGCCACACTAGTTGCCCTCCCCCTTCCTAACCATTTTTTTCTACCCAAAAAAAAAAAAAAATATATATATATATATATACACACATGCATGTTAAATTTTGTTCAAATAAGATATTATTTACAATTAAATCCATAAACTTTTTTTTTTATGCATAATTTAGTAGTACAAAAATTTGAAATTTAAATATTATTGATAACATAGTTATTGATCTTTCATCTTCGTGAAATTTTGCAAGCATGGATGATATAATAAAAAAATGGAATTTTATGATGGATTTGTTAAAATTTACCTCCAATAAAAAGATATATATAGGGAGTTTGTAGTCATTGCCTATAAATTAGTTTGTAGGCAAACTTTGTTCCTTGTAAATCAATAAAATAAACTTAAAAAGCTTGATTCTTACCATTTCAAGACTTATTTGTATACAATTGGTTTTTTTAAAATATTTAAGAGAAGTTCATGTCTAATAGTAAAGCGTAATTTTACAAAACTATAAAAGAGATCCAGTGATCAAAATAAAAGAAGACCAGCATAATTTTTCCTTTTGTTTTGATGGACCCTGCAATGAGAATAAACCAAGCACTTTAATGAATGCATTTACAATAATTTTACAAGCAAGACCTTGAGGGCAATTCTATTAGATTTGCAACAAAATTATTCTAAAACTTTGTTCAGACCAAGTTAAAGGCCAATTGGACCGTTCTTGTAATCGGCATTGCTTTATATGCAGACGTAAACCATTCACAATTTCACATTTACTGTAAAGAAGAAAAAAAAAATGGACATCATCTTCAGTGGCGACGCCACGTACAAGTCAGGGTGTTCCCAGGAACACCCTGACCTGAAAAAAATTAAAAAAAAAAATTTATACTTAATCTGTATTAGGAACACCCTGATCAAAAAATTAGGAACACCCTCAATAACGAAATTAGGAACACCCTCAAATTAAAAAAAAAAAAATTATCTGTCCTACTTCCAAGCAAAAAAAAAAAAAAAAAGCCCAAAAAAAATTTGAACTAAAATCTGAAAAAAAAAAAAAAAAATGTAATACAGCCAAGCCCACGGTGAGCCCAATAGATTACAGAGGTAGCCCGTAGCCCACGGATTCTCAAAAAAAAAAAAAAAAAAAACAGAGAATCAAAAGTCAACCTACGCCACGGTCACGTCGCTGGCAGGGAAATCAGAAACCAAACCCCAAACCAAGGTTTTCAAACCCGGACCGTTCATTGAACCGTAAAAGGGAGAGGTTCAAGGTTTTTGAGGTCGAACCGAGGTCGAACCGGGAAACCGTGATGATGTCATAATTAATTTAATAATTAATTAAAGCTTAAATATAGATATTAAATTTATAAAAATAGCAAAATTGACTAATATATCTATATATGTGAGGGAAATTTAATGATTTTCAAGAATATATTTAATAATTAAATAAGAAAGTTAATAAAATAAAATAATAACTATGAAAACATTAAAATTTATGATTAATTTTTGAAGTAAAGTTGAATATCTTTGAAGGATTTTAATTATAATTTTTTTTATTTCTTGTAAGAGATGGATAATTTAATTAAGTAGAATATAATTGTGTTAATTTGTTTTTATAAAAAAAAAAAAAAAAAAATTGCTAAGGGGTTGGACCACACGGTTCTTGCGGTCCAACCTCGGTTTTAGGGGTTCACAGAATTACCACATATGCCCGGTTCTTGAAGCTTAAAAAACCGGTTTTCATCCCGGTTCACGGTTTTCACGATCTGACCTCCTGGTCCAGTCCGGTTCTGAGAACTATGCCCCAAACCCCAATACAGTCAGTCCATGAGCAAAGCAAAACAAACCCCAATACAGTTAGTGTTTATCTCAAAAAAAAAAAAAAAGCCCCCAATACAGAGAAAACCAAAACAAACCCCAGCATACACTGCCTACGGTCACGTCGCCATCGCTTGCAGGCTGCTTGTCGTCACCGTCGCAGTCTCGCAGATCGATGCTCGGTGCTCGCCACTCGCCCTCATCGCAGTCTCGCAGATCGGTGCTCGGCGGTCGGACCTCGGTGCTGGGTATTTCACTCTCTTTTTCTCTCTGACTCTCTGTCTCTCTCTTTATCTCTCTGAAATGCAAAACTGAAATGAAATAATGAATTGTTCTTTCTCTCTCTTTATTCTTTAATATGCTAACCCAGTAACCCGGGAACTCTCTCTCTCTCTTTATTTACATAATTACATTTAGCTTTTGCCTTTTTTTTTTTTTTTTTTTGAATTTGGCCTTATCCTATTGGTCAGTGTGTTGGTGTAATGGTGTTGGTTAGATTGGCTGGCCGAATTGCTTGCTTTTGCTTTTTTTTTTTCTTTTTTTTCTTGAATTTGGCCTTATCTTCCCTGTTGGTGTTGGTCAGTGTGTAAAGTGTGTTGGTGTTGGTCAGTGTGTTGGTAATATATTGATTGTCTTTTAGTGTGATGTGAATTGTATGTTGTGATTGTCAAATTTTCTGATTGGCAGACTATTGTGATTGCTGATTGAGGCATTAGGCTGAGGCATGTGCATGTGCATATTTGTTGAGTGGGAGTGGGTAGATGGGCTGATGGGCTAGGGCCGGATAAACAATAATTAAAGCAGACTAAGCAGTGTAATGTGCTACATATTACACTGTTTTAATTATTGTGATGCACATAGAATGTGTAATGTCCGGCTCTTTTAGTGTAACGTGCATAAGGGGCTAAACAATATAATAAATTAAAGTAGTATAATTAATGACAAGCAAATTAAAGCAATATAGTTTATTGTTACGCTAAATAACAATAATTAAAGTTGTATAATTAAATTAACTAATACATTATAAAAGACAAATAAATTAAATTATGTTAGGCTAAATAACAATTAATAATTTTATAATTAATGAAACAACAATATAACAAATTATAATTTATAAAAGAAAAAAAAATTAATGAAACAACTAAACAATAATAATTATGCTTGTTGAGGAACACCCTGAAAAAATTTCCTGGAGTCGCCACTGATCATCTTAGATGCTAAGGAAGTTTTTGTCAATCCAATGACACTATCTAGACAAACATGACCCATTTTCTAAACAAACACGCATAAAAAGAAAATGAAGTTTTGTATGTATTTAATTGACTTGCAGACCTAAACCATTCACAATTTCACCTTCTCAAAAAAAAAAAAAAAATATATATATATATATATACAAATTAGGTAGTTGACTAAGATAGGATTAAATATTCACCATAGAATTCAACAACTTCTCCAATAATAATAATAAAAACAATGTTACAATCAATATGATTACCGATTTCGACACTTTTTATTATTTAATTATGTATAAATACTGTCAATTAGTTTTGTGAAATCAATCATGAAATATATATTCTTATAAAGTAAATAATTAATTTTGTTCTCACATTAAAAAAATATTAATATAATTTCTTTTGTTCTATTTTAAAGGAAAAAATATATACTTTATTCTTTTAAATGACAATAACAACAATAATAATAATTTACTCTTTTTTTTTTTTAGAATAATAATAATAATTAATAAATATTCAATTTTCAAGGATAAAAACGTAATTCAACAACGTGTTACACTTTGTTTTGATGACACACGATCTTACTTGGGGCAACCTTTTTGAGAATTGGCACTAAACTATAAGGTTTAGCATTGAAATTAGTGGCCTATTAATTATTTATTTTGAAAATAACTTAGAGAAATTGTTTTGTTATGAACAAATTTCCTTATTTTATGTTTAATGGATCTCATCGGCTCTTCTCTATTCTCAAACTCCTTTAAAAAGAAAAAGAAAAAAAAATAAAAAATAAAAAATCCTTTTACCAAAGTTAGCAAACCGCTAGCCTATCAGAAGACCTATTTTTGCAATACTTAGTTCTAAATATTTACTTATAATTGATGCACAGCTCATAATCAAAAGTCACCTCGATGCACAAATAATTAGCTAACATTGGGTTCAGAGGATTTTTTTCATTGCCCTCCAACAAAAGCAAAAGAAAATCTGATTTGAAGCACTGAGATATTAACATGTTCTATCACTAGACAGGCAGCTATAAGATATTAACAAGAACCTCATAATAAGGATTTTTTAAATTTTCATTACTGGAAGAACAATTTGACTAAGATATTGACATGAAACGAAGTTACAAATTAAGGTCACAATCCAAGGTTTTTACACGACACAAAGAAGGGCATAGCTAACAAATAACAAATGTACAACAGAAATTTTTATTTTTATGATAGTCATCACCTTACATGATCCAAGTTTTATACAAACTGATCCAAGTATTCATCCACAGTGGTGTATTTCACCTCTGGATAAAGCTCTGAAGCCTCCACGCCAAAAGAAGCATTAATCTCAAACAGGGGTGGAGCCAGAAATTTTTGTTTGGGGGGGCCGATTAGTCTATACAAACTTTTATACACATACACAAACACATGTATCTATACACACACACACACACACACACAAAATTAGTATCTTTCATAATGAATCCTTAAAATTAAATGTTTCATAGAATTAAATTAACCTTTCACCATCTTCTATAGTGAAATTCTTACAGTTTTCATTTTCAATATAAGTCACCAAATTGTCTACCGTTGTGAGTAAAAAAATTTCAATTGAATTAATGAACTGTTCAAAGACATAAATGATTCAAAACTTTAAAAAATACAAGAACACATTTTTACCATAAAAAATGAATTTGAGAAACAATACGTTCTCTATAACTACTAGACAAATTGGACAATTTTTTTTAAGAACATTATTGGACCAACTCAAATAGTTGGGGGGACCAAAATCCCATTTTTGAGGACTAATTATTAAAATATTAAATATTTCTATATAGTAAAAAAAAAAATTCAAAAATTTCCCCTCCACCCTAACATGTAGCTCCGCCCCTGATCTCAAAGTTTGTAGCGCCTCCTTTCACAAAGACAGAGTGACTAATGGATAGAAAGTAGTTTAAAGGAATGGGAGACTCTGCAGAAAAGCAAAGATAAGTATCAGATAGCTGGTTTGACTAACCAAGAAGCTACAATTAGCTGGTTTGGCTAATAGTACAAAGAAATGAAGAAGATATTACTGTTAGGTTTTGAGTTTGTAATATTGGCAAACCATGACAAAACATGACAAAAACTAAGTCTCATTAGTTTAGAATGGTCTACATTGAAGCCCAAGACAAAAACTTCAAGTTCGGGATAAAAACAAATGAGTTACAAGCTGTTTGGTTCGATTGATGCTCGATTGATGCTAGGGATTTTCGATCGACCGAAAATCGCATATCAGCAAAATCAGCAACCGTAAAAAGGCCATAACTTATCTGTTTGAAGCCCAAATCGCCAACCGTTTTTTCCAGTATTTAAAGGACATTATAAGCTAACCCTAGCTGGGGTTTTGAGAGTTTTTTTAGAGAAATTAGAGTGCATCTTGTGCCTCTTTTGTAGATCTAGGGTTTTGTACCCAAAAGCTCTCTTATGCTTTCTACCGGTGTTATTCCTTGAAGAATCTCAAGATTCGGTGTTGTAGAAGTTGCTGCCTTCTCTAGTCATCAAAGATGCTGATGATCTAACCTTCAAGGGTGGTCTTGGAGTCACAAACAGGAGAGTTTGTGTTGATAAACCTTTGAGTGGGATCTTAAAGTCACAGACGTGGGTGTTTGTGTTTTGCAAAGGCCAAAGAAAGAAAGAGTCCATGGATTCGGAGCTTGCACGTGGTCGTGTCAGTAAGTTCTACTGGTGGGTAGCATTAGGAAGTCAAGCGGGGAGCTTGTAAGTCCTTTTGTATGAACTTCGATTTTTTCTAGTGGATTTGCTTTTTACCTTGAGGATAGCTAGGTTAAATCCTCCTCAGGTTTTTTACCGGTTTGGTTTTCCTGGGTGATCATATCTTTGTGTTCTTTATATTTTCGCTGCTTTATATTTGATATGATTATATGCTTGTATTAACCTAGATTTGCATAATTTGACTAAGTTAATCACTTGGTTAATTAATTAGGTTAATCCAATTGTTGTTTAAGGGGTCTAAATTCCTAACAAGTGGTATCAAAGTGGGTAGCTCTTCTGTTTTAGATCTTTTGATCTAAGAGCTGATCCTTGACCCCTGTTAATATGGATAATTTGAAGTGTCTTTCTGCTCATGTTTGTGATAATTTGAATAAAGAAGATGCTGTTGTTTTTGTTGATCTTTTTGATGCCTGTGAAACTCTTCATAAGGAATTATTGAAATATATGAAAATTTCTAAGAAATTCAAGGAAGAGTTAAAATTGGCTAATCTTGAAAAAGAGGATTTGATTGTGAGATTAGATGAATCTAATAAAAAGAATGAATTTTTGAGAAATCAAATTTCCTCTCAAGATGAGAAGATGAAAAGCTTGGAACAAGAGTTAGTTGAATCTGTAAGGTTTATGACCCCTTAAACCACAATAAGATTGCGTAGCCTAGATTAATTAGCCAAGTTTTTACTTAGTCAAATTAAATAATTCTAGGTTAAAACAATCACAGAATCATATCATGCATATAAACATATAAAGCAGCGGAAAATAAATAACACAAGATATGATTACCCAGGAAACCACACGGAAAAACCTGGGGAGGATTTTACCCACCGATCCTCAAGGCAAAACGGAATTCACTAAGAAAGAATTGAAGTTCTTACAAAAGGACTTACAAGCTCCCCGCTTGACTTCCTAATGCTACCCACCAGTAAAACTTCCTGACACGACCACGCGCAGGCTCCGAGTCCACGGACTACTTCTTTCTTTGAATCCTCTTCAATCAGCTACAAGCACCCACGCTTGATATTCTTTAAGCTTCAAAGGTAGCAACCAAGTTGATCATCAAGATGTTGATGCAATCTCAATCTTGAAAACCCTAAGCTTTGTGTAAAGGAAAGCTCCTCTAAGATCTCACAAGAGATTTACACAAAACCGCAATGTATGAGCAACAATACAACTTGTGCAACTCTGAAAAACGTAGCTAGGGTTTGCCTTATATACCTAGGGCAAAAACATAAAACCCTAAACGTTTTTAAAGAGTTTGGGCTGAGTTGGAATTCTGCAGAAAAACGCATCTGGGCCGACTTTCGATCGATCGAGTCTAACCTTCGATCGATCGAGCCATGCCGAGAAGCCCCAATGCTTCTGCAGTCACTCGATTCCAACTTTACAATATTAAACCAACTTTGAGCATGCTTAAACAAGACTAAGTACATTGTTTTGATCATGGTTTGCCAATATTACAAATTAGATTCTAAATACATAAAATCCTAAGACCTTAGAACCTAACAAACTCCCCCTTTGACAATCCGTGACAAAACACAAATGAAAAGCTCAAAGTTTACAAGTAATAGCCCATTATAAAAATAATGCTCATAAACTAAAATTCAGCCTAACTACTATCCATCGGTTGCAAGTGTAGACAGCAGCTCTGTTGAATCAACCTGTATATTCCTGAAATACTCAACAAACACATAAAGGCATGTGTGGCAGGAAATAGTATATAAACAGGTATAATCATTCTTGTAAGATTCACACAACACAAAATAAAGAAATATATCAATGAAGCAACTCATAAATATAAATCAATAAGCAGTGAATCATAAAGACAACAAGAATCAAAAGAAAACATGTATATCAATGAATCAATCAATGTTACTCCCCCTAACATGAATATCCCAAAAATGATATACAAAGTGAAGCACCTAGATACAATCTAAATAAACTCCACAAAAATATCCCATGCTAAAAAAAATATCTCCCCTTAACAACAAAATCTCCTCTACAAAATCTCCTCTACACAAGTAACACTACTCCCCCTTTTTGTGACGGAATGCCAAAGACATCATAGTCCATCATCAAAAGGAGGTGGTGAGGAAGAACGAAGATGCGCCAAATCCGCTCGCAGAGCACGAATCTCGTCGAACAGATCCACCAAAAGCTGACCATGAGCCGCCTGAACGGTCATGACAGTCTCCAAGGTACGACGAACATCGAAGTCAGCCGCAGGAGGTGGAGGAACAGCAGCAGCACCTACAGGATCTGGAACAGCCTCACCAGCAGGACCTGTGGAAGTAGAAGGAGGTGCGGAGGTAGAAGGCTTAGTCCTAGGGTGTTTAGAACCAGCTCGAAGATGAGCGGCCCTCTGTCTAAGAAAAGACGCACCAATAGGAGCAATGACATGCACAGGCTCAGAAGCAGGGAAATCCTCTAAACCTAGATAAAGTAAAATCCTATGAATGAAAATAGGATGGACAAGGGCATGTGCTGTAGATGAACTCCTATAAACTTCGTTCAAGGAACGAAGAAAAAGATGGGGAAAACTAAAAGGAGCATCAGTAACAAGAGCGTACAGAAAAACACACCTCTCAAGAGGAATGGTGTGCAGATGAGTAATGGGCCAGAGTGAATGACACGCTATCCTAAAGAAGAGATAGGTAGTCTCGGTAAGCTCAGCGGTGGTGATCCTAGGATCAGAACCCCACTGGATAGATGATCCAGTGATGTAAGACATGACATCACTCAGCTCAGGTGACTCATCATAGGGATAGACAGGATCCCTAACTAACGGTACCTCTAGAGCATCAGCCACTACCTGAGGAGTAATGGTGTACTCTACACCTCGTATCCAACTCCTAACAAGAGTGTTGGAATCATAGATGTGGACAGAGAGGTTCGAGAAGAACTCTCTAATCAAGGTAGCCGGAGGTGGAGGGTCAGACACAGCTAACAAAGGTAACCAACCTCTACGCTCAAAATTTGCCCTAATGGCAGGATCTAACTCATCTAAGATGACAGAACGCTCAGCCCAAACCTTTCTCTTAAGGTTTAAAGTCTCAAAGATCTCTTGGTTTTTCTCTCGGGGGAACCTCTCACTATCAAAGGTAGGTGAGGGTGGAGTAGGAGTGGGGATGGTCCTACGAGCTCGAGTCTTCCTAGGCATGGTGCTAAGGAACAGGACAGAGACACAAAGAGAAAACTAAAAAGAACAAACAATAAAACCAAGGGCAGACTGCAAGTTAGCACAAAAAATATAGAATAAAAATCTATATGATGCATGAACATTAACAATGCTATGATGCATGAACTAATGCAGTAACCAGGATCAAATCAAGACTAATTTCACAAAATTGGCTTGAACATAGAGTTTCTTAACAAAAACCCTAAAAATTGAGAACAACTTGAAAATTTTTGCAACAAATTGATGAATCAATCATTATACACTATTAGAAACAGTTTATAATAACCAATTACACCAATTACACAAGCCAATTTCATCAATTAATCCCAATTTCACAAAAAGCCCCAATTCGGACCTATTATAAACCCTAGAAATTCAAATTTTCCACAAAACTCAAAATTGATCAAATTAATCACTCAAGAACATGTTTATATAGTGTCCCCATCAAAACTCATTGATCAATTTCACATGATTAGGTCCGAATCATCAAAAATCCCAAAAAGAAAAGTCCGAAAATCTCCTTCTAAAATGCATGAAATCAAGAAAATAACTTGAAAAGAAAGGGTAAAAAGGACATACCGGCTTGAGGAGAGAGAGATTATGCAAAAAAGTTCGGAAGAAAACGACAAAAACTTGAAGAATTGGTCTTGCCTCGTCGGAGAGAGAAAAAGAAAAGTTTTTTGAAAAAGTTTTGAACTTTGAAAAAGTCAGATTTCCCTTTTTTTTTTTTTAAAAGCATATTCACGATGTTCGATCGATCGAAAATTACATTCGATCGATCGAAAGTGACAGTCATTTTAGCACAATCTGAGGCACTTTTTCGATCGATCGAAAATTAGGTTGGATCGATCGAAATGGGCAGAAACACACGTAATTTTGGGAAAAACACAGTTTTGAAAAATGGCAGACCCAATTTTAAAAACAACTCCTCAAAGCATTTGAAACATGAATACAAAATGCATGAGTATGAGATGGAATGCATTTTCAAAAACCCAAAATTTTAAACCCAATTCTCTCAAACACAAGTTTCAATTGTCTTCCAAATTAATTTTCTCAAGCAACAAATATGTTGGGCACAAATCTCAAGATTTTTCAAACTTGGTTGGTCAGACCAAAAACACACACACTAGCATGTACAGTGTTTATCAAAAAGTAACTTGTGTAGTGTGTGAAACTAGCAAAAACTTGAGATACATGTGAGGTGATATGTGAATGGCAATTAAGCACAAAGTCTACACAATTCATCACAAGAATTAAAAGAGATTATCACCTAAAGAGTTACATCCTATAACTCCCACATCTCCTAGAACAAAAGCTTGCAATCATGTAAGTTTCTTTCATTTTTGCCTCTTATTTATGTGAAATGGCATTCAGCCTAATAGTACACACCGGTTTGAATTAAGTGAATTGGCATCAAGCCTAATAGTACACACCAGTTTTAATTTTAATTGAGGCTACACCTTATGTTCTTTTTGTGCATGTGCTACACTTTCTCGAGCACAAAATCTTATGATATGCACTAAGGTGTTCATGATTGGCTAGTGAACAGTGGTGAGATGGTTATTTATGCCTTTCTCAAAAGGATCAAGTCCGTCAGTCAACAACATGTGACTTCATGATTAAGGCAAAGTGATTAAGAACCACACACATCTTTCCCACACAACATGCACTACAAGGTTTCAACTAGTCAAGTGCAGTAAAATAAGTTCATCCAAGATAAACAAGGTACATAACACGAAATGTGTATAAAAATTGACCAACCTTGTTTTCAGAAAATCAAGAAAAATAGTGTTTTAACACAAATTTTGCTTTCCCCTTTTTTTTTTTTTTTTTTTTATTAAAAGAGAAAACAAATGAATCCTAGAATGAAATGCATGAATGTAATGCAATGCAAGTCCTAGAACAAAAAAACACAAAAACAAGGAACAATGGTCACAACAGAATAGAGCATTGAAGCACAAGGACCATGTCAGACAGACTCACTTAGATCGAGTCTTTTGCATCCAAAGCTTTTTAGATGCAACACGAGCATTGGAGTTCTTAATCTCATTAGAGTGATTTCAAACTCCAAAATTGGAATAAAGGTTTAACGCCTTTACCAATTCACCAATTAGTGCCATAGGATCTTGTGCTTGAGGCACAGGCACTTTTGGTTTCTTTGCTCTCTTGTCAGCTTGAAGCTTGAAACAGTTAGGACGAATATGTCCAGACTTTCCACAGTAATGACAAACCCATGCAGGTTTACCATGCATCTTGTCCTTAGGTTTGGTAGGCTTCTTAGGTTTGGATTCTCTTAAGTCTACCCTAGTCTTCTTAGGTGGTGAAACATCTACAGGTTTGACAACCTCACTCACAACCTTACTCACAAAAGGTACAGAAGAAGAAGAAGGAACAAAAACAGTGGAATGTGGTCCAGAATCAAATATGCTTTCAACATATCCTAACCCAGCTTTATCAGTATGATGCTTTTGAACATTCAACATGTGATCAAGTTTAGAACTAGCAGATCTAGCAATAGATAAATCATGTTCCAAAGTTCTAACTTTATCAAGCAAAAACATGTTTTCAGATTTAACATTATTCAAAAGCTCATTAGCATCAAACAATTTGACAAGCAAGTTCTTCTTTTCAAGCTCAAGAGCATCTATTTTCTTCAGGCCTAAATCAACTTTCATGGCATCCTTTGCAGCAATTTTGCAAAGTTTGTTGTAGGCCTCTTGTAGATCTGCATCTTCAGAGAGTTCCAATTCAGAAGGATTCTCCTCAGCAGATATGTTTTCATCTACTACAGCAGTAGCAGTGAAGGCAATGAAGTTTCCATCCTCGTCACAACCGGACTCGTCATCGGAAGCCTCATTATCACTAAGGGTTACAGCCATAGCTTTACCCTTATTCCTCAAGAAAGTAGGACATTCAGATTTGACATGCCCATACCCTTGACAACCAAAACACTGAGGACCCAAAGAGTTATTAGAAGATTGACCTACTTGTTCTCTAGGTTTTTCAAAATTATTCACCTTAGTGGGATCATTCCTCCTAAAGTTTCTAGGTTCAGCAGTGTTGGTATTCCTTGCCTTTCTATTAGTGTTTCTGAGAAAATTTCTAAAGTTCTTAGCAAGGTAAGCTATCTCCGTAGGAGAAAGCTCATCATCAAATCCATCAGCATCAACATTATCAACAGACTTAAGAGCCATTGATTTGGATTTGGTAGTCTTAGGTAAGTTAGACTCATAGGACTGAAGTGATCCTACAAGCTCATCCACAGGGATGGAGTCAACATCCTTACTCTCAGTAATGGCTGTCACTTTGGGTCTAAAATCTTCAGTTAAGGATCTAATAATCTTCCTAACAACTTTAGGCTGATCATAGACTTCACCCAAATTATAAGCAGAATTAACAATATCATTTAGTTTTGCATAAAACTCATCAAAGGTTTCATCATCAGACATTCTAATGTTTTCAAACCTAGAAGTTAATTGCTGCAGTTTGTTGATTTTAACAGCTTTTGTGCCTTCATGCACAGTTTGGAGGATTTTCCAAGCAGTATGAGCAACCTCAACATTAGAGATCCTCTTAAATTCCTCCATTGAAACAGCATTGAAGATGGCATTCATAGCTTTGCTATTGAAGCCTGCTGCTTCTTTTTCAGAAGTTTGCCACTCACTCACAGGAGTAGTGGGCTTCTCCCATCCGTATTCAACGGAATTCCACACTCTCTCATCTATGGATTTCAGGAATGCTTTCATCCTTACTTTCCAGTAAGCATAATTGTTCCCATCAAAATGAGGAGGAACAAACAGAGAGTGTCCATGCTCCATGACAACTGGGGTCAAGGATCAGCTCAGAGATAAAAATCTCAAACAGAAGAGCAACCCGCTCTGATACCACTTGTCGAACCGTGTGCCTTACCGATCCATCCAACGACCAATTGGTAAAGGATGAGGGGGCACAAATCTTTTATAGCATTCGATCGCAGACCAAGCCTATTGATATTGGAGCAAATTGTGAAATCCCTCACAGAATCTAAAGCAAAAATTGAAAACTTGACTAGCACCAAGCCTACTGATGATAACAGAAGTGTTTCTGTTTCTCTTAAGCCTAAAGCTGAAAAAGTTTATATCTCTCATTTCAAGAGGAATAATAAAGAAAAGGCTTATTGTGCTAGGTTAGACAAAGGTAAAAGTTCTGATGTAGACGCTGAAGTTTCTAAACCTAAGTCTAAACCTACTGTTAGAGAGCATAATAAATCTGTTTTTGTGCCTACATGTCACCTTTGTGGTGTTGTTGGTCATATTAGACCAAATTGTTCTTTGATGAGGCAAAAACCAAAATCTGAGACTAGATTTGCTGTTAGGAATACTGATGTTCCTAAATTTGTTCATGTTTGCCACTTTTGTGGTGTCCGTGGTCACATTTGTCCTAATTGTCATAAATTAAAATTTAAGCATTCTGTATGTCAATCTAGGATATGTGATGATATTTCTCCTGCCATAAGTCCATATAAATTGTTTCATATGCTGTTGAAAAATTTGAGCTTATTGGCTTGTGAAAGGAATTTGCAGGATTTTAGTCTCTCTTAGAAGATTGGTGCGATCCCTCAAATACACTCTGCTTCTCATGGATTTTCACCTACAAAGCCAAAGTCTCTAAGGTAAGTGTTACTGACTTGTCCTTGTTTTAATTCTTTCAATTGTTTGTGGACATGTCTTGTTTCTGTTTTTGGTTGTTTTGTTATTTTTAGGTTGTTTTTTTTATAAAAAAAAAAAAATCCAAAAACATTGAAAAATTTCAAAAAGACAAAAATATTTTATTTTGTGTCTTGTTTTTTTTTAGGATTACATGAACTATGATATCTCTCTTTATTTAGAACATGCTTGACATTGTGGTGAAACTTGAATAGTATACTAAGCTATTTCTGATTTTATGTGAGTATGTACTAGTTTGTACACGTACTCAAGGGTTAATTAAGAAATTGATATTTCTTGTTTGTGTATCCTCTATAGTTTAGTTAAGCATTGTCATGCATTGCATTTGCATTGTTCATTTAGCATAATATGTGCCTTTTTGTTTTTGGTCATATAGTTTTTAAAGCCAAAAAGATTTTTGTGTTTTGTATTTCACATCTTGGATTCATAATCAAGGATTGGCCATATTATCTTTACATAACAAGTTTATGTACCTTGTTTAGCTTTGATGAGCTTAATTATTGCACTTGACTAGTTGAAGCTTTGTAGTGCATGTTGTGTGGGAAAGATGTTTATGGTGTTTATCACTTTGTCTTAATCTTGAAGTCACATGTTATTTGACTGTCGGACTTGATCCTTTTGAGAAAGGCATAACCATCTCACCACTATTCACTAGCCAATCATGAACACCTTAGTACATATCGTAAGATTTTGTGCTCGAGAAGTGTATCACATACACAAAAAGAACATAAGGTGTAGCCTTGGTTTAATTGCTTAATGCTTAAAATTGATATGTACCATTAGGCTTGATGCCAAATCACATAATTAAAATTGGTGTGTAAATTATCCCGGCTATTTAATAAGTTTCTGATTAAGTTAAAATTGGTGTGTATATTATGAGGCAAAATCAAGAAACTTACATGATTGCAAGCTTTTGTTCTAGGAGATGTGAGAGTTATATGATGTAACTCTTTTGGCGATAGTCTCTTTCAAATTCTATGTGATGACTTTTGTAGAAATTGTGATCAATTTCTATTTACATATCACCTCACATGTCTCTCAAGCTCTTGCTAGTTGCACACACTACACAAGTTACTCTTTGCTAAACTTGATACATTTTATTGTGTGTGATCTTGTTGTGGCCATCCAAGATTAAAAGTTCCTTGATCTTAATGCAAAATGTGTTTAAAGTTTGAGAATTTGGATTTTTTAGGGCTTGAATGTACCCGAATTGGGGATTTTGTTCAAATTGAGTTCAATTGATGCAATTGGCTTGTTGAATTGGTGTAATTGATCATTATATTGTGTATTCTAGCTTGTGTGATGATCAATTGGTCAATTTTTTCCTAAAATCTTAACAAATGGTTTTTAAATTTTTGGGGTTTTTGTTAGAAGCTCTATGCTCAAGCCAAATTTTGTGAAATTGAACTTAAATTGAACTTAGTTTTACTGCGTTAGAACATGCATCATGACATATTTTTTCATGCATCATTTGTGCTTAGGATTCACATGCATACACTTTGCTAAATTGGGTACTCAACTTGATTTAAAAATTGATTGATTAATTTTTGAGTTTTGTACATTCTAGTATATGCTATTTCTTATGTGTGAACTGCATAAAATATTTTTCTTAAGAGATATGATGGATAATCAATGTGCAAATATTTTCTCTACTCATGCAACTGTTTATGGGTCACTTAGTGTCATGTTTGCATTTATTGAAAGAGAGAATATTCTTCTTCATGTGTATCCTCACCTTAGTTTTTAACTTTGGTTTGTGTGTTTTTTATTTTCCCCACCTCCTTTTATTTTTCCCAAAACTTGTTTTGTTTTTCCTATTTTTATAGGGGGAGAAATTTTTTTTTAACCTTTGTGGTTCTTAGGGGGAGTTGTTGCTCTTCATAGGGGGAGCTGTCTTTATTTTCTCTTACTCTGTTGCGTATGTTTTCTGTCTACCTTCTGATTAGGTAGTCTTTGTCAATACGTGACAAAAAGGGGGAGACATAGATAACCTGTTTGTTTTGTTTAGGTGGAGAATATAAAAACTTTTTGATGTATCTAACTTAGGGGGAGAGTTAGAATTCATTTTTTATATTCTGTTTCATATTATTGTTTATATGTCTTTCTTTCCACACATCCGGTGATGTGTTTGTTGAGTGGTTCAGGAAAGACAGGTACATTCTGATCAAGACCTTCTACCTCTTCTTGCAACTTCTAGGTTAGGAGTCTTAGATTGGGATGTGTGATATATTTGGGCATTTTATTGTATATGGGCATTATTTTGTATGTGTGTTTTGTCACGGATTGCCAAAGGGGGAGATTGTTAGGTTTTGAGTTTGTAATATTGGCAAACCATGACAAAACATGACAAAAACTAAGTCTCATTAGTTTAGAATGGTCTACATTGAAGCCCAAGACAAAAACTTCAAGTTCGGGATAAAAACAAATGAGTTACAAGCTGTTTGGTTCGATTGATGCTAGGGATTTTCGATCAATCGAAAATCGCATATCAGCAAAATCAGCAAACGTAAAAAGGCCATAACTTATCCGTTTGAAGCCCAAATCGCAAGCCGTTTTTTCCAGTATTTAAAGGACATTATAAGCTAACCCTAGGTAGGGTTTTGAGAGTTTTTTTTTTTTTTTTTTATAGAAATTAGAGTGCATCTTGTGCCTCTTTTGTAGATCTAGGGTTTTGTACCCAAAAGCTCTCTTATGCTTTCTACTGGTGTTATTTCTTTAAGAATCTCAAGATCCGGTGTTGGAGAAGTTGCTGCCTTCTCTAGTCATCAAAGGTGCTGATGATCTAAACCTTCAAGGGTGGTCTTGGAGTCACAAACAGGAGAGTTTGTGTTGATAAACCTTTGAGTGGGATCTCAAAGTCACAGACGTGGGTGTTTGTGTTTTGCAAAGGCCAAAGAAAGAAGGAGTCCATGGATTCGGAGCTTGCACGTGGTCGTGTCAATAAGTTCTACTGGTGGGTAGCATTAGAAAGTCAAGCTGGGAGCTTGTAAGTCCTTTTGTATGAACTTCGATTCTTTCTAGTGGATTTGCTTTTTACCTTGAGGATAGCTAGGTTAAATCCTCCCCAGGTTTTTTACCGGTTTGGTTTTCCTGGGTGATCATATCTTTGTGTTCTTTATATTTCTGCTGCTTTATATTTGATATGATTATATGCTTGTATTAACCTAGATTTGCATAATTTGACTAAGTTAATCACTTGGCTAATTAACTAGGTTAATCCAATTGTTGTTTAAGGGGTCTAAATTCCTAACAATTACAACTCCTCTAATAATCCAAATGAGGTAACAAGGCGCACCCTAATAAATTAGATCTATAAGCAAACATTATAAATCAACTGGTGAAATTATTCTTACTAACCTTGGATTTTCTTCAGAAGTTGATCCTCTAAAAGATAAGTCTTCTCGAGGGTCTTGCCAATCTTCTTCTCCCACAGGGAGACAATTTCGTTGAAGGACAAAATATTGGCAGGGGATTTAAGATAAAGCACCTTGTTTAAGGTTCTTGGATCGTCTACTGCTTTTATGGTATAATTCGCAATATCTTCTTCCTTGAGAAAAATTGCTGATAGGATGGAAAATAACAATTACTTTTGTCATCTTTAGCCATAGTAGTGGATCTATCATCTACAATAAATGAAGAAATTCTCGACCAAAAAAAAAAAGAGAAAGATGATTGAATTTTATGCTAATACAATATACCTTTGGGGTTTCCATCTCCAATTATGACTACTTTGTCTCTAGGAGGAGCTGTGGCACCTGCATGTCCAAAGTTAGGCAAAAAGTACCCAGCAAAGCCATTGGACACAAGGTAGGTATATGGAATTGCTTCAGCCTCGATTGATCTCCGCACACTGGCCTTGACCCCGAAAAAATGTGCAGCTGGCTCGACCGCATGGACTCGATCCACATCAGTTCCAAGCTCGGACAGGATGAACCTCTAAAACCCACCCACATTTCATTGAATATAAGTTTTTTCACCACTTATTTAATTCATGAGTTACAAGCATTATACAAATATGTGTGTAAAGAAGTATTTAGTAGGATATGTGCCTTGCCTTGATATTTCCGGCTTCTTTGATAGCAGAAATAATCTTCACCTGATCAGCTATCTGTTTTGATCCAACTGCTGAGATCACTATATCAACTTGCTTGATTGCCTCCACCAAGCTCTCATGATGATAGATGTCTCCCTGTGAAAAAATTAGCATGACTTTCCAAGATTAATGTACTAACGAGAGAATTCAACACACACGCAAGATGTGGAGAACTAGAGTTTTTTACATACTTGGAGAAGTGTCACTCCAGAGCTCTTGAAGCTCTCAATGAGTTTGGACTTTTCAGGATTAGAAGCTGTGTTTTCTTTGACCAATGCAAAAGTGGGGTGCCCAGCTTTCGCACATTCCTCCACTATGTATTTTCCAATGCATCCAGTCCCTCCAATTATCAAAATCTTGCTTTTTTGAGCCATTCAGAGACAATTTCAAATGAAATAGATTAATGGGGCAGAGAGTTGGACTATCTTAGGGTTAGTTCTCAGTTTCAAACAAAGGAAAGTAGAGTTCCTTATATACATAAACCGGAACTTCCTTGGCCTCAAGGTCCAATGATGCTTACCAACTCCCCCAATATATTGAAGGTTAGGTGAATGGCTCTTTGTTTGACTTTTCAAGTATTTTGTTTTTTAGACATCCTCTCATTCCTTTGGTTTCCTTTGTTAATTTTCAGCATAAATGCATTTTTGGTTTCTACATTTTGATTCTATTTTTATTTTGATCTCTACATTTTTATTTTACTACTTTTAGTCCACAAAAGCAAAAAATGTTATTGTTTTAGTCCCTACCGCCATCGCACTTTTTTATTTTGGGGACTAAAGACGGTAAAATGAGAAAGTAAGAACCAAAATAGAAATATAATCAAAATTTAGGGACTAAAAATGCATTTACGCCTTAATTATATTTTCATTTATCGTCCACAAATCAATTGGCATTCATATAGTTGTAGTATTTTTTTTCTCTCTATATAATACATCATTTAAAAAAAAAAAAAAATTTGTTTCCACAAAATTTGCATTTCTCGGCAAAGAAGTATTGGTTGTTATTATTTTCTTGGGGTAAAAATATCATTTTGGTTTCATTGTCACTTTAGTTTCTACATCTCGGTAGTAATTAATACGGTTCTTGTCATTTTCAACTTGCAGTTAATTTGATCCCTACCGTCAACTCACTAATGAAAAAGATCTACGTGGCTAAGGAATTGCATAATTGGCACTCTAGAAGTTTACGTGGAAAATAAAATAATAAAAAAATATTCTCGTCAACATTAGATTTGAAAGAAAAATTCTTTTTTTAATTTCTCAAATTTAAAATAGACAAAAAAATTGTAGGAATTGTAACGCCCCTAAATCATAAATAGTAAAAGTCTATTCAATCTAAATAATCCATAAAAAAAATATTAAATAAAAGCAATCAACAACCTAAAATCTCATCATAAATGTTAGAGCTCTGATCCACCAAAGATAAAGCATATCCTCAAAATAATTCTCCAGTACAATGTTTAATGCCATAAAAATAATAATAAAATTCTCAGTTCCCCAAAATAATTCGTAGCTGTTGTCTTCCAAGAATCTCTACTCCAATAATCCTTCTAATGTATCTGTAAGGGGAAATAGGGGGGGAGGGGGGAGGTGAGATAACTCAATAAGTAGAATTCACTAACATTTGGGTGTGGGAAAAAATCTTTCAAATAAATAATTCTTACAACAAATTCATAACTTGTAAATCACCAATATTTTATCATCAAATACTTCATATAAATAAATAAATAAATATATATATATATATATATATATATTATATCTTTTTATTGTGAGCCATCATAATACATATATCAATGCTATCATATAAACAATTTCCTAGACTTTTCTCATGGTCAACGTTTACGCCTTGTTGACAGGGTTGTGCTGTCTCTTTTAGGACTAGAACCTCCTTTTCATCCTTTTTCTTAAGGATGGCTCCTTTGGAACCTAAAGGTGCACTCTTTTATTAAGGAGCTTCCTTTTTGGATCCTCAATAGTTGTTAGGGTACTTTTTTTTTTTTTACACCTAATTTTATTTGAGTAGCACCTATTTATTTTTCAAATACCACTAATAAGTTATTGGGTTTTCCCAAATGTTTTTTGCTCTACTATTATGTTAATCACAAATGTTTCATATCTCATTATCTAAATTGGGTAATGATATAAACTGTCACAAAAAGCCAAAAAACTCATATTTTATCCAATTTTATTATCATTATGTAGCTAAGCCCAAAATCGGCCCTCTGAACCCAATATACACATCCCATTCTATTTAAAGCCCAAGAATACTTATGCTTGGTAATATTTGAAAAGCACATGATTCAAGTCCATGGCAAAACAATTTTATCAATGGAATTCAAATCCATAATCAAAACTCATGATTTAAACCCATGACAATTTATTTATCCAAAACCCAATTCACATTAGCAATATTTAAAGCCCAATTTTCATTGGCAACATCAAAGCCTAATTCTCATTGGCAATATCAAAGCCCAATTTTCGCTAGCAATATTTAAATCTCAATTTTCATTGGCAACAACAAAACCCAATTCTCATTGGTAATATCAAAGCCCAGTTCTCGCTGGCAGTATTTAAAACCCAATTCTTATTGGCAATATAAAAAGCCCAACTTACGTTGGCACTATTAAAAGCCCAAGCTAACTACTTGACACTTTTTTTATCAAAAGCCCAAGGTTATTAATACTAGGAATGGCAACGGGTCGGGTTCGGGCCGGGTTTCTTAATGCCCGAACCCGACCCGCGGGTCTGCCCAAAAAACCCGAACCCGCCCCGTTTAATAAACGGGTTTTTTTCTGCGCCCCAGACCCGCCCCGTCGGGCTCCACGGGCCCCGCGGGCCCCGCCACCTCAGACCCAATCCGTAACCCAAAAAAAAAATTGCCTGAATCTTAAGCCGTGTAGAATAGAAACCATCACAAGAAAAATGCAAAACAAAGTAAAAAGCACAAAAATTATGCTCAATACTACAGATCAGAGTCTAAGACCATAAATACAGATCAAATCTTACATCAAAAAAACAAAAAAATACAGATTAAATTAGAGTTTAATCCTACCTCTATTTCAACCCCTCCAAAACTTCAAAAACAAAACCATGAAAAACACCCCAACAGATCAAAGTTTAAGACCATAAACATAGATCAGATCTTTCATAAAAAATAAAAATAAAAATACTGAACAGATCAGGATCGGCGTCTGCGGCAAGGTGAGAGATGTGGGAGGAAGGATTGGCGTTTGGGGCGAGGTGGAGGAGTGAGCGGCAAGACGGAGTGAGTGGCGTGGTGAGGGAGGAGCTAGCGATCTCTGTGGCGAGGTGGATGAGTGAGCAGCTCGGTGAGGGAGGAAGGGACCGATGATACCACTGAGGTGGAGGAGAGCCGGCGGCAGCAAGTGAGAGAGAGATAGAGAGAGTGAGGTAGAGGGAGGGGTGGATGAGAGTGATTGAGAGAGAGGCGGCTGAGAGGTGAGAAATGAGGGTTAGGAAAATGAATTTTAGCAGTGAAAGAGTATATTTATACCTAGGTTTTTTTTTTTTTTTTAATAATATTATATACGGGTCGGGTTCGGGTCGGGTCGGGCCGGGTTTTTACTAAAACCCGGACCCGACCCGGACCCGGTTCGGGTTTTTTTTTAAAAACCCAAACCCGACCCTATTCCTTATCGGACCGGGTAAAATCCGGCCCATTAGGGTCGGGCCGGATCGGGTACCCGCGGGTCGGGCAAAAATTGCCATCCCTAATTAATACTTGGCAAAATACTATATCATAATTATTTAACTTAAAAGTCCAATAATGAACAATACTTTAGATTCTTAAACCTATTACTATAATATTACAAGCTCATGGAATTTATGAATTATCTATTCTCAAAACCCATGACAATCATCTTATAAAAGCCCATGGAAAGTTATGATTATTTATCTTAGACCTATAACATTTATTTATTTCATATCATATTATAAATTCATGTTCACTATCTATCTTACATCACAACATTCATAATATTTATTTCCAAAACTCATAGTAATTATTCATCCTACATGTCCATTATAATTATCTATAGAAAAACTCATGAGAATATCACATTATTCCATTATAGTGGTTGTTACCATATTTATTTAAAACCCATGGTAAATATTATTCTCAAGAAAATATTGGAGGTCATTATTTAAAAAGCCCTAAAGAAAATATCATTTACAAAGTAATCCATAGCAAAAATTACGAGAAACAATACAAGTTGTTATTTAAAGCCCATGGAAATTAATACCCAAAATCTATCATAAATATTTATTAAAGTTCATGGATTCATTTTATTTCTACTAACAACTAAAGCCCAGGAGGAGTATAAAAAAAAAAACCCCCATGGCAAAGCATGTCTTTAATGCCTATTTTGTAGGCCCAAGAATCTCATGGAGTAGGGAACAAGCCCAAGCAAAGAAAGGGCCAAGTGGCCCAACTACAAGTGCTGAAATAAAGCAAAGCCTAGCCCAAAAAGGTCCCCAGCAAATCAGAAATTCAAGCTGAAACAAGTCAACCTAATTAAGTCCACCACTAGCGGAAGGTTCCTCCACACCTCTAGGAATGAACCAAGGGGCTGTCATGGCAGAATTCTAACACATTTTATGTTGAGAACAGTAGCTAATAACTATTCCTAGCAGCTAGGAAGTTGATGGGTAGAGAGGCATCATCATCTCGCTCAAGGTCCTACCTCCAGCAAAAGCTAGTGGGCAATGAATACCCTTCTTCTCCAAGTTTTGGTTATAACTCAAGAAAGCCATGACCAAGACTCATGAAATGCTTAACTAAATATTTTATTTTATTACTAGAAATATATGTTACTGATTCATGAACCAAGCCCATGAATTCCTAAAGGGGAAAATTTGGGAACTAGTGGTTTGGAGGGCACTAGGGAAACCTCCAGCAGAAGCATGTAGGTGGCCTCAACACTTGACACTTGGCTTGGGGGTGTTAGAGCTCACTTCAATGCTTCAATCTCAGAGCAACCAACCAAAATCCTCTCCTCATACCTACCCAACCCTCATTGGCCCAACCAGCTCTAAGAATCCTAGCATTTAATGAGGGAATGTGCTGGATTTAGGTCATGTGAGGCATTGCCCAAAGAGGCAAGATATTCCTTAAGCCAAATCACCCGTTTTAGGCCAAATCCAGGTTATTAATTCAGCTGTCTTGCTCCCTTGAATCAAACCTACGTTTTTTGGATTTTAGCTAATTAATGCTTGCTTTAATCCTCTCTATAAAAGGCAAACCACTCTAGCTCCTAAAAGGGGGATGAGGTCTCTCTAAAAATTTCTGTCATTGACTACATTCTGCAGAAATTCAGTCCCTCTTAAGCTTTCTTTAAACTTCCCCAAGCTCTCTTGAGCTCACTCATAACCTTTCTCAGCCTATAGTCACCATAACACCAACATTCCCCACCTTTCTTACACCTTCCTACTCCATAAATGTCCCATAACTGACCATAACCAGCCTAAACTCCCTCCATGAAACTCGGCCAAGCTTCCTCTTAACCAACTTCTCATAAACTCGGCCTAAGCTCACACACTCACCCAACAAAAAACCTTCTCCTTACATATCACCCACATTTCCCTTAAGGATCTTGGTAACCACATGTTGCACTGAGCTGTGATTCCCTCTTTCCCTTCAGACCATGCCAAATAACTCCTTTTTCATCACTATGCAGCCACTAATATTTACTTATTGTTGTACTATAGGAGGCTATAATGTATTTGAGACTTTTGGAATTTTTTCTTCATATTGATGTAAAGATGGCTGAGAGTACTGTGGACCCTATTGAACAAAATACACAAGAATTTCTTGAAGTTAATACTTGATAATGCACAGAAAATCAATAGGCTGGATGCTCCGAGCTTCGGTGGTCTGGTGGTGGCTTGGAAGGCCTTAAAAGAAAAAGACAAAAGAACAAAGGTGACCGGAGTGGACCGGCCAAGAATCCTTCGACGCTTAAGTTAGTTTTTGTTCTCTGGAAACTCAGGAATTTCCCACTTTTTGGAATAGTGAAAAACTTACCCTCTTCTTGATGTGGATGAGTCCTTATATAGTAGGCCTTTTAGCGATTACTTGTTTAGTAACTTCTCCAATATTTGTGGAGGTTTAGAAGGTTCAGACTTAACTTCTACAACTGCTATAGAAGTTAAAATAATCAGACTTATCTTCTATAACTGCCATTGGAAGTTAAGTACTGAGTAGGAAGTTGTAGAGATGAACAAGGGTTTTAATCATGTTTTGAAATAGTAACACGTGGTCCGAACTACAAGCTGTTATAGACAAATTCCTTTTCGGGAAAATTTCCTAAGTGTTGGGGGGTCGTCCGTGTTCTTTGCAGATGGACGACCCTTAAGTCTATGGATGGATTTCTTATCATGGACGACCTTGAAAGGTTGAAAATGTGTTAAAACACAAGAGCTTGTTTAGACCCCCAATTAAAAATTACGGCTAAATTGCTTTTACTCAAACTTATCTAAGTGCGGAACAAGAGTAAATGAAGCACAAACAACCAATACTACTCTAGTGCATAAACATGAACAACAAACAATAAAATTAAAGCATAAGAATAAGGGAAGAGAGAATGCAAACACAAGATGACACGCCGATGTGTTATCGAAGAGGAAACCAAAGAACTTGGCGAAAAACCTCTCCGCCACCCTCGAAGTGGTATTCGATCCACTAGACAATCAGATGGGATACACGAGTTAGCAAGAGACCCTCAAAGCCTAATCTACTCGATGTACCTAAGCCCTCCAAGCTCCTACTCCAACAAGGCTTCTCGGAACCGTGTCTTGTCTAGCTTTCCGGATTCCACAATACGCCCGATTGCATCCACCAAGCCTCACCGGCTTCTTTTGGCAAATCCCTAAAGCTTCCCAAGCTCCAAAATACTCTCTTCACTCTGAAAGGGTATGGGTTGTGTTTGAGTACAAATCTCCTCTCAAGGTATGACAATGGGAGAGGGATGGAGAAGAGGCTACAATGATTTCTTACTAAGGATGAGTAGCTTTGTCTCAAATAGATGGGTGTGTGTGTTGTAGAAAACCTATCTAGGGTTTTTCTCTCTAAATGACCTACTTATACATTTGTGGGTAATGAATGTATATATAGTATGAGTGAAGGGTAATAAAGTCACACATTAAAATCCTCTAGGGAGAATGTTTCGCGACTACCTCGCGAGAAGGCTTTACTCGCGAGACATTCGCGAAAACGACAGCCTGGCACGACTCTTCAACTTTCAGTCATGTGCTCCTCACGTGGCTTTTTCGCGGGTTAGCTTTCAGCAAGACACTCGCGAAGTCCACTGATTCTTCAGTTTATGCTTGATTCTTCACCAACTCAATACTAAACCCAATACAATAAAATCCCACAAAATACAAGGAAATAAATTAAAGCAATTACAACACTTTTTGTCATGGAATAAAGCCAACATAAAACATAGTTGTAAATCACAACTTTACAGACCTTTTTATGTTGGGTAGATCTTTAGCTCTGGACGACTCCTATGGACGAATTAGAGATGGTTCAATTTTTAGCTTCCTATCAATACTTTTATTAAATTTATTTAATAATTGAATATAAATTACCCTACCGTTGGAGATAATACCGTACCACTGGAGGACTAATTTGAACTATGATACTGTAAAAGGACTAATAATATAACAAACTAACAACAGTAACATGTTTATTAGGCTTTATTGTTGTCTTTTTGTCAGGGTGCAGCCTCTATCTCTTGCTTGGGTGGGCTTACACAGCACTGAAAGCCTTTAGGCTTATTTTAAGGACCCGTCGTCGAGTTTCAGCTTGGTCACCCCATATTCTATTTGGGAACATCAAAATTTTCCCCTCAACAATAGTATACTCCCTTGCTAAGGAGCTATCAAATGTGCACTGTCTCATTTTCTGGGACTGTCCCTTGCTAAGGACTAGCTGTAGTGTGATTGTCTCTTGCTAAGGACTAAATACAATACTGAGCGTTTAATCATGACTTGTCATAGGTTTTCAAAACATATTCAATATGCTCACAAAAATAATCCATTCATAATTCTCAAAAATATAAAGATATATTCACACATACAAGTTTAAATAAATTCAGGTTGTCTCACAAGTTTTTTTTTTTTATGGAAGTGTCACAAGTTTTTCATAAAACAAATAGTCAATGTGCACATCAAACATTTATAAAATATCAATTTATATATAAAATATCAACATATTTCTTGATATGAGAATAGTTTGATAATCAGCACTATTTTGGGAAAACCCCCAAAATTAGTAAACACCACTTACCTCTTATTTGCAAAAATATAAAATCAACCACCCTTGAGTCAGACTAAATCAATAGAATTAGAACCTAGAAACACCAAAAATAGGTTCATCAATACACGAATTTCCCACTTAAAATCAGTTTTCATACTTAAATAGTTTAATCTATCAATATTAAAGCCTACAGAGATGTTAGATTCTCTATGCTACTCTGATTGCAGTACTGAGGCTGCCTTATAATTCAAACGATATGTAGGGCCTAGTTTTGCTCAAATTTCTTTTCCCTCTCTACTGCCCAATTTCATTCCTAGTTAGTGGACGTTTTCTTTGCTAATATAGAAAGACAATGAAAGCATTATTTTGATGTCATTGGAAAGGGTATAAGAAATATCTAGATTTGTTGGAAATTTCTTGTTTTGAGAAGGCATCTCAATCTGCTAGTGGCTAAAAGGTCAAGACCATATCTGACGATGAGAATAGGGGAAAACAAAAAGGCTATATGCATCATTCTTACTCCAATATAATAACAATTATAAGTCATCTTCTCTATTAATATAAGGATAGGTGGAGATTGACAGGTCAAACATATGCCTAGAAGTCCTTTTTCTTTTAATATATTGATATGTTAGGTTTTATAAAGTGATGCCTATTATCCTATTAGCTACTAAAGTAATTTCAAGCATAGCTCTTGTTAGGTTCTAAGGTCTTAGGATTTTATGTATTTAGAACTCTAATTTGTATTGTTGGCAAACCATGATCAAAACAATGTACTTAGTCTTGTTTAAGCTTGCTCAAAGTTGGTTAAATATTGTAAAGTTGGAATCGAGTGACTGCAGAAGCATTGGGGCTTCTCGGCCTGGCTCGATCGATCGAAGGTTAGACTCGATCGATCGAAAGTCGGCCCAGATGCGTTTTCTGCAGAATTTCCAACTCAGCCCAAACTCTTTAAACGTTTAGGGTTTTATATTTTTGCCCTAGGTATATAAGGCAAACCCTAGCCACGTTTTTCAGTGTTGCACAAGTTGTATTGTTGCTCATACATTGCGGTTTTGTGTAAATCTCTTGTGAGATCTAGAGGAGCTTTCCTTTACACAAAGCTTAGGGTTTTCAAGATTGAGATCACTTCAACATCTTGATGATCAACTTGGTTGCTGCCTTTGAAGCTTAAAGAATATCAAGCGTGGGTGCTTGTAGCTGATTGAAGAGGATTCAAAGAAAGAAGTAGTCCGTGGACTCGGAGCCTGCACGTGGTCGTGTCAGGAAGTTTTACTGGTGGGTAGCATTAGGAAGTCAAGCGGGGAGCTTGTAAGTCCTTTTGTAAGAACTTCAATTCTTTCTTAGTGGATTCCGTTTTGCCTTGAGGATTGGTGGGTAAAATCCTCCCCAGGTTTTTACCGTGTGGTTTCCTGGGTGATCATATCTTGTGTTCTTTATTATTTCCGCTGCTTTATATGTTTTATATACATGATATGATTATTTGATTGTTTTAACCTAGAATTGCTTAATTTGACTAAGTAACAACTTGGCTAATTAATCTAGGCTACGCAATCTAATTGTGGTTTAAGGGGTCTAAAACCCAACAGCTCTTTCCTGCAAATGTGGGACAAGGCTAGCCATTGAATATTCAACTCCCTAAATTTAGAGCTAAAGGAAACCATACCTGCTGTAGTCTCACGTTCAGCCATAAAGCAGAAAAAAATAAGTTGTTCAACTGTTTGTTGCGGCTAAAACAAAAGAAAAATCTTTTTTATATATATACGTGTATCTTAAGAGGTAAAAGGCTAGGGTTTTTAAAAGCTTATCAAGGACTATATATTTACTTATGCTACCTTACTTGGGCTTCATATTCCATAGTATTTATCTTATTTTTAATATCTTAGGCCCAAATCAATTAAATCCATTTAATTGTAGGCCTCCTTTTTAGTTTATGTATAATAATTAATTTGGTAGCAAAATTATGGGGTGTTACACAAACATTCCCGGTTCTTTCTTGTCAACCAAACACAAAAATCAAATTTGGCATAGACACAAAAATCAACCTAGCTTAAAAATCTAAGGTGAAAATATACTTTTGGTCATACATTTTGGGCAAATTTTTGTCTTGGTCCCCACTTTTTTGAAGCACCTTATTTAGTTCTTGAAAACCGAAAACCGTTATTATTTTAGTCCTTATTGTTATCTTAACAACAAAAATTGCAAACTTGGCACACGGAGTGCACATGTGTCACTTTCGACTCTAACATGGCTAATAAAATATTAGTAAATTTTTTTATTTGGTAACAATTTTAACTAAATAAAATAAAAAGAATTAAAGAGCAAAAAAAAAAAAAAATTTGCATTTCATGAACACAAGAACGCAGATGATGAACTCAGGAACACATAAAATTCAGCCACAAAAATCAAACTCAGACCAGAAAATTCACAATAACCAAATTTCAAAGTGGTAGCCTTTACCCACCTACCAAACTCATCACCTGATACATGGATAAGGCTGTAAATGATCCAAGCCGTTCATGAACAACTCAGGCTCGGCTCGATAAAAAGCCCGTTCATATTTGTTTGTTTATAAATAAGCCAAACTTGAGCCTTAGTTTTAGGCTTGTTTGATAAACAAGCCGAGCCCAAGCAAAAAAATTTGTTTGTGAACAAGCTCGTGAACAATAGGGCTCGATACAAAACATGCTGAGTTTAGGATCATTTATAGCTTGATATATGTTTACTAAATAAATTCATTATTATGACACTACACATATCTTAATAATAACATAGTCCACATGAGACCACTTACCACTACTCATTAATTTTGTTTTTTTTACCTGATTTTCGGTGATATAAGCATTTGATAATGCAAATTTCTTTTTTTTTTTTGCATCTGAAGCTAAAAAGCTTGACTTAAGCTTGAGTTTGAGCTTGATATTAAGCTCAAGCTTGGCTTGACTAATTATTCAAGCCAAGCCAAGCCAAGATTAAGCTTTTTAGCATTCTCATGAGCTCGAGTTCAAACATTGTTTTTAGGCTTGTCTCAAGCTCGAGCCAGGCTTGTGCATTTAATTTTTATTGACGAGCCAAGCTAAAACACGCACTACTCGACAAAGCTTGGCTCGTTTATAGCCCTACACGGAGACATCTCCTAGATCGATACCCACTAGGGCCACCACATGATCCTGTGGATCTATTAAGTACAAGTGTACAACAACCATTGCCATTAAAATTGGTTTAATGGGTTTGTGTTTTTTCATAAGGAAATGAGAAGAAAGAAAGAGAAACACAACGGCCCATCTTCTTCTTGTTCTTGGACTCACCCACTCAGTCTCTCCTTCTTTGATATATGATGGTGTGAGGGTTCAGGTTGTTAAATGGTTCAAAATATGTCTGAGTTATGATTGAAATTTGATTGTAGCGTTTGGTCTTGATGGATCTAGAAGTGATGGGTCTAAGTTTGGTGGTGGTACTGGACGATTTTGGTGGTGGTAATTCGGGTTCGATGGTGGTGGATTTGGGTTATTGTGGTGTTGAAGCTAATGTATGTGACACTATTTGGTTACCAAGAAATTTCAAGAAAGTAAAAAAGAAAATTGAGAAAATAAAAAATGAAGACTTGTTTGGTTACTAAGAAATTGCAGTAAAGTAAAAAAGAAAATTGAGAAAATTAAAATGAAGGTCTGTTTGGTTATCAAGAAATAGCAAGAAAGTGAAAAAGAAAATTGAAAATATAAAAAGGTTGGTAATTTTTTTTTTTTTTGGAATGTGTTTGATTGCCAAGAAAGTTCAATACAAGATGATAAAGTTACTACAAATGAAAGTAGTTTTTTTATTTATTTTTTCAATTTTAAATTACAGTTGAGAAATTAATTTTTCTATTTTTATTTTTATTTTTCAATTTAAATGCTAAGATGGAATTATTAAATAGAATTAAAATATTTTGTTATAATTTTATTAGCCACATTAGAGTCTAACGTGATACTTGTGCACTCTATGTGCTGTGTAAGATTTTTCCGTTACTAAGATGACAGTAGAGACCAAAATGATAACTATTTTTTATTTTTAGGGACAAAAATAAAAGCTCCAAAAAGGTAGGGACCAAAACGGGATCTGACCTAAAATGTAGGGATCAAAAGTGTATTTTTGCCAAAATCTAAAACCCAAAACTACAAAAACTAAAAATAGATAATAATTTTATTTTCTTTCCCCATTTTCTTGGCATCCAAACAAAACCCAACAATCTCCATCTCTACTTCAAACTTGAATTCCAACAATATTTCCATCATTTTCTTAGTATCCAAATGAAATATTAACAATCTTACATGTAAAAATTACATAAACTAATAATTAAAAAGAAAAAATCTCAGTGGGATTTTCTTGGCATCCAAACAAAATTTCAATCACCAAACTCCACTACCACACCACAACATCGCCACAATGGAAATTTTCGTTGATGCCAAGGAAAATTTCATTTGCAAACACACACTTACAAATCACATTGATATTTGGAACCCAAAAATTGATTTTCACTCAAACCTTTTTTTTTCCTATTGATTTTCTTGGGAATCAAATGGAACACAACCAAATTGAGAGAGAGAGAGAGAGGTTAATTAATTGCTGGGTTTGGAAAATGGGGTTTTGGGGTTTATTGTAGATCTGTGGTTTGGTGTTTGATTTTGGGTTTAGGAGTTGGAGATTGGCAAATTTAAATAGTGTTTGGTTGTTAAGAAAGTGTAAGAAAATGTTGGAAATGTTTTTGCTTTTTTTATTATTATTTAAAATTGAGATATTGAAAAGTTTTTTATTTTTTTTATTTTAAATGTTGATGTGGCTTTTAAGATAACAATTATTATTATTATTTATTATTATTATTTTGTATGCCACATATGTTTTAAAAGTGTCAATTGTGCAATATGTTAGCCACTTAGGCATTTTTTATTAGTGAGTTGATGGTAGGGACTAAATTAATTGTATGTTGAAAATTATATGAATAATTGCTAACAAAATGTAAGGACTAAATTAAAATATAAATTGTTTATCTTTCTACTTCATATGAAAATTCATTTGGAAAATTATCATAGTGACTTCTACTTCATTTGTTTATTAACTTTACAACAACCCAATCGTCTACTTTAATCAACAAAGACATCTGTAAGGAACATGGATATCTTTCCTGTCCAGGTTCAAGTTCCTGAATTTATTCAAGTTTAATTTCTTAACTTGGTACAGTTTTAAGATTGAAGTCAAACCACAGCGCACTCTTGGTGTGGTGGTCACTCCACAAATATAAATACTTGTGGGGTGTGGGGGGCTAGGGTCGGTGTTCAAGTCTTTAAAAGGGAGCTTCACACACATATAAACTTATATTAAACTAGAGTAGAAATTTTATCTTGTATTAAAAAAAAAAAAAAAGATTGAAGTCAAACCCTGGATGCATGGATTCTTGCTCTGACATTTATACACAATTGTTTGAGCATAATATCAAAACGAATTTATAATATAATTTTGTAGAATAGGGTCACATCTAATAACGATAAGATTTTTAAAACGCTCTAACGGAGGTGCTGACCTCCAACCGTTTCAAAAAAATATTTTAATTTTTTTTTAGAATCTCAAAGTAGAGTTTCATAATCAGATAGAACATATAATACAATCTATAATCTTATCTAGCCACACTTTAAATTGTGTTAGTGTTGGACATGGCAAGCTATGGGCTGCGGTATAGTATTACTATTACATTTAGAGATGGCCACAAGCCGGGTTTGGGTCAGGTAGACCTAATTAATTTGAGACCCGAACCTCAATTTGCACACTGTACCCAAATTTAAACCCAACATGAATAGTGGTTTAATAGGTTTGCAATAAATTTTTTTTTTTTGGTTTATTTTTTTATACAAGATATAAATTCTATTCTAGCCTAATTTAAATGTATGTGTGTGAAGCTCTCTTCTGGAAACTTGAATCCTGACCCTTGCCCTGCCACACCCCACAAGCAATTATACTTGTGGAATGACCTTCACGCCAAGAGTACATGGTGGTTCAATAATCGATTCAAAACAACTTGAATAGTGGTTTTGAGTCTTTGATGTTTAGTAATGCTAAGACTACAACTTATTCCACAACTCGCCATGTGGCAAGTTATGAGTGGTGGAGAAAAAGTGGTGGGTCCACACCTCCACAATTTATAACTCTCCATGTGGCAAGTTGTTGCAAAAATTGTAGAAAAAGTTGTGGTACTAGCATTACTCTTTGACGTTTCCCATTTATAACTTGTCTCCTATGCATTGTTTTACTGTTTCATATCTATCGATACTATTATCACACCCCGAACCCAACTAGAAAGATAGGCACGTGACAACGGCCGCATGCTTATAAAGTAAGCACCCTACAAGTATGCAAAACCTTCTTTGCAACTAAAATTTATCCAAAAAAATTACATCAAATAAATCCAAAATACCTCAACAATTTCTTTATTAATAGATCTCCAATAATTTGAAAGGAACAAAATCCAAACCTTATGTACATAATGCCAAATGGCTAATAAATATAAGACTATGACAAGACCATCCAATCCCAATATCACTACACTTCTTTCCCTGCTGACAACACAACAGAAAAATTCGCAAAACTTGTTGTTCTTCACAATCTAAATCTGGAGGGGAAAATGGGGTGAGTTGGCAACTTAATAAGTAACTAAAGTCCTAATAAGTTCTATCAAGCAAATGGATCAGGAAAATAATAAGTTGTACATAAATTGAATATTTTAATCTTACAAATATATCATAGATGGATTAGAAAATAATCAGTTTTCCATATATCAAAAGTTGTAATTTACAATAGGTTCCAAAAACACATAAGTAGTTTCAAGGACTCAAACAGTTCAAATATTCAAATATAATTCAAATTCTTAATAATCTTTTATGACTATGGTCACGCTTATCCCATGACTAGGCATCAGATTTAGATGAAACTAGTTACGTGCTAATGTATATCCTCTATTAGGGGGATCCAGAAACACGATTGGTTCATGATATCCTAGATAGAACTAGTTTCGATACCAATGAATAACCCCCATTGGCCGAGTATCAGAGTCAAAACATAGTCAGATTGTACAAAATCATATATATCAAATCATAGTTCAAACAAAAATATATCTCATTCAAATACATATATAAAATCATATATATATATATATATATATATATGTATGTAGATGTAGTAATCAAATAAATTCATGAAGATTATTTATTCTTTACCTTAAATCAATGTAGCTAATTATAACCATTGTAGAACAATATTCAGTAGCTAAAGTAGAGTAATATAAGCAAAAATAAAACCAATTAGGAGAAAGGTTCCTTACATCAATTCAATGCCTATTCAATATCCTTGCAATTTCCCAAGACCACTCCAATGTAAACCCGCTAGCAAACCAAATAAAGAATTTACTCCAAACAAGTTTGTCACTAAGATCCTTGGACCTCAAGTCTCAATGCCATCCAAAACCGTGGAGACACAAAGCAAAGATGCAACACATACACGTGAAAGACTAAGTCCTTAGAATAAATCTTCAAATAATTGGTTTTCGTTCAATCTCTTATTTATCAACACGGATTGGTTTCTCGGATAGGATAAAAACTAGAATTACTAAGTTACCCCTAAAAAAATAAATCTCCTTTTGAAAAATAAATTTTTGGGTTGGCTAGGATTTACACGTTACAACTAGGTTTAAATATTACTAACCCCAATATCAGAATTACTAAGTTACCCATAAAAAAATAAATCTCCTTTTGAAAAATAAAAAATCAATTTTGGAATCGGTTTTCTCAAAAAAAAAAAAAAAAAAAAAAAAAAAAAGGAATCATTAACCTAGTTCTTTCGACGTTTCTCAAAGCTTATATATTTCCACTTTGGATTTGAAAAGTCAAAACGCGTGGGAGCGTCAGTTACTTGTAAAGACTAAATAAATTTCGTGTAAAATTAATTTCGTGTAAAGACTAAATAGAGGTTTTTAGTTTTAGGGACACTGCTGCCAGTCAAGGAACGAAAGTTCGTGTAAAGACTAAATAGGGGTTTTTACTTTTATGGACACTACCATTCATATAAAAGAAAGGCTGTTTACACAGTCCGTTATGCTTTCTTCACTCATATCTCTTTTAATTTTCATTTAGTCACATCTTTCTTTCATTCTCTTCTTCTCCTTCTATATTTTCTCAATTCTTTTGCTCATAGATTTCGATGGCTCTGGAAATCAACAAAGGATGCTCTTCTTCTTCCACTGCCCGACACATGTATGACGTTTTCTTGAGCTTTAGAGGTGAAGATACTCGTTATAATTTTACTGATCATTTATATCATGCTTTATGTGACAAAGGTTTTAACACCTTTATTGATGATAATCTTCAAAGAGGAGAAGAAATTTCAACAGAGCTTCTCAAAGCCATAGAATTGTCAATGATTTCGATTGTTGTATTTTCTGAAAATTTTGCATCGTCAACTTGGTGTTTGAATGAACTTGTCAAAATTCTTGAGTGTAACAATTATGGCCAAATAGTTTTACCTATTTTTTACAAAGTAAATCCATCAGAAGTACGTAAACAAGAGGGAAAGTTTGGGATTGCGCTAACTGAACATGAAGAAAAACATAACGAAGATAAGGTTCATAGTTGGAGGGCAGCTTTAACCAAAGCAGCTAATTTGGGTGGATTCTCTTACAGGTATGTATCTATTAGTACTTTTTTGCCTTCTTGTAGTATAAAATATTAATAGTTTTGTTATCACCATTTAATTCCAAATAATCAAAGGATTTGCATTGCATACTCAAAGTTAGTACATGGTAAAATTTCAAATTCATCATGCGTAGGTAGAAGAATATTGATTTCTAAATTAACACAGAAAAATATATACTTCTTGAAGGGTAAATGATTTCACCTTACAATGTTATGTTTATGTACTAAATAGGAAATAAACAAGAGAGATTAGAGAAACATTGGATCCACTTTAGATTGCCTCTTCTATGCTGATTCCTTTCTCCATATAGATTTTGATTCGGTTTTTTGAGAAGCTAAGAGAGAGGAAAAGTCACAATCACATCCATAATCACTTGCCAAACAAAAATTTCAGAATAAGATATTTTTTATAAAAAAATAATTGTCACGACTCGCAATCCAAATGGATTCCACATTTTCAACCATGACCAACATGTCAATACCAAGCTTAAGACTGATGTTAATATGAACCAAAGTAAACCTGTGAACAAAAAATTGTCTATTTGTTAGTTGATAAATAGCTTATCTAATATCTTTCTCCAAATAATAACAACCATCATCAATTTGGAATATACCACAAGTTCACACACTAAAATCCCCTATTACATCAAAAGTTCCAACGCTCAACTGTTGATTTATATATACAAACATCTCTACAAATTAAGTTGATTGCAAAACTACTAAAATGGAAAGTAAAAACTAAATGAAAATAAAACTAGCTCTTATGAAGCTCAACTAAGGCTCCAGCAAGGCAACTACTCTATTGCATAAAACCTGCTCACCGATTTTCTTATTTTATTTTTTTAAAGAAGGTAAGCTAACAGAGCTCAATAAAAGGGGTTAGGTGGTATGAGTTATAAAGAATGTATAAATACATGAAAATTAGAAAATTTTCTTAATACGTGAATACGCTGAGAGATAAACTTCTTTGAGCATGCACACACAATTTTTCATTTGCTTTATTAAAAAAAAATCTTTAGATTGCTTTAAAAAATAATTTGTATACTTTCTCTAATGATATATCTCATTATATTCAGAAAACATTTTCCTTAGATGGTTTTCTTTGCTAGATAAAATAGAATTTTATCTTATGGAGTCTGCTTCATGATGATTACTCTTTATTATCAAGCCAAGATACCGATTGATTTTAAGTGTAGGTAGGGTTTGAACCTCGGATCTTTTATTTGATAATAAATGACTTTACTAATTGAGCTAGTTAGAAGCTAGGAACCCACAATTTTTTTCTTTAGAAGAGATTTTTTTTTTTTTTTTTTTTTAACATTATCTATTGAAATAACCTTAGTCTTGAAAACTTCTTAGCTTCATAAGAATCTAATCATAATCATTCTTCCATGATTTAACATCACAAAACACGTTTCCTCAATTGTTAGTAATTGAATAATTAGTAATTTCCTTTATCATAACATGAAACACAATTACTCATAGGGGGCATTTGGTTCGCCGTTATATACCCTTGATATGATGCGTACATTACAATAATGTGATATTAAAGTTTTTGGTTTATTTCATTTTTTCTAACATTACCATAATTTAAAATTACAAAATATATTATATCATCTTAATCTCATCACTTTCCTAAACAATTTAATATTGTATTCTTGTGTTAAGATTACATTAATTTAAGATTATAATAATGTAATATTATGGCATAATGTAATATCACGGTGAACCAAACACCCCCTTAATACTACTTTTGTTACTCACTTACTCTTTATATATATAACTTGTAATCCCATGGACTAGTGGATTTATATTGTATACTCAAAATTAGCACATGTTAATACTTCAAATTCGTCATACATAAGGAAATGTGCATTCATATCAAAATTAATATATAAAGGATATAAACTTCAAGGTAAATGATTTCACCTCTCAATTTTATGTCCATGTACTGAGTCGGAAATAAACAGGAGATAACCCATAGGTCCAGTCTAGATTGCCTCCTCTTTGCTGATTCCCTTTCTGTTTACATTTTGATATGGTTTTTGAAAAACTGTCATACTAGGAAGGAGAGAAAATCTCATAATCGCATCCTTAATTGCTTACCAAGCAACAATTTGAGAATAAGACAATAAATAAATAAATAAATAGACATTAGTGTAGAGGAATATGTTGAGAACAAATTCTTGAAAAAAGGGAAAAGAGCGAGAAGTGGGAGGAATCATTTCATAAGTTGGGTGCTTAATTTAATTGAGGAAAAAGTTTAAGAACACAACTTTTACTACAACTATAAAGGTTTGATTGTGGGTGATGTAGAAAAGTGGTAGATTCATATGAAAGTGAGTGTCCACCACTTACAATTAGGAGATGACCAAAATTCATATGAATATATATATATATATATATATATTATAGTGTAGATTTTCATATAGTCTAACACATCAAATGCTTCTTATGCTTTTGTGCTTGGCAGTTGCTTGGAATCTGAAACTCAGTTTATCAAAAAAATTATAAAAGAGATATCAAGTACCACATCAAATCGGACACAACTATTTGTTGCTAAATATCCAGTTGGAATAGATTCTCGTGTGGAGGAGATAGAATTGCTTTTGGATACAAAGTCAAATGGTGTTCGCATGCTAGGGATTCATGGTCTTGGGGGAGTAGGTAAAACTACAATTGCAAAAGCTATTTATAATAGAATTTTTGATCGTTTTGATTGGAGTTGCTTTCTAGAGAATGTTAGAGAAAAGTCAAAGACAATCAATGGCAAAATGCAACTACAAGAGACACTTCTTTCTAGGACATTACAAGACACAAATTTAAAGGTGGACAATGTTCCCAAAGGAATTAAAATGGTAATGGATAGGCTTCATCATAAAAGGCTTCTTTTAATTCTTGATGACGTGGATGATTCGGACCAGATAAAAAATTTGCTTGGAAGATGTGATTGGTTTAGTTCGGGAAGTAGAATTATTATAACAACAAGAGACATGCAAGTGCTAACCAGTCTTGAAAAAGCTCGTCTAGTTTATGAGGTTAAGCAATTGAATCAATGTGAAGCTCAAAAACTCTTCAACCTGCACACCTTTCAAATGAATAAACCAGGGGAAGACTATTCAAAAGTTGCAAAGCAAATTATACATTATGCCAATGGTCTTCCATTAGCACTAAAAGTTATAGGTTCTGATTTGTGTGGAAAAAGTGTACATGAATGGGAAGATGCATTAGAAAAGTACAAAAACATTCCTCACCAAAAAATTCAAGAAAGTCTCAGAATAAGTTATGATGGATTGGAAAAAACTGAAAAGGATATTTTTCTCCATGTTGCTTGTTTTTTCAAGGGATTTGAAAAGGATTATGTTACAAATATACTAGAAACTTGCAATTTATATCCACGTCCTGGTATTTGCAAACTTATCAATAAGTGTCTCATAACTGTTAATCAGTGGGGCATATTGTCGATGCATGACTTGTTACAACAAATGGGCAGGGAAATTGTTCAACAAGAATCTGAACAACCTGAAAATCGTAGCAGGATATGGTGTTATGAGGATGCTTATGAAGTGCTAACTAGAAATACGGTACAAGTTCTTTTACTTCACTTTTCCTTTTTCCAAATATTTTTTTGTTTAAAATTTCACTATTTTTATGCTTTTTAAAAAATTATATAATCGAACTTATTTGTTTTATTCTTTGTTCAATTAGGGGACTGATAAAATTCAAGCAATGATATTGCACTCACCTGAACCGGTAACCATAAAATTGCAGGGTGAACCTTTTGAAATGATGAAAAATCTTAAATTTCTTTTAGTTGAAAATGTACACATTTGTGAAGAATTTCAATATCTCCCAAATGAGTTACGGTTACTTGAATGGCCTCAATTTCCTTATTCTTGGCCATCTAAATATTGTCCTCAAAAGCTTGTTGCTCTCAATATGGGAGGGAGTAATCGCATTAGAATGGAGACAATATTCAAGCAGGTATGATTATTAGTATTTATGAATTTTATCTCTTAAAATTATTTTGAATGATGGCCAAAACTAAACTTTGATTTTTTTTTAATCCACAGGGTATCCAATTAAAAAATTTTAAGCATATCAATCTTCACGGGTGTGACTCTATTACAGAATTACCTAAATTGTGTACCCCAAACCTAGAGACATTAGACCTTACTTCTTGTCTTAATTTAGTTACGGTTCATGAGTCTGTTGGATTTCTTGATAGGCTACGGGAATGGAACCTCCTAGGCTGTAAGAGTCTTCAAAATCTTCCAAATAACCTCAGGTTGAAATCGCTCGAAAAGTTTGATCTTACTTCATGCTCTAAGCTTGAGAAATTCCCCAATCTTCATCAAGAAATGAAACGTTTAAAGGAATTATGTTTATCTGATAGTGGCATCAGAGAGTTGCCTTCATCAATCGGGTATCTTACCCAGCTTACTCAATTATGGTTATATGATTGCCACAACCTGAGGGATCTTCCAGACAGCATCTACAAATTGCAAATGCTTGAGGTCTTAACTATCGGCACTACCAAATTGAGACCACCGAGTAATTCTTTTGATGGAATTTCCGAATATGGGTTTCTAAGCTTAAGGGAACTGAATTTAAGTGGACGGGGAATCGAATTAGAATTTTTGATGAAGCCCAAGTACTTTCCCGTTTTGAGTACTCTAAGTCTATGGGGCACTGATATTGTTAGCATCCCTGAAAGCCTACACAGATTTACTACGTTAGAAAGCCTTCGTATAGACTATTGCGAGCAGCTACGACAAATTGTGAGGCTTCCACAATTTATAAAAAGTGCAGAAGCAAGGAACTGTCCGTCATTAGATGCAAGCAGATTACTGAATCAGGTCTCTCTTTTTCAAGCAATAATAAAAAAATAAAAAATAAAACAATTTTTTTTTTTTTACTTTCTTTCTTAATTTAATTCGTTGAATTTGCTAATTATATGCAGATTGGAGAAATTATATGTGAAGGAGAAAGAAGCGACGTATTAGTGGATCCACCGTCATTATTAAGTAGAGATTATTTGTTCTATGGTGATTGTACGAATGAATGTAGTTTTATAGTACCGTATACAGAGATTCCAAGGTGGTTGAATTGCAAGCATCAAGGTGTTGGAAATTCCATATCATTCTGTGTTGGTCGCAAATTTCCAAATGTTTTTGCCGTCTATTTCGCTTTTGGACTGGTGCGGAGTATAACCCCGGGTTATCCAATTTTTTTAGAGGTTTACCTCTCCATTAATGGTTTTGAAAAAGTTCGGATTAGTAACATTCCACTAGATGATGATTCTGATACTCTCTGGGTATTTTCTAGATCACATCTCAAATTGCAAAAGCTATTGAATGAATCAAATCCATCTGATTGCAATCAGGTTAAGGTTACATATGAATGGGACGAAGGGATAGATGACGAAGCAATAGATGACGAAGTGACAGATGAGGAAGTGATAGATGAGGAAGTGACAGTTGATGAAGTGATAGATGACGAAGTGACAGATGATGAAGTGATAGATCACAACAACCGTACTTTAGAGCTTAGAAGGTGGGGGGTCAAAGTAGAATGTATCTGTTGTCTTAAAATGATGGCCCTTACCCTAGTTGACAATGATTCTGACTCCAATCTGAATCTACCATTAAAGAAGAGGAGAAAATATTATTGAATTCGGGAGAAAATATATATGCCAAGGTTTGTCTCCTTCCTTTGTTGCAGTGTAGCATTTACCCTTAATTATATTAATTTTATTGATGATATGCTCTCCAGTATGGTTGAAATTGGAAGGAAAATACATCTTAATTAAAAGAGATTGTGGAAATTAGAAAGTAGGATGGTATCAAATTCTAGGTTGATCCATTTATGCATTTAGCATTTCATGTATGAATTAGTAGTTACTGAGATCTCTAATCTGGTGCAGCAACAATTGATCTTCTTAGAATTCTTTGTTATATTGTTTTGGTTGGACCTTTTTATTTTTCACTTAGGCATGCAATTTTATAGCTTATACTGTGAAATGGAATGTTTACTTTTTTATTGATTGTTTGATTGTGAGATTGAAAAATTGAACGAGTCAAACCAAGCCGAGTGCCGTGTGAAATCCTTCAACTAACTAGGCTTTGTTGTATTACTTGGCCTCTGTAACAGCCGAATTTTTCGTAGCTTGTTGAAGTATAACCAAGTTCTTTTCCATGAATTTTATGCAATCCTTTAAGTGTATTTAATCATATCATTTATTTAAGTTTACAGCATCTCCTAATAATTGATTAAGTGCTTAAGGAAAAAAAAAAAAAAAAGACCCAACTGGTGAAGTGTTGATTACTAACAGGATACACCAGGGCATATCACTATAAGTTTTTGTCAGTATGAAGAAGTAAAGAGTTTAATCAATCATATAATGGAGATGGGGTTACTATATTTGTTATGAGGAGTTTGATATGGGTTCATCTTCAGTAGGACTTACTTTGTTGACAATGATTCTGACTCCAATCTGACTTCACCATCAAAGAGAGCAGAACATATTGATTGCAATTGAAAGAAATATGCCTTCATCTGAGCATAGCCTTGAAACTATTCTCTCCCTTGTTTTTTCCATTTGAGTGTTCGACTTCTATTGCATTTTATGACAAGGTTTGTCTCCTTCTTTACTTCCATTGTTTCATTTGCCCTTGTTATTTTCTTTTCTCCTCTATTTTTATTGATGATACCTCTCTAGTACAGTTGGAATTGATGGATAATAAATCTTAATCAAAAGAGTTTGTGGAAAGTAGGATGATATCAATTTCAAGGTTGATCCATTTATGAATTTATCATTTCATGCACGATATGAATTACTGACATCTCTATTTTGGTGCAACAGCAATTTATCTTCTAAGACTTCTTTGTTACATGGTTTTTAGACCTTTTTTCACTTAAGCATGCTATTTTATACCTTTTACTATGAATGAGATATGTATTTTTATTGATTGTTGGATTGAAAAACTGAATGAGCTAAACCCAAGCTTAGTGCTCTATGAAATCCTTCAACTAATTAGGCTTTGTTGTATTACTTAGACTTTGGCCTCTGTAACAGTGGAGTTTTTGTAGCTTCAGAAGTGTACCAAGTTCTTTTCCAGGAATTAATGCAACTCTTTGAAAGTGGATTTAATCATATTTTCTAAAAGGGTACACAAGATCCCTATGAATAAAAGGTTTTTAACTGTACTAAGTTTGAGTATCTCATGCATCTAGAGTTACTAGATTTGTTATGTCTGATTTGGGCATTAGCCTTTCAAATTGTAAAAGACAATTTGAACTAAGCAAGGAATGAATATATATATATATATATATATATATAAAAGACAATTTTGAACTGAGCAAGGAATGAATATATATATATATATATATTCATAAGTAGTTGAGCAAGGAATATTATTGCATGAATTGGCCAAAGTTTGTTTTCCTTTGTATGAGAGCTTTCTCATTAATAGGAGTAGGTCTCAGTTCAAGAGTGGCTTAGTTAATCAGACTTTTGCTGCTACACTTGGGCACTCCAGCTAGTTTCTATGCATTGTAAGTCATGTGATTATTCAATGTTGCTTTGCTTTTGATGCTTCTTTAATGTGTAATGGAAATGTGAACTCCTAGTTCCATTTATTTTGACGTTGAATTATCATGTTTAAAGAACCAATTTTGGCCCTTATTTGAATGCAACTTCTTCTCTATTATATCTTCCAGTTGGCAACTAACAGCATGTAAAATACACCTTAAATTAAAAGGATACAATTTATTAAATAAAAATTTACTTGAAAAAAATAAAGTAAAAGTAAACATGAGAAGAATAATAATATGAGTCCCTTACTTATCAAAGAAAATAATAATATGTGTCCCTTAACATATGTGAATGTAAAGAAAAGATTGTAAATTTGAGCTCAGAGAAACAAACTACAAACTCAAGATGTGTATGATCTTCATTGCACTTCCTGGTTTCTAACCAAGGTTTGAAATGGTGAGAAGTGTATAAACCATCATTCTTAATGGTTAACCTTTCAAGTCTACAATGCTCTAGATTGCCCAAGTATTAATTGGTGTAAAGTAAATAACAGGGGAATGTCTATGATACTTTGCTAGGTTGGTAGGTCATTTAAGATAGGCTAGCCAAAAATTAAGTTACTGGGGGTCCTAAATGCCTTTGGGTGGGATCTATGGAAGAATATAATTCTACTTGATTGGTTGAAGAGCTTCTTTATATATAAACTAGAGGTATTTATATGTAATTTTTTTTCTATTATTTGGTAGTATTTGAATTAATAAGGATGGTTTCACTGCAACCTCATCACAATTGGGATAGCAACTATGGCTGTTAATGAGACTCCTTTGTCCTCAAATTTTTGTGCCTAAAATTGATCTTTTTGTCCTTTAGGACCCTTTTGAATGTATTTTATGTTGATGTACTTCATACTTATGCAATTGGTACAACTGTAAGTCTTTGTTCTATGACATGCGATGTGCTTATTTTTGAGACATTAAAATGAATCTCTATACCTGAAAAGAAAAGGTTTTTATTATTATTATTGACTGTGAACATGTTTTTATCCTTTGGAAAAATAAAGTTATTGTTAGGTTTTAGACCCCTTAAACAACAATTGGATTAACCTAGTTAATAGCCAAGTGATTAACTTAGTCAAATTTATGCAACTCTAGGTTATCACAATCATACAATCATATCAAGAATATAAAGCAGTGGAAATATAAAGAACACAATGATATGATGACCCAGGAAACCACACGGTAAAAACCTGGGGAGGATTTGACCTAGCTATCCTTAAGGTAAACTTGAATCCACTATGCGAAAGAATCGAAGTTCATACAATAAGACTTACAAGCACCCCTGCTTGACTTCCTATTGCTACTCACCAGTAGAACTTACTGACATGACCACGTGCAAGCTCCGAATCCACGGACTCCTTCTTTCTTGGATTCTCCAATAAGTACAAGCACCCCCGCTTGTATATCTTTTAGCTCCTATGGCAGCAACTGAATGATCATCAAGGTGTAGATAACATCTCCTCCTTGAAAACCCTAAGCTTTGTGTAAAGGAAAGTTCCTCAAGATCTCACAAGAGATTTACACAAAACAGAAAATATGAGCAACATGAGCTACTCTAAAAACGTGGCTAGGGTTTCCTTTATATAGTGGGAGAAGTAGATCTGAAACCCTAATCCTTAATGGGCTTGGGCTGAGTTGGAAATTCTGTAGAAAAAAACGTTCTGCCCGAGATTCGATCGATCGAGCCTAAGCTTCGATCGATCGAGCCAGACAGAAAGTCACTAATACTTCTGCAGCCACTCGATTCCAATTTGACATAAAAACATACTTTGAGCAAGTCTAAACAAGACTAAAAACTATTTTGATCATGGTTTGCCAACAATACAAATTAGAGTTCTAAATACATTAGTTCCTAAGTTTTTAGAACCTAATAGTTATGTATCTTGGATATCTTATGGATCGCCCAACTTATTCAAATTCTTTGGAGGTAATCTAGATGCCATGGACACCCATTTCATCTCTTTCATGCGTGCAATCTTTCAAAATAAATAAATTGGACTATTTCCAATTTCCCAAATACTTTGGTTGAAGCTTAGTTTGATTATGGTTGATTCAATTACTGTGTTTAGTTTAATTATAGGAAATTTCTAAGAATCTGTGGCCTATCTTACTAATTTCACTTCCAAGTATTTGATTTGTACAAAACATTGATGTGTGGTTTCTTAATTGTATTACCTTGAGAATACACCTTGTTATTGGAATTCCTAGTACAGAAGTGGGTAAACAATGGTTATGAATAAAATTATAATGATTTTATATCCAGCAAAAGCAATGTGTGTGCCTTTTACCATCTTGTACATAAAAACAGTGTGGAGAAGATGTCACCTCACTTATGGAATTTCCATATTTATTATTATTTCTCCTTTGTAATTCTTTTTCCCTTTTTGTTGATTTTGTTCATGTTGTAACCAATGGTTGGTTTAAAATATCAAGCATTTACAATGTTAATTTTGCATGTTAACACTGCCCTGTTTATAATACTCATACATATTACTTAAACATTTTAGACAATTTCATGTTAGTTTGTGAGATTGTACTATTTTGTATGAATGTCTTTTTTTTTTTTTTTTGGTACTATTCATAAGTGATTGCTCATTAAATGCCATTTACAAATTTCTTATCATGTTTACCAGGCTATGGTAACATAGGTTTAGCATTGGTTTCAACTTGGAAGAATTTCCATACAAGGAGTCAAAGATTCTAGTTTCCTGTCAAGTTTTACTATTGCAATTATGCAAGCATTGTCCACTATGATATAGAAGTCTCCAAGCTTCAGCTAATAATTTTTCTGGTTCCACAGTTCCTAACCTCTTACTGAGCCAGGTAAAACCTTATATCCAAGTAACTCATGTTTTTTGTTTAAATAAATAAATTTATCTCTAGATGGCTGTTCTCCTTGGTGGTTAAGTTTCTAACTTACTTAACATTAATTATCTCTCTCGTAAAATTTTGTTCACTTGGAAGTAACAAATTTTAGGAAAGATGCATTAAGTGTCATCACAATTACCTTTCTCATCCTTGCTTCTACTTTTGGATTTTAACAAAATACAAAACGTCTCATGGAGCTAATGTATTGACAAACGCTATATTTGTCCCTAACTTTTACAAGGGACAAATCAAATGTACTATCTCATCTGAAAATGGAAATGTTGACCATTAACACAACATGGAAGCTGTATATTAGTTCTCTTATTTCTTATCATTGCTTTTCCTAAATCTATGCTAAGGTCATGACTTATGGTGGTAATGTATTTAGGTCATTGATTGGAAACATCAAAATGTGCAAGGAATGCATACATTGGCATATTAGAAATTTTTCTTTAGATTTTAGCATCAATGATTTCATCCAAAGTTATGCCTTTGACAGCCACTCAACTCCAAACATTAGCTTAATTGATCTCACTCTCACATACACACATGCCCTATTTGTTTTTGACATAGGTACCTTGTTAGGATTATGGTGTGCACTCTTCTTATAGATTGATGGTCAATTACTTAATCGTAAGCCAAAAATTTGTAGAAAAGCTTTTCTTTCCTACCATGAGAATAGAATTTTCTTTCTTGATAAATGCCACAAGGGTGGAATTGCCATCAGGCCAAACTTCCATTGCCCTTGAGATGCATCACTTGTTTGTAATAAATAATTATATTAGCAACTTGAATAACCATATATTATTTGAGATGGAGAAAACTTAAGATTTGAGGATAAGAAAAAATACCAATTGTCATTTTTTTTAATTCATCAGTCATTATCATTATAGATAGTACTAAGAAAGTTGGAGTAACATAGCGGATGCAGGAAGCAATTGATAGCATTCTTGTTTGTTCCGTGTAGTCGGACACACATGCACACACACATATATATAGTACTTCCAAGACTTGATTTACATACCACCAAAGCTGCTCCAAATCCTCGTCATGGATTAAACATGTTGTGAGGTAAGCTGCAGATAGTGCTTCTATGAAGTCCATACTTGTAAAGTTTGTGTTATTTCTTATTTCACCTTTCTGTTTTCAGCAAAGGTCATCTAGGCTTTCAAAATGAGGCAGACTCAATTATCTTGAAATTAGCAGGATTTTTTCTGATGGTAATGATTTACAGGAGGTAGTGAGTTTTATAGTCCTTGAAACTTTTTTTCTTTGAACTACATGATTTGTTCTTTGGGGATTTTGTTTTCAAAAAAACTTCCTCCATTCTTGATTTTCCCTTTATTTTTCTAAGTTTGTAATATTTTTCAGGGACTGTCCTAGAAGACTTGTCAAATGTCAATATAGTTAAGCATACATATGAGGATTTTGTGTTCACCACAAGAAAAGAGTCTACTAGCGAGGGTAAAATGCCATCGCAAAAATTCAAATATCGTCGCAAAAGGTTATTAGCGAGGGTATATGACCCTCGAAGGCCGTCGTATTTGCTCTTGTTGCTAAAAGATGTTTTGCGACCATACCTTCGCAAAGAGAAAATTTATGAGGGCAATCCACCGTCGTTATTGAACAAATCCGCCCTCACAAATATATTACCAAATGACGAGAAAAGTCGACGACTTATTTTTAGCGAGGGAAAGCAGTCGTCGTTAACAACTATTTGTGAGGAACTTTATACCCTCGCAATTAGTTATTTGCACTACAAAAAAACTATACTATTGCAGTGGGCCAAAAATGCCGCTATAGGTCTTCAATTATATTAAAATGTTAGTCATTTAGTGGCGGTTTTTGCCCGCCGCTATAGGTTTTTTTTTTTTTCCTCCTAGATTCTAAACCCACATATCTATAGCATGTCTTAGACCTTCTTGTCCAATATAATGTCTTAGATAGATGTTTGTAGCTTTTTGATCCACTGAATGTTTGGCTAACTTTTCTCCTTTGTTGAACTATTCTTAATCAGAGTTTCAAATGTCAAGATGATGATACTTTATACTATCCTATGGTGTACCATAAATTTCTAAGATATATCAGCTTCATTTTCAGGTATAACATCCATTTCCTGTAGTTAAATAACGAAAAGCACTACCACAATATTGGTTGATTTTTTGCTTTATATTTCACTATAAACATGTTGACCATTAGCTATGTGGGGCATGAAAATTGCATCATTTATGACTATAATTCCTTTTACGTAGACTCAGATATTACATACTTTTTTTTATTCAATTGCAATATGATTTTGCTAGGAGTTGGTCCCTTTATGTTAAGAATTGCAATATAATTTTGCAGGTTTGTCTCACTCTCTGCCCCCTGGGCTCTTGGACCCTGAGTGTTTCATGCTCTTGAATTTTATATTTGCAGGTAATGCAATGAAAATCTGCTTAATTATTACTTGCTAAAATTTTCTGATTTTGCTAGTGAAGTCATTTTAAAGCACTGAAGTCTTTGACTTAAGATACCAATAGATTTCGATAAAGACACAACCTTGGAAGTTGGAATCAAAATCTAAAATGTCCATTTAGAATTGGAAGTAATACAATGAGAACTAAGTACCACTAGTGAAGGTTATTGTTGAAAGGAGGAACACAATTGAAATTGTTATGCCACAGTTGAGAACTTAAAATCTAAAATGTCCATTTAGAATTGGAAGTAATACAATGAGAACTAAGTACCACTAGTGAAGGTTACTGTTGAAAGGAGGAACACAATTGAAATTGTTATGCCACAGTTGAGAACCTGATTTTCAATTTTAATAAGTCGTATTTCTTGATTATTCTTATTAGCTAAAATTTTCAATTACGAAAAATGGAGAGGTTAAAACTATTATGCCTACAATATGCAGAAGCTCCTCAATGCTTGATGTAATCTTCCATTGAAATTCCCAAGTTAGATGAATTGTCTGATGGTTCAGTTGGGAATTCTACTACTCCATCAAGGGCACCTAAATTTGCTACCAAAAAATTTATGGACACTGATTCTATTCTGTAAGTAAAGTGACACATGCATCTCTCTCTCTATATATGTGTGTGTGTGTGTGTGTGTGTGTCTGACTGTCTTTTTTCCGTTCTCAGTTATGGCAGATAACTCAAGACGAATTTGTTGAGCTTCAGAGCTTCGGACTGAAACCAAGCAGTAGTTCCCAAGTAGAGCCATGCTTCACTCATGTTTACTGTGGGTCTTAGCATTGGAAAGGAGAAATAATTTTGTATTTAAAGGAGTTGGAAAAAACAGAATGAGTCATCTTTAGTTTTTGTTGTAGTTAGATTATGATTTTTGTCAATTGATAGCTAATTATGATTTTAGGCCAGTTGAATATAAACTGTTAGGACATATGTGTTCACATGTTAAGGACATATGTCATACTTTATGTAAATTGGCTAATCCTTTGACAAAACGCACTCTACTTGTAATTAGGCAATTCTAGGTGTTTTTAATACTTCAAGAAACTATGTTTCAAGGTCAAGTGTTGAAGTCATCAAGTCTGTCCAAGAAAAAGCAAGTTGAAGTGCAAGGTTTTTAAAGCTCGACACCTTCTCGACACCTACCTCGACACCTGCTAGCTGTCGAGAATTACGAAAGTCAGAATTCTAATCTGATTTTCTTGGGATCCGTGAATGTGTTTTTGGGCCTTCTTTTCTTCTAACCCTAAACATATTTAAGGAGTGTTTTAAGAGCCAGTAATGTTTTATTCTAAAAGGCTATTTATTTATGGGTTTGTATAATCCTTATTGGACAAGGAAAAGCCCAAGGTTTGTGTAAACCTATTTGGAATAGGAGAGCCCATTAAGCTCCTATTTAAAGGAGGTGGAAAAAGAAAAACCAAACCCTAGAGAGCTTCATAAGGTTTTCTTTTTGAAACCCTAGCCTCCTCCTACAGAAGAAAGAGTTCTTGCTGCGTTTCTTGTACGCCTTTGGGTTTTGTAACCAAGCAAAGTCTCTTGCACCAACATTGAAGATCTTATTGGTGTTTCTCTGTGAAGCTGCTGCAAATCAACTACAACAATCAAGGGGTTGCTGTGGAGTTAGTCACGTACTTGGATTCGTGCAAAGGAGTAAGCCGCGTACTGGGATCCGCGCAATTGGTTAGTCACGTACTGGGATTCGTGCATCAAAAGAGTGGCGTTCATATATTGAAGAGTTCAGAGGTTCTGAAGCGGTAGAAGGTTTCTGCTGTGAGTTCATCTACGGGGATTGTAGAGTCTAGGGACAAAGGTTTTGTACTAGATCTGAAACTTCTCTTTTCTATAGTGGATTGCTTTTCGGGAAGGTTTCCCCCCAGGTTTTTTACTGTGAAACTGGTTGGTTTCATTGGTTTTCCTGGGTCATCATATCTTGTCTTATTTACTTTTCCGCTGCATTCATTATTGACATGATATTGATGTTTATTTGTTTTAACAAGTTTCATTGATAATAAATCTAATTAACAACTTGGATTTAAAACTTGTTAATTCTATCAACCGGGGTCTAAATTTCCCAACAAGTGGTATCAGAGCGGGTACACTCTGATTGGATTAATTTCCTGAGTGTGATCCTTGACCCCCGTTGTCATGGAAGCTCTTGATTGCTTTGATTTGCATGATCTTGTGTTGAATGATGATGATGATATTCAAGATGCCTATTGCAAGCTTTATAATTTTTGTATGAAATCTCTTGAATGTTCTACAAAATTAAAAGCTAAATTTAAAAAGGTCAAGCTTGAAAAAGATGATTTGATTGCAAAATTGGATGAAGCCAATAATTTGAATGAGAATTATAAAAATCAAATTTCATCTCAGGTGGACAAAATTAAAAGTTTGGAAGAGCAACTCGTTGAATCTAAAACTAAAGTTGAAAATTTAACTAGTGCCAAACTTGTTGTTGAGCCTAACTCAAAAGAAAAGGAATTTTATATTCCTCCTTTTAAAAGGAAAATTCAAGAGTTGAAGGCTAATATTGCTAGGATAGACAAAGGTAAACATGCTGAAGTTTCTAAACCTATGTCTAAAACTCCTCCTAGGTTGAATGATAAATCTGAATTTGTCCCCATTTGTCATCATTGTCATATTGTTGGTCATATTAGGCCAAATTGTCCTAAGTTGAGGTCTCTGTCAACCTCTAAGGTTAGACCTCCTTCTTGGAAGCTGAGTAGTTCTAAAACTGCTCATGTTTGTCACCATTGTGGTGTTGCTGGACATATTCGTCCTAATTGCTTTAAGTTGCATCCTCATAAGCAATTGTCCAAACGGTCACAGGTTTCCTCTCAAGGACCTACACCTTTGTTTGGAGAGTTATTAAAAGTCTTGAGCTTTTTAACTCAATTTCAGGAGAATTTTAATTCTTCTATGTCCTTTAGTAGACATACTAGGACACGTGCCTTTTCATCTTCACGGCCAAAGAATCGTGCTGTGTGGGTGAGAAAGGAGCCTAAGACTTAATTGTCTTTTCTGTTTGTCCTCTGCTTTAATTCTTTCTATCTAAAGTAGGACTTTCTTTGCTTGATTTCTTATCTGTTTTTGAAATCATGCTTTCATGCATCTGCATTTTTCTATCATGCCTTCATGCATATGCATCTTTCTTTCATGCTTTCATGATTGTTTGTCTGTTTTTGTTTGATTGTTTAGTCTTTATTTTGTTGTTTTTCAAAATAAAAAGGAAAAATCAGAAAAATACAAAAACAATGTGTGTTTTGTGTACTTTGGTACTTGTGTACCTTGGATGGCCAATGAAACAAAGTTTTCTAAACTTTGTATCTCTTGTAGCTTAGATGAGCATCTTTATGCACAACTAAGCAAGTGAGCTTTGTGGCTCGTGTTTGTGATGAGTAAGATTAGGTTATCTCTTAAAACTTAACACTCATATCACTCTTTTTGACGGGTAGGACTAGAAAATCCTAAGAGAAAGGCATAAATAACCATCTCACCACTGTTGCCCGCCAATCATTAATGACATCTGTATGCTTCGGCATAGCAAAAGTGTGATGTCAATGACATTTGTGTGCTTAGGCATAGCAAAATTGAAATGTCAAAATATCAATGGGTATTTCTTTTCTTTCTCATAAGCCCATATATGATATGCTTAAAAAGAAAATATGCAAAGAAATAAAAAGCAAAAAGATTAAAATGCTTTAAAAATGGTTGCAAGCGTGTATTCTAGGAGATGTGGGAGTTATAGGATGTACCTCAAAGGTGATAGTCCCCATCAAACAGTTATGATTGTGTGTGAGTTAAAGTTATTTTCTCATATCTCAGATCGTCATAACATGTATACACATATGCAATCTTGCGATGTTTTTCACACACAACACGCAATATTCTTTGCTACTTTTGATACATGTGCAGGTACAATGTGATTTGGCCATCACAAAGGTTTTACATGTGCTTTTGTATGCTCACTAAACTGTCATGACTTATTTTTGAAATATAAAATTTGTTAGACTTGTTTAGTGTGTGTGTGTGTTCTTGGGAGATCCATGTGCTTAATTTTTCATTGAGAGATGTTAATTGAGAGCTTTTTATGTTGGTTGGATCTTGGTTGAGGTGCATGTCTTGATTGCATTCTGTTTGTGTTTTTCACTTCTCGAAAAACTGCATTTCATAGCTGGCTCGACACCTTCTCGATACCTCCTCGATACCTGGTCAGCTGTCGAGCCTCTAAAGCTTTTTCTTATCGCAATCTCGACACTTCCTCGACACCTGATGGATCGATCGAGATTTTCTCTGTTTGGTCGATACCTTTCTCGACACCACGTCGATCGATCGAGCTTCTTATGTTGGATGAGCTGTTTGGTACCTCGATACCTCCTCGATACCTCAGCTGTCGAAGGCATTTTCTCTCGACACCTGTCTCGACAGCATCTCGATACCTCTCGATCCATCGAGATCCCCTGGCATGCATTTCATTTTTTTTGTTTTGTTTTGCATTTTTTATTCCTTTGTGTCCATAGCATCTTGTTTTTCTTTTCTTGTAGGTCTATGGTTCCTTGTCCTCCTCATTCCCTCTATGTCAGTTTTCTGTCTGTCTCCTATCATGTCTTTTGGCTTTTTATGCCCTTTGACAATCGTGTCAAAAAGGGGGAGAAATTTGAGAATTGAATGTCTTTCCTCAGGGGGAGTAATAGATTTTGGGGGAGAACTTCATGTTAAAAGGAAGAAAGTTTTTGATGTAACTAACTGAGGGGGAGAGTTAGTTTGATACACTTTGACATTGATATATTCTTTGTGTTGTGTATCTTTTGGTTTTGTAACCATTTACATATATCATGTGTTGCTTCTATATTTGATGATGATGTATGTGTTTCACTCTTTATCTCACATGTGTTGTTTCTTTTCTCTCTTTATACACATGTTTCTTATTTATTTAACTTGTCATTATTTTCCACATGGTACCTTGATGTGTTTTGTTTAGTGCCTTTCAGGAAAGACAAGTTAAAGCCAAGTCAAGATTCCGAACCTTCTTCTTGCAGCAACTTCCAAGGTTCAGATCTTTTAGACTAGGCTTATTTATTCTGTAATCTTGAGTAGAATGTATTCTAGGACATTCAATGTACTCTTGTGGTTTTGTCACGGATTGCCAAAGGGGGAGATTGTTAGGACATATGTGTTCACATGTTAAGGACATATGTCATACTTTATGTAAATTGGCTAATCCTTTGACAAAACGCACTCTACTTGTAATTAGGCAATTCTAGGTGTTTTTAATACTTCAAGAAACTATGTTTCAAGGTCAAGTGTTGAAGTCATCAAGTCTGTCCAAGAAAAAGCAAGTTGAAGTGCAAGGTTTTTAAATCTCGACACCTTCTCGACACCTACCTCGACACCTGCTAGCTGTCGAGAATTACGAAAGTCAGAATTCTAATCTGATTTTCTTGGGATCCGTGAATGTGTTTTTGGGCCTTCTTTTCTTCTAACCCTAAACATATTTAAGGAGTGTTTTAAGAGCCAGTAATGTTTTATTCTAAAAGGCTATTTATTTATGGGTTTGTATAATCCTTATTGGACAAGGAAAAGCCCAAGGTTTGTGTAAACCTATTTGGAATAGGAGAGCCCATTAAGCTCCTATTTAAAGGAGGTGGAAAAAGAAAAACCAAACCCTAGAGAGCTTCATAAGGTTTTCTTTTTGAAACCCTAGCCTCCTCCTACAGAAGAAAGAGTTCTTGCTGCGTTTCTTGTACGCCTTTGGGTTTTGTAACCAAGCAAAGTCTCTTGCACCAACATTGAAGATCTTATTGGTGTTTCTCTGTGAAGCTGCTGCAAATCAACTACAACAATCAAGGGGTTGCTGTGGAGTTAGTCACGTACTTGGATTCGTGCAAAGGAGTAAGCCGCGTACTGGGATCCGCGCAATTGGTTAGTCACGTACTGGGATTCGTGCATCAAAAGAGTGGCGTTCATATATTGAAGAGTTCAGAGGTTCTGAAGCGGTAGAAGGTTTCTGCTGTGAGTTCATCTACGGGGATTGTAGAGTCTAGGGACAAAGGTTTTGTACTAGATCTGAAACTTCTCTTTTCTATAGTGGATTGCTTTTCGGGAAGGTTTCCCCCCAGGTTTTTTACTGTGAAACTGGTTGGTTTCATTGGTTTTCCTGGGTCATCATATCTTGTCTTATTTACTTTTCCGCTGCATTCATTATTGACATGATATTGATGTTTATTTGTTTTAACAAGTTTCATTGATAATAAATCTAATTAACAACTTGGATTTAAAACTTGTTAATTCTATCAACCGGGGTCTAAATTTCCCAACATAAACTACCCTGATTTTAGTCAGTTGATAACTAATGTAGTTGTAGTCTATCATGACATAAGCTTCCACAAATTCAATGACACCATTAGTCTCTCTTTCATGATCTGATCTATCATTCTTTGTGTGATCAGAATTGTATTTCAAATGTATGCTATAATGTAATGTGACCAATCATGTTCCTATAGAGCTATAGGAGTTGAAGCAACTTCATAAACATGCTCCAAAATTTTGTATCATGCAGCTTCTAATGAATCTTTGTTGAGAGCATCAGCTTCAATGTTGTTAAGGTCTGCAAATATGTAGTGTCAGGAAGACTTGAGGTTACCTCAAGATATGAAGGATGAAGCTCCAAAACATTCACTAAATAGACTATTTGCTATTTCCAATAAGTTATTGAGGGCATCTAAGTTAAAGGCTGTGATGAATATAAAACTACTCTAATATTTAGAGACCTAAAAATAGAATTTGAAGATTAATTGTGGCAAGGGTGAGCTTTCTTTAGGTGTAGAACCTATTCCAGATGCTAATGGCTCAAAGAGCTTGTAGCATATCCCTTTCCATTTGTTGTGCGAAGTCATCATCAATCCCTTTTTCTGTAGGAGGAACAAATGAGTGTATTAACTGGTACTTTTAGGATACGTTTAGTACACTAAGTGGAGATTACAGCTGGAAGGGTAATCTTTATTACTATCAATAACATGTGTTGTAATGGAATAATTGGTAGCTTTTTCTCTAATACACATGCTCGATTTTCAAGATTAGAAGCTTTTTCTCTGACCAATGCAAAACTCAGGTGCCTAGTTTTCGCACTTTCCTCCGTTATGTATTTTCCAATGTATCCTGTCCCTCCAATTATCAAAATCTTACTTTTTAGAGCCATTAAGAGAGAATTTTGAATGAAATGGATTAATGGGTTAAAGCAAAACAGAGAGTTTGGACTATCTTAGGGTAATTCTCAGTTTCAAACAAACTAGACTTCCTTAAATACATAAACATTAACTTCCTTGTCCAATTAAGTCCCCCCAATATAATGAAGGCTACATGAATGGCTCTATGTTGGACTTTTTCAAGTCTTTTTTTTAGACAACATCTCATCCTTCTGGTTTCCTCTGTCCAAATGGACAACATCTCATCCTCTCTTTTTTTTTAGCACTGCTGACCTCCAACCGTTCTAATTTTTTTTTTTTTTAGAATATCAGAGTTCCATTCCATTAAATTAATATCTAGTATTATTTTGATCTTGTCTACAATACAATCTATATGATCTATAAGAGTCATCACCAACTCTAGTATTAGGCCAGTGATAATTTCTTCTGTTTTTCAAACATTTTGCATCTGTGACTAGGTGCGAATGGGTAATACATGACAAACGTGAGTAAATCAGAGTAGTTTGACTTTTCTTCTTCCATGCATGCAACATTGTCAACTTTTGGTGATTGGAGTTAATGGCTTGTCTTTATTTTGTTTCCTTAGTCTAGTACAGTATAAGTTTTCAATATAAGGCTTCGTTTGGTTATGTGTCACTATCAAATAAGTGTGTAGTATCCAACAAGTGAGAAGAGAAATAAGAAGTAAGAGTGATGTGGGGTGTGTAGCAATAATGTGTGTGAAATGTTTTAAATATCACTAAAATTCTATTTTGTTTAGAACTGCTTTGCGTATTCTACCTGAATGTATACTTTCTTTCCGAGTGTTTACTTATTATTCTGACAAAACTTACGCAAAGGAAAATCTCAACATGATCTCATCTAGCCACACTTTTAAATTGTGTTAGTGTTGGACATGGAGCTTTGTTGCCTTTTCTTCTTATATTGTTGAAGTTGCATCACCTCATGTGCATTGACATGCTTTTGCATTCTCTAGTACACCCCTATTCGTAACAAACACTCTCCATTTCTCCTTCCTCCTCCAGCTTAGCAATTATGCTCAGTGAATTTTCCCAAAACACAACCTCTATTATGCCTATCTCCCTCATGAATTACATAGCCTCCAACTGTTCTAATTTAATTTGTTTACGTTCCACACCATATACATGTAATTACACCAACTTCCTTTAAGATTTATCTTTATGACACTCAATTAATGTTTCTATTAGTACAACATATAAATCTATACCCTCTAACAGTTCTACTGCCCCAACGATTTCTTTTTTCTTTTTCAACAATCCAACTAATTTGTACTGTAATTCATATAAAAACCAAGGGGGAAAAGGGAGTGCCATTTCTTTTTTTTTCAAGGTTCTGATATTGTTGGAGTTTTTTTGTCAATGTACAAAATATTTAACAAAGAAATCAAGTTTATATGAAAAATCTCACTAGCTATAGAATTACGCAAATGCTTGTCTTTGAAAGTTGATTTATGCCACCCAAAATAAAATTCAATACAAAATGGTTTTTTGACCGACAACCCCCAAGATTAGACTATAATGCCAACCTTCATGTTAAAACACTTTCACACACCAAGATTCAAGAACAACCTTCTATAAAGTCTTTCCATTCAAGACTAAAATAATCAAATGATGTGTTTTTACTCAAGAGAGATGATCATTCTATGTGACAGAGAAGGTAAATAGAACTCTTGGAGAGAGAAGAAGCTGATCAGAATCAGACAAAAGGTCTAATGATGTGTTAAATAAGCCATTGACTTAGTTAAAAACAACAAAATATTGATTAGTTTTTAAATAAACTAAACACTAGCAATGCCAAAAACCCAATGGTCACAAATTGCTATAAGCAATGCGACAAGGCAAGTTGTAAAAGCCCAAAAATGGCAAGCAACCAGACAGGATGGGACACGCATGCGTAATAGCGAAGACCCATGCCTCATCTAGGCCTCATAACAAAAGATACCAAACGAAGCCCACAATAGTGTATGAACTCGTATGAGCACATTGCTAATCAATATGTGATTAGGTCAAATGTTTGGAACACACACCAACAGATCTAACCAAATCTCCCATGGCTAAGAATAGAACTGAAATTTTTTATTTTTCGTAAATCAATAAAATAAACTTAAAAGCTTGATTCTTAGGACCCGTTTGGTAGAGGAGTTTAAGTAATGTTGTTTGAGTGTTTTTGATATATGTGTGTGTGAAAAAGTGTGTTGAAATGTGTGTAAAGTTGTTTAAAATGTGAAAATGTGTGTTAGAACCACACAACCAAATAGGGCCTTACTATTTCAAGATGATTTTTTTTTTTAATTTTAAAAAAAATTAAGAGAATTAGCTCATGTCGCAAAAAGTAATTTTACAAAATTTCAAACCCCCCCACTTCCCCTTTTTTCAAAAAGGGACGATAAAAAAAAAGATCAACATAATTATCACTTTTGTATTAAAGGACCCCCGTAATGAAAATAACCCACCAACCTGCACAGCAAGCTTGAACCAAGCACTATAATGAATGCATTTACAATCATTTTACAAGCAAGACCTTCAGGGAAATATGAGTTGTAATTGTATTAGATTTGAACAAAGTCAACGACTAGGGGGAGGCTTCAAGTGTTAGACCTGACAAACAATCCAACAAAGCCTTATTGGCAAGCTCTGGAACTTCATCATGTGGACAGTGCCCGGCTTTCAAGTTTACGAGAGACGTTTTTAGATAAAACTCTTTGATTCGGTTAGCCTTTGCAGGACCGACCCACGGGTCTAAGTCACCCCACAGCAACAACAGTGGGCAAGAGAGTTCACTCAAGACACCATCCAAAGTGTATTTGCTTTGGTTCAACATGAACCTTGTCATTAACCTGTGGACACCAATGAGAATACAGAATAAAATAAATGTGGGTAGAATTTTATAGGCCAATTGAATCGTTCTTGTAATCAGCATTGCTTTATAAGCAGACCTAAACTACAATTTCATATTCATTGTAAAGAAAGAAACGGGATTCTAGATGCTGGGGAAGTTTTTGTTAATCCAATACTACTATCAAAACAAACATGTAAGCCAGGGGGATGAACGTATTTCATAAGTACCTATAATAAACTCTCCAGCATTTGGGTCAGCTGCTGGCCTTGTTATTGATTCCGCAAGATCGTCAACCACATTGGAGGAATTTATATACACCTGTATTGGAAAAAGACGTGCTTAACATAATGTACAAAGTCATGGAACAATCATAAACAGAAGGTGCTTATAATGACTTCAGGGAGTTCAACAGACAAATAAAATTGTCAACATGGAATAAATTAGGAGATGGGGAAATATATGTTCGCATCTTAAGGTGCAAAATTTATATATTTTGATGGCAATCAATTCGGTCCTATCATTTTCAACTTGTAATTAATTTGGTTCCTACTGTCAACTCATTGACGAAAAATGTCTACGTGACTAACGAATTTCATAATTGACAGTCTTGTAGCTTATATGGAAAATAAAATAATAATAAAATATTTTAATTTCTATTTAAAAATTTCACATCAGCATTTAATTTGAAAAAACATTCATTTTTAATTTCTCAATTTTAAAATAGAAAAAAAATTGTAGGAACATTCCCAGCATTTTCTAGTCAATCAAACACAAAAACATAAAAATCAAATTTGGCATAGACACAAAAATCAACCCAACTTAAAAATTTAAGGTGAAAATGCACTTTGGGTCTCTATATTTTGAGCCAATTCCCATTTTAGTTCCCGTTTTAGTTCATTCCATTACCATTTTGGCCCTTATGCAAACTTGGCACATGGAATGCACGTGTCACTTTAAACTCTGATATGGCTAATAAAATAATAATAATTTTTTTATTTAGTATTGAAAAATACCAATTAGCATCCACATTAGCATTTGAATTGAACAATTTTAACTAAAAATAAAATAGAATTAAAACGGGAAAAAAGAAAAGGCATTTCATGAACACTAAACACAGAAGATGAACTCAGGAACACAGAGAATTCAAACACAAAAATCAAATGCAGGCCAAAAAATTCACAATAACCAAATTTCGAAGTGGCAGCCTTTACCCACCCACCAAACCCATCACCTGAGACACAGATACATCTCCTAGACCCATACCCACCATGTGATCCCATGGATCTACTAAGTACAACAACTATTCCCATTAAAATCGGATTTGCAATTTAGTGATGACTGATGAATATTTCTCATCCTGGATTGTTGATAGTCAATGACCTTCCTTGTCATTCACCACCACCAACCACCATCGTCAAGGTGGTCTCCTTGCTCTCTCTCTCTCTATCTCTACTTTTCTTGGACTCACCCACTCGGTCTCTCCTTCTTTGATCTGTGATGGTGTGACGGTTTAGGTTGTTTAATGGTTCAAAATATATCTGAGTTGTGATTGAATTTTTTTTTTTTCCTAATAAAAAGTTGTTGAAATTTGATTGTTGGGTTTGGTGGTGATGGACTTGGTAGTGGTGAATCTGGTTTTGGTGGTGGTGTTGGATGGTTGTGGCGGTGGTAATTCAGGTTCAATGGTGGTGTATCTGGGTTAGTGTGGTGCTGAAGCTAATGCATGTGACACTATTTGGTTACCAAGAAATTTCAAGAAAGTAAAAAAGAAAATTGAGAAAATAAAAATGAAGATTTATTTGGTTACTAAGAATTGCAAGAAAGTAAAAAAGAAAATTGAGAAAATAGAAAAGAAGATGTGTTTGGTTACCAAGAATAGCAAGAAAGTGAAAAAAGAAAAAAGAAAATATAAAAAGATTGGTAAATTTGATTCTTGTAACGTGTTTGATTACCAAGAAAGTTCAATACAAGTTGATAAAGTTACTACAAGTTGGGTGCAATTCCACACACCAAGATTCAAGAACAATTTTCTATAAAGCCTTTTCATTCAAGATAAGGAGAATCAAAATGATTTGTTCTTACTCGAGAGAGATAATCAATTTGTGTGGGAGAGTATAGGTCAAATCAAACTATTCGAGAGCGAAAAAGAAGCTGACAAGACAAATGAAATTTTTTTACAAACTATCACAAAAAAATTAACAATGCTACATATTTTGAAAATCTAACCGTTAGATTTCATATTATTTCTAGATCTACTCTTAACATGCATATCAAATTTCATTCAAATAGGAAATTATTTACTATTAAATCTATAAACTTATTTTTTATACATAATTTAGTACTATAAAAAATTGAAATTTATATATTTGATTGATACTATAGTTATTGATTTTTGATCTTCTTAAAATTTTGTAAGTATGGATGATATAATAAGAAAATGTAATCTTATGGTGGATTTGTAAAAATTCACATCCAATAAAAAGAAATCAGAAGTTTGTAGCCATTGCTTACAAATTAATTTGTAGGAAAATTTTGTTCCTTATAAATCAATAAAATAAACTTAAAAAGCCTGAATCTTTCTATCTCAAGAATTATTTGTATACATTTTAAAATATATATATATATATATATATATATATATATATATATATATATTTAAGGGAAGTTCATGTCTAATAGCAAAGCGTAATTTTACAAAATTATAGAAGAGATCAAGTGATCAAAATAAAAGAAGAGAGCATAAATTTTTCATTTGCTTTGAAGGACCCTGCAATAAGAATATATAAACCAACAAGGCAACAACCTACACAGCAAGCTTGAACCAATCACTTTTGTTAGGTTCTAATGATTTAGAATAAATGTTTAGAATCATGGTTGTATATATTGTGTTGGCAAACCGAGAACAAAATATGTCTAGTCTAATTGTTTAGAGTGTGCTTAAAAAAGTATGTTTCAAGATTTCAAGTCTAGCTGATTGCAAAAAAGAGAAGTTAAGTTCTGTCTTTCTCAACCGATTGAGAAATAGACCTGACCGATTAAAAATCGTAAATATAGTTTTCTACAAAAGGTTTTTTCAGTCCAATCTCTACAAAAAACATTTAGGGTTTCACTTAAACTTTTCCACATATAAAAAGAAAACCCTAGCTACATTTTGAAAATTTTTGGAAGATTTGTGTGTTACTCTTTGTGAGATTTGAGAGGTTCTGTACCTTCTAACTACACAAGATTCTACTGGAGCTTAAACTACAATCAAGGATTGGTAGAACTAGTTGCTGCATCAAGATCAACTAGTGAAGGTGATCTGAAACCTTTGAGTAGGATCTCAAAGTCACAATCTTCACTTGATCAACTATCTATTTTGGTGATCCAAGTGCAGAGATCACTACATCAACTTGCTTGATTGCCTTCACCAAGCTTTCATGATGATATATGTCTCCCTGTGAAACAATCACATGACTTTCAAGATCAATATACTAGTCCAAAGTATTAAAAACACACGCACGATGTGGAGAACTAGAGTTTGTACATACATGGAGAAGTGTCACTCCAGAGCTCTTGAAGCTCTCAATGAGTTTAGACTTTTCAGGATTAGAAGCTGTGTTTTCTTTGACCAATGCAAAAGTGGGGTGCCCAGCTTTCGCACTCTCCTCTACTATGTATTTTCCAATGTATCCAGTCCCTCCAATTATCAAAATCTTACTTTTTAGAGCCATTGAGAGAGAATTTCGAATGAAATGGATTAATGGGTTAAAGCAAAACAGAGAGTTTGGACTATCTTAGATAGGGTAATTCTCAGTTTCAAACAAAGTAAGTCAGAGATCCTTAAAAACAAGTACGCATAGAGAAATGTCTTTGTTGGACTCCAACTTTTTTTTTTTTACGACAACGTAGCATTCCTTAATTCTATTAGTTATAGGTTTTGTTATGATATTTCGTCATGCAATATGCAAGAGGGCTCATAGTCATAGTGGCTTCTCCTTTTCATTTGTTTATTACTTTTAGAATCACTCAATTAATAGTCTACTTTCATTAAAAATAATAATAATAATAATAAATTAATAGTCTACTTTAATAATGTTATTAATTGATAACGTTTGTTTGTTGATTTATTTTATGAATTATTAACTATTTTTACAAAATAATTTATTACCATTAATGTTGTTGTAGCTTGTGGGGTATGTTTGTTTGGTTTATTTTTTGGACTAAATTTTAAAACTATAGAGCTATATAATATGGAAATAATGAAACTTTATTTGCATGGTTGATGATGGGGAAATTATCTATAATATTTGATTTTTTTTTAAAGAGAAAAAATTACAAATAATTTGAAGTTAATAATGCAGCATTGTCTCTAGTGTTGATGTCCCAATTCATGAAAATTTTCAAATAAAATTCCAAAAAATTACCACCAATTAAATCAGTATCAATCCAAATTGTGAAAATATGAGATTATAATGTTAGTGAATGAGATGAAATTTGACAAAGCTTGAGTAGATGTTAGTTTTGATTTTCATAAACTTTTTTGTATTTATACTTTGCCCCCCTCCCTCCTCAACTTCGAATCCTAGTTCCGTCCTTATTTTTATTTATTTTAAATTTTTTTATGAATCTCAAAGTAGGGTTTCATTCCATTAAAATTTTGGGAAAATTTTGTTACATGCATTTGTTACAAACATTTACGCACCTTAGAACTAAGGTGCGTAATAAACATTGTTCTTAAATTTTATATAAAAATAAAATCATTTTGAAGATATCATACAATACAATTTATGATCTCATCTAGCCACACTTTTAAATTGTGACAGTGTTGGTCATGGCTTAGCAATGGGCTCTTGTATATTGTATTGTCTTCTTATATGGCTGAAGTTCCACCGGATCACCACCTCACGTGTGTTGTTGTGGTTGTGTTCTCCAAGACTACTTGGGTTTTGTTGTGAGTCCCACATTGACCATTGTTTAGTTTATAAATTATTGTGAACCTATTTTGATATCTTAAAATATGGGATTTTGTATAAACATGGGCCTTAAGTATTAGGGGTGTCAATTCGGGTTAGCATGTCGGGTTCGTGTCGTGTCAAGGTAGGGGTATTCGACTAAATTGCTCAACCCTAACCCGACCCATTTTATAATCATGTCATGATCCTTCAACCCTAACCCGAACTGTTAATAAGGCGGGTTGACCTGACCCAACCCATTTGACTCGCTTAATAAACAAGTCGTGTTGGGTTGACACGAATGTAACACAATCCATTTCAACCTGCATAATATTAAATATAACATCCATCTAGAAATAATTTTTTTTTACATTCCAAAAAGCAGTGCATACACTTCAAGTCTTCAACCCACATTCAAAATAATATAGTTCAACAAAAAAATAACATTCATCTAGAAATAAGTTCTTTACACTCCAAAAGAAATGCATACACTTCAACCCAAATTCAAAATAACAAAGTTTCACAAAAATAAAATAACATAGCTCAACAAAAATATAATATTCTTGGAACTTGCTAAATGCTAAGTATCAATATTGAAAGAATTTAAGCAAACAGTAGACTAATCCTGACTATGACCACGAATATCATCCATAGATTCTTTGTTGATATCCAAATTCATAACATCTTCCACAAGCTCATCCAATTTCATTTGTGTAAGTTTTATGCCCAAAAAAAAAAAAGTATTAGTAGTTCTAGGGTCTGTAAAGTTTCAATTTCCAATTATATCCTTTGTAAATTTTTGTAATTACTCACTTTTCTTTTTAAATTTAAAATATATGTTGGATACAAAAGGTATTTGACAAATATAAAATAAAATAAATATTTATTTGTTATATGAGTTAAACGGGTTGTGTTAAGTGGGTCATTTCGGGTTGACACAAATAAATTGGCGTGTCAAACGTGTCTATTGCGGGTTACGCGGGTTGACCTGTTTATGACCCATTTTTTTATCGTGTCACTTTTGGGTTGACCCATTTATGACCCAAACCCATTAAGGCCCAACCCTAACCCGAAAAAACCCGTGTTGAGTTCGTGTCGTGTTCGCGGGTTGGGTTGAACATTGTTAAATTCCTTTTTTGGGTTTTTTTAAATCAACAAAATAAGCTTATAAATTCTTTTTTTATTATTAAATTTAAGAGAAGTTCATGTTTGATTGCAAAGTGTAATTTTACAAAATTTTAAAAGATATCAAGTGAGCAAAAAAAACCCTTTTATCATAGTAAGCAAAACTGCGAGCCTATTAAAAGACCTTATTTTGCAATACTTGGCTGGCTCTAAATATTTAATTTAATTGATGTACAGGTCATAACCACCAGTCCCACGATGCACAAATTGTTAGCTAACACCGGGCTCGGATGAATTTTTTATGGCCCTCCATTAGCAAAAGCAAAAGAGTATCCGATTTGAGACTCCAAGTACTTCACATGTTCTACAACAAAGAACCTCATAACAAGGATTTTTTTAATTTTCGTTACAAGAAGCACGATTTGACTAATATTCACCGGGAAACAAAGTTACAAACTAAAGACCCAATCCAAGGGTTTACATGACACAAACAAGGACATACCTAACAAGTAACAAATGCCACATACACGACATAAATTTTATTTTTGAGCAATGTCTATTTCACACACTACACTGTGTGTGTAAGAGAGTGTGTGCAATAGATATTTTCCTATATTTTTATTGTAGATTGTAAGATAGTAAACACATTGCCACAAAGGAATGTTCCAAGTTTTAGACAAACTGATCCAAGTATTCATCCGCAGTGGTGTATTTCACCTCTGGATAAAGCTCTGAAGCCTCCAAACCAAAAGAAGCCTTAACCACAGAGTTTGTAAGATTTCCCTTCACAAATATAGCATGGGCAATGGATAGGAAGAGGTTTAAAGGACTAGGAGACTCTGTAGAAAAGCAAAAATAAGTATTAGATAGCCCAACCATCTATGAAACTATCAACATTCTCTGGCTAGTACATGGAACTACTTAAATCAATAGGACGATTACTTCCTTTTTTATTATATTTATGCCAACCAAAATTTTCAATAAGAAACCAAACAAGTTATGCACTAAATATTGATGAAATGAAGTCAGTCGTCCATAAAAATAGTCAAATACAACTAATGTGTACATAATCACTACTTCTAATTAAATGTTTTTAGTATTGTCTCTAATATGTGAATCTTTGGTGTTACAGTTAGCTGATTTGACTAACAGTACTAAGAAATGAAAGAATATAATTCAACTCCCCTAATAATTAATTAATTAATTATACAAATTCCAAATGAGGTAACAAAGTGTGTCCTAACAAATTAGATCGAAAAAAACTCACATATCTAAGGGAGGAGGAGATATATGATCCAAACCAAATCTATATATATATATATATATATATCATATCATATCATATCATATCATATCATATTATATATAATAAAAGTTAGGCTTAGACGCCGTGATTGCGCCAAGTGGCAGCACCAAATTGCAGAAATTTTCTTAAATTTTTAGATTTTAAGAAAAAATATATATAAGTTTTCTTCAACTAAAATTTCTAAGTGGATATAATTTTTCTTCAACTATAATTCTTAAGTGGATAAAAATCTAAAAAGATCTAGCAGTATTCTAAGTGGATAAAAACAAAAATCATAACAATTAAAAGCCAACAAAAAGCCGGTGGTTATGCTAATCTAAAAGACCCAGCAACTTTTTTTTTTTTTTTTTTGTTTTAAGGGAGACCCAGCAGTAGTTGGGTAATGTGCTGCTAAACATTAAACCAAATCAAAACAAAATTAAATATTTGCTAAATATTAAAAGAGCCACCAATTGGCATATCACGTGACATTAATTTCACGTGGTAGTTTAATTAGCTTTAGACTTTCTGTTCATATAAAATTCTTCAATGTGGAGTATATATATATATCAAATAATTCATAATTAATACTCATTATATGGTTATTTTGCGCTATTCTTCTTTTCTTCTACCTACAATCTCTATTATTTTTCTTCCTTTACCTACAACGTTACAAGTACGTTTTTGTTTACTCTACTTTTTTTTGTACTTTTTTTTTTCCATCAAATTGAATATATTTTGTGTATTTGTTTAGGTTGATTTCCTTAAGTTTAATCCAATTTAGAGAATTGTTATGGATTGTTAAGTTGAATTGTTTTGTGGGCATAGATATTGAATGTTTTTTAATTGCTTATATTTATATTTATGTTTTTTTTAATATACTTATTTTTAATTGCTACTCGATTTTTTGTTCTTACCTGCTTTGGATTCGATTCTAGATGCTACTTACATATGACCTTTTCTTTCACAAGGTAGCGCATCTATATAGCATAGCTGAAAGCGGACAAAAAAGGTTGTTCACATAATTATTTGTTTCAATTGTTACTTTAAGATCCTAAATATAACTTGTCCAAATAATTAACCACTGGCACCAAAATATATTATATTATATTATATTATATTATATATATATATATATATGATATGTAATGATATAAATTATTCAAAAATATATACCCGAGTATGGTGATTTTTTTATATTGAGTTTATTTATTTATTTATTTTTGAGAAGGAGTTTAATTTTAGTTATTTTGCTCTTGACTAACATGGTTGTATGATATGCCAATTGCAAGCATAGCCCAAATTTTTAGTGTTTACAATTCATATTTCTTTTGTTTTTAGGTAAATGCTAATTATTTTTTTATATTATTTTATCAGAATGGATGGAAAAAATCAAAGATATAATCTCTTGGATTGGTATTATGTCAACTGTGATGAGTGTCCTAAAAATTTGAAAAAACATGAATCAAAACTATTTTGTGAGACATGTATGAAAGTATGTGGATTCCCAAAAATTAGGTAAGTAATTCTAATATTTACTATTGGTTAACTTTAAATATATAAAAATGTTAATTGATGTAAATGAAAAATAAGATTTCAGATACAAACTTGACATGCAAGTTGGTGATACAACAGAACATACAAATTTTGTAGTGTTTGACAAGGAACCAGAGAAGTTAATTATAGTGCCTGCTATGCAACTCTCCAATATGGAAGAAGAGGTAAATATATATTTGTATAATTATATTAACTGTATTATGTTACACTAATTGAAATCTTTTGTTTATGCTTCACCTATACATTATTGATGAAGTTATAATATTATCATTAGTACATAATGACATATTGATTATAGGAAACAGCAAAAAGAGGGGCTAACAATGGAAATGAAGTACTTGAAGAAAAAATCTGTGCCTAAGTAAAGAAAAGAAAGATTGTGAAGAAGTAAGTACAATTGCACAAATAAATATTATTTGGTTATTTTTTAAAACTTCACACAATCTTTATTTTCCTAAAGAAGAAAATAACTTCTGTATTGTTTCTATTTTGCAGAGAAAAAAAAAAGAGAAAGTGGAAGATCAAATAGAAGTGTTAGACGATTAGAGAACATATAAAATATTTAAATCAAAGACTATTTTCATATTTAGAGTTTTAGATTGTTTTCATTTTAGAATGATATGAGTTTGGAAAAATTTACTTTTAAGTTATTGTATATACATTAATTCAGTTTAAAGTTTTATTTCGGATAGGTTGACTTACTTTATTGTACACGTTTTCGGTGTTGCATTATTTTTTGACAAATGTGTTAATGTGCTAATTTTCTTTCATAAAAATACTTCCATTCATGTGTAGAGAAATGCTAAAATAACAGTCACGAAAGCTGGAAATTCAACCAACAAAAGACAAAAAATCACTATTCAATTATTATTTTCATTTTGTTTATTTTCTTTAGTGTTATTATTGGTTTTTTGTCTTCATGTGATTTTAATTAATGAATTCAAAACATTAGATAACATTGTCAAGTTTCTAAAGGCTCTTTCTTTGTTTTTGTATTTTGTTTTTATTAAATTGATTAGGTTGGTTGCCTTTTGTTTAAACTAATTTTCTTAGCTTTGATCTAATTTATATGCTTAGGGTTAGGGTCTTAGAATTAATAGATTAATTTTTACAATTTTCTTATTTGATTTTTATGTTACATTAAATTATCAAGATGTTCTACATGTGTATTCTTGAATTATCAACTTTAATTTTCACTCTAAAAAAAAAACTTTAATTTTAATTTATAATATTATCAAATTATATTAATTTTAGATTTATCAATTGTTTAGTACTTTTTTTTTAAAATAATTATCAATTTAAAATTGAATTTAGAATTATCAATTTAATTTAGTTTTAGGAAGAAATCTTACCTCTTATTTTAGTGGGATAATTATTTACATTTGATAATTTTTTTTTATCTTTATTGAACCTATTAAAATATATAATTATTTATACATTTATTTTATAAATTTTTTTATAAAACCGTGCAACGCACGGGCCTATAACTAGTCTATATATATCTATATATATCTATATAAAATCGAAGCTTTTGAACCTCCCACAATTTTCCACATCAGCAATGCTTAAATAAATAATAATAATAAATTTTTTTTTAGGTTTCAGCCAATACTTAAATAAATAATAATAAATCTTTTTTTTTTTCGCACCAAATACAAATTACAAGGCGGAGGTAGGTTTCAGCCAATACTTAAATAAATAATAATAAATCTTTTAATTTTTCCACCAAATACAACTTACAAACCGTAGGTTTCAGCCACAGCTATCTCAAACCTATCTCTCAAACGCAAACTCAGCCCTAGCAAAACCCTTCCAACTCTCTCTATTTCAAGCTCACTCCCAGATCTCCTTCTTCTTCTTAACTCTCTCATTCAGTGCAGCTCCCTCCTTTTCTCACCCAAAACTCCTCTGGCTAATGTCAATTTTAATTCATGGTTATTTTGTTCTTGAGTTTTTATCATCTGGGCATTGATTATTTTTTGGCCCCCTTTCTGGGCATTTGATTTTCAGGACTGACTTGAAGAATTTGGATCGTTTTCCGTTTCTGATGTTGGACGAATTTGGATCCTTTTCCGTTTCTGATGTTGGACGATTTTTCAGGTATGAAGAATTCCAATATGATCTTTTTCAAGTTTCAATTTTATTTGATTGATATGGGTTAAAATTCAGATTGAAATTGGTTTAAATGGAACAAAGCCTCAAAGTTATGTTTTAATTATATGTTTTCAATTAGGTTTTCTATCGATTTAGGGATTTCAAATTCTACAGGTTTTGTAAGAAAATATTGTAAATATCGATGGGTTTCATAGTGGAGATAGTATCGATTTAATGGTTTTTTTTTTCTTCTGTATTTTTGAAAGGCCTAAGAGTTGACCTGATGATTAATTTATTTTGGCTGAAAAATTAATTCATATTGTTGTAGATTGTGGTTTCAGAATTTTCAGTGATATGTATGGGCTGTGTGTTGCAGATATGGGTTGCTGTTGGGGTTTGTTTAATTAATTTATTTTGGGTTACTTCTAGGGTTTGTTTCAGTTTTGGGTTGCTGGAGTATCGATTTAGGGATTTCAAATTCTACAGGTTTTGTAAGAAAATATTGTAAATATCGATGGGTTTCATAGTGGAGATAGTATTGATTTAATGGTTTTTCCTTTTTTCTTCTGTGTTTTTGAAAGGCCTAAGAGTCGACCTGATGATTAATTTATTTTGGCTGAAAAATTAATTCATATTGTTGTAGATTGTGGTTTCAGAATTTTCAGTGATATGTATGGGCTGTGTGTTGCAGATATGGGCTGCTGTTGGGGTTTGTATAATTAATTTATTTTGGGTTACTTCTGGGGTTTGTTTCAGTTTCGGGTTGCTGGAGTATCGATTTAGGGATTTCAAATTCTACAGGTTTTGTAAGAAAATATTGTAAATATCGATGGGTTTCATAGTGGAGATAGTATTGATTTAATGGTTTTTCCTTTTTTCTTCTGTGTTTTTGAAAGGCCTAAGAGTCGACCTGATGATTAATTTATTTTGGCTGAAAAATTAATTCATATTGTTGTAGATTGTGGTTTCAGAATTTTCAGTGATATGTATGGGCTGTGTGTTGCAGATATGGGCTGCTGTTGGGGTTTGTATAATTAATTTATTTTGGGTTACTTCTGGGGTTTGTTTTAGTTTCGGGTTGCTGGAGTATCGATTTAGGGATTTCAAATTCTACAGGTTTTGTAAGAAAATATTGTAAATATCGATGGGTTTCATAGTGGAGATAGTATTGATTTAATGGTTTTTCCTTTTTTCTTCTGTGTTTTTGAAAGGCCTAAGAGTCGACCTGATGATTAATTTATTTTGGCTGAAAAATTAATTCATATTGTTGTAGATTGTGGTTTCAGAATTTTCAGTGATATGTATGGGCTGTGTGTTGCAGATATGGGCTGCTGTTGGGGTTTGTATAATTAATTTATTTTGGGTTACTTCTGGGGTTTGTTTTAGTTTCGGGTTGCTGGAGTATCGATTTAGGGATTTCAAATTCTACAGGTTTTGTAAGAAAATATTGTAAATATCGATGGGTTTCAAAGTGGAGATAGTATTGATTTAATGGTTTTTTTTTTTTTTTCTGTGTTTTTGAAAAGCCTAAGAGTCGGCCTGATGATTAATTTATTTTGGCTGAAAAATTAATTCATATTGTTGTAGATTGTGGTTTCAGAATTTTCAGTGATATGTATGGGCTGTGTGTTGCAGATATGGGCTACTACTGGGGTTTGTTTAATTAATTTATTTTGGGTTACTGTTGGGGTTTGTTTCAGTTTCGGGTTGCTGGAGTTTTTAATATCGTTTTTTATCTGAATTTGTTTTAATTTAGGCTTATGTTTGGATTTATAAAAAATTTAGGCTTATGTTTGGGCATGTGATTTTTTGAAAGAAAAATTCTTTTTTGTTAACAGAGAATGTTCATAATATATGATTGTTTAAGGTCCTCAGATATTGTCAAGAACTGTTTTTTTCTTTTTTGTTTCTCTAAAACTACACAGTAAATTAAAACATACATTGATCCATGTCTACGTTTAGAAATATATTATGTTACTTTCTTTTTTGCATGCTTGGAGTTGCAAAGGATGTAAGAGTTAATTCTCTTGCTGTTGTTTTTGTGAGTAGGTATTAACTTGACTTAGGTGGTCATTTACTGCACTATTATTGATCTTCGTTATTCTATTTTTTACAAATTATTTTAATTAAAAAACTTAAAAAAATACTTATTTTGCAGGTTCTACTTTCATTTTTGAATAAAGAGCTGCATATTTAACTGCATTGACTCAAGGTTTGTTAACAATTTCTGTAAAAATTCTTTAAAAAAAGTTCCTACTGCATAAAAGTTATATATAAATAGTCAATATAAAACCATTAAGTAGATCATTTACTGCTTTACTACTAATACATGTATTGCACTATTTGTCTGATGTAGATAGTTTAGTTTATGGAATCTATATTTGTTCATTATTCTGTTTACTTGCTAAATAAAAGAAAAAAGAGAAAAAAAATGACTCTTTTGTTTTAAGACTATTTTCATTTTAAGATAATATACCCGATTGTTTTGTTCTTATTACAGAATTTGAATCTAAATTCCCAAATTTTTGAATGTTTACATAAATTTATGATCTTTTTCACTCATTTTTATTGTGTCCATGCTTTAATTGAAAAGATATTGCATTAAACGATGTCGTTGGGTTATTTTGGCATTTTAAAAGGTGCAGGAGTGGTGGAGAAAGTGGAAGTAGAGGTGGAGATAAGGGAATATAAGTATGAAGAATTAGTTAAAGCCCTTGAAAACTTTGAAAACAGGTATTATATATTTCTATTCTTTTTGTTTGTTTATCTAGGATTGAAAAGAATTAGATTCCCATAGGTGTATAAAATTATTTAACATTGAGAAACTTTAGTAGTTTTGGAAATCCTTAAACATTTTTGGCAATTATAAATAAACAGTTAAGTTCTTTCTCAATCTAACATTTTAATCTATTTAGATTTTTATAATTTTGGGTGTGTTATTGATGGTTGATATACGTGCCAATTTGTTTGGTCTGTTATCCGCTCATCCTGTAGCTCCCTTGATATACTTACTCCAGGAGGTATAAAACAATGCAAGAAAGCTTGGCGAGCAAAAACTTTTAGAGTTACTTCCTTTAAAATCAAGTCTAAAATCTTAACAATTTATGCTAGGTTTGTTAATTTTGCTTCCAACAATCTCCCTCTATGTTCTTGATATTTGGTTCTTCATTTTGTGAATTTTAATTATTTTTATTTTACTTCATTCATCTCTTTTCAAATATTACGATTATTTGTTGGTGATATTTCGGCATTATGGTGTTTTTAAAATAAGGCTGCTTTTGAATCAATTTGTATCTATGCTAATGGTGTATATATTGAGAATTTTAATAATAAAGGCATGCAAGATTTTGATAAAATCATGAATCTTAACTTTTGTTGAGGGCTGCAAAAGTAGGAAATGAAAATTCTGGAATTCTGCTTTTGTTTGCACAGTTTTGCAAGGCAGGAAGCTTATGATGGGGGAGCTTTAGTTGTAGAGCACAGAGAAGAATGAAGCAATCCAAGGAAGACTCTTTGTGATACAGTGTAGAGTCAACAACAATATGCTTGCACCTGTTTTCTCATATTTAAAATGATAACTTAAACAAGTCTTATGAAGAAAATTATTTTTATTGATAAAATATAGTTAGTGAAGCTACCCCCAGCAATTTAATAAGATTTTGTTGTTGATTTACAAAACTCTTTGAATATTATGATCATTTGTTATAAGTGCATGTCATATATTTTACTTTTTGTTAGTGTTTCTTTTAAATGTGATATGTAATCTTATGATTTGAAATTTTACCCTTTTTTTTTGTGAAGCCAATAACCAGTGATAGAACATCATATTTTTTTTCATCTACTCAAATTGTAAATCACAACAACAAAAAGTATGTAAGCTTCTACCTAGAATGAACATGAAATTTGTATATTCCTTTTTGTGTGAGTTACTCCTTAAAATCCAAAGAGAAAAGCTTCATTTAAGTTGACTAAATTTCTCTCAACCCGACAAAAAATGCATTTAATTTGATTAAAAAAAATATTTAGCATTTTTAAGAACTATCTCGTGCATCGCACGGGTTAGTGACTAGTATATATATATAACCGAAACCTCTGCCTGCCCCACAATTTTCCACGTCAGCATTAATAAAATTAAAAAAATAATAATAATAAATAGCCCAAAAATTAAATTAAAAAATTAATAATAATAAGCAACTCAAAAATTTTTCCACAATAAATGAAAAGCAAACCTGATACCCTAAGCAACCCAAAAATTTTTCCACAATCAATGAAAAGCAAACACGATACCCTCTCTCTCTAGCCGTTGTCAAATTTTTCCACAAACCCAATTCTGAATCCTCTTGCTCTATTTCTCTACCCTTCTCCCCAAGACTCAACTCTGAAAATCAATCCCAAACTCCATCTTCTTCTCCACTCTCTTCTCTAAAACCGAGACTTCCCTAAAACCTTCTCTTCTTGCTTCCCTTGGAAACCAAATTTAATCATCAATCTAAGGCAGACCCTATACCTAAGGTTATCGTCTCCTCAACGGCCAGATTTATCCGATGGAATTGTCTCAGTCTCTCTCCAATGGAATTGTCTCGGTCTCTGAAACTTGATTTGTCCGAATGTCCCATGAGAGTCGGTTTCTTAGATCTGATTGGGGATTTTTGTGGTTTTGAAGTATTTTTTGTATCAAGAAATTCTTTCTCTACGATTTTCTTTAAATCTTATTTTTTGAGTTTCGGTTTCAGGTAATGATGATGATGCCAATTACTCTGTCCCAACGCCTAGTGAACCCAAGCAATGGTGTGGTTGCCTTTTCGGTTGTCACCGTTGGCATCGCTAAGTGAAATTCTTTCTCTATTCCTCTTCTTCTTCTTTGATGCCTTATGTGAATGATCTGATTTATTAGAAAAGAAGAGCATTTTGTGCATATTGTTCGATCATATATTTGGGTTGTGCATTTTTTTTTCCTTAGGAACCAATATTGTTACATAGTTGCTCAATGTATGGAACATTGAGGTGCTCTTACTGACATTAGGTTTTAATATTGTTGTATAGTTGCTGAAATTTGCATAGCTATTCATTTGATGAAATAATAGTTACTGATATGGGTTTTAAATTGAAGTTGATGCATTGATTTAGATTGTGGTTTTAAAATTTTCAGTGATATATATGGGTTGTGCGTTGCAGATAGATTTTGTTTATGGGTTTCAATAAAAATCTTATGCACGATTGATTTGATGCTATATAGCTATTGATTTTTTTTAAGAAAATCTTTAGATTTTTGTCCTTAGTTCATTTGATTTTTGAAAATTTTAAGCATGCTCACCATCAAAGAGCCCCGCATGGTTGATTTGATGCTAAATAGTTATTGGTTTTGTTTTAGAAAATCTTTAGATTGTTGTTATTAGTTCATTTGATTTTTGAAAATTTTAAGGGGTGGATTATGAACTAAACTTTGTAGAGTTGTATTACAAAATAATAGGTGGTTGCTGAGGAGCTTTTGTATACAGAGAACTGATCCTGTTCGAAGGTATGCAGTCAATGGATAATTTTGATAGAGGAATTAGACATATTTTTGGACAGGTACAATACTTGTCTTATTTTACACTTGGTAAAGGTATCAAACATGTACAATATTTCTATGTTTCTTATTTTACTCATTGATTGTTTAGTGAAATATGATACCGAAACATTGAGTATGTGTGTGAATTTAATTAGTAATGTATATATGAAAAGTTGATTGTGTAATTTTCTTTTAGTGTTATAGTGTTCTGCATTGTTTTGGTTTGTGACTTTTAATATCACCCCCAAACTATTTCTCCCCCGAATTCCGATACTTCCTACCCATGGACCTCTACATTTTTCAAGTATGTTGGCAAATACAGAACTCTATATTATAAATGGTGCTTTTTTTAGAGATTATTTGTTACAATTGCAATTCACGGCTTAAAATTTGTATTGTTTGGTATGTCATTTTACTAATAGGCTTTAGCTTTAGGATTTTTTTTTTTTTTTTTTTTAATGTCAAGTTCTATAAAAGGAGCACTGTGATTTGTTCCTATGATTTAATTTGTATTTTGTATTGGTTGGTATGTGATTTTACTAATAGGTTTTGGCTTTGGGATTTTTGTTTTTAACATGCATTCAAATCTAAATAAATCAAGTTTCGTATGTCAAGTGCTATAAAAGGAGTAATGTGGGTTTGAAGGTTTTGTCTTAGTTATCTTTGTGTTTGTTCTTTGTGTAAAATTTGGTCTATGGATCCAATTTGTTAAAAAAGATTTCTTCTTCAAAACATTATTTTTCTGCACTATTTTACATCTAAAATCTGAATTTTTTTTAACAACCAAAATTTGCATGGCACTGTTTCATAAAAATCTGCACTGCACTGCAATATTTCATAAAATCTGCATTGTTTTGAATAACTTTCTGCATTGTTTTTAAATAACTTTCTGTATTAAGTACTTTTTAGCACCTATGATATAACCAATTTTCTATTTCGTATGTCGAGTTCTATAAAAGGAGCAATGTGGGTATGAGGGTTTTGTCTTGGTTATCTTTGTGTTTGTTAAAATTTCTCAGTGAATATGTAGAACATATTGAATGTGTGTGTGTGTCTATATATATATATATATATATATATATATATATTGGGAAAACATCAGTACTGCCTTGGATGATCTTAATTTGAATTCCTTCAACATTGTTTCCTTCATATTCAAAATCAATAATGATTAGATTACTAGGGCTCTCCTCTATGTGTTGGACTGAACTTTTTACTTTAGCTCACAAATTTAGTAGCAACCCTCAAGTGTTTAGCCATTCCTAACTGTGACTTGGATGATTTTTATGTTCTGAATGCTTTTGTTGTACTTTTTTCTTTGCATTTGCAGTTCTTTTCCGGTTGCAGTTGGATTTTTTAATCTTTTCTATTCTATTAATGTTTCTTGAATGTTGGCTAAAATTTGGATTTTATTGTTTTGTAGATAGGTATTTGGCATTTTGTTATCTGGGTTATTTGGAACTATGGATTCTTATCTGTGTAAAACTCGCGTAAACAGTTGTAGGTTTTGACTGGTAAATGCCTTTGGTAGGTTTTGACTTACTAATGGTTGTATTTATTAAATAGTTGTAAATCCTTTGTCTTTTAATTGTGTTACTGATTCTTGGGGGAAATGTTTTGATGATCCATGTTTAGTTTATCAATTTATCCGTAAAAATGTATTTGGTACTCCAAGAACCCAGTTTTGGCCTGTACAAAACACCCGTATCTTGAATGTGTTTGACTTTTGATTAGGAAGCTTCTATACAAAAAAAAAAAAAAAAAAAAAAAAAAATAGATGGTTCTAATGTGAAATGAGTCTGCCATCATGATATGCTAGATAGTTGATGCAGAATCTATTTTATAACTTATATTTATGACAATGATGGTTAATATCTTAGACATTGTTATCTAACCGGGGTGTAGTTATATGCAAAATGGGGTGCACTGACTTGACCTTTTTAGAAGGCTAGGTTATTTTTGTTAATATGCTGGATTATTTTTATGTGTGTTGTTTCAAGTCCACCCTTTGGAAACTATGTAGATATTTATGTGTGCTGTTATCTTTATTTGTTAGTGGGAGTGAAACTGTGGAGCACTTTGGTTTACTAATCTCTTTAAATTGTGTTATTTTAATTCAAAACTTTTGAATAAGGTTCTGAATGATGTATTATAAATTTTTGGGTGTCATGTCAGTTAGTTACTATTTTGTTGTATTAAATGTTACCCATAAGATAATTTTAGACGAGCTATGAGTTTTCCATGTTTGAAAAACTGAATCTTTATCCAAATATACAGAGGCTTAAAAAGTAAAATTCCATTTTAAATTTGGGGATTTAAAAGGATTTAGTTTTTGGTATTTTGATCAGTTGGTTTTGAATTATGTGATTGGGTTAGATTTTGTTTTAATTAAGGTTTTGATTTAAACTTATTCTTCTTCATCTATTGTAATTTCAAAAGGTTGTTTATTCATTTGAATGAAATTGATACCTTTTTTTGGCTGTTTAATTGTTCTGATAATGATTGATTTTGTTTATTTGTTTGGTGTTTTCAGGTTCCCAAAGCGGTTTATTTAGGCTATTATCGGATCGGCCTCAACCTCCGATTCATGGTTTGAGTTTTTCACAAAGACAGTGCTTCGTAAAGGCGTTACACATTGAGCCAAAACATAATGATTTGATGGCCCCTGGTGAGTGCAAAAGTTTGAGTTTGAATTTTTTTTTTACAAAGTCATTATCTTTTTCAATCATTTGTTATTATTTTAATGATTTAATTTAAAATAGATTTCTTTAAACAACTTCATTTCAAGCAGTATCATCCTTATTAGTTTATGTACTTTGATGACATGGTTCCTTATGCTTTGAAGAGTGAAGGAGGTTGTGTATGGGGCTTGCAAAAAATATGATGGGGATGTGCAGAGTGATGTGTTAGCGTAAGATTTGTGTCTATATGAGAATAATTTGTGCTTGACATATTGTTCATTGTAACTTTTGCTACTTTTGTTGTAAATGAATGGACCTAGGGTTGTATTTTAAAATTTTGTTATTTAAGATCCAAAAAAAGGTCTCCATATGTTTTAATTTTTAATTTTTATTTTTTTAAGGTATTGATATCTTGGATTTGTATAAAAATGTTTGCTTTCTTTGTAGGGTTTGGTGTTGTTGGCACACAAAAAGCTCATTAGGAAGAAGCTTGCAAAAGAGGCTGAACAGAACGTCAAGCAAGGGAGGCCAAGAGGGAATATTACTTGGTAACAAGTATTTCATACTAGACTGCATTGTTCAAGAGCTACTGCTGCATTAAGGTTGCATCAATTAAGTGATACTGCATATTGAGACAAACAAATTTAATTCTATGCAACACTCAATCAAATTAAATCATTTTGAGTTCAAGCCTAAGGTAGACTTGGCAATGTATGAAAATTGAGGAATAGATGTCTTGATTTGGTTGGATGAAAGTTTTTGAATTAGCGGACTGAATGGATTTGTATATTGCTGATTTTTTTCCCTTTTAGATTAGAGTCTCTTGGATTCCTTTTTTTTTTTTTTATCCAAAAAAAAAAAATGAGATCTCAAATTTCACGTGCCTTTCTTTCAACTCTTTTAAATAATAATATTAATTACTTTGCTCTTTTTTTTTTGTTTGGTTGATGGGATGTTATTCCAAATTTAAGTCAATTATTTTTTAAAATTGCACTTAATTTGGTTAGATGGTCCATGCTCCTAAATTTCAGATTTCTATTTTTGTCCTCTTTGCTTGGTTAGTGTGGAAGTTCAAGAAGGTTAAGGAATTAAGAAATGGGATTTTGGCAATTTTCTTTTGCTCAACTATTGGGATTTGCCAAATAGAAGCTAATGTTGAATTTGGCAAAATTAATTTTATTTTGGATTAGCACAAGACACCATTATTTGATTGGAATATTTTGAGACTTAAAGTAACATCTTAAACTACAAATGAAAAATGCATTCAATAGAAGAAGAAAAATAAATCAAGATGATTTTGCATATGATATATACATTTCACATTTATGTAAAAACTTTCCGCGCATAGCGTGGGTTAGCGACTATGCGCTATGGAACTATTTAAACAAGTTATTTACCAGTCTTCTCCTTTATTCTATACTGTTTCTTGCGCATTTATTGGTAATATGTTTTTAGAAAGAATTTGAAATTGGAATGTGATTGCATATTTAAAATTTTTTGTTATCTCAAACTTGGTTTTATGTTTGGTTTAACTGTTTAGTTTAAATGACTATAATCTCAAATATGGATGGGAATTCTACATGATAAAATGACAAAAGTACATATTTTTTTTAATATAACAAAATTACAAATTTGATATTTCAATTCTATATGTTGTAATAGGTTTCTCAACCTATTCTATTGACAGGCTTACATTAGTGGTATTTCAAATGAATGTGACAACTTATCAAGTGAACAAGACGGTGATTCTACAAAGCTTCAAAAAAGTTGACGTTGAAAGCAATGTATAACTTACACTAACATTTGTAATCAAGGAAAATAATAAAAAATAAAAGGAGTTATTCAATGACTACTGTGAAGCAACAAAGGAAGAAAATACAAATAATGCTTTAACATTGTCTTTCAATTTATTTCAAATATTAATTAAGTAGTTCTTCAAATTTGTGTTTTATATATTTATTGGATGATTGAGGATGTTAAGGATTGTAATTTTAATTTAAGTTTGATTTATATTTTTCATTATGTAATTTAATGTTTCATGTCAAGGATAGAAAATTCCGAGTCTAGAATCTTAATATACAATCAAAGAGGAAGAGACAAATAATTGTTAACATTTACATGTACAATAGCTTTCCCGTGCATCGCACGGGTTGACGACTAGTATATATATAAAACCGAAATCTTTGAAACTCTCACAATTTTCCATATCAGCATAATATTAAAAAAAAAAAAAAAACTTTTCTAAAACCCGGCATTATTAAAAAGAAAAAAACAGCCTAAAACCCGAAAATTTCCTTCTGCCCAAAACCAAAACCCGATTAAAAAAACACTCCCCCTTCAATGCAAACACAGTAACACAGACTCATCAAACTCCCTCTCTTCTTCTTCACGCAGTCCCATCTCCTTCAAACACACAATTTCCTCCATGCCTCTCTCCACATACATGTTCCCTTGCCTCCAGTCTTTTTCCCTTCTCTACCTTCATTCCAAGCTTTCTTCTGTCATTCAAACCAATCTCCTTTGTAAAGAAAGGCCAGCCCATCAACATGAATCGATACCCTTCGTTCAAAATCTGTATCTTCTCCAGGTGAGTTTCTATTTAATAATATATGTTTGCAATCCAATTTGGCTATCTTATTTGATTATTCTCTTTTTTATTTTATTTTATATATAAACGATCTTTCTTTTATTCAAAACATACAGTCTTTCATATGTTATTCAAAATCCAATTTTGTTTGACAGATTCACCAGTTTTCTTGCTTTTCTCTCTGTAATTCTTTCTCTTTCTCATGTTTTGCTGATATAATGTTTGAGAGAATGATATAAGAATTGATATCCTTTGTGAAAATAGGCCAACCCTAAGTGTTTGACAAAATGTCTCAATGATCTAAATACAAAAACAAAAATTTTGAGACAAATCCTGATGGCTGATAGAACTCAAATTGCCAAATCCTGATATACTCGAATTAAAAAAAAAAAAAAAAAAAAAAAAAAAAAAAAAAAAAAAGAAGAAGAAGAAAAAGAAGAAGATGAAGGTAGTAGTAGTAGGGGTGTCCATGTAACCCGGTCACCCGACCAAACCGAGAAACCCGCCCGGACCGACCTGCTCGCCGCCCGATCCGACGACTCTGGCGGTCGGCGGCGGGTCTCAACCCTCCAAACCCGATTCCGGCGGGTCGAGTGGCGGGTTTTCTCCTCTAAAACTGCAGCCACCCGACCCGACCGACCACCACTTCAGATGAAAGCCTTCCCCGTTCAATCCGGCGACGATTACCGATCTTTCGCTTAGATCCGGCGACGATATTTCTCAGATCCACTTAGATCCGATGATTTTAGCTCAGATCCGGTAATATTTTTCAAAAACTTGCTTAGATCGGTGACATTTAAGCTCAGATCGGTGACGTGTAAGCTCAGATCCGGCGATGTTTAAGCTCAGATCGGTGACCTTTTGCTCTCCTCCAACCAGATTCGACGACATTTCGTTCTCCACCGCTCGTCGCCGCCGTTCGTCGGTTTCAACCGAACCAACCGATCGTTTTTTAGAATCCGACCGACTCGACCCATGGTGATCGGCGGTCGGTTGCGGGTCTGATTCTCTCCTACCCGACTTGAGCGGGTCGAGTCCGAGTTGGGCACAAACCCGACCCGTGGACAGCCCTAAGTAGTAGTATGATAGGACTCTTTTAACCCAATTCAGATGATTTGCATTAGAATATATGAATAGAAAAGATCGTGAGAATAGAAAGATTTCATTGGAGCATGCTGACAAAGGGAAACTTTTGCATCTCGAGAAATTTTTTGATGAAATTTTGGTTTGTGATAATTGGTTTTGGTTCAATAGGGGCCATATTTGAAGGCTAATTTGGGTTTGAATTTGAGATATTTCATCTGAATTCTAATTCTTTCAAATAACAATTCTTGATTCAAGTTTTGAATTAAGGCAACCTCTGCTTCGTTCTTTCCAATAGGTATCCTATGCACCAAATCCTCTAAGCATTTGGCTTGAAATAATACGTATTTGACTGTATATATATAAAACTAAATTATTTACGTGTATTTACTATTTTTCGAATCCCAAGGGCTAGCGTGGATGAATTTGCTTTCGATGGAATTTGCAATATCATGTTTGCATGTTGGTGGAGGAAAATTGTTCTATTAAAGGCTACCAACTTTTACGCACTATGTTAACAAAGGCTTTGTTAACCAACAATGTTGGCCTGTTTTAGTTGTGTGATTGTTGCTCTCTTCATTGTGTCTGTCCTGCTTCTTTGTTATTGTTGTTGTTTTTGTGGTTTTTTTTTTTAAATGAAGTATGAGTTTTCAGGCAAAAAAGGCCTTTGTAATAATTTATTATGTATTTGTCCTACTTCATTTGCTTTGCTATGTTTTGGTGAGGCTTGAGGGGTTAATGGTCCTCTGTTTTGTTCGTTGGTATAGTTTTTGATTGTATAATATGTACTTACAAGTTACTTTTTTCTAATTCCTTAAAAGCTACTACTTGAAATGGCCGGGATGCTTTAACGGTTGCAGATGCCGTGATGAATGTAAGGTCCAAGTCTATCCACCTCTCGACCTAACTGATTGAGAAAGAGTTGATCAGCTTAATCTACTGTTGTTAATTAATATGGGATTCTTTTATAAGAGACACAAGAGGTATATTATATATATATATATATATATATATATATATGTTGATGGTTAAATACAAGTACATTTCAGGTACAAGGAGGGTAGAAAGCCAGGTTCATGATTAAACATTCAAGGTACGAATTATATGATTCATGGGCAATTTCAACTTCAATTTGACGATGGATTTTCAATTTTAGAATTATTGCATGTGTTGCAAATCTATATTTAAGGTGAGAAAATTTAATATAGAAAGATTTTTAGAATGATGATTAATTTTCTATGGTTAAAATGAATCTCTTTATATAGAAGTTTGATAAATTCTCCACCTTTGTGACATGAAATTAATTTTTTTATAATGATTGGGAAGAGCACCAATCTAACTGTAACCAAAAGAAATTTCTACCCAAAATCAAATTAAAAGGTTTCTGATCTTTGTTTTTTCTTTACTTTATAAATAAATATTATATTTGTATAATTAAAAGTGTTGAAAGGCATAAGTTTGAAAAGAACCATAAGAAAAATTGATAGGTCTGCAGTGGTTTATTATGTTTGGCTTGAAATAAATGCTTGTGTAATTTGTAGTAATGTCAAGTATGAGGCGGCATTAAGCCATTAAGGCCTTAGTTGAGTTTCCCATGATTGAGGGTTTTAGTTTGATTCTTTGTAAGTTTAGTTGTAGCAAAAAACACTTTAAAGTTGTCTTTCAATTTTTCAATTTATTGAAATATTGATTAAGTAGTTCTTTAAATTTGTGTTTTATATGTTTTATGGATAATCGAGGATGTTAAAGATTTAATTCTTCATTTTATTTTAAACTTAAGATTGATTTCTATTTTTCATTATGTAAATTAATGTTTCATATCAAGATTAACATTTCATAACAAGGATCGGAACTATAAGACTGGAATCCTAATGTACAATCAAAGAGGAAGAGAAAAAGAATAGAATACATCTTTATATACAATTGCTTTCTCGTGCATCGCAAGGGTTAGCGACTAGTTAGATCTATAAGCAATCTTTAACACCCCAAGTTTTTCTCTAAATATATGTGTATATTTTTAATGAGGACATTTTTGTAAAATTTTCAACAAAATATTTGTTATGTGTGGTCCATAATCTCTCCCGTCCTCTCTTCATTTTCACGGCTACACTCCCCTTCCTATCTCTTATTCACTCTTCTTCTTCCCCAATGATGACCGAACCCCAAAGCTCCCATCTCCTTCGTCATTTCTTTCCCCTCTCTAATCGAAATCTCCCTGTTAGGGAGGATTATGTCTCTATTGATTCTCCTAGTAGCCAAAACTCCATGAGATTTTGAAGTGCAAGAGACCCAAGGTAAAAATCTAAGTTTTCTCTCAATTTCTTCTATGAAATCCTTTGGGTTTTGTTATTTTATGATGTTTATGGTATATCCTTGATGGGTTTGGTGAGTAATGGAAGATTAGAGGGTTATGAGGATTTGGGTAGCAAGTGTTTTGTTTAAATCCGAAAATTTCAGTTCATTGGTGGGTTTTTGCTTTAATGAGATGATTTGGTAAAACGTTTTTACTATAGGTATTTATCCTATTTTGTTTGTATTGCCCTTTGATGTTGTGGGTTTTGTTTTAGGGGTTGTTTTATTGAGTTGTTGGGACATTTAAGACTTTATTCGGAGGCTATTAATTTAATGAGGTGAATTGGATGTTTTGTTTGGCAACCATGTGAGTTGGGTTACTTGAGAAATCATATGGGTTTTTGATTTATGTTGAGGATTGGGATTTATTTTTGAAAGTGAGTTCCTTGCATTTTGGGAAAGATTTTGACATATGTGATAGTTGATGGTATTGACTACAAAATTGTTTAATTGATATGTACATTATGCTTTTGCATGCCAAGTGTTTGATAAATTGCCTATATGAGTTACGCAATTGAATTTCTTGACTTGTGTTGTGATGATTGTTATATGAGGTTATGGGTTGTAATCCTAGTTGTTTATATTTGATAACACATGTAGCTCTAAGGTTTAACCAAGTCTCAAAGCTTTTGGCATAGTGTTAAAATTATAGTATTTTTCTTTTGAGACTCTAAATCTGTCCCTGACAGATTTGAGTAAGCTGCACTATGTGATTTTTTATAAATTATAGAAAAATTATTTTGAGCCGAATGTTTGATGGTACGTACTACACATATAAGAGCTTATCCCTGTTTAATTTTAAGTTGATTGGATAACTTTTCATGGACCAAACGATTTTTACAAAAGGGCTGACCTGCTGTGTAGTGAATCTAAAAGTATGATGAGTATGTTGGGATTTTGTGGAATTTACTTGAGACCTTCATTGAGTGGGTTGGCTTGTACATTCTTGCGTTTTCTTCAACATGTGTTTTACTTAGTTAATTTTAATAATGGTTTGATTTAATCTCTTGTAGTAGTGTATTAAAATTCTTTGGTTGTGTTATGGTCCTTTGGATCACTTGTATGCTTGTTCGATGTCCCTTGGGAATAGGTGCCTTGGGATAGTCAAGTTAGGCTTTAGGCCCTTGATTTGATTTTAGGGGATCATTTTCGATTTATGGAGACAAGTTTGAAGGTACTTTGTGATAGGCCTTGTTATTGATAGGCTTGTGTTTCTAGGTTTCGAGATTCTTGGCAAGGGACCTAGTAATTGGATTGCTTGCTTAGGTGGTGGTGCCCAGTTGAAGTAAAATTGGTTGGCCTTCCGAGGTAAGTAGCTTTTTAAAGGGAATTTTTGGAAAATAACCATATTGCATAAACGTTGTTTTTGGGTTAAACACATTTTGGAAAATTATTTGTGGAACTATATCTTTCTAAAAACTATTGTGTTGTAACCTTAATGTATATGACTATTTATGAAAAATGCATCATGTTTAATATTGCATATGGGGAAATGCACGAATATTTGGCATGGGAAAGAAAAGCATCTTTGATTAAATTCTTGAGAATGGATTTTATGGATTTATTGCATTATTCGCAAAATTTAAAGATGCTTTGATAATTGGGAGGGTTGATACAAAATCTTCTTGATAAAAAATGAGTTTGAAGGCTTTGAGAAGCTTGTAAATATCTTTGGATATTAAAAGGTTTTGTGAAACTACTTGGAAATGAACTGTGTCTTGAATTGATGTAATTTGTGAGCTCTTTATGTTTTACCCTTGTGCTGTGACGTGTAATTACCGGGTGATTACCTAACTAGATACTATATTCTATGTGACATTGGTATCTTAGCACCTGTCCTTGTGATGGCATATGAGTTCCGTCTTTGTGACAGCAGATCAGTTTCGTCTTTGTGACGGCATATGAGTTCCGTCTTTGTGACGGCGTTGAGTTTCATCTTTGTGACAACAGATTAGTTCCGACTGTGTGTCAACAATGAATTTCATCTTTGCGACTACAAATGAGTTCTGTCTTTGTGACGGCGTTGTCACGTGGCCTTTGGTTGGATTTTTAGGTTTCAAAATGGTGTTTTGATAGCTCACAGTATATAGTATGTAGTTTCATGTTGAGATATTTTAAGAAAGCTTTGTGTTGCATAGTTTTAATCATTCTTGTTATTTTACTAATGAAAATGAATTTATTGGATTTTCATTGAAATTCCCAAAGTATAACATGTTTTGTAAAATGCCCTTTATCGTGAGACTTGCATTTTCCTCACCCCCATTAATTATGCTACTTACTGGGCTTTAACTCATCCTAATCTCCAACAGTTTTAGTGAAAAATTAGCTACATATCAGGCATGGAGCTTAATTTGTTGGTGGTGATTGGAGTGCTATATTAAATTGGGAGACTTGGGCTATAAATGGTTGATGACACAATCTTGCAAAGTTTAACAAGGTCATAATTAATTCTATTGGAGTTTGGGTACTTGGGGTTTGTTAGCCTTAGGCGTGTTAGGCCTAGCTTCAATGTTGAGGTTGTGTATTCTAGAAGGGATTGTGATTTTGTGTTATCCATTTGGAGCTTTGAAATATATTCATGTATTATTTGGAAGCACATGATTTGAGTTATTGTTTGTAAATGTGTTATAGAGCTCTGACTTGTAATATGGAGATTTTAGTATGGTTATTTATTCTTATCATGTGTCAAGGAGAAAGAAAAAAAAAAAATCTCTTACGTTCTTGCTCTTAATGGTTCTTCTCTCACGCTTTGGACCCTTTTGGATTTAGGGTATGACACAAACACTATAAATCAACATGTGAAATTGTGCTTACTAACATTGGATTTTCTTTAGAAGTTGATCCTTCAAAAGAAATGTTTTTTCAAGGGTCTTGCCAATCTTCTTCTCCCATAGGGAAACAATCTCATTGAAGGAAAAAAATATTTGTAGGGGGTCTAATATGAAGGAACTTGTTCAAGGTTCCTGGATCGTCCACTACTTTTATAAGTCGCAATATCCTCTTCTTTGGAAAAAATTACTGTTAACATAGAAAATAACAATTACTTGGTCATCTTGAACCAAAGTAGTTGATCTAGTGACTTATATCTAGTAAAAGGTGCACACACGCACGCACATACATAAGCAAATGAGAAAGTCTTGAAAAGTTTACTTATATCTGGTAAAAGGTGCACACACGCACGCACGTACATAAGCAAATGAGAAAGTCTTGAAAAGTTTAAGGAGAAAGATGATTGAATTTATATTAGTACCTTTGGTGTTTCCATCTCCAATTATTTCTACTTTGTCCCTAGGAGGAGCTGTGAAACTGCCAGTGCCACCTGTAAGTGTAATTCCGAAGTTGAAACTGCCAGTGCCACCAGCAAGTGCAATTCTGTAGTTGGGCAAAAAGTACCTAGCAAAGCCATTGGACACAAGATAGGTATAAGGAACTCCTTCAGCCTCAATGGATCTTCGGATGCTAACCTTGACCCTGAGATGATGTTCAATTGGATCAACTGCCTTGGCACGATCCACATCAACTCCAAACTCGGACGGGAAGAACCTCTGAAACCCACCAGTATTTCATTGTATATAATGTAAGTTTCTTGATTTCTCATGTAGTTCAACAATTACAAGCCAAACAGCTAATAGAAGGAAGTTAAATTGCATATTTGGTCATCAACTTTTGCTTTTTAGCTTTAGCATGTTTCAAAAAAGTCATTGCCATCATTTGATAGGAGTAAATTGCTGAAATAATAAATGAATTAATGAAACTTAGGTCACTTTGAGGATGTTGGGCCTATGACATGACATGAATTCCATTTCTCACATCTACAATTTTCATTTATTTTATGGTGATAAGTATCTTTTTGAAGCAATTTTGAAAGTAAAGAGATTAAATTTAAAGGACGATTTGATAGGCCAAAGGTTGTTGAAAACTAAACAAGCAACTTTACAAAAGAGGAAAAAAAAAGTTGGAAAAATATTAAAAAGTTGTAGGAAATATTTGTGCCTTGCCTTGATATTTCCAGCTTCTTTGATGGCAGCAACAATCTTCACTTGATTAGCTATCTGTTCTGGTGATCCAAGTGCACAGATCACTACATCAACTTGCTTGATTACCTTCACCAAGCTTTCATGATGATATATGTCTCCCTGTGAGACAATCACATGACTTTCAAGATCAATATACTAATCCAAAGTATTAAAAACACACCCACAATGTGGAGAACTAGAGTTTGTACGTACATGGAGAAGTGTCACTCCAGAGCTCTTGAAGCTCTCAATGAGTTTAGACTTTTCAGGATTAGAAGCTGTGTTTTCTCTGACCAATGCAAAAGTGGGGTCCTAGCTTTCGCACTTTCCTCTACAATGTATTTTCCAATGTATCTAGACCCTCCAATTGTCAAAATCTTGCTTTTTTGTGCCATTCAGAGAGAATTTCAAACTGAATAGATTAATAGGGTTTGAGAGAAGCACAGAGTTGGACTATCGTAGGGGAAGTTTTCAGTTTCAAACAAAGGAAGTCAGAGCTCCTTAAATACAAGTAAATATACAGAAACGTCTTTGTTTGATTCCTTCAACTATTTTTTTTTAAGACAACGTATCATTCCTTAATTCTATTAGTTATAGGTTTTGTTATGATATTTCGTCATGCAATATGCAAGATGGCTCATAGTTATAGATGTCTCCCTGTAAAAAATTAGGACGACTTTCAAGATCAATATACTAAGCCAAAGTATTAAACACACGCAAGTTGTGAAGAATTAGACTTTGTACATACATGGAGAAGTGTCACTCCAGAGCTCTTGAAGCTCTCAATGAGTTTATACTTTTCAGGATTAGAAGCTGTGTTTTCTCTGACCAATGCAAAAGTGGGGTGCCCAGCTTTCGCACTTTCCTCTGCTGTGTATTTTCTAATGTATCCAGTCCCTCCAATGATCAAAATCTTGCTTTTTTGAGCCATCCCGAGATGATTTCAAATGATTAATGGGTTAAAAAAAAGCAGAGAGTTGGACTATCTTGGTGTAGTTCTCAGTGTCAAACAAAGGAAAACAGAGTTCCTTAAATGCATAATCAGCAACTTTCTTGGTTTCATGGATGCGTACCACATCCCCAATATAATAAAGGTGAAATGAATGGCTCTTTGTTTGACTCTTTCATGAATTTTTTTAGACAGCCTCTCATTCCTTTGTTTTTGTTTTTGAAGTTATATTTCCTTTGTTAATTCTATATTAGTTATATAGGTTTTGTATATGATATTTCGTCATGCAGTATGCATGGGGATCCCAATGACTTCTACTATAGAAAAACGGATGTACGGGTTCATCTAACAGTTCCGTTCCTATCAACAAAAAAAAAAAAGTTCAAACGTACTTGCTGACATTCGTGCTAACCTCCAAACGTAGGTGCTGAGCTCCAACTGTACTAATTTTTTTTAGAATCTCAGAGACTTGGTAAAGTTTCATTCCATCAAATGAATATATAATAAAGTAATTAAAGTTTGAATTGTACCATAAGCAAATCTTAGATTGTAAATTAAACAAATGTGTACGGCATTGTACAAGGGGAGGGAGAGAGTGTCATTTCTTTTTTTCAAGGTTTTGATTTTGTTTGGAACTTATTGTTGTGAATGCTCTATTTTTAACCAAAAAATCAAGTTTAATTTGAAAAATCTCACTAAGTATAGAATTATATGAATGTGTTTTTTTGAAGCCTGATGTATATTATATACTACTCGGAGTAAAATTCGATCTTTTTTTATTTTTATTTTATTTTAATATACAGAACAACTCTTCAAGGTAAAAGTACTATAGTATCAACCTGGCTTCTTGTTGGGCACAATTCCACGTATCAAGATTTAAGAGCAGTTTTCTATAAAGCCTTTTCATTCAAGATAAGGAGAATCAAAACTATTTGTTCTTTTACTCGAGTGAGATAATCAATTTGTGTGGAAGAGAAGGTCAAATAGAACTATTCGATGGAGAAAAAGAAGCTGACAAGACAAATGATCTGGTGATGTGTTAAGTAAGCCATTGACTCAGTAAAAAACACCAAAATCTAGTAATAAAGAAAGATTACAAACAAACTAGACACCAATAGTGTCAAACACCCAACAATCACAATCAGTTATAAAAACCAAGATTGACAAGTAGACTAGCTATAAAAGCCCAAGAATGACGAGCAACTAGACAAGACGAGACATGCATATGAAATAGATAAGACCAGCACCTCATTTGGACCTTGTATCAAAAGATACCAAATGAAACCCACAATAGTATATCAAAGTTTACAAATCTTCACTAAAAAATTAACATGACTACATATTTGAAAATTCAATTATTGGATTGCATGGTTTTTATGTTCTTAACATGCATGTCTAATATCAACATTTGGGTGGCCTAGTTAGTAAGAAACTGGGCCAACAAGTCTTTGGACTTGGGTTCGAGCCTCAACAACTAACTGTGTGGTGCTGCTCTTTATATCCCTTCTCCGTCCCAAATGATCAACCTAACTTAGGATGCTACTAATACTATGGTTATACCCAAATAGAGAAGCCACACTAGTCGCCCTCCCCCTTCCTAACCATTTTTTTCTATCCAAAATATATATATATATATATATATATATATATATTATATGCATGTCAAATTTTGTTCAAATAGGATATTATTTACAATTAAATCCACAAACTTTTTTTTTAATGCATAATTTAGTAGTACAAAAATTTGAAATTTAAATATTTAATTGATAACATAGTTATTGATCTTTCATCTTCATGAAATTTTGCAAGTATGGATGATATAATTAAAAAAATGGAATTTTATGGTGGATTTGTTAAAATTTACATCCAATAAAAAGATATAAGGAGTTTGTAGTCATTGCCTATAAATTAGTTTGTAGGCAAACTTTGTTCTTTGAAAATCAATAAAATAAACTTAAAAAGCTTGATTCTTACTATTTCAAGAATTATTTGTATACAATTGTTTTTAAAAAAAAAATTAAGAGAAGTTCATGTCTAATAGTAAAGCGTAATTTTACAAAACTATAAACTGATCCAGTGATCAAAGAGAAAAGAAGACCAGCATAATTTTTCCTGTTGTTTTGATGGACCCTGCAATGAGAATCAACCAAGCACTTTAATGAATGCATTTACAATAATTTTACAAGCAAGACCTTGAGGGCAATTCTATTAGATTTGCAACTTGTTCAGACCATGTTAAAGGCCAATTGGACCGTTCTTGTAATCGGCATTGCTTTACATGCAGACGTAAACCATTCACAATTTCACATAAACTGTATAGAAGAGAAAAAAAAAATGGACATCATCTTAGATGCTAAGGAAGTTTTTGTCAATCCAATGACACTATCTAGACAAACATGACCCATTTTCTAAACAAACACGCATAAAAAGAAAATGAAGTTTTGTATGTATTTTAATTGACTTGCAGACCTAAACCATTCACAATTTCACCTTCTCCAAAAAAAAAAAACAAAAAGGGTAGTTGACTAAGATAGGATTAAATATTCACCATAGAATTCAACAACTTCTCCAATAATAATAATAAAAACAATGTTACAATCAATATGATTACCGATCTCGACACTTTTTATTATTTAATTATGTATAAATACTGTCAATTAGTTTTGTGAAATCAATCATGAAATATATATTCTTATAAAGTAAATAATTAATTTTGTTCTCACATTAAAAAAATATTAATGTAATTTCTTTTGTTCTATTTTAAAGGAAAAAATATATACTTTATTCTTTTAAACGACAATAACAACAATAATAATAATTTACTCTTTTTTTTTAGAATAATAATAATAATTTACCGGAACAAACTAGGCATCTTTTATAAATATTCAATTTTCAAGGCTAAAAACGTAATTCAACAACGTGTTACACTTTGTTTTGATGACACACGAGCTTACTTGGGGCACCCTTTTTGAGAATTGGCACTAAACTATAAGGTTTAGCATTGAAAATAGTGGCCTATTAATTATTTATTTTGAAAATAACTTAGAGAAATTGTTTTGTTATGAACAAATTTCCTTATTTTATGTTTAATGGATCTCATCGACTCTTCTCTATTTTCAAACTCCTTAAAAAAAAAAAAAAAAAAAAAATTCCTTTTATCAAAGTTAGCAAGCCGCTAGCCTATCAGAAGACCTATTTTTGCAATACTTAGTTCTAAATTTTTTTTTTTTTTTCTTTGATGAGCTTAGTTCTAAATATTTACTTATAATTGATGCACAGCTCATAATCAAAAGTCACCTCGATGCACAAATAATTAGCTAACATTGGGTTCGGAGGATTTTTTTCATTGCCCTCCAGCAAAAGCAAAAGAAAATCTGATTTGAAGCACTGAGAAATTAACATGTTCTATCACTAGATAGGCAGCTATAAGATAACAAGAACCTCATAATAAGGATTGATTTTTTAAATTTTCATTATTGGAAGCACAATTTGACAGATATTGACATGAAAACAAATTGAGGTCACAAGCCAAGGTTTTTACACGACACAAAGAAGGGCATAGCTAACAAATAACAGATGCCTCATAATCATAAACAACGGAAATTTTATTTTTATTGTACACTGGAATATAATCATCACATTACATGTTCCAATTTATTTTTTAGACAAACTGATCCAAGTATTCATCCACAGTGGTGTATTTCACCTCTGGATAAAGCTCTAAAGCCTCCACTCCAAAAGAAGCATTAATCTCAAAGCTTGTAGCACCTCCCTTCACAAAGACAGAGTGACTAAGGGATAGAAAGAAGTTAAAGGAATGGGAGACTCTGCAGAAAAGCAAAGGTAAGAATCAGATAGCTGGTTTGACTAACCAAGAAGCTACAATTAGCTGGTTTGGCTAATAGTACAAAGAAATAAAGAAGATATTACAACTCCACTAATAATCCAAATGAGGTAACGAGGTGTACCCTAATAAATTAGATCTATAAGCAGACATTATAAATCAACTGGTGAAATTGTTCTTACTAACCTTGGATTTTCTTCAGAAGTTGATCCTCTAAAAGATAAGTCTTCTCGAGGGTCTTGCCAATCTTCTTCTCCCACACGGACACAATTTCGTTGAAGGACAAAATATTGGCAGGGGGTTTAAGATAAAAGCACCTTGTTTAAGGTTCTTGGATCGTCTACTGCTTTTATGGTATAATTCGCAATATCTTCTTCCTTGACAAAAATTGCTGATAACATGGAAAATAACAATTACTTTTGCATAGTAGTGGATCTATCATCTAGTTGATTAACCTCTAAACGTAGACACAAACACACGCGCATGCACGCATGCCCACACATACATAAATAAATGAAGAAATTCTCGATAAAAAAATTAAGGAGAAAGATGATTGAATTTTATGCTAATATATTACTAATATAATATTCCTTTGGGGTTTCCATCTCCAATTATGACTACTTTGTCTCTAGGAGGAGTTGTGGCACCTGCATGTCCAAAGTTAGGCAAAAAGTACCCAGCAAAGCCATTGGACACAAGGTAGGTATATGGAATTCCTTCAGCCTCGATTGATCTCCGCACACTGGCCTTGACCCCGAAAAAATGTGCAGCTGGCTCGACCGCATGGACACGATCCATGTTAGTGATAATAGCATTTCTAAAACAAAGAAGAAGAATGACAATGGTTGATTCCAGATCGGAGGGCGCGAGGTTGAAGATGATTGAATTTGGGAGTTACCATTGGTTTTCAAATGTGGATGAAACGCACCGTTTTACTAAAGGGTGTTTATAAAACGCGTCGTTTCATGTGTGCTGTTATTCAAACCTTAGTTGGGCAGAAACGGTGTCGTATGGCTTGGGAGCAGAGCAGGTGGCTTTTGGCGCGAAGATCAGTTAGTTGGTTTGTTATTTCTGTTTCCTAATTTCGCAAATTAGATCCGTATAGTGTGGATTTATTTGTTATTCAGTTTTTAGACAGATTGTACTATAAATATCTTTGTACTCTTCAGTTTATCATTAAGCAAGAAATTCAGTTTTCTTCAATCAAACAATCTCTCTCTTCTCTTTCACTTTCTTTCTGTTTTCTCAATCTTTCCTTTCTCACAAACAGATCTTATCCTTGTTCTGTTCTTGCTTCAACACTGAGATTGTGTTACACAATTCTATAAGAAATTCTTCACACATTAGTTCCAAACTCGGACGAAACGAACCTCTAAAACCCACCCACATTTCATTGTATGTAAGTCTTTTCATCAGTTATTTAATTCATATATATGTGTGTGTGTGTAGGTATATATGTATGTATGTATATATTGATAGGCCAAGAATGTATTGACCCCTTGTGATGAATTAATTGATTAATTAGCCAAGTTTATTAATTAATCAAATTAACATGCAAGATGCGTGGTAGCACAAATAAATCACCAATTAAACTAAGTATGCAGCGGAAAATAAATTGACACAGTGATTTGTTTACAAATTGGGAAAACTTACACGGCAAAAACCCCACTAAGTGATTTTAAGGTCACCACTCTCAAGAATCCATTATTATCAAAACAAGCGGTTACAAATAAAGGAATCCCAATAGCTTATACCAACCTACAGTTGAACCCTTACCCCAATACCCAATTGGACTTATTATGTAGTGACAATCTCTCTTTTCAATGCACGGCTCCCAGTACGTAACTAACCAATTACGCAAATCTCAGTACGCGACTTGATCACCAACTTAAGAAGGATGTTGGCTGCAAAGTTCTTCAGTTCATCACACGATGAAGATCATGAAGTTGTTTGGTCACAAAATTCTATGGTGTACAAACACAGCAGCTTCTTCAAGAGAAAGAAAAACTAAGGCAAAATTAGGTTTCCGATCACACTTTTCTTCACACTTGTGGAATAGTGCTCTTGTGCAACTTTCATCACCTTTTACGACCCTCAAAATAATCATTATATATGTTTAGGGTTGTGAGAAAAGATAGCCCAAACATACATTCACAAATTGGATGAAAATTAACTTGAAAAAACTGAATTTCATAAATCTCGATAGATAGCCATCTATCGGGCTAGTTGTCGAGCCACGGGCTTCAGCAGCTTTTAAACCTCAATAGATACTAGCTGTCGAGCTTTAAAAATCAACACTTCATTACTTGATTCTTGGACAGACTTGCCCTGGTTTTAGCACTTAAACTTGAAAGCTTGTTTCTTGAAGCATTAAACACATCCTAGATCTACTCAATTACAAGTAAAGTGTGTTTTGTCAAAAGATTAGTCAATTACATAAAATGTTGACATATGTTCCTAACATTGAATCACATATGTCCTAACATATATATGTATGTATGTATGTATATATGTATGTATAATTGAGTAACATTTTACTATATAACACTAGTGTATAAAAGAATTGCGAGAGAATGTCAAGTAGTATTTAGTAGGATATGTGCCTTGCCTTGATATTTCCGGCTTCTTTGATAGCACAATAATCTTCACTTGATCAGCTATCTGTTTTGATCCAACTGCTGAGATCACTATATCAACTTGCTTGATTGCCTTCACCAAGCTCTCATGATGATAGATGTCTCCCTGTGAAAAAATTAGCACGACTTTCCAATATCAATGTACTAACTAGAGAATTCAACACACACGCAAGATGTGGAGAACTAGAGTTTGTACATACATGGAGAAGTGTCACTCCAGAACTCTTGAAGCTCTCAATGAGTTTGGACTTTTCAAGATTAGAAGCTGTGTTTTCTCTGACCAATGCAAAAGTGGGGTGCCCAGCTTTCGCACTTTCCTCCACTATGTATTTTCCAATGTATCCAGTCCCTCCAATTATCAAAATCTTGCTTTTTTGAGCAATTCAGAGATAATTTCAAATGAAATAGATTAATGGGGCACAGAGTTAGACTATCTTGGGGGTAGTTCTCAGTTTCAAACAAAGGAAAGTAGAGTTCCTTATATACATAAACCGGAACTTCCTTGGCCTCAAGGTCCAAGGATGCTTACCAACTCCCCCAATATATTAAAGGTTAGGTGAATGGCTCTTTGTTTGACTTTTCAAGTATTTTTTTTTTTTTAGACATCCTCTCATTCCTTAGGTTTCCTTTGTGAATTTTAGGTGTAAATGTAATTTTGGTACCTACATTTTGACTATATTTTCATTTTGGTCCATAACTTTTCATTTTACTCTCTTTAATCCCAAAATAAAAAAAGTGTTATCGTTTTAGTCTCTATCGTCATCTCACTAACGGAAATATCTTACATGGCAGACGAAATGTGTGATTGAATGAGTTTGTGTTCTTATGCGTTCATGTTTAATATAAAACCATATTTAAATTCATGTGTATTTTGGATTCTAATATTGTTTTTTAATTTTGTTAAAATTGATAAATTATTTTTTTTAACTCAAAGGTTGATGTGATGCTAATGTGTCTTTTTTAATTATTATTTTATGCTGATGTGGCATTTATTAAATGCCAAATAATTTTTTTTAATATTATTTTATTGGCCATGTCAATATTTATTGTGCTAACAGTGCACTCCTTCTGCCATGTAAGATATTTTCATTAATGAGATGACGATAGGAACTAAAACGATAACATTTTTTGATTTTAGAGACTAAAGGCAGTCAAATGAAAAGGTTGAAACCAAAATAGAAATATCATCAAAACGTAAAGATGAAAAGTGCATTTAAGCTTTAATTCTATTTTCCTTTATCTTTTGTCCACAAATCAATTGGCACTCATATGGTTGTAGTATTTTTTTTTTTTTCTTTCTCTATAATTCAACATTTTGTTTTAAAATTGTTTCCACAAAATTTGCATTTCTCTGAAAACAAGAATGAGTTTATGTTTTTTTTTTTTTTTTTTTGGATAAAAAATATCATTTTTGGTCTTTACATTTTGGTTTCATTGTCAATTCGATCCCTGTCATTTTCAACTTACAGTTAATTTGATCCCTATTGTCAACTCACAGATGAAAGATGTCTACGTGGCTAATGAATTGCATAATTGGCACTCTTGAAGCTTACATGTGTTGATACCCATTTTGGTGACACATTTTTTACAAGCCCAATTCAATCAAGCTCCACTTCCTTGTGGACTCGTTTCATGTATTATATTATATTTTATTCTTTTAAGCATGAGCCAAGCCCATGCGACATATTGGGAGAAACTGAGGAAGTATGGTTTGGAGGGTATGGGTCGGTTTCCTTTAGATCTTTTGCATAAGCTAGCCCATGCATGCTACCAAGTGGGTAAGGGACACTGGTAGCACCTTAGGCTCATGGACATGGAAGAGGTCTTGTATCTAAAATTTCCATCTTAAAAGAGCTTTTATGTTTTGGCTGACCGTGGCCCAACTTTTCTGCTCTAGCATTTTTTGCCTAAAACATATAGCTAACCCTAAGTGGCTAGCCTTGTTTGTTGCAACAACCAAATGCAGATTCCAAGGGCCTACCATGTCTAGGAAACAACAGTCCATCAGTTTAGGTCACTCCATTTCCCAAATTATGCAAAAAAGCAAGTCAACCCTCTTACCCAATTAAAGCAAATCTAGCTATAACCTCTTTGATTGAGACCTTGGGGTTCAAAGCCTCTTCTATTTACCAAAAACCAGTCACTTAAAGTACTCCAAACTCAATACAAAAGGGCCCAATTAGATTCAAAATGAACCAACCACGTTTTCTCCAAAGAGCTGAAACTTGAGAGCAAAAGCCCAATCATCCAGGAGACATTCTCACAATTCCGAAGCTTGGGGGGTGGAAATATGGGTACAGAGGAACCTTTCCTCTCCCTCACAACCTCTTTCAATTTTCTCTTCTCGCCAACTATGGGTCGAAATTTCGGACTTGTGTACTTTTTTTTGCATTTTCTTGTATTTCACTTATAACATTTTGATTTCTCTCTTGTTAAAGCACCATTAGCCTTTTGTTCATTATACATTTGGAATTTTGGGCTTGACTCTCCACAAATAAACATTTCTAAAGAACCCAATGGGATATTTAGGCTAATCTTGCATTTTTGGCCCTTGTTGTAAAAACGTCTCCGACAACATGGAAAATAAAATAATAATAAAATATTTTAATTTCTATTTAAAAATTTCACATCAGCAATTTATTCTAAAAAACATTCATTTTTAATTTCTCAATTTTAAAATATAAAAAAAAATTGTAGGAACATTCCTAGCATTTTCTCGTCAATCAAACACAAAAGCATTGAAAATCAAATTTGGCATAAAAAAATAAAAAAAAAATAAAAAAAAACCAACCCAACTTAAAAATCTAAGTTGGAAAATACACTTTTAGTCCATTTATTTTGCGCCAATTCTTGTTTTAGTTCATACTTTTGTGAAGCACCTATTTTAGTATTTGAAAATCAAAAACCATTATCATTTTGGCCTTTATGCAAACTTGTTACGTAGAGTGCATGTGTTACTTTAACTTTTGATATGTCTAATAAAATAATAATAATCTTTTTTATTTAGTATTAAAAAATGCCATGTTAGCATCCACATCAGCATTTGAATTTAACAATTTTAACTAAAAAAAAGAATTAAAAATAAAAAAAAAAACAAGAAAATTAGAAAAGAAAAAATCGCATTTCAAGAACACAAAAACACAAAATATGAACTCAGGAACACAAAAAATTCAAACACAAAAATCAAATGCAGACTAGAAAATTCACAATAACCAAATTTCGAAGTGGTAGCCTTGAGCCTTTACCCACCCACCAAACCCATCACCTGATACACAGACACATCTCCTAGACCCATACCCACTTGGTGGTGGTGTTGGACAGTTGTGGTGGTGGTGTATCTAGGTTAGTGTGGTGCTGAAGCTAATGCATGTGACACTATTTGGTTACCAAGAAATTTAAAGAAAGTAAAAAAGAAAATTGGGAAAATAAAAATGAAGATATGTTTGGTTACTAAGAATTTGCAAGAAAGTAAAAAAGAAAATTGAGAAAATAAAAATAAAGATCTGTTTGGTTACCAAGAAATAGCAAGAAAGTGAACCAAGAAAATTGAAAATATAAAAAGATTGGCAAATTTGATTTTTGTAATGTGTTTGATTGTCAAGAAAGTTCAACAAAAGTTGATAAAGTTAAGGTTGGAGCATTTTAATATTAATTAATTAAAATGAATTTATATTACAACATAAATGTAAAGATTTGGGAGTTAATATCGAAGATGAGGAGTTAGTGAAAATTTTAATCTCACATTAAAAAGGAAATAGACTATTTTATTATTTTTTTTGAAAGAGACTATTTTATTATTTTTAATTGTGATGATTAAAGGGCTATATGTCTTGATTCAAATATTGAGCTAAATACGTGCTCAAGTGGGAGGTGAAGAGAGAGCTGCGCCTTAGTCCAAATAGAGTTGTGCATTTTCTAATCTCAAATTAATAATATTCAGTTACTCTTTGTGTTATTTCCATTATTATTGTGTTTGTACCAACATTTACTACAAGTTGGACGCAATTCCACACACCAAGATTCATGAACAATTTTCTATAAAGTCTTTTTGTTCAAGATAAGGAGAATCAAAATGATTTGTTCTTACCCTAGAGATATAATCAATTTGTGTGGGAGAGTCTAGGTCAAATCCAACTATTCGAGGGAGGAAAAGAAGTTGATAAGACAAATGGACAAATTTTACAAACTCCCACTAAAATATTAGCATGGCTATATATTTTGAAAATTTAGCCGTTAGATTTCATGTTATTTTTGTTCTTAACATGCATATCAAATTTTATTTAAATGGGATATTATTTACTATTAAATCTATAAACTTATTTTTTATGCATAATTTAGTACTACAAAAAATTGAAATTTATACATAGTTATTGATCTATGATTTTTGTGAAATTTTGTAAGCATAGATAATATAATAAGAAAATGTAATCTTATAGTGAATTTGTTAAAATTCACATCTAATAAAAAGATATAGGAAGTTTGTAGCCATTGCCTACAAACTAAATTGTAAACAAATTTTGTTTTTTATAAATCAATAAAATAAACTTAAACGGCTTGAATCTTTTGATTTAAAAAATTATTTGTATGCATTTTTTTTTTTTTTAATTTAAGAGAAAGTTCATGTCTAATAGCAAAGCATAATTTTACAAAATTATTGAAGAGATCAAGTGATCAAAATAAAAGAAGACAGCATAAACCAACAACCTGCACAGCAGGCTTGAACCAAGCACTTTACAATTGGATTCAAATCAAAATACCCTTAGCCTAAAAGTACGAATAAACGAGCCTTCAACATCATTTTCGGTGCCGGATTTTTCACCCCGAAACCGACCGAACTAACCGATATATACTTATTTATGTAAGTTTAAAGTGTATCAGAGAGGAAATAGCTTAGTGGAAAATCACGCGCGCGTTATCCACCACTCCACGAGTTCGAGCCTTCGCCCCCTTCATAATTTATAACCCTTAGCCGCCCCTTATAACTTGTTTCCACATTTCTTATATGCTTTCTTCACTCATATCTCTTTTAATTTCTGTTAGTCACATCTTTCTTTCATTCTCTTCTTCTCTTTCCATATTTTCTCAAATCTTTTGCTCATAGATTCCGATGGCTCTGCAAATCAATGAAGGAGGCTCTTCATCTTCCACTGCCCGATACATTTATGACGTTTTCTTGAGCTTTAGAGGTGAAGATACTCGTTATAATTTTACTAGTCATTTATATAATGCTTTATGTGACAAAGGTATTAACACCTTTATTGATGATGACAATCTTCCAAGAGGAGAAGAAATTTCAACAGAGCTTCTCAAAGCGATAGAATTGTCAATGATTTCGATAGTTGTATTTTCTAAAAATTATGCATCTTCAACTTGGTGTTTGAATGAGCTTGTCAAAATTCTTGAGTGTAAGAAATCTGGCCAATTAGTTCGACCTGTTTTTTACAAAGTAAATCCATCAGAAGTACGTAAACAGAAGGGAAAGTTTGGGATTGCACTAATTGAACATGAAAAAAAACATAACAAAGATAAGGTCCAGAGTTGGAGGGCAGCTTTAACCGAAGCAGCTGACTTGGGTGGATTCCCTTATGAGGATGGGTATGTATCTATTACTACTTTTTTGCCTTCTTGTAGTATAAAACATTAAAAGTTTTGTTATCACCGTTTAATTCCAAATAATCAAAGGATTTGCATTGCATACTCAAAGTTAGTACATGGTAAAACTTCAAATTCATCATGCGTAGGTAGAAGAATATTGATTTCTAAATTGACACAGAAAAATATATACTTCTAGAAGGGTAAATGATTTCACCTTACAATGTTATGTCCATGTACTAAATAGGAAATAAACAAGAGAGACTAGAGAAACATTGGATCCACTTTAGATTGCCTTTTCTATGCTGCTTCCTTTCTCCATATAGATTTTGATTCGGTTTTTTGAGAAGCTAAGAGAGAGGAAAAGTCACAATCACGTCCATAATCACTTGCCAAACAAAATTTTCAGAATAAGATATTTTTTATAAAAAAAAAAAAAAAATTGTCACGCGCAATCCAAATGAATTCCACATTTTCAACCAACATGTCAATACCAAGCTTAAGCCTAATGTTAATATGAACCAAAGTAAACCTGTGAACAAAAAATTGTCTATTTGTTAGTAGATAAATAGCTTATCTAATATTTTTTTTCTCCAAATAATAACAAACATCATCAATTTGGAATATACCACAAGTTCACACACTAAAATCCCCTATTACATCAAAAGTTCCAACGCTCAAATATTGATTCATAAATACAAACATCTCTACAAAGTTAAGCGCAAAACTACCAAAAAGAAAAGTAAAAACTAAGTGCATTGTAATGATTATTACATGAGAATAAAAATAAGTATTACAAGGAATACATTAAGTTAGAATGTAATAAATATTACTATTTATTAGTTTGGTGACACTTATTTTAGGGTGTTCAAAATAGAGTTAATAATTAACAACAAGAAAATTTTATTTTCTTTTCTTTTGAAGATGTGGCAACTCATGACTTTTTAGGATTTTTTTTTAAAAAGTTATTACATAAGGTAAAGGAATAGATATTCAGTATTTTTAATAAGGAATAGTTATTCCTCATTTTGAAGAATAGCTATTCATAAGGAATAATTATTCATTGTAATAAAAATATAATCAAACAACCGAATAGTTATGCTATAGGAATATCTATTACATTACAATTCTACCAAATATTCCCTAAATGAAAATAAAATTAGCTCTTATGAAACTCAACTAAGGCTCCAGCTACTACTCTATTGCATAAAACTTGCGCAATGATTTTTTATTTTTTTATTTTTATAAAGAAGGTAAGCTAACAGAGCTCAATAAAAGGGGTTAGGCGGTATGAGTTATAAAGAATGCATAAATACATGAAAATTAGAAAATTTTCTTAATACATGAATACACTTTGAGATAAACTTCTTTGAGCATGTACACACAATTTTTCATGAGCTTTATAAAGAAAAAAATCTTTAGATATATAGCTTTGAAAAATAATTTGTATACTTTCTCTAAAGATATATCTCATTAGATTCAGAAAATGTTTTTTTTTTTTTTTTTGCTAGATAAGATAGAATTTCATCTTATAGAGTTCGCTTCATGATGATTGCTCTTTATTATCATGCCAAGACACCAATTGATTTTAAGTATAGGCGGAGTTTGAACCTCGGATCTCTTATTTGATAATAAAAGACTTTACTAATTGAGCTAGTTAGAAGCCTAAAACCCACAATTGTTTTCTTTAGAATAGATTTTTTTTTTTTTTTACATTATCTATTGAAAAAACCTCAGTCTTGAAAACTTCTTAAGTTCTTAACTTCATAAGAATCTCATCATAATCATACTTATTTAACGTCACAAAACACGTTTCCTCAATTGTTAGTAATTAAATAATTAGTAATTTCCTTTACCTTAACATGAAACACAATCACTCTTGATATTACCTTTGTTACTCACTTACTCTTTATATATATAACTTGTAATCCCATAGACACTGGATTTGCATTGTATACTCAAAATTAGCACATGTTAAAACTTCAAATTCGTCATACATAAGTAAATGAGCATTCATATATAAATTAATATATAAAGGATATACAATTCAAGGTAAATGATTTCACCTCTCAATTTTATGTCCATTTACTAAGTAGGAAATAAACAAGAGATAACCCATAGGTTCACTCTAGATTGCCTCCTCTTTGCTGATTCCCTTTCTGTTTACATTTTGATATGGTTTTTGAAATATTGTCATGCTGGGAAGGAGAGAAAATCTCATAATCGCATCCTTAATTGCTTACCAAGCAACAATTTGAGAATAAGACAGTAAATAAATAAATAAACATTAGTATAGAGGAAAATATTGAGAACAAATTCTAGGAAAGGGGAAAAGAGTGAAAAGTGGGAGAAAGCATTTCATAAGTTGGATGCTTAATTTGATTGAGGAAAAATTTTAGGAACACAACTTTTACTACAACTATAAAGGGTTGATTGTGGGTGATATAGAAAAGGGGTAGATTCATATATATGAAAGTGAGTGTCCACCACTTTCAATTAGGAGATGACCAAAATTCATATGAATATATATATATATATATATATATATATAATGGCATTTAAATTGTTTGGCCTCGTAACTCGTAAGCGTATGTGAAAAAAATTCTACAAGGTCAATCAAAAATAAAACTTTTCCAGTATTACATATATATATATATATATATATATTGTGAGGGATTTCACAATTTGCTCCAATACCAATGGGCTTGATCTGCGATCGAATGCTATAAAAGATTTGTGCCCCCTCATCCTTCACCAATTGGTCGTTGGATGGATCGGTAAGGCACACGGTCCGACAAGTGGTATCAGAGCCCGGTCATAGGTTCGAGTCGTTGGAGCCGCATTGTGAGGGAGGGATTGTGAGGGATTTCACAATTTGCTCCAATACCAATGGGCTTAATCTGCGATCGAATGCTATAAAAGATTTGTGCCCCCTCATCCTTCACCAATTGGTCGTTGGATGGATTGGTAAGGCACATGGTTCGACATATATATATATTATAGTATAGATTTTTGTATAGTCTAACACATCAAATGCTTCTTATGCTTTTGTGTTTGGCAGTTGCTTTGAATCCGAAACTCAATTTATCAAAAGAATTATAAAAGAGATATCAAGTACCATATCAAATCGGACACAACTATTTGTCGATAAATATCCAGTTGGAATAGATTCTCGTGTGGAGGAGATAGAATTGCTTTTGGATACAAAGTCAAATGGTGTTCGCATGCTAGGGATTCATGGTCTTGGGGGAGTAGGTAAAACTACAATTGCAAAAGCTATTTATAATAGAATTTTTGATCGGTTTGATAAGAGCTGCTTTCTAGAGAATGTTAGAGAAAACTCATGGACAACCAATGGCATAATCCAACCACAAGAGACACTTCTTTCTAAGATATTACAAGATCCATATTTAAAGGTGGACAATGTTCCCAAAGGAATTAAGTTGATAATGGATAGGTTTTGTCATACAAGGCTTCTTTTAATTCTTGATGACGTGGATAAATCAAACCAGATAGATAATTTTCTTGGAAGTTATGATTGGTTTAGTTCTGGAAGTAGAATTATTATAACAACAAGAGACAAACAAGTGCTAACCACTCTTGGAAAAGATCATCTAGTTTATGAGGTTAAGGAATTGAATCAACGTGAAGCTTATGAACTCTTCAGCCTACACGCCTTCCAAATGAATAAACCAGGGGAAGACTATTCAGAAGTTGCAAAGCAAATTATACATTATGCTAACGGTCTTCCATTAGCACTAAAAGTAATAGGTTCTGATTTGTGTGGAAGAAGTATACATGAATGGGAAGATGCATTAGAAAAGCACAAAAAAATTCCTCACCAAGAAATTCAAGAAAGGCTCAAAATAAGTTATGATGGATTGGAAAAAACTGAAAAGGATATTTTTCTCAATGTTGCTTGTTTTTTCAAGGGATTTAAAAAGGATTACGTTATAGATATACTAGAAACTTGCAATTTATGTCCACGTTATGGTATTCGCAAACTTATCGATAAGTGTCTCATAACTGTTAATCAATATAGCATATTGTCGATGCATGACTTGTTACAACAAATGGGCAGGGAAATTGTTCGACAAGAATCTGAAAACCCTGAAAATCGTAGTAGGATTTGGTGTTGTAAGGATGCTTATAAAGTGCTAACTGGAAATATGGTACAAGTTCTTTTACTTCACTTTTCCTTTTTCCAAATATTTTTTTGTTTAAAATTTCAAAATTTTTATGCTTTTAAAAAAATTATATAATCGAACTTATTTGTTTTATTCTTTGTTCAATTAGGGGACTGATAAAATTCAAGCAATGATATTGCGCTCACCTAAACCGGTAACCATGAAATTGCAGGGTGAACCTTTTGAAAGGATGAAAAATCTTAAATTTCTTTTTGTTGAAAATGTACACATTTGTGAAGAATTTAAAAATCTCCCTAATGGGTTACGGTTACTTGAATGGCATAAATTTCCTTTTTCCTGGCCTTCTAAATATTGTCCTCAAAAGCTTGTTACACTCGACATGAGTTGGAGTAGTCGCATTAGAATGGAGAAAATATTCAAGCAGGTATGATTATTAGTATTTATGAATTATAATTTCTTAAAACTCTTTTAAATGTTGGCCAAAACTAAATTTTGATTATTATTTTTTTAATCTGCAGGGTTTCCAATTTAATATTTTAAAACATATCAAACTTAAGGGGTGTGACTCCATTACAGAATTACCCAAATTGTGTGCCCCAAACCTAGAGACATTAGACCTCTCTTCTTGTGGTGAATTAGTTACGGTTCATGAATTGTGTGTCACAAACCTAGAGACATTGAACCTTTCTTCTTGTTATAAATTAGTTACGGTTCATGAGTCCTCTGGATTTCTTGATAGGCTACAGAAATGGGACCTCCAATACTGTAAGAGTCTTCAAAATCTTCCAAACAACCTCAGGTTGAAATCGCTCGAAGAGTTTGATATTTCTAGATGCTCTAAGCTTGAGAAATTCCCCAATATTCATCAAGAAATGAAACGTTTAAAGAAATTAGAATTATCTTCTAGTGGCATCAAAGAGTTGCCTTCATCAATCGGGTATCTTACTCAGCTTACTGAATTATGGTTAGATGGTTGCCACAACCTGAGGGATCTTCCAGACAGCATCTACAAATTGCAAATGCTTGAGGTCTTATTTATTGGCACTGCCAAATTGAGACCACCGTGTAATTCTTTTGATGGGCTTTCCGAATATGGGTTTCAAAGCTTAAGGGAATTGTATATCTGTGAATGTGAAATCGAATTAGAATTTTTGATGAAGCCCAATTACTTTCCCGTATTGGAAGTTCTAGATCTATCTGGGACTGATATTGTTAGCATCCCTGAAAGCCTACACAGATTTACTACGTTAGAAAGCCTTAATATAGAAAATTGCAAGAAGCTACGACAAATTTTGAGGCTTCCACAATTTATACAAGTTGTAGATGCAAGGATGTGTACGTCATTAGATGCACAATCATTATTGAATCAGGTCTCTCTTTTTCAAGCTATAATAAAAAATAAAAAATAAAACAATTTTTTTTTTTTTTTTTTTTTACTTTCTTAATTTAATTCGTTGAATTTGCTAATTATATGCAGATTGGAGAAATTTTATGGGAAGGAGAAAGAAGCGACATATTAGTGGATCCACCGTCATTATTAAGTAGAGATTTGTTCTATAATGATCGTACGGATGAACGTAGTTTTAAAGTACCAGGTACAGAAATTCCAAGGTGGTTGAATTCCAAGCATCAAAGTGTTGGAAATTCCATATCATTCTGTGTTGGTCGCAAATTTCCAAATGTTTTTGCCGTCTATTTCGCTTTTGGACTGGTGCCGCAATTATCCTCTCCTCCATATGTTCGTTTAACGGTTTACCTCTCCATTAATGGTTTTGAAAAAGTTTGGATTAATCACGTTCTGCTAGGTAATGATTCTGATACTCTCTGGGTATTTTCTAGATCACATCTCAAATTACAGAAGCTATTGAATGAATCAAATCCATCTGATTACAATCACGTTGAGGTTACATATAAACGGGCCAACGTGACAGATCGCAACAACCCTCCTTTTGAGCTTGGAAGGTGGGGGGTCAAAGTAGAATGTATTTGTTGTCCTCAAAAATCTAGTATTTCGTCTTCAATGGCTCTTATCCTTGTTGACAATGATTCTCACTCCGATCTGAATCTACCATTAAAGAAGAGGAGAAAATATTGATTGAATTCGGGAGATATATGCATATGCCAAGGTTTGTCTCCTTCTTTAGTTGCAGTGTAGCATTTACTGTTAATTATATCTTCTCTCCTTTATTTTTTACTGATGATATCCTCTCCAGTACGGTTGAAATTGAAGGAAAATACATCTTAATTAAAAGAGATTGTGGAAACTAGAAAGTAAGATGGTATTAAATTATGCACTTAGCATTTCATGTATGAATTAGTAATTACTGAGATCTATAATCTGGTGCAACAACAATTGATCTTCTTAGAATTCTTCATTATATTGTTTTGGTTGGACCTTTTTATTTCTCACTTGGGCATATGCTATTTTATAGCTTTTACTATGAAATGGAATGTTTACTTTTTTATTGATTATTTGATTGCGAGATTGAAAAATTGGATGAGTCAAACCAAGCTGAGTGCTGCGCGAAATCCTTCAACTAACTAGGCTTTCTTGTATTACTTGGCCTCTGTAACAGCCGAATTTTTTGTAGCTTGTTGAAGTGTATCCAAGTTCTTTTCCATGAATTTTATGCAATCCTTTATGTGTATTTAATCATATCATTTATATAAGTTTGCAGCATCTCATAAAAATTGATTAAGTGCTTGAAGGGGGAAAAAAAAAAAAAGTAAAGACCCAACTGATAGAGTATTGATTCCTAACAGGATACACCAGAGCATATGACTATAAGTTTTTGTTTGTATGAAGAAGTAAAGAGTTTAATCAAGCATATAATGGAGATGGGGTTACTATATTTGTTATGAGGAGTTTGATATGGGTTCATCTTCAATGGGACTTACTTTGTTGACAATGATTCTAACTCCAATCTGACTTCACCATCGAAAAAGAGCAGAACATAATATATGGATTTGAAAGAAATATGCCTCCATCTGAGCATAGCCTTGAAACTATTCTCTCCTTTGTTGTTTCCGTTTGAGTGTTCGACTTCTTTTGCATTTTATGACAAGGTTTGTCTCCTTCTTTACTTCCATTGTTTCATTTGCCCTTGTTATTTTATTTTCACCTCTATTTTTATTGATTATACCTCTCTAGTACAGTTGGAATTGATGGATAATAAATCTTAATCAAAAGAGTTTGTGGAAAGTAGGATGATATCAATTTCAAGGTTGATCCATTTATGAATTTATCATTTCATGCATGATATGAATTACTGACATCTCTAATCTGGTGCAACAACAATTTATCTTCTAAGAATTCTTTGTTATATGGTTTTCAGGCCTTCTTTTTTCACTTAAGCATGATATTTTATACCTTTTACTATGAATGAAATGTGTATTTTTATTGATTGTTGGATTGAAAAACTGAATGAGCTAAACCCAAGCTTAGTGCTTTATGAAATCTTTCAACTAATTAGGCTTTGTTGTATTACTTAGACTTTGGCCTCTATAACAGTGGAGTTTTTGTAGCTTCAGAAGTGTACCAAGTTCTTTTCCAGGAATTAATGCAACTCTTTGAAAGTGGATTTAATCATATTTTCTAAAAGGGTACACTAGAACCTATCAATAAAAGGTTTTTGACTGTACTAAGAAGTTTGAGTAGATCATGCATATGATGGAGTTACCAGATTTGTTATGTCTGATTTGGGCATTAGCCTTTCAAATTGTAAAAGACAATTTGAACTGAGCAAGGAATATATATATTTTGATAAGTAAACTGAGCAAGGAATATTATTGCATGAATTGGCCTAAGTTTGTTTTCCTTTTTATGAGAGCTTTCTCATTAATAAGATTAGGTCTCAGTTCAAGAGTGGCTTAGTTAATCAGACTTTTGTTGCTACACTTGGGCACTCCAGCTAGTTTCTATGCATTGTAAGTCATGTGATTATTCAATGTTGCTTCGCTTTTGATGCTTGTTTAATGTGTAATGGAAATGTGAACTCCAGGTTCCATTTATTTTGCTGTTGAATTATCATGTTTAAACAACCAATTTTGGCCTTGATTTGAATGCAACTTCTTGTCTATTATATCTTCTAGCTGGCAATTAACAGCATGTAAAATACACCTTAAATTAAAAGGATACAATTTATTAAATAAGAATTTACTTGAAAAAAAATCAAATAAAAGTAAACATGAGAGGAAGAATAATATGAGTCCCTTACTTATCAAAGAAAAGAATAATATGAGTCCCTTAACATATGTGAATGTAGAGACAAGATTGTAAATTTGAGCTCAGAGAAACAAACTACAAACTCAAGATGTGTATAATCTTCATTGCACTTCCTGGTTTCTAACCAAGGTTTGAAATGGTGAGAAGTGTTAAACCATCCTTCTTATTGGTTAACCTTTCAAGTCTACAATGCTCTAGATTGCCCAAGTATTTATTGGTGTTTAAAGTAAATATAGGGAAATGTCTAGCAAACCATTTGTTCTGTTACACTGAGTTGGGGGGTTTTGCTTTGAACCTTTCAAGTCTATGATACTTTATTAGGTTGGTAGGTCATTTAAGACAAGCTAGCCAAAAATTAAGTTACTGAATTTCCTAAATGCCTTTGGGTGGGATCTATGGAAGAATATAATTCTACTTGATTGGTTGAAGAGTTTCTTTATATATAAACCAGATGTATTTATTTGTAATTTTTTTTCTGTTAATTGGTAGTATTGAATTAATAAGGATGGCTGCGCCACAACTTCATCACTATTGGGATAGCAACTATGGCTGCTAATGAGACTCCTTTGTCCTCAAATTTTTGTGCCTAAAATTGATCTTTCTATCCTTCAGAACCCTTTTGAATGTATTTTATGTTGATGTACTTCATACTTATGCAATCGGTACAACTGTAAGTCTTTGTTCTATGATATGTGATGTGCTTATTTTTGAGACATTAGAATGAATCTATATACCTTAAAAGAAAAGGTTTTTATTATTATTATCAACTATGAACATGTTTTCGATCCTTTGGAAAAATAAAGTTATGTATCTTGGATATCTTATGGATCCACCAACTTATTCAAATTCTTTGGAGGTAATCTAGATGCCATGGACACCCATTTCATCTCTTTCCTGCGTACATATCTTTCAAAATAAATTAATTGGAATTCTTCCGATTTCCCAAATATTTTGGTTGAAGCTTAGTTTGATTATGGTTGATTAAATTACTGTGTAGTTTAATTATAGTAAATTTCTAAGAATTTGTGGCCTATCTTACTAATTTCACTTCAAGTATTTGATTTGTACAAAACATTGGTGTGTGGTTTCTTAATTGTATTACCTTGAGAATTCACCTTGTTATTGGAATACCTAGTACAGAAGTAGTTAAACAATGGTTATGAGTAAAATAGTAATGATTTTGCATCCAGCATAGACAATGTGTGTGCCTTTTACCATCTTGTACATAAAAACAGTGTGGAGAAGATGTCACTTATGGAAATTCCATATTTTTTATTATTTCTCCTTTGTTTTTCTTTTTCCCTATTTGTTGATTTTGTTCATGTTGTATCCAATTGTTGGTTTAAAATATCAAGCATTTATAATGTTAATTTTGCATGTTAATATTGCCTTGTTGATAATACTCATACATATTATTTAATCATTTTAGACAATTTCATGTTATTTTGTGAGACTATACTATTTTGTATGAATGTCTTTTTTTTATTTGCACTATTCATTAATGATCGCTCATTAAATGCCATTTAAAAATTTCTTATCACGCTTACCGGGCTATGGTAGCAGGTTTAGCACTAGTTTAGCACTAGTTTCAACTTGGAAGAATTTGCATGCAAGGAGTTAAAGATTCTAGTTTCCTGTCAAGTTTTATTGTTGCAATTATGCAAGTATTGTCCACTATGATATAGAAGTATTCAAGCTTCAGCTAATAATTTTTCTGGTTCCACAGTTCTTAACCTCTTACTGAGCCAGGTAAAACCTTATAACCAAGTAACTCATGTTTTTTGTTTAAATAAATAAATTTATCTCTAGATGGCTGTTCTCCTTGCTGGTTAAACTTTCTAACTTGCTTAACATTAATTATCTCTCCCATAAAATTTTGTTCACTTAGAAGAAACAAATTTTAGGAAAGATGCATTAAGTGTCATCACAATTACCTTTCTCATCCTTGCTTCTACTTTTAGATTTGAACAAAATAAGAAACATCTCATGTAGCTAATGTATTGACAAACGCAATATTTGTCCCTAACTTTTACAAGGGACAAATCAAATGTACTACCTCATCTGAAAATGGAAATGTTGACCATTAACACAACATGGAAGCTACATATTAGTTCTCTTATTTCTTATCATTGCTTTCCCTAAATCTATGTTAAGGTCATGACTTATGGTGCTAATGTCTTTAGGTCATTGATTGGAAACATCAAAATGTGCAAGGAATGCATACATTGGCATATTATAAATTTGTCTTTAGATTTTATCATCAATGAGTTCATCCAAAATTAAGGCTTTGACAGCCACTCAACTCCCAACATTAACTTAATTGATCTCACTCTTACATACACACATGCCCTATTTGTTTTTGACATAGGTACCTTGTTAGTATTATGTTGTGCACTCTTCTTATTAATTGATGGTCAATTACTTAATCCTAAGCCAAAACTTTGTAGAAAAGCTTTTCTTTCCTAGCATGAGAATAGAAATTTCTTTTTTGATAAATGCTACAAGGGTTGAATTGCCATCAGGCCAAACTACCATTGCCCTTGAGATGCATCACTTGTTTGTAATAAATAATTATATTAGCAACTTGAATAATCATATATTATTTGAGATGGAGAGAACTTAAGATTTGAGGATAAGAAAAATACCAAACGACATTTTTTGATTCATCAGTCATTATCATTATAGACGGTACTAAGAAAGATGGAGTGACACAGCGGATGCAGGAAGCAATTGATAGCGTTCTTGTTTGTTCCATGTAGTCAGGAAAACACGCACACACGCACACACACACACATATATATAGTACTTCCTAGACTTGCTTTACATACCACCAAAGCTGCTCCAAATCCTCGTCATGGACTAAACATGTTGTGACTTGTGAGGTAAGCTGCGGATAGTGCTTCTATGAAGTCCATACTTGTAGAGTTTGTGTTATTTCTTATTTTACCTTTTCATTTTCAGCAAAGGTCATCGGGGCTTTTAAAATTAGGTAGACTCAATTATCTTGAAATTAGCAGGATTTTTTTTCTGATGGTAATGATTTAGAGGAAGAAGTGAGTTTTATAGTCCTTGAAACTTTTTTTCTTCGAACTACATGATTTGTTCTTTGGGGATTTTGTTTTCAAAAAAACTTCCTCCGTTCTTGATTTTCCCTTTCTTTTTCTAAGTTTGTAATATTTTTCAGGGACAGTCCTAGAAGACTTGTCAAATGTCAATATAGTTAAGCATACATACAAGGATTTTGTGTTGTTAACTGTCTTAGACCCTCTTGTCCAATATAATGTCTTAGATAGATGTTTGTAGCTTTTTGATCCACTGCATGTTTGGCTAACTTTTCTCCTTTGTTGAACTCTTCTCAATCAAAGTTTCAAATGTCAAGATGATGATACTTTATACTATCCTATGGTGTACCATAAATTTCTAAGATATATCCTCTTCATTATCAGGTATAACATTTATTTCCTGTAGTTAAATAAAGAAAAGCTCTACCACAATATTGGTTGATTTTTTTTGCTTTACATTTCACTATAAACATGTTGACCATTAGCTATGTGGGGCATGAAAATTGCATCATTTTGACTAAAATTCCTTTTACGTAGACTCAAATATTACATACTTCTTTCTTTTTCTTTTTCTTTTTTTATTCGATTGCAATATGATTTTGCAGGGAGTTGGTCCCTTTATGTTAAGACTTGCAATATAATTTTGTAGGTTTGTCTCACTCTCTGCCCCCCAGGCTCTTGGACCTTGAGTGTTTCATGCTCTTGAATTTTCTATTTGCAAGTAATGCAATGGAAATATGCTAAATTATTACTTGCTAAAATTTTCTGATTTTGCTAGTGAAGTCATTTTAAAGCATTGATGTCTTTGACTTAGATACCAATAGATTTCAATAAAGACAACCTTGGAAGTTGGAATTAAAATTTAAAATGTCCATTTAGAATTAGAAGTAATTCAATGAGAATTAAGTACCACTAGTGAAGATTGCTGTTCAAAGGAGGAACGCTATTGAAATTGTTATGTCACAACTGAGAACCTGATTTTCAATTTTGATAAGTTGTATTTCTTGATTATTCTTATTAGCGAAAATTTTCAATTATGAAAAATGGAAAGGCTAAAACTGTTATGCCTACAATATGCAGAAGGTCCTCAATGCTTGATGTAATCTTCCATTGAAATTCCCAAGTTAGATGAATTGTCTGATGATTCAGTTGAGAATTCTACTACTCCATCAGGGCACCTAAATTTGCTACCAGAAAATTTATGGCCATTGATTCTATTCTGTAAGTAAAGTGACACATGCATCTCACTCTCTCTCTCTCTCTCTCTTCGTGTCTTTGTCTGACTGTCTTTTTCTCGTTCACAGTTATGGCGGATAACTCGAGGAATTTGTAGAGCTTCAGAGCTTTGGACTGAAACCAAGCAGTAGTTCCTAAGTAGAGCCATGCTTGACTCATGTTTACAGTGGCTCTTAGCATTGGAAAGGAGAAATAATTTTGTAATTATAGGAGTTGGAAAAAACAGAATGTGTCATCTTTAGTTTTTGTTGTAGTTAGATTATGATTTTTGTCAATTGATGGCTAATTATGATTTTAGGCCAGTTGAATATAAAACTACCCTGATTTTAGTCAATTGATAACTAATGTAGTTGTAGTCTATCATAACATAAGCTTCCACAAATTCAATGACACCATTAGTCTCTCTTTCATGATCTGATCTATCATTCTTTGTGTGAGAATTGTATTTCAAATGTATGCTATAATGTAATGTGACCTATCATGTTCCTATAGAGCTATAGGAGTTGAAGCAACTTCATAAACATGCTCCAAAATTTTGTACATGCAGCTTCTAATGTATTTCTGTTGAGAGCATCTGCTTCAATGTTGTTAAGGTCAGCAAATATGTAGTGTCAGAAAGACTTGAGGTTGCCTCAAGATATGAAGGATGAAGCTCCAAAAGATTCACTAAAGAGACTATTTGCTGTTTCCAATTAAGTTATTGAGGGCATCTAAGTTAAAGGCTGTGATGAACATAAAACTACTCTAATATTTAGAGACCTAAAAATAGAATTTGGAGAGTAATTGTGGCAAGGGTGAGCTTTCTTTAGGTGTAGAACCTATTCCAGATGCTACTGGCTCAAAGAGCTTGTAGCATGTCCCTTTCCATTCATTGTGCGAAGTCATCGTCAATCACTTTTTCTGTAGGAGGAACAAATGAGTGATTGGTATCTTGATTAAATGGTACTTTTAGGGCACGTTTAGTACACCAAATAGAGATTACAACTCGAATGGTAATCTTTATTACTGGCAATAAAATGTGTTGTAATGGAATAATAGGTAGCTTTTTCTCTAATACACATGCTCGATTTTTAGGATTAGAAGCTTTTTCTCTGACCAATGCAAAACTTGGGTGTCCAGTTTTCGTACTTTCCTCCGCTATATATTTTCCAATGTATCCAGTCCCGCCAATTATCAAAATCTTACTTTTTAGAGCCATTGAGAGAGAATTTCGAATGAAATGGATTAATGCGTTTAAGCAAAACAGAGAGTTTGGATTATCTTTGGGTAATTCTTAGTTTCAAACAAACCAGAGTTCCTTAAATACATAAACATTAACTTCCTTGGCCTTATAGATCGATGCCTACCAAGTCCCCCAATGTAATGAAGGCTACATGAATGGCTCTATGTTGGACTTTTTCAAGTTTTTTTTTTTTGGACAACATCTCATCCTTCTGGTTTCCTTTGTCCAAATGGAAAACATTTCATCCTTTTTTTTTTAGCACTGCTGACCTCCAACCGTTCTAATTTTTTTTTAAGAATCTCAGAGTTCCATTCCATTAAATTAATATCTAGTATTATTTTGATCTTGTCTACAATACAATCTATATGATCTGTAAGAGTCATCACCAACTCTAGCATTAGGCCGATGATAACTTCTTCAAACATTTTGCATCTGTGACAAGGTGCGAATGGGTAATGCATGATCAAGGTGAGTAAATTAGAGTAGTTTGACTTTTCTTCTTCCATGCATGCAACATTGTCAACTTTTGGTGATAGGAGTTAATGACTTGTCTTTATTTTGTCTCCTTAGTCTAGTGCAGTATAAGTTTTCAATATAAGGCTTCGTTTGGTTATGTATCACTATCCAATAAGTGTGTAGTATCCAACAAGTGATAAGAGAAATAAGAAGTAAGAGTGATGTGGGGTGTGTAGCAATAATGTGTGTAATGTTTTAAATATCACTAAAATTCTATTTTGTTTAGAACTCTTTTGTGTATTCTACTTGAGTGTATACTTTCTTTTCGAGTGTTTACTTATTATTCTGACAAATACTTTCTATCTGAGTGTTTACTTATTATTCTAACAAAACTTACGCAAAGAAAAATTTCAACATGATCTCATCTAGCCACACTTTTAAGTTGTGTTAGTGTTGGACATGGTGCTTTGTTGTCGTTTCTTCTTATATGGCTGAAGTTGCATCACCTCATGTGCATTGACATGTTTTTGCATTCTCTACTACACCACCATTCGTAACAAACATTCTCCATTTCTCCTTCCTCCTTCAGCTCAGCAATTATGCTTAGTGAATTTTCCTAAAACACAACCTCTATTATGCCTATCTCCCTCGTGAATTACACAGCCTCCAGCTTTTCTAATTTAATTTGCTTACGTTCCACATCATATACACGTACACTATTTACTATAGGTTTATTTTAGGGTAAATTACACCAACTTTCTTCAAGATTTATCTTTATGACACTCAATTAATATTTCTATTAGTACAACATATAAATCTATACCCTCTAGTAGTTCTACTGCCCTAACGCCTTCTTTTTTCTTTTTCAACAATCCAACTAATTTGTACTGTAATTCATATAAAAATCAAGGGGGGAAAGGGGAGTGCCATTTCTTTCTTTCTTTTTTCAAGGTTCTAATATTGTTGGAGTATTTTTGTCAATGTACAAAATATTTAACAAAGAAATCAAGTTTATATGAAAAATCTCAGTAACTATAGAATTATGTGAATGCATTGTCTTTGAAAGTTAATTTATGCCATCCAAAATAAAATTCAATATGAAATGGTTTTTTGACCGACAAACCCCATGATTAGACTATAATGCTAACCTTCATGTTGAACATACTTTCACACACCTAGATTCAAGAACAACCATCTATAAAGTTTTTCCATTCAAGATAAAAATAATCAAATGATGTGTTTTTACTCAAGAGAGATGATCAATCTATGTGGGAGAGAAGGTATATAGAACTATTGGAGAGAGAGAAGAAGCTGATCAAACAAGGTCTAATGATGTGTTAAGCAAGCCATTGACTTGGTTAAAAATAATAAGAAATTGATTAGTTTTTAAATAAACTAAACAGTAGCAGTGCCAAAAACCCAATGGTCACAAATTGCTATAAGCAATGCGACAAGGCAAGTTATAAAAGCCCAAGAATGACAAGCAACCAGACAAGATGGGACACGCATGTGTAATAGCGGAGGCCCACGCCTCATCTAGGCCTCGTATCTAAAGACACCAAACAAAGCCGACAATAGTGTATAACCTCGCATGAGCACACTGCTAATCAATATGTGATTAGGTCAAATGTTTGGAACACACACCAACAGATCTAACCAAATCTCCCAAGGCCAAGAATATAATTGAAATTTTTTATTTTTTGTAAGTCAATAAAATTGATTTTATTATAATTTTTTTTTTAAATAAAAGAATTAATTCATGTCACAAAAAGTAATTTTACAAAATTACAATAAACCCACCTATGGTATGGCCCGTTTTCACTTTGCCTACCCGTGGTTTAAAACTTTACACTTTGCCCACCTGAACTTCAATCTGTTACCCATCGGTTACCCACCTCACCCTTAGAGGTTAGAAAAACACATTTTTATTCAAAATCAGAACATAACATGGATCACATACACGAACCATTGAATCTTTTACTCACAAGCCCTAGAAACACGAAAATCCCTTGTATTGAGCTGGGGCAAATCTTTTCCAAGGATTTGGGGTTCAAAACCTTTGACGTTTTTCACGTCCACCACCTATTCGACGAAAAGTCTGACCCAAGTTGAAACAGCAGGAGAAGAAGTTTTAGTCCATCCAAAGGACTCTATTGAAGTTTTTAGGAAATGGGATTGTAGCGATAATGAAAGTTCGAAGTTATTTGTCCGCAGGCCTTCTTTACGCAATGCTAAAATTACCCAGCTTCAGTCCAAACTAAACATACTAAGTGGCATAGGAATTGGAGCTCCTGACCTTGTTAAGATCATCCATTGTCGCCCCCGGTTTCTTAGTTGTCGAATCAATCATTGTTTTGATGAGAGGCTGGAGTTTTTCAAGACATTGTTTGTGTCAGGGGATGTTCTTGCTAAAGCCATTGTTAGGAATCCTTCACTTTTGACATATGACTTCCACAATACTATCAAGCCAGCTATTGTACTGTATGAAGAGATAGGTGTTTGTAGGGCTCGTGAGGAAAAGATTCAATGGTTCGTGTTTTTGATCCATGTTATGTCCTGATTTTGAATAAAAATGTGTTTTTCTAACGTCTGAGGGTGAGGTGAGTAACAGATGGGTAACGGATTAAAGTTCAAGTGGGCAAAATGTAAAGTTTTAAACCACGGATAGGCAAAGTGAAAACGGACCATACCACATGTGGGTAATTATCCCAAAAAAAAAAAATCGACATAATTATTACTTTTGTATTAAAGGACCCCCGTAATGAGAATAACCCACCAACCTGCACAGCAAGCTTGAACCAAGCACTATAATGAATGCATTTACAATCATTTTACAAGCAAGACCTTGAGGGAAATATGAGTTGTAATTCTATTAGATTTGAACAAAGTTACGACGACTGGGGGGAGGCTTCAAGTGTTAGACCTGACAACCAATCCAACAAAGCCTTATTGGCAAGCTCTGGAACTTCATCATGTGGACAGTGCCCGGCTTTTAAGTTTACAAGAGACGTTTTTGGATAAAACTCTTTGATTCGGTTAGCCTTTGCAGGACCGACCCACGGGTCTAAGTCACCCCACAGCAACAACAGCGGGCAAGAGAGTTCACTCAAAACACCATCCAAAGTGTATTTGCTTTGGTTCAACATGAACCTTGTCATTAACCTGTGGACACCAATGAGAAAACAGAATAAAATAAATGTGGGTAGAATTTAGGATAGAAAGAAAACTTTGTTTAGACCATGTTAAAGGCCAATTGAATCATTCTTGTAATCAGCATTGCTTTATAAGCAGACCTAAACTACAATTTCATATTCATTGTAAAGAAAGAAAACAGAACTTAGATGCTAGGGAAGTTTTTGTTAATCCAATACTACTATCTAAACAAACATGGAAGCCAAGTGGATGAACAAATTTCGAAAGTACCTATAATAAACTTCTCCAGCATTAGGGTCAGCTGCTGGTCTTGTTATTGATTCCACAAGATAGTCATCCACATTGGAGGAATTTATATACACCTGTATTGGAAAAAGACGTGCTTAACATAATGTACAAAGTCATGGAACAATCATAAACAGAGGGTGCTTATCATGACTTCAGGGAGTTCAACAGACAAATAAAATTGTCAACATGGAATACATTAGGAGATGGGAAAAATATGTTCACTTCTTAAGGTACAAAATATGATGCTTGAAGCAAGGATTAGCATCTTTACTCATTCATAACAATATATGTTTAAGCATTCATGTTTCATATCAGAAAGAAATCAGCATTTAATCCCAAATATATAATTGACGTCCTGCAAATGCTAACAGAAATATACTTAAGCTTCGCAAACACCCATGAAGCGTTGAGAAGAAAAACTGTAGTTAAATTAGGTAGCAAGTGACTTACACTCTTCAAGACAGATTCAATGCGAGCTGGTTGCTTTGCTTGCCAGAACAAAAATCCAAGAACTATACGCTGGAAAATCTCCTTTAGTGGCTTTACAATCAACTTCTGCAAGAGTGTTTCTTCAGATTCATTAGATTTACTATTCGCATTTCCAAACTGTCCTGCAGAATTTAGTAGTGCAACTCCGACAACTTGCTCAGGTAACCCAGCTGCTGCAACCAAAGCAGTAAAGCCTCCAAGGCTGAAAAATATAACCATGATTTACGTAATTATTATTTGCCTTGACATCTTAATGAAAATCATCATTGTTCCACTCAGGACAAAGGACAAATTAAACTTTTTCATCCTAAACTATCACCCTGATTACACTTAATCTCTTGAACTATTGAAACACATGATTAACCCCCCAATTTAAAAAATACATTACACTTAAATCCCTACCGTCTGTTTTGCTGTTAACTCTAATGGAATTTAGCATGAAAGACCAATTCAACCCTCAATTATGTATGACACATAATTCATTCAACTTAAAAAAAGAAAACCAAAAAAAAAAAAAAATCCATAATAAAGTAAAAAGAAGCTAGCTTTTGTTCAAAACAATCAACAAAAAAGGTTACTGTGAATTACATATATGCAAAAATCCAAATATTATGGATCTCTAAAGTTGTATTCATAATATGATTTTTAAACATTTAGCTATTGTCCTGCTTTGCTGCACCATTTCCCTTACCCCTCCCCCCCCCCCCCCCTTCTTTTCCCAAAAAGAAGAAGAAGAAGAAGAAGAAGGAAGAAGAAGAAGAAGAAGAAAGAAGTCCTTTTCCATATGGTGTCTGCCTGTAGCAATTTTTCTACAGGCAAGTGAAGCAGAAATGTGGGCACAAATGAGGCAGCACTACAATGATATGCATAAAGTAGAGATTATATTTTAGGCATACAGCAGACTTGAGCAAGGCATAAATACTATCACTGAACTAGAAGGCTTACACAGTATAAGAACTCATTGAAAGAGGCGCAAGCCTTAAATACAAAGCCGTGCATAAAATGAGACAATGGCAGTTATGCAGTTATCATTTGGACATAAGTTATCTGAAAACAAAGGAAAAATAACCCAGGCCTAAGAAGGGTTTTCGAAAGAATTTTCAACCAGCAGTAGATGCACCTTGGTTAGGCCCTCACTAGCTGAATCATTGCCCCAAGCGTAAAGAGTTTTTGCTTTTTTTAGGTTTTCTTTTTCAAGAGGGAAAAAAATTGGCAGATACATTTTCTTATGGAATTTACGTGGCAGTCACATGAACCAGCAACCTACTAAGCATTTACATTCTATCTAGTAGCTATCGAATCATACGATTATATTGATTCTTCTTTTCATTCATTCATTCAATGAAACTTCAATTTGCTTGTCTAAGGTGTCTTTCGAGGTACACCAAAGATGGGTAGATGTTCAGTCTCAGTTGCAGAAAACCAATACTGTTTGGAACTTCACTTCTAGAGCTCCATCTCTCAGAATCAAAAGCTGGAATAATGAGTATATGGAGAGATGATCCTATGCTTTCTTTCTCTTTCTTTAAAAGAGTGAGTGAAGGTAGGGAACACGGGAGTGAGTTTGTTCCAGTTAATAATTCTCACCTTAACCCACACACCAAGCACATATAGGGTAAAAATGGCAAGTACAATCAAGTTGAAAAAATATCAAAGAAAAATTAGGGAAGTACGAAAGCAAAATAAAACCCCTGTAATTCTCTCCTTATACCAAACCTTGCTCACATCAAGCTTCTATAGCTAATAGAAGCCAGAACTAATCAATTAGTATGGCCTCTCAATAATCAAGCTTTAATGAGGAAAATTAATCAAGCGGTTAAAAAAAAAAAAACTTCATATGTAGCAATACGCTAGAGAGATCAACTTCATATGCGCAACACACTAGAGAGATCAGACCAGATGATTCAATTAAAGAAACTCAGTTAACTTTATTTCCAGTTGTAAGTTGATACTCGTGTTTACGGACCAAAAATCAATCTAGAATACTGCAGTAGACAAAAAGTTCAATAAGAATTTATAGACTGCAATTCATTCAACTACCAAAGGAAAAAAAATAATAATGAAAATAATAAGGAAACTCAGAATGTAGAGTAGCCTTTAGAATATTTTATATAAAAGGAAATCCTAGTTTGGAGAACTCTAGGGATCCTAAATTCACTCCTGAAGGTGAAAGTGAAACAGAGGTATTTTGAGTTGCAAAAAATTCACCCCTAAAACCCAAGATATAAAACTTCATCACATATAAACGAAGTGTAGAGACAACAAATAGCCACTTATTTTTGGTCATTACCTGTTTCCAACTACAACTGCTGGCTCCTTCACTATTTCCTTCAAGAAGTCCACTACTTGATCCCTCCATACCATGGCATCGTATTCAATAAGTGCTTTGTCACTCCACCCGAACCCTAACAAGTCTATGGCATAAACCTTGTATTTTTTGGCCAACTCAGGTATGTTGTACCTGCACACATGGATAAGGGAAATAATTAAATCATACATATAGGCTGAGAACCTAGGTATCACAACCAGAAAACTAAACAAATCCAAAGCCATTTTCTCTAGAATGAAGGTCCAACCAAAATCATCTATCAAGTGACATAAGATAGTACCTAAGAATCCACCTCCCAATTAGTAATATAAAAATTATTAGGTAAAATATAACATAAAAATCCCAAAATTTAATATCATGTTTCAGATTAGGTCCTAGATTTTTAATTCTGTCAACGAAAGTCCCAAATTTATAAAATTGTTTCAATTTAACTCTATCTTTATTCTGGCAGTGACAGAGCAAAAAAAAAAAAAAAAAAACACCATTAATTAAAACTTTGCATTTCACTAGAGCTTATTCATAAATCAAATTTGACAGCCATTGAACAGGGTAGAGGGAGAAAGCTTCACTTAGGGTGAAAAAGTAATTGCCAGAAAATCGAAACTGATTACATAGGTGAAACATGAAGTTTTGTCAACAACCCTTTTCTCAATTCCATTATTGCTATGAAATATGAATAACGGAGATGGACAGGAACTTCAAATTGAAAACAGTCTCATAATTTAGGACTTGATACTCAAAGTAGTGGTGAATAAGATGAAATATGAAACTGACATGAAGGCACAAAATATCATCAGGATTAACATAAGATTAGATTAAATGGAATATGAGAACATGGGCATCCAAAGAAACAAACCTCCAATGAAATGCAGAGGCACCAAAGCCATGAATAAGAACAATTGGAAACCCTTCTCCTTGCACCACATAATGTATTCTATGACCCCGCCATGTCCAAAAATTGTACCCATCTGGCTTGAATTCCAATCTCTCAGCCCCTATAAAAGAATTCAACTTAACCAAATTCAGAAAAAGAAAACCCATATATGATATAATAATAAAAAAAGCGAAAGAGAAAACAGACCTTGAGCAGCTTCGGTTATCAAAGAAGAACCCATAACCGAAACACCCGAAGCCACAATTCCTCCTTTCAAAGCGAAGCCCCTTCTGCTCATCTCACATTTGCTGCTTCCTTCAAGTACACACACAGAGAGAGAGAGAGAGAGGTACTCAAATAAGTTTAATAGTTAGTGATTTTATACTAAAAAGAAAGAGAGAGAGTAGTGGGCTTACGGTGTTGATAAAAGCGTGCGGACGAGATAAGTCTGTTGGGAAATGGGTTGAAGAGTTGGGTTCTGAGTGAAGAGGAAAGAGGAGCAGCACATGAAGAAGAAGGAGAAGAAGACATTAATGGTGGGAACTGTAGAGGAAGTGTAACACAGATTTTTCTAGAATAGTATAGGCAGCAGATTTTTGAAGTTGTAGTTTGAACCCGCGGTTGATGTGGTTGGCGAAGCTTTGGTGTTGTGGCGGACTCCAGGCCAGATGAGAGTGTAGAGACCTCTGTTTGCTTTTCCAACAGAAACGGTCCTTTTTGTTTATTTATTTATTTTTAAATTTACTGAAACTGTTGTGGTTACAATTAAAAATAAATAAATAAAGCCAAATGAGATCCTTTTCTATTGCTTCTTGGCTTTTCTGTAATTTCATTTTATATATATCATATTCTATATAATAAAAGTTGAGCTTAGTGCTGTGCTTGCGCCAAGTGACTTCACCAAATTGTAAAAATTTTCTTAGATTTTTTATAAAAAAAATAGATATAATTTTTTTGTTCTTATCTTCTTCTCCTGTAATTTCTAAGTTGATAACAATCATAATTTGATTACAATCCAAATTCTTCATCTTTATTATTGTAATTTAAAAGTTGATAAAAAATCTTAATTGATAAAAAACTACTACACGTAATTCTTCTTCTTCTTATCTCTTTTTATAAAAATTCTTCTTATCAATTAATACACTTCTTTTTCTAGCCATAGGTTTCTCTTCACTTCCAAATTCTTTGTTTACATACATTATCTTTATCTTATTATTTTTAAATTAATTAAAAATCTCAATCTCATTATAATTTAAAGTTCTACATTAGTTAAACATCTTTTAAGTTGATATATTATCTATGTTTTTTTGAAGAAGAGAAACTCACGTGAATATATAAAAATCCCCTTACCCTTGGCTTCTCAAGCTCACGCTTAACCCTATGATTTCTCAGAGTTTTTACTTTCAACATGGTGAGCAAAGCAAAGAGCAAAGCAAAGAAGAGCAAGAGGTTTGGTTTGGTACCAGGTTTTAGGTATATGAAAGCTAGGGATTTTACTTTAGTTAGAGAATGCTAACAAATTGTATAATAACTCCATTTAAAAAATATAATATATATATATATATATATATATATATATTCTATCATAATTCCTTGCAGATTACAGCCATCAATCACTTTTTTTTTTTTTTAAATGTTAACGTTGATTAGAAATTATAATTTCAATAGGATTTAAACTTTATAATTATATTATAGGATTTAAACAACAAAGGTTAGTGATTCTCAAATTTTTTTTTCCAAAGAGAAATTGAACGCTAATTCTTAGTAATTTGGAAATAATGTTGTTTTTCATTATGGAATCAGAGCTCTCAAAGGATCTATGAAATACATGTTTTAGTTGCTTTCTTTTATATAGTTTTAGATCTATTATTTATTTTAATTTTAGTTTTTTAAAAGCAATTTGTGATATTAAGATGGAAAGGTAAGGAACTTTTTGTGTATTGAGATGAATAGGTTCAATTTATCACCATATCACAACTCATTCCAACAATAAACAACAAAGGTTAGTGATTCTTTTCTTTTTTCTTTTTTCTTTTTTATGAGAAATTGAAAGCCAATTCTTAGTAATTTGGAAATAATGTTTTTTTTTTCAACATGGAATCAGATCTCTCAAAAATCAATGAAATACATGTTTCATTTGCTTTTTATTTTTATTTTTTATTCTATATAGTTTTAGATTTATTATTTATTTTAGTTTTAGTTTTTTAAATGCAATTTGTGATATTAAGATGGGAAGGTAAGGAAATTTATGTGTATTAAGATGAATAGGTTTGATTTATCACCATATCACAATCTTAGTCCAACAATAAACAACAAAGGTTAGTGATTCTCATTTTTTTTTCTAAGAGAAATTGAAAGCTAATTCTTAGTAATTTGGAAATAATGTTTTTTTTTTTTTTCATTATGGAATCAGATCTCTCAAAGGATCGATGAAATACATGTTTCATTTGCTTTCTTTTATATAGTTTTAGATCTATTATTTATTTTAATTTCAGTTTTTTCTTAGGAAACTCTTAAATTGACATTAAATTTAAAGGTTGTATAATATACAATTCTATTTTTAATTTAATTTTAATTTTCTTTCTTGATTTATATTTTCAATTTAAGCTATTGGTATATGACTATATGTTCATTCCATTTGTTATATGTAATAATAGTTTTTTTTAAATTTATTTTTGATTTTTTCATAAGCGATTCCAAGCAAGCATCCTATAAAATTGTTAAAAACTCCTAAATTGACATACAATTCAAAGGTTGCAATCTATGTAATTCTATTTTTTAACTTAGATTTAAATTTCTTTCTGATTTGTATTTTCAATTTTAGTTATTGCTATATGTTATTTTATATTTATTTTTTCTTTTCTTTTTAAGTGTTGTTGTAGGGGATCCCTGGTGAACTGTTGACATTCAATTCCAAGGTTGTGTAGACTTTCAAAGTGAAGGTCATCCAATTCTCTTATCTTTAATATATATATATATATATATATAAATGAAAACAAAATTATTTTTTTAATGCTTATGCATTTGGATAGCTTATAATTTGTGAATTTTATGTTGATACTAATTTAATGCTTAGATATTAATTTACATGGACATATTATTTTGCTAAATGCTGATTTTAATTTGTGATGTTTAGTTTTATTAGACAATTGGTACGCTGAAGAGAATTCAAAAGTTATACAATAATATTTTTTTCTATTAAGAAATAATATTTCATTAACTTATTATTTCTCAAATGTATTATATATTGTATTTAATAAGTTTTTGACCAAAACCGTGCAACGCACGGGCATTTAACTAGTATATATATATGTTAAGTACATAATATTTTCATAATAAATTTTAAGTGACAAGTTATTACATGTAATTATTGACTGGGTAAAAAAGTAATTCCAGTGGCAGGTTCAAATTAGAACCAATAACAACTACTCCCTCCGTCCCACTTTTTTTGTCCTCTATTCCATTTTGAGATGTCCCAAAATATTGTCATGTTTCTAAAAATAAAAGTCATTAATTTACTAATGTTCCTATTATACCCTTATTAATTTATTAATTCAATTTTTTTATATATTTTTTTAAGGGTAGTTTTGGAAACTTATACATTTTTAAAAGATAGACAAAACAATAAATGATGTTCATTTTAAAAGTTTGACTTTTCAAACAGGACAAAAAAAGTGGGACGGAGGTAGTAATTATTTATGATTTGTTGTGACAGTGTTGTAAAAATGTCGTGGACATAATATTTTTCTAAATTTTTTAAGGTGAATTTAATATTTTTAATTATGGAATTCAATGATATAGCCAACAAATTGCTACAACCGCGTACTAAAAGTTGGTGGATAAGAGTCAAAAATCTTGTTATAACTATTTAGTGAGATACTAATTAAGCTAACTTTTCAACAAAAATTCTTGATCTTTCCCATTTAAAAAAAATGTTTGATGTTCATTTAGAGAAAATGGTAATTATCCATTACACTAACATCTAAAGACTAAAATTTAAAAATAAAAAAGTTTTTAGTTCTATTTGGTCCACTTTGGTTTTATTTGGTCCACCTCGATTCATCGGTCCACTCATTTATATTTGGTCCACTTTGGTCGTTTTTGGCTCTATTCGGTCCATTCTATCGACCTTGATCCACTTCAATCATTCGGTCTACTTTGGTCCTATTCTATCCATTTTGTCCACTTTAGTCTTATTCGGTCCTATTCGATCCACTTTAGTTCTATTCGATCTTAATCGGTCCACTTTGGTATTTTTCTTTTTCTTTTTTTTTATAGGACGATCCACTTTGGTCTTATTCCGTCCTATTCAATCCACTTCAGTTCCATTCAATCCACTTTGGCCTTATTTGATCCCATTCAATCCACTTCGGCCTTATTTGGTCCATTTTAGTTCTATTCGTCCATTCAATTCTATAATGTCCACTTTGGTCTTATTTGATCTATTTAATTTAGTATTTTTTTTCCACTTTGGTCTTATTCAGTGCTATCAAATTTGATCCACTTCGGTCTATTTGATCCATCCTATCCTATTTGGTCCTATTCGGTCCAATTCAGTCTTATTTAATACATCCTGTCGACTTTGGTCTTATTTGGTCGTATCCAATGCACTTTGGTCCTATTCGGTCATGTTCGGTCCACTTCAATCTTATTTGGTCCATCCTATCCACTTTGGTCTTATTCGGCCCTATTCAATCCACTTTGGTCCTATTATGTCCACTTTGTTCTAATTTGGTCCATTTTATTCACTTTGATCTTATTCAGTCCTATTCAATCCACTTTAGTTCTATTCGGTTCACTTCGGTTTTATTCGGTCCATCTTGTTCACTTTGGTTCTATTCGGTAATTTCGGTCCATACTGTGTCCACTTTGGTCTTATTCGATCCTATTTAATCTACTTTGGTCCAATTCAGTCCATTATGTCCACTTCCATCTTATTTGGTCCACTTTGGTCTATTTAGTCTTATTCGGTCCACTTTAGTCTAATTTGGTCCAATTTGATCTTATTCGTCTTAGTCAATCCACTTTGATTCTATTCGGTCTTATTCGGTCCATTCTATCCACTTTGGCCTTATTTTGTCCTATTCAATCCACTTTGGCCCTATTCGGTCCAATTTGATCTTATCCTGTCCTATTCAATCCACTTTGGTTTTATTCGGTCCATCCTGTCCACTCTGGTTCTATTCAGTCCAATTCGGTCTTGTTCGGTCAATTCTATCCACTTTGGCCTTATTTTGTCCTATTTAATCCATTTTGGCCCTATTCAGTACATTTGATTCTATGCAATTCAGTTTTGCCTTATTCAGTCTATTTTGTCTATTCGATCTTATTTGATTCACTTTGGTTCATTTAGTATTATTTGGTCCACTTTAGTCTAATTTGGTCTACTTTGGTCCTATGCTGTCCACTTTAGTCATTCGGTTCTATTTTGTCCGCTTTGGTCCATTCAATGCCTTCAATCCATTTTTGTGCACTTATATAATGGGAAAACTTAGATTTGGGTTGAGAGCACCTATTCTAAATCCAAATTATATATATATATATATATATGTTAAACTCGTAATATCTAAAATCTTAAACATAGCTGTAGGGTCATAGATTATTGGACTAGGCCCAAAAGTTTGTTTGGACGATGGTTTGATGATCCCAATACAATGAATTTGTAGAGAGTGGGCTAAAGAGCTAGGTTTTAATGATTTGCTCTAACAGTTGGAAAATATTTTGATAATAAACAAGAGTAAACTGCACATAAAGCTTGGCGAAAGGATTGTCCGAGGAGATTGAATATGAATCAATGCAGTAGTCATGAACTTTCATACAGCTCTTCGTGCTACAGTAATTCTCTCTTCCCTTTTTTCTTCCTCTCTTTTCTGATCTCCCATTCATGGGAGATCTTTTACATTATATAGGTCCTTTCAGGCCATCCTGATCATACATTTGTTACCCATCTAAATCCCCACTTGAGTACATGTCCCATCAGGTATTCTCTTTGGTTATTTATGAGTGGTGGTAGCTGAAGATTGCACTGTTCAGGGGTCTTCTCCCCATAAATGTGGCCAGAAAAGTTGCTGCAGTACATTTAATGCGGTGGTAGCAGCTTTTCTTTGAGATATTTCCGTGTTATCATCATCTTCATACGTGCTTGAAGCTCGTCCTTATTGTTGAAACTTCCTGGCGCGTCACCTTAAATCATCCAAACAATTGTTTGACCTATATTCACCCTGTCCGAGGAGGCTAACGTCCTCGGATCATTTTCCTCCACCTTTTCCTTGTGTGGTCCTCTGTTCTGGGGCCTTACCTATTTATTTAATCCTCCTCGGACGTATCCTCGAGCAGGGCCCAAGGCCCGGTACGTAAGTTAGGGCCCATACCCCCACAATAGCATTTATTGTTACTATGCATCTACTAAGCTATATTAACATAGCACATTGGTCTACTTTAGTTCTGCTAAATTTAAGTGAAAGTTTTTCTAAACATGAAGAATATGAATATACAAATGTATTCTTCATTGCAATTACTCATTTATTTTAACGTCGTTACTTTTAAATAAATAGCATGAAGTTGATTATACCTTCAATGCAATGCATGATATTACCACTAGTTGGTTCATAAAATTTGAAAAATGAGTGGAATTAGGGGGTGTTTGGTACACCTACTCAAATACACATTTTTAGTTTCACACACTTTTTCATTCACATATATTTCCACACATATTTTTAAATAACAAAATACATATTTTTAAGTGCATGTACCAAACACCCCCTTAATCTTTACGTTAACTGTGAGGTAACATTTTTAATATTAAAAATAAAACCTATTTTTCCACTTAAGCAAACCCATGACCCGTTTTACTACCCAACGAATGACCCGTTACGAAATGGGTCTTCAGCAATAAAAACGGTCAGTCGTCTCAACAATGTGATGAACAGAGAATGAAAAAACGGTGAGTAGTTTGTTTAATCTATGGCCGCCCTGTCAAGCCTATACTGCCATTCAGCTAAGAAACAAAAAAATATTCCCCTTCTCTTCTTCGTTTATGTCATCACTCATCACTCTTTACTCTCTACTTAACGAGGAAATGTGCAGAATGACAATGGGTAAGTGTTGAATTTGGTTAGTTAGACAACGCGTGAAACTATAAAGGGAACTAGGCATCTCGAGTTTCTAAAACTCGAGATCCTCTTTTTTTCTCACTCCACCACGTCCCGCACCAATTGGTGAGGTGGACAAGTTGTCCACTTGGATCTCGAGTCTTTAAGACTCGAGTTCCATAAATCAAAACTCGAGTCTTAAAGACTCGAGTTTTACTGAAATAAAAATGATGAAAACCAAATAGATCTCGAGTATTTAATACTCGAGTTTCTTTCTTTTAGAACTCGAGTCTTAAAGACTCGAGTTTGCCTCAACACTGTTCACACGTACAAACACTAAAAAAACAGAGCATAAAAAAAATTACTCTACAGCAACAGACGTACTCAGCCTCTCATTCACCCATAACTCTCACTCACCTCTCACTCCCTACAGAGATAGACATAATACACTCAGCCTCTCATTTACCCATAACTCTCACTCTCTCACTCACCACATTGCCTCTCACTCTCTCACTGCTCTTCCCTCTCAACAATTTCATATCTCAGGTAAGGGTTTTTTGATTTGATTGTTATTATATTTGGGTATTAGTTGTCTATGGGTGTGGTGCCAAACCTTTCATTTCATTGTAGGTGAATCATTCAAATTTTCCAGTTTTGCCTTAAATAAGAGACCTTTACTAAGCTGCAAAACCTTTGACATCTTATATCCTATTAAATGATTCTTTTATATAAAAATCAAACTGTACAACACTTACACATTTGTTCTTTTAATTTGTTCTCTTCATTGATTCTCCAAAGAAAAAAAAATATTGTTCTCTTAATCAATGCCTCAGGATACCCATTAACTAGATAATTATCATAAATTTCCTTTATATACATACACACACACACACACACACAACATTCATTTAGATTATGTTTTTACTGAACTAGTATGCCCTGCATCAAGTGTGCTTTGTGTATGTTCCAGATGTTACTTGTATGATGGAAAAAAAAGTTTCCTTTTGGTTAATTGTTATTCAATATGAGTATTTTTGGCTCGCCGTTTGTGTCTCACAAGTTGTTTATTGGCTCTCTTACAAGCGATTGCATCCTTGTCACTAATTTTTACTGAAAGTTTGGATCTGGGCCCTTGCATTTGTCTCCTCTCATCTGAATTATACCAAATGTTAAATATAGTTGTACTACAGCCACAATTTTAGAAAAAAAATGTTCAGTTTGTATCATGAAAATCAAATTAAAAAAATTTCTTGGCCGCTTCTTTTTATTAGACAGTTAAAGACTTGCTTCAAGTTTCTTTTAGATCAGGGAAGTTTAAAATGTTTTTTAACTAACATGGTAACTTGACTTTAACAGGTTCACAATGCCTGAAATTGATATAATCCTATACCACGGTGGTCCGTTGAAGAATGCCAATGCGAACAAGGGATTGCCATTTGAAGGGCCGGGTATAAAGAGCTATTATACCCAAATTGATCGTAGGTTCAAGACCCTTGACGAATTGAAGATGATGGTTATGGAAGAGTTGTGTGAGAATCCTGCTGTGCACAACATAGAAATTACTTATCGTATGCCAAATGAAATCCTGAGGTACCGAATTAATTACAAGTACATGGCGATAGAAACAAACAAACATGTGAAGATCATGTTTGACAAGTTGGAGAGAATACCTGAAGTAACTAACATTGAGTTGTACATACAGTTGAAGCCGCGTGCAGAAGTTAGTATCGACGAAATTCAACAAACACAAACAAGTTTACCGGTTACAGTTCCGGATGCTCAATATGAGTATTTTACACATGTAGAGCATGATAATTTTCATGCCGATGATAATGATGATGATGAGGATGAGTATGAGGATGAGAATGATGATGAGTATGAGGATGACGATGATGATGATGACGACTATGTTGATGGGAGTACTGCCATTGACGATGAAGATTTTGATGATGGAGATGAGATTGAAGACAGGATTGAGAGAGGGGACTTCAGGGACTGTGAAAGGGACATTGATGATGATGAGACATTGGACGGTAATGAACCTAATGCAGACAATGTTCTTAGTGTCCAAAACATTACGGACACAATCCCTGCCTACGCACCTCCTGCTTTGTCATTTTCTGCAAATACTTGGGAAAATATGGTTGATCCTTCACATATGAAGATACCATTTGTGTCTACTTGGAGAAAGGGGATGAATTTGTACAAAGGCTTGACTTTTGCCAATAAGGTGGAGGTGCAGCGTGTATTAACAAAATGTGCCCTCAAGGAAAACAAACAGTATATGATTAGTAGGTCGTCGACGACAAAACTTTGTGCAAAATGCGTGGATGAGTCATGCAGGTGGTATGTCTGCGCAGTCATGAAGCCCAATCTCCAGGGACTATGGATGGTCACCGTGTACAAGGGTCCTCACACGTGCATACGGACTGGGGTGCGAAATGATGGTAGAATGATGAATTGTAACTTTATTGCATCAGACATCCTTAAGAAGTTAAGTGAGGATCACACTACTCCAATTAAGCATCTTAGATCTATGATAGAGTCGAAATATGAGGGCCATAAGCCTTCTTACTATAAGGTGTGGGATGCGAAACAAAAGGCGATTGGGAAGCTGTTTGGGATTTGGGAAGAGTCTTACCAGAGGTTGCAAAAGTTGCTTATGGCATATATTGATATGGATCCGACTACCCAAGTGTTCTATCGTACGACACCCACCGATGAAGATGACACCGTATTATTGAATTATGTGTTTTGGTCTTTCGGTCCAAGCATTGATGGATTCAAATATTGCAAGCCAGTTATCAATATTGATGGGACCCATCTGTATGGTAAATATCAGGGAAAGTTGTTGGTTGCAATGGCAACCGACGCTAACAACAAGGTATTCCCTCTTGCCTTTGCTGTTGTGGATTGTGAGTCAGGGTCCAGTTGGAGGTGGTTTTTACAATGCCTCAGAGATACGATTGGCCACGTGATACCCGAAGAAGGCATTTGCATAATTTCTGACCGACATCTCGGTATCAAGAATGCCATTGCAAACTGGCCTAGAGGGGATGATGGAAGAACACGAGTATATCATAGATATTGCATTCGACATGTTGCTAGCAACTTTAACACACATTTTCAGAACTCGACTCTAAAGTCAGCTTGCTTGAAAGCAGGATATGCTACTCAGGTAGTTAAATTTGATACCATAATGGATTCCATTAAGCAAGTGGAAATGGAGGCCATTCGGAATAAGAAGAAGGTGACGGGGAAGGATGGGAAGGAAAAGAGTCAAGATTATCTTCCATACACATACCTAATGAGCGAGTCTGTGGATGCAAGAGGGGGAAACCACAGTTATGAAGTTCGGATACGGGAAAGAACATGCAGTTGTGGGAAATGGCAAAACATAGGGATCCCGTGTTCACATGCAATTAGAGTATGTGACTATTTGAATATTGATTCGACCGCATATATTCACCCATGTTATGGGTTGGACAATGCCCTTAACACTTATCAGCATGCATTTGTGATTCCCAAGTCACAATCATTGTGGAGGGATCCCATAGGGCCAAAGTGGTTGCCTAATCCAGCATTATTGCGGGCCAAAGGTCGACCAGTGAAGTCAAGAATAAGGAATGAGATGGATGGAGTGAGGAATAAGGATTGAGGCTCGGGATGGCGGAGGGCGGATGCAGATTTGATAGAGAGTCAACCCAAGCAAACATGTGGATTGTGTCATGCTTCCGGGCATAACCGTAGAAAATGTCCGCAGTCCTGTGGCGCTTCCACAAGCAGTAATGTTCCACAATAGGTAGGTAGATGGAAAAATATTATGCATTGGTTAAATATAATTGTTGTTCATTCTACCATTAACTACTATTTTTACTACTTCTCTCCTAACGTGAGTAGTCTACGTTTGCAGGCATGCTTCCATGGACGCCGTTTTTGTTGTGCGAACTGCTGATCTTAGGAAAAGTGACTACGTTGTATTGGCACATTTAACTTTTTGGTTTTTGTTTAATGTACTTATAATTCTCTACCCAATGTACCTCTATGAAGATTGTGAGTTGAGTAGTACGGTTAGAATTGCAAATTAAGGATGGTTGCGCATGTTTAGAATGTTGATGTATTGAGAATGCCTTTTTGTTGTGATGCAAATGTATTTGCATTGTAAAACTATATTTATGAATAGAGCGTAACAGTTTCTATAACTTGGTGCGAGAACGCCTTTTGATGTAATGGTTGTGCATTTACATTCTCAACTTCTTTGCCTCTCAATGAGTGTTAGATTACATTCTCAGCTTCTTTATCTATGTTCCTCAGCAGGTGCATTTACATATTTCAGTTCCTGATTTGCCTGCAAGTGCAGGAAAAAAAAGGGCAACCAATCTGCCTGAACAGGGGAGTTGCCCAAGTAAAACAGAGGAAACAGGGCAACCCCCTCCAACAATCATGAAATGAAGATTTGTTCTTTGCTCTTCTTCACTAAGACCAGGAAGGATATGGAAAGATCATTCGCATTACAAGCAGCAGCAGTTATACCTCAAGTGCAGATTGGACATTATTATTTGCTCAAATTGCATCCTTATTTTCAGGAATATCATTGGGTGGAGATGCACTGAACCGCTTTGCAATAGGGTCCTCTACAAAACAAGCAGAGTTGACAAAAATTTATTCCACATAGAATCTGCAGAAGTAGAAGTTGATCCATATGCTTAAATATAATCAAAACCAGTTTGACTTGGGGCCTGGTCATCATTAATTGAAAACCTAATTTCAATTTAATAATGTTACATGAAAACACAAAACTTGCCCTCTACACCATTCTTAGCACAAGTACGAGCATAGCATGATTGTTTATAGCACGATCATTGTTATATTCTTACTATGAGAAAGTCATGCATAGTTAATCATGATATCCCCTAAAAAAGACAACTTATTACTTTGTCTCACTACCCTTACAGTTGGAAAAGAGCAATTCCATAGTTCCATTTTGAGAGCTCATTTTGACCTAGCCATTATATAATTTTAAACCTTTTTAGTATTATTACAAATTCCAATACTGCAAATGAAATTCTAATGTTAACCTAATTTACAGCAGTCATTAAGCCCAAAAATCATGCAACCAGAAAACAGAAAATGTGACAAAAAAGATAGGTCATTATAGGGAAAAAAAAACATTATTATTATGCCAATGGACTTATTGGGTCAAGACCTGATCATCAGGGGGGCAGTAACTCCCATTTGTGAACTTCCGATAGCACCCAAATGCTTCTGGTGACATCCTCACAAGAAAATCATCAAGCCATGATGCAGCTGGCATAGCTATGTAACTTGATTCTGGAGTTAAGGACGCTCTTGCAATCTACAGAAGCAAAACAGACATAATTCATATCAAATAGAACAAACTAAGGGGACAACCAAAGATATAAAAATCATAACAAAAGACAACAAACCAAACCAGTCATTATGTCACCCTTTACAATAGATTCACATTTATATGAAAGTGATTTATCAAATCAAAAGTGTGTTATAAGAAAAACATTCAACAACACATCAGACTTTTTATGTCAAAGGAAAAAGGTTTTACCTCGTTTAAAAGGGAGTCTGACTCACATTGGCTAATGGAGCATAACTGGTTTGTATGTCTTGATTTTGAGCTGAGGAATAGATCAATATCAGTCTTGTAGTCTTAACATAGTGACAAACATGGATCTAAATCAAGGTTTACCCTTCAACCCTCCTCTTCCCCTTCTTTCACAGACACATGGTGGTAAAAATTCAGGTTGAAAAATCAACAGTAACAAAAAAGGCTTCATCAAACACCAGTAATTAAATTTCTGAAGATTAAATTGTATGAAATACACAGGAGGCATGCCTTTGGCAGCTGGCACTTGGTCCTTTCTCTCTTTTTATAAAGGTAGAGAACCACAAGTATGATAAGAAGAATAACAACATAGCTACAAAGGTGATCAAATTGGAGCAAAAAGGGAATATAATGACACTATGATACCTATAATTATAGTTCTTCACAACAAAATAAAGTGGCGGTCCAATTCTGAGATACTCTGAAACATTATTAAAATACCCCTGTAGAAAACAGAATTTTAGTCTTAGCATGCACAAAACAAATAGTTCTTTTCATAATATATAGATAATGAGGTGTAAAGTAGTTAAACCTGAAGATAGGAGTCTCGGGGTAGAACAATTTTTTGTTCCAAACCAGGTTCAATCCTAGTGCATAATGCCTAAGAGATGTAAAGCAATGAAAAATTAATTAAGATGCATAGGAGGCACAAACAGATAAAAGGAGAATCTCACAGTGTGTCAAAAGATAATGATTTTTTTTTTCAAATATCCACAAAAACTCACAATGCTAGCCAATGCACATCCAAGAAAGAGAGAAATAACAACTATTTTCACTCCCCAAAGACTGAGAATAGGTGCGTGGACTTCCTGAAATGCAAATCAAAGCTCAACTGGATTAGACATTAAGGAAAGACAACCATATAAAGAAAAAAAAAATTACAAGAAAAAAGAAATTCAAATCACCACACAAAAATGACCCTAGTTTTTGAAAAATAAATATTTAGCATGAATGACTCATCGAGAGTGAAATACACCTCATGTGAAATATCAATTCAAAAAAAGCATATGCAAGCAAGGATTTCTTATAAGTACTTATTAGAAGACTGAAATACACCTCATGTGAAATAAAAATGGACTTCTCCACAAATTAAATTCATAGAACAGTTTCTTAATAGTATTTATCAGAAACAAATTTACATGATACATCCATTAATCTATAGAAGAGATTCAAGCCCTAACAATTTGTGATCTCCCTTAACTCACATACACACCAAATATAAAAGAGGACAATCTTTACATTTGTCTGGCTTGGGTAATCCATTTAGAAGCATCGTATGAGAGTTTTTTTTATTGGTATGCACCCGATGGGTCTTGAACCCACAATCTTATCCTCCACCTAGCACTTTCAAGGGGAGGAGGTGCCAATTGAGCTAAAGTTGCTATCATCTAAGAGATTAAAAATTTCATGGCTTTTGGCCCCTCCATTTTGTTATATGTAAATTTTGGCTCCAAGAAGAGAGGAAACAAGTGATTCAAACTAGTCCCTCTGCTTCATGTGGCATAGTCCCTAACTAATTGTGCTACCCCAGCCCCTCCAATCGAAAATTACCATTTTTTTAACCTATACAAGTATATTTTAGGAAAGCCTAAAGTACAAACATATCATAACAAGTCTTCAACAAGTCTATTATTAATTTATTACTCGTATAGGCTTGCCATTACTAACATGACAAGTTTGTCACACTAGCTCTATAATAAAAGTGGGAAACAACAACAACCAAAATTTCTCTCCTCGTGCTTTGCTTCCCATCATTTGCCCATGACTCCACAGTTATACTAGTACTCAAATCCGGAAAATCAGATTCGAAGCTGAGTTTTTTTTTTTTTTTTTTATATAATTGTTTTATTTATTTATTTATTTTTAATTTTTTTGAGTTTGGCTTCATTTTTGCTGTACTAATTTTTTTATTTATTTTGGTTATCTTCTTAAAAACACAACCTATGATCACCTATAAGATATAATAAAGAAAAGCAAAAAAAAAAAAAAAGAGTGAACAAAACAGTAATATTAGAAATACCCAGAAAGCTAAATCCAAAGAATTTGAAAGAATGATAAGGAAAACACAGATTAAGAACAAAGCCAAGATCAGAACAAGAAAAGAAAAAAAAAATAGTACCAACATCGTAGACCACGATATCGCTGAGAAACTTCTTGTCAACAAGTACACCGAACACGACCACCTTCGATTTGCAGATGTTGACCACGGTGTGACCACTAAGAATATCCCAAAAAAGTCAATCAAGAAGCAATCTTGGAAAATACTACAAAAATGTCAAAAACAGAGAGAGAGAGAGAGAGAGGGTTTGTGTGAGTGCCTGCGAGGTTGGGGAGGAGTGCCACCGACATCAGCAGAAGAAGCTCGAACCCAGTAATGCATTTTTTGTCTTCTCTCTCTAAGTGAGTGTGAATGTGTGTGTTTCGATCACCCCCTCTGCAGTACTCCAATACAAGGTGTATTTTCCCAGGAACCTATATGAAGCAATATTAGACAAAACCTTTTTTTGAATGTTTTTGAACCTGTTATAGATAGGTGACATTACTAGCTGAACATAATACCTTCAAATTTTTGAAATTGCAGATAGATTCTAAATTAGGCCAAGTGATTTAAGACTACAGTACTTTATAAAATCAACTCCATTAATGTAACTAAAGTGACCATTACTAGGCTTAATGTGGCGAGTGGGCAATGGTGCCTCAATTCAAATTTATCATGATAACTGGCTCCCCAACCCCCACTCACGTAAGGTAATCTCTCCTCCGGACTTTCTTAGCAGCGATGCTCCGGTCTCCGTTTTGATTGATCACCACAAATGCTGCTGGATTGAAGAGTTGGTAGATAATATTTTTCTGCCTCATGAAGCTACGTTGATCAAAGCTATTCCCCTTAGTCTTTCTAATGTTCTGGATATCCGTTTTTGGTCCGAGTCCGCGGATGGGATTTATTCTGTCAAGTCTGGCTACAAGCTATCCATGGAGAATGATTTGCGTGATTTTCCTTCTTCCTCAAATTTGTCCCTGTCCAAGAAAATCTGGAAAGGAATTTGGAGCATCCGGACTCCTAACAGAGTGAAGTCGCTTCTATGGCGAGCTGGTTTAGATGCTCTGCCCACTAGAGTAAATCTCAGGAAGAGGAAAATTTTGTCAGATGACTCATGTCCTCATTGCAACCTTGCTGGTGAGTCCTCCTTTCATGCTTTGTGGTCTTGTCCCTGTTTGGTTCCAATTTGGCGGGCTCACTTTGATTGGTTATTGAAAGTTGCTTCAAACTGCACCTCAATGCTTGATATCATCCAACTTTGTCTGGAAAACAGCAGCCTCTTAGATCTTTTTGCAGTGACCGCTTCGTTAATCTGGGCTCGTCGGAACCAGCTCCACAGGGGCGAAAAAGTTATCCCATTGGGTAGGTTAAGCTCTGTGGCAATGGACAACCTCAATGAGTTCCAGCTCTCGTCATCTCCTCCCAAACGTGTTGTTCCCACAGTCGGCCCTACCAAGTGGTCTCCTCCACCTCTGGGTTGGCTTAAAGTCAACTTTGATGGCGCCCTTTTCTCTTCCAAAAATCTGGCAGGTTTGGGCGCTATTATCCGAAACGACAAAGGTCTTGTTATGGCTGCCTATTCACAATCTATTCCATTGCCTACTTCTGTAGAGACAGTGGAAGTGTTGGCAGCGCGCAGTGCAGTTTGTTTGGCGAAAGACCTGAATTTTCCTCAGGTGATCTTCGAAGGAGATGCGGAAGTAATTATCAAAGCCATAAACAAGGGAGGTTTGTCATCTTCAAGCTTTGGACATATCATTAGAGATATAAAACTCCTATCATCAGCCTTCCACAAAGTATCCTTCCTCCATACTCGGCGTCAGGGAAATAGAGTTGCTCATGGCTTAGCTAGAATGGCATGTAATTTTTCTTCCGGTCAAGTCTGGATGGAGGATGTTCCTCCAGACTTATTCCATGTATATATCTCTGATTTACCTGAATGAAGTTCTTCCCCCTGCTTCTTGGGGTGGATTCTCAAAAAAAAAAAAGTGACCATTACTAAGCTCAAGCCCAATCAGGCCAAGACTTGAGCTTCACATGGAAATTGCAATTTTCTTAATAATCCATTGTTTTCCCAGCTCTTCTGTATTGGGACTTTTGTATGTGTAGTTTAGTTGACGACAAAAACTAAGGAACCCGAAACCAGAAAATACATAAATAAACAATCAAAAATAAATAATATCCATTTTTTTTTGCTTTCCCACATATAAAATTATCACGTCAAATAAACCAAAAGGCTGCATTACCCGTGAATAGTCTTCTCAAGTATAAACATTGAAATTTTATTTTCATATTTGTTTGACTTTTTCCTCTAATTTTCTCAACTTCTAAGCAAGTACACAGAGCAATATTTCTTTCCAATTCATCCATTAGATTAACAACAACCAAAAAGAGAGAGAAAAGTATACTATGGCAAATATGTATTAATAGAGATAAATTTTCAAAACTCAAAATCCATCATATTTCTCAAAAACCAATTGAATTCAACATACAAAAACTATGACATTTGAGAATTTACTATGACATATATCACACGTGCACCATCCATAACACAGTAATTTGCTGCATGCATCTTTAACAAACCTCTTTGTCAAGGTTCACCACTTTTGCGTTTTTTAACCCTCGTGTAATGTTTGGGCGGGGGAGGAGGCTGCGGGGCATCATCCGTAGGCTCGTCATTGTGCTGCAAAGACATTAGATGCATACAATCAATATTCGGTGTAATGATAAGAATAAAGTGAATTGCAAAATAGGCCTATACATTGTAATTAATGTTATCGTACCATAGAGCTGCCTTTGTGTCCTATTTTGTGTCCACCTGTCCCACAAGTGGGTGCTCTTCTAGCACGTTGCGGTCTACCTCGTGGGGGTGAGGGCTGAGGAGGGTGATTCTCGTCCGGTACATCAGTATCTGGCTGTGAAGTGCTAGTCCCAACCGGAGGTCTTGGAGGGTCGGATGAGTCTGAGGTAGGTGGGTAATGATGCTCTGTGTCGGGGCCAGGAGTGGGTGCACTAGAGCTGGTGGGTGGGTATGAGGGAGTCGCGGGGTGCAACGGAGGGGTCAACTGAGAATGCATACCGAGATCGAAACTGGGCTGTGAAGGTGGGGTGGGTGGAGGGACCTCGGGGTGGGGAGATACATCTACAGTGGGTGGAGGGACCTCGGATGGAGGAGATACACCTAGGATGGGTGGAGGGACCTCGAGGTGGGGAGATGCATGCAGGATGGGTGTAAGTATCTCATGAGTACTTACAACCCGAGGGGTTGTTGCACGTCGACCACGGCCCGTAGCTGCACTTGTGCTTGAGCTTGCTGTAGCAGGCCGACCACGGCCCCTAGCTGCACTTGTGCTTGGGCTTGCTGTAGTAGGCCGACCACGGCCCCTAGCTGCAGTTGGGCTTGGGCTTGCTGTAGCAGGCCGACCACGGCCTCTAGCTGCAGTTGGGCTTGGGCTTGCTGTAGCAGGCCGACCACGGCCCCTAGCTGTGCTCGTGCTTGGGCTTGCTGTATCACGCCGACCACGGGTCGATGTAGTTACGGGTGCTGCACTTGTGCTTGGGCCTGCAGTAGTTGCTGATTCAGTCTCAGTACGGTTGTTTGCCTGCCCAGTGGCTGCAGGATCACCACCAAGCCCAACCACACTATGTAGCATGCGCCGAACATGGTTGTGTTCTCGGCTGCCTGAAGGAAGCCAATTCAACAACGCTAAATGACTTTCAATCTGAAACAGAGAAAGAACCAGTACAATCAGAATTTTTCACATTTATGTAACAATTATAGAATGCATAATATAGTACTTATTACTCTACGTAAATACTCATCTAAACTAAGAACTGAAATTTTTATTATAAGTCATGCAACAGAAACTCTTTTTAATTGGATATCAGTCAGATCAAACCAAATTTGTTGAAAGAAGAAATCAATTGATTCTATGTTCGTACATGTACTAAATAAAAAACAACGCAAGCAATAAAATATAATTAGAACACGTTACCAGCTGATGTAATCTAGCGCTGTTGCGGTCGACGTACTTTACAGTGACCGGATGGTACCATTGGTAATAGTCATGATCGCGGTCCATCTCACCAATCTGAGGAGGTGCATGGCAAAGTCGTTGTTCTCTGCTATTCCATGAAATGATATACGGTTCATGCTCATGCCTCCAATTCTTCTCCACCTTCCCACGTAAGTCTATTCTATGCAGCCTTTCATCGTACACAACATGATCAGGCACCCCTTGCACCAACCCAAACTGTCGAAGGACACGATTCGGGTGGTGTGTCTCTACTATGCAAAAACACACAAGCGGCACCCTTGCTGTCCACGTACCCCTCCCTGCAACGCAGAAGTCAGGAAGGTGGACGAAATGTGCCTCGTATGGCTGCCACACAATCTACAATAGAAACAAAAAACAATTATCATAGCATCTTAAAATGTGAAACAAGGGAGAATACATAGATACAAGGAAAAACAAAAATTAAAACGGAAGATATGTTAAAGTATGAAGCAATCATATTCTTAAGGAAAATTAACCTAACCGAACAGAATATTTGAATATTATTACCTGGTTCGGCTTCATTGTAACTAATTGCTCACGATAGTAGACCAAGGCCATCCCGGATGGCCTACTCTTCGAGCCTGGCACCCGCACCCACCTACAGTTATGAGCGAATAACATAAGATAAGTAGCTACTTGATTACGAAGAAGAGTACATTCCATAACATACTAAATATCAAAAAAATACTTACTTAAAGGCAAGTGGAGCATACGGCCACGGGCCGTAATCACATCCAGGTGGGGGCTCTATCCTCGGGCACAAGAAGGGCAACCTTGCCCATGCCCAATACTGGACCAATGTGCACGCCCCACCAATCTGCGATGCCCCTTTCTCGCTTGCCCGACACAACTCTCTGTATAACCAAGCCAGGCAACCACTGCCCCAGCTATACTGTGGCGGATCATGAAGGTTCCGCAATTGCTCCAAAAACATCAGATGCACCCTATCTCCCGACTTGTCCATAAAAAGTTTATCCCCTAGTAGCTCTAAAATATAGCAACGGGCATACTTGTGTATCTAAATTTCCGTTGCGTCATCAGGCAGTGGCGCTGCAATGGCCTCAACAAGGCGGCTAATAAGAATTCTTTGCCCCACCAAGGTTTTGTTGTCATTCGCCGGAGTAAAACCAAGAAACTCCGTGCAAACAGTGCTCCAAGTTCCATCTAACACAGCAGTCGGCCCAATCAAGACCTCACCGTCTATAGGAAGTCCAAAAATCACCTCCACATCTTGTAGGGTGATTGACATCTCACCGTGTGGAAGATGGAACGTATGAGTCTCCGGCCGCCATCGCTCAACTAGGGCCGTTATAAGGCAATTATCTATCTTTCTGGAAGGGGCCCTAAACAATCCTTCAAGCCGTAGCAACCTGATAATATCAATGACCAGATTATCTCGCATTTGAACGTTTGCCATCTCCTTAGTGCGACCACGGCACGTAAGTGGGCCTGGGTCCTGCAAAATCAATTAAAATTATAGCAGTTGTTAGAACTATAAATACAACTTTGAAAGAACTTGCTAACTAAAAGTCAAAGATAACGTAAAAATTAAAGTAGTTGTTAGAACTAGATATTTCACCTCGCCATTCCAAATGTCCTCTGATCGATGATGTCGTTGTCGCGTCAACAATGACTCAATACTAGGACCAGGCTCCAAGATCTGTGGCTCGTCATCAATCTGAGGCTCCATACTGCAAATAGAAAAGATACACCTCTTTTTAACATATAAGTAATAAGTTCTATTAGAAATAAGGAATCACCAAGTACACAGAATGTATATTAGATGTACATCACAATTAAATGCTAAAAGTAAAGCAATCAATTAATAAGTTTGAGAAAGAAAGACTCAGAAAATATACTCTTAAATACTCATGTATTCCTTATTCAGCATGTACTTGGTGTTGGTAGAGGTGTCAGGTGCACTTGAATACACATGCCTCTTAGAGACTAGACACAATCAAGCATGCAGCTAATTGAAGGAAGGCGCACATTTTTAGATATAATAACCTCTAATAAAAAGATTCATAACGTATAATATATAAAAAAAGGTTGAAAAACTCAAAAAAATAATAAATTTTCTGTATTTGCTCGAATGGATAGTGCTATTGCACAAGATTTGTAAGCCCAAATTTTACATCAAGTTATTTCTATTTCTTAACTTTTTATAGTAGATTTGAAAAAATAAATCAATAAATGGACAACATGAAAAGAATTTAGTCATATAAAGTTTAATTCTATGATAGCTATGATCAGAATAAAGTATATCGATCAATCAAAATATATCCACAAGGCAAAGACCAAAAAGTACAAAACTCGTAAATTATCCTTGTTCGATACTTTGGATATGTAAACGAAAAATTATTTGTGCTGTAAAGCACCTTAAGAACAGTGTTTATATACTAAATCAACAGTCCATGTCATTGCCTTCAAGGTTTAGCATTTAATTTTAATGATTCAAATATTTGTTAGTAAAAATTTATTTTAAAAAAAAAAAATCCTTTACATGCTTTGTGCTTCCTTGAAAAGCACCAGAAAGTGTGCTTGAAGCATGATTTATTAAATAAGCTTCTCTTCAACCAAGCAAAAAAGCTTAGACCTGGGGTTTTGAGCTTTAAGCATGTTTAAACACATATTTAACAACACTGCACGTACTACAACCGAGATACAAAACCTATCAAAATTTACATCTTATGAACAAGGGGAGATGGCAACAGATTAATGAGTGGGCTTACAGTGAAACAAACCAAACTTACATGTCCCTAGAGATAGTTTGGTCATGTGCAAAGAGGAATTAATGCACCAATGAAGAAGAATAATTTTGATTCAAGTACACGGAACAAAAAAAGGTAGGGACAACTTAAAATAACACTAGAAGTAACAAAGATGGACATTTTTACTAAGCAACAAAGAGCATGGTTTTGGTTATAATAGAATGGTGTAGAAGAATAAATAAGGCCGACCTCACTTTGTTTGTTGAAGATCCATAGTCAACCTTAAAAGTTTTAGGACGAAGGTATATAGAATAATTACACATGCATAAATCGATGACTATGCCTTTCATAACAAGCATAATTTAAATATTTCATGCAATTAAAATGCCCGAGGAGAAGAAGAAAATAAGTGAAAAGCATCAACCAAAATGGCAATCTAAGTTTATTTTCACTTTTCTTGTATTTGTCAATTTCCACACAATGTAATATGCAGCTTGAGAACCCTTTACGCAACAATTAACATAAATGTGTGCAACTACACTCTTTTCATATAGCTTATTAGTTGACCATAGCAAACGCCTCAATACCCATTCAGTTCATACTCTACACCATCTTGTCCTACCGAAATAAACGAAATGTTAGACCATCTAATTCCCTGCACTATCAATGCTCCTTTCACCCATTACATGAGACACTACCTCACTCATCACGACTCTGAAAACAAGCCTAACTTACTCCACTCACCATAACTTCACTATCAAGTTCACTTCCCTTATCTTATTTCCAACCTTGCTATGCCATTGATCACAGCATCCCCAATTCATTCACGCTTAAATGGCAAACATCATTATCCATTCACCAAATACAATGCTTCGTAATTCACAATAAGCAGCCATAATATGACTATGGCAAACACAAAGGCAGTCCACTTAAATGGGCTGAGATTAAACTTGCTACTTTTTAAAACCTCAGGGTCTAACTGAAACCAGCCTCATTGACCCCATCAAAACCAGCCCTACCAGTTTAGCTCAACAAAGGGTCACTCCCATCAAACCACACTGAACCCGAAGCTCTAATAAGGAAACTGTTCAATGTCTATTGTTTTCCCAAGTCTCTAAAGCAAGCAAACCAAACAAAAGCATTACAAACCCAAACTAGCAAAACCCATACAAAACCATAAATAGGAAAAAACTAGCAACGTAGGCCTATAAACGTGAATCAAAGTTCCAAAATTTAGTAAACAATATTTCAGCAAACTATTTGCCTCAAAACGTGAATCAAAGTTCCAAAATGCCATCTTTGAATCAAATCCAAAAATGGGTACTTGGGTTTCCTTGAAATGCCACATTAAAAGTTTTTTTTTTTCAACTCTAACAATCACATAAAAACTAATGTCATTGCCAAAACATAACCATATTCTCAGAACACCAAAAAAAAAAAAACACACAAAAAAAAAACCCAAACAGCTCCGAAATTGAAAAACAAAAAACCTAGGTAGCATCATGAAATTCCAAAATCTAAAATTGGAGAAAGAGAGAGACAGACAGAGGAATCTAAGAAGCAAAAACGACAAAGTATTGAGAAGAAATAGAGAGTACCTTCGGCGCGGTGGGCTACGAACGGCAACGGCGTTGACAATGAACGATTGCTTTAGCACTGGGCTACGAATTTGCTACTGTACTGGGGTACGATTGCGTGAGAGTGAACGAGTGAGTGAGTGAGTGAGTGAGTGAGTGAGTTTGAGAGGCGGAGCGAAATGGTGTTCAAGGAGTGTTTCAAATTTTCTGATTTTGAAATGAGCCGTTTGAAAGGTTGCTGTAGAAGTTTTAAGCAGTGGATTTCGAGTCTTATAAACTCGATTTCTGCGTGGCACACGTGGCAATTTTGTCCATGTGGGTTGGGCAGAAAAACACCAAACTCGAGTTTTTAAAACTCGAGTTCTAAATGAATCTCGAGTTTTAAAAACTCGAGATGTTATTTTTACAGATACTTCTTGAACCGAGCAACTAACGAAATTTTTCAAAACTGGCTGTTATTTGGCAAGGGTGTTCATACTTAACTCTTTCTTCTTCTTCTTCTTCGGATCTAAAACGCATTTCTCTCCCCTCGAGACGACGGCGTTCTCAGCTACCGCCACCGGTTCGGTAGCTGAAGCTGGGAATGCTCCTCCTACCCTTACCGTTACCGTAGCACTGCGATTAGGATGCCACGTGGCGCCATTCCAAACTATAATGCTCCTCTTCTGAGCTCCTACAGCTACAGTAGGTAACCACAATAATCCCTAGCACTTTTTAGGCTTTGGCTTTGGATTCGATTAATAATAATAAAAAATTGCATTTTTCCGCTATGGAAGCTCCGGTTAAGTTCTTCTATGGTAACTCCATTCTCAACCGCCAAGTCTTTGCCAAAACGGCACCGTATTACGCGTCTTCTCTCATTTCACGTCACCGCCGAAACGACGCCGTAACAAGACCAAGACCGAGACAGAGACCCCAATGCGCGCTTTCTCTGACTGCCTCTTCCTTCTCAGCCAATCCTATAAACCCTAACCCAAACCACTTCTCCTTTTCGTCTCTTCTGTTTTCCAACCGAATCTCTACCACCAACAATTACTATGACCAATTCCTAGCTCGCTCATCAAACGACGGCGTTTTCGCGTGGAATCGTGCTCCGGAGCGATCCACCACCAATGGTGGAGTACTTGTGGGTGACAAAGAGCCGGTAGTGATGGTGGTGTTGTTGGGTTGGCTCGGTTCCAAGACCAAGCACCTCAAGAAATACGTGGAGTGGTACAATTCCAGGGGCTTTCATGCGTTGACTTTCGTGGTCGATGTCGGCGAGCTGCTGTGGTTTGATTTAGGCCACAGAATTGAGCAGAGAATCGCGGCTTTGGCCAACGACCTTGTATCCTGGGTTTCGGACAAGGAAGAGGATGGCAGAGAACGCTGCTTGGTTGTCCACACATTCAGCAATACTGGTTGGTTTGTGTAGGTTGATTGCTCTCTTGAAACTTTGAAATTACGCTTTCATTGGTTTTAAAGGATTGCGTGTCGGTGTTTATTAATTGTTGTTTGCCTTGGTTTTTTTTTTTTTGCAGCTATGGTTCCATTCTTGAGATTTGAAGGGTAGAGAAGATCTGATGGAAAAGGTTAAAGGATGCATTGTTGATTCGGGACCAGCGGAGCCATTTAATCCTAAGGTAGAAACTAAAAATTGAAAAACATCTACTAGTCTAATATGTTTGATTTCATGAATGTACATTTTGCAATTCTTATTGTGCTTTGCATTGCAGCGGTGCCTAATTAAGGGTACAACTGTAAGTCTTTGTTCTATGGTATGTGATGTGCTTATTTTTGAGACATTAGGATGAATCTCTATACCTGAAAAGAAAAGGTTTTTATTATTATTCTCAACTATGAACATGTTTTCAACCCTTTGGAAAAATAAAGTTATGTATCTTGGATATCTTATGGATCCACCAACTTATTCAAATTCTTTGGAGGTAATCTAGATGCCATGGACACCCATCTCATCTCTTTCCTACATACATATCTTTCGAAATAAATTAATTGGAATTCTTCTGATTTCCCAAATAGTTTGGTTGAAGCTTAGTTTAATTATGGTTGATTCAATTACTGTGTAGTTTAATTATAGTAAATTTCTAGGAATCTGTGGCCTATCTTACTAATTTCACTTCAAGTATTTGATTTGTACAAAACATTGATGTGTGGTTTCTTAATTGTATTACCTTGAGAATTCACCCTGTTATTGGAATACCTAGTACAGAAGTAGTTAAACAATGGTTATGAGTAAAATAGTAATGATTTTGTATCCAGCATAAACAATGTGTGTGCCTTTTACCATCTTGTACATAAAAACAGTGTCGAGAAGATGTCACTTATGGAAATTCCATATTTTTTATTATTTCTCCTTTGTTTTTCTTTTTCCCTTTTTGTTGATTCTGTTCATGTTGTATCCAATGGTTGGTTTAAAATATCAAGCATTTATAATGTTAATTTTGCATGTTAATATTGCCTTGTTGATAATACTCATACATATTATTTAATCATTTTAGACAATTTCATGTTATTTTATGAGACTATACTATTTTGTATGAATGTCTTTTTTTTAATTGCACTATTCATAAATGATTGCTCATTAAATGCCATTTAAAAATTTCTTATCATGTTTACCAGGCTATGGTAGCATAGGTTCAGCACTAGTTTCAACTTGGAAGAATTTCCATGCAAGGAGTCAAAGATTCTTGTTTCCTGTCAAGTTTTAGTGTTGCAATTATGCAAGCATTGTCCACTGTGATACAGAAGTCTTCAAGCTTCAGCTAATAATTTTTTTGGTTCCACAGTTCTTAACCTCTTTCTGAGCCAGGTAAAACCTTATATCCAAGTAACTCATGTTTTTTGTTTAAATAAATAAATTTATCTCTAGATGGCTGTTCTCCTTGGTGGTTAAACTTTCTAACTTGCTTAACATTAATTATCTCTCCCATAAAATTTTGTTCACTTAGAAGAAACAAATTTTAGGAAAGATGCATCAAATGTCATCACAATTACCTTTCTCATCCTTGCTTCTACTTTTAGATTTGAACAAAATATGAAACATCTCATGCAGCTAATGTATTGACAAACGCAATATTTGTCTCTAACTTTTACAAGGGACAAATCAAATTTACTACCTCATCTGAAAATGGAAATGTTGACCATTAACACAACATGGAAGCTGTATATTAGTTCTCTTATTTCTTATCATTGCTTTCCCTAATCTATGTTAATGTCGTGACTTATGGTGGTAATGTATTTAGGTTATTGATTGGAAACATCAAAATGTGCAAGGAATGCATATATTGGCATATTAGAAATTTGTCTTTAGATTTTAGCATCAATGAGTTCATCCAAAATTATGCCTTTGACAGCCACTCAACTCCAAACATTAACTTAATTGATCTCACTCTCACATACACACATGCCATATTTGTTTTTGATATAGGTACCTTGTTAGTATTATGGTGTGCACTCTTCTTATAAATTGATGGTCAATTACTTAATCCTAAGCCAAAACTTTGTAGAAAAGCTTTTTGTTTCCTACCATAAGAATAGAATTTTCTTTCTTGATAAATGCCACAAGGGTGGAATTGCCATCAAGCCAAACTACCATTGCCCTTGAGATGCATCACTTGTTTGTAATAAATAATTATATTAGCAACTTGAATAACCATATATTATTTGAGATGGAGAAAACTTAAGATTTGAGGATAAGAAAAAATACCAATTGACATTTTTTGATTCATCAGTCATTATCATTATAGACGGTACTAAGAAAAATGGAGTGACATAGCGGATGCAGGAAGTAATTGATAGCATTCTTCTTTGTTCCATGTAGTCGGACACACACGCACATACATACATACACACATACATATATATATATATATATATATAGTACTTCCTAGACTTGCTTTAAATACCAACAAAGTTGCTCCAAATCCTCGTCATGGACTAAACATGTTGTGAGGTAAGCTGCGGATAGTGCTTCTATGAAGTCCATACTTGTAGAGTTTGTGTTATTTCTTATTTTACCTTTTCATTTTCAGCAAAGGTCATCTGGGCTTTTAAAATGAGGCAAACTTGATTATCTTGAAATTAGCAGGATTTTTTTCTGATGGTAATGATTTAGAGGGGGAAGTGAGTTTTATAGTCCTTGAAACTTTTTTTCTTTGAACTACATGATTTGTTCTTTGGGGATTTTGTTTTCAAAAAAACTTCCTCCATTCTTGATTTTCCCTTTCTTTTTCTAAGTTTGTAATATTTTTCAGGGACAGTCCTAGAAGACCTGTCAAATGTCATTATAGTTAAGCATACATACGAGGATTTTGTGTTGTAACTATCTTAGACCTTCTTGTCCAATATAATGTCTTAGATAGATGTTTGTAGCTTTTTGATCCACTGAATGTTTGGCTAACTTTTCTCCTTTGTTGAACTCTTCTCAATCAGAGTTTCAAATGTCAAGATGATGATACTTTATACTATCCTATGGTGTACCATAAATTTCTAAGATATATTCTCTTCATTATCAGGTATAACATTTATTTCCTGTAGTTAAATAAAGAAAAGCTCTACCACAATATTGGTTGATTTTTTTGCTTTATATTTCACTATAAACATGTTGACCATTAGCTATGTGGGGCATGAAAATTGCATCATTTATGACTAAAATTCCTTTTACGTAGACTTAGATATTATATACTTCTTTCTTTTTCTTTTTCTTTTTTATTCGATTGCAATATGATTGCAGGGAGTTGGTCCCTTTATGGTAAGAATTGCAATATAATTTTGCAGGTTTGTCTCACTCTCTGCCCCCCGGGCTCTTGGACCCTGAGTGTTTCATGCTCTTTAGTTTTCTATTTGCAAGTAATGCAATGGAAATATGCTAACTTATTACTTGCTAAAATTTTCTGATTTTGCTAGTGAAGTCATTAAAAGCACTGATGTCTTTGACTTAAGATACCAATAGATTTCGATAAAGACACAACCTTGGAAGCTGGAATTAAAATCTAAAATGTCCATTTAGAATTAGAAGTAATACAATGAGAACTAAGTACCACTAGTGAAGATTGCTGTTGAAAGGAGGAACACAATTGAAATTGTTATGCCACAGTTGAGAACCTGATTTTCAATTTTGATAAGTTGTATTTCTTGATTATTCTTATTAGCTAAAATTTTCAATTATGAAAAATGGAAAGGCCAAAACTGTTATGCCTGCAATATGCAGAAGCTCCTCAATGCTTGATGTAATCTTCCATTGAAATTCCCAAGTTAGATGAATTGTCTGATGGTTCAGTTGAGAATTCTACTACTCCATCAAAGGCACCTAAATTTTCTACCCGAAAATTTATGGCCACTAATTCTATTCTGTAAGTAAAGTGACACATGCATTTCTCTCTCTCTCTCTCTCTCTCTCTCTATTTGTGTCTGTCTGACTGTCTTTTTCTCGTTCACAGTTATGGCAGATAACTCGAGGAATTTGTTGAGCTTCAAAGCTTTGGACTGAAACCGAGCAGCAGTTCCCAAGCAGAGCCATGCTTGACTCATGTTTACGGTGGGTCTTAGCATTGGAAAGGAGAAATAATTTTGTAATTATAGTAGTTGGAAAAAACAGAATGAGTCATCTTTAGTTTTTGTTGTAGTTAGATTATGATTTTTGTCAATTAATAGCTAATTATGATTTTAGGCCAGTTGAGAATAAAACTACCCTGATTTTAGTCGATTGATAATTAATGTAGTTGTAGTCTATCATAACATAGCTTCGACAAATTCAATGACACCATTAGTCTCTCTTTCATGATCTGATTTATCATTCTTTGTGTGAGAATTGTATTTCAAATGTATGCTATAATGTAATGTGACCTATCATGTTCCTATAGAGCTATAGGAGTTGAAGCAACTTCATAAACATGCTCCAAAATTTTGTACATGCAGCTTCTAATGTTTGTTGAGAGCATCTGCTTCAATGTTGTTAAGGTCTGCAAATATGTAGTGTCAGGAAGACTTGAGGTTGCCTCAAGATATGAAGGATGAAGCTCCAAAAGATTCACTAAAGAGACTATTTGCTATTTCCAATAAGTAGGTTTGCTGTTTCCAATAAGTAGGGCATCTCAGTTAAAGGCTGTGATGAATATAAAACTACTCTAATATTTAGAGACCTAAAAATAGAATTTGGAGAGTAATTGTGGCAAGGGTGAGCTTTTTTTAGGTGTAGAACCTTTTCCAGATGCTACTGGATCAAAGAGCGTGTAGCCTGTCCCGTTCCATTCATTGCGCGAACACTTTTTCTGTAGGAGGAACAAATGAGTGACTGGTAGCTTGATTAATTGGTACTTTTAGGGCACGCCTGATACACCAAATGAAGATTACAATTAGAATGGAAATCTTTATTATTGACAAAAAATGTGTTGTAATGGAATAATTGGTAGCTTTTTCTCTAATATGCATGCTCGATTTTCAAGATTAGAAGCTTTTTCTCTTACCAATGCAAAACTCGGGTGCCCATTTTTGCACTTTCCTCCGCTATGTATTTTCCAATGTATCTAGTCCCTCCAATTATCAAAATCTTACTTTTTAGAGCCACCGAGAGAGAATTTCGAATGAAATGGATTAATGGGTTAAAGCAAAACAGAGAGTTTGGACTATCTTAGGAAAATTCTCAGTTTCAAGCAAACCAGAGTTCCTTAAATACATAAACATTAACTTCCTTGTCCTTATAAATACCTGCCAATTAAGTCCCCCAATATAATGAAGGCTACATGAATGGCTCTATGTTGGACTTTTTCAAGTCTTTTTTTAGACAACATCTCATCCTTCTGGTTTCCTTTGCCCAAATGAACAACATCTCATCCCTTTTTTTTTAGCACTGCTGACCTCCAACCGTTCTAAATTTTTTTAGAATCTCAAGAGTTCCATTCCATTAAATTAAGATCTAGTATTATTTTGATCTTGTCTACAATACAATCTATATGATTTGTAAAAGTCATCACCAACTCTAGCATTAGGCCGGTGATAACTTCTTCATACATTTTGCATCTGCTCCAAGGTGCGAATGAGCACACTGCTAAAGATATTTGACTAAAAAAGGGGTCAAATGTTTGGAACACACACCAACAGATCTAACCAAATCTCCCATGGCCAAGAATATAACTGAAATTTTTTATTTTTTGTAAATCACTAAAATAAACTTAAAATCTTGATTCTTACTATTTCAAGATGATTTGTTTATAATTTAAAAAAAAAAAAAAAAAGAGAATTAGTTCATGTCGCAAAAAGTAATTTTACAAAATTTCAAGATCCCCTTTTTCAAAAACGGATGATAAAAAAAATAATAAAAAAAAAAAGATCAACATAATTATCACTTTTGTATTGAAGGACCCCCGTAATGAAAATAACCCACCAACCTGCACAACAAGCTTGAACCAAGCTCTATAATGAATGCATTTACAATCATTTTACAAGCAAGACCTTGAGGGAAATATGAGTTGTAATTCTATTAGATTTGAACAAAGTTACAACGACTGGGGGGAGGCTTCAAGTGTTAGACCTGATAACCAATCCAACAAAGCCTTATTGGCAAGCTCTGGAACTTCATCGTGTGGACAGTGACCGGCTTTTAAGTTTACGAGAGACGTTTTTGGATAAAACTCTTTGATTCGGTTAGCCTTTGCAGGACCGACCCACGGGTCTAAGTCACCCCACAGCAACAACAGTGGCCAAGAGAGTTCACTCAAGACACCATCCAAAGTGTATTTGCTTTGGCTCAACATGAACCTTGTCATTAACCTGTGGACACCAATGAGAATACAGAATAAAATAAATGTGGGTAGAATTTTATAGGCCAATTGAATCGTTCTTGTAATCAGCATTGCTAAGCAGACCTAAACTACAATTTCATATTCATTGTAAAGAAAGAAAATGGATTTTAGATGCTGGGGAAGTTTTTGTTAATCCAATACTGCTATCTAAACAAACATGGAAGCCCGGTGGATGAACGTATTTCATAAGTACCTATAATAAACTTCTCCAGCATTAGGGTCAGCTGCTGGCCGTGTTATTGATTCCACAGGATAGTCATCCACATTGGAGGAATTTATATACACCTGTATTGGAAAAAGACGTGCTTAACATAATGTACAAAGTCATGGAACAATCATAAACAGAGGGTTCTTATTATGACTTCAGGGAGTTCAACAGACAAATAAAATTGTCAACATGGAATAAATTAGGAGATGAGAAATATATGTTCGCTTCTTAAGGTACAAAATTTATATATTTTGATAGCAATCAATTTAGTCCTTGTCATTTTCAATTTGCAATTAATTTGGTCTTTACAGCCAACTCATTGACGAAAAATGTCTATGTGGCTAAGGAATTTCATAATTGACACTCTTGAAACTTATGTGGAAAATAAAATAATAATCTAATATTTTAATTTCTATTTAAAAATTTCACATTATCATTTAATTTGAAAAAACATTCATTTTTAATTTCTCAATTTTAAAATAGAAAAAAAAAATTGTAGGAACATTCCCAGCATTTTCTCGTCAATCAAACACAAAAACATAAAAATCAAATTTGGCATAGATACAAAAATCAACCCAACTTAAAATTTTAAGGTGAAAATACAATTTTAATTCCTATATTTTGAGCCAATTTCTGTTTTAGTTCCCGTTTTAGTTCATACCATTACCATTTTGGCCCTTATGCAAACTTGGCACATTGAATGCACATGTCACTTTAAACTCTGATATAGCTAATAAAATAATAATAATAATAATTTTTTATTTAGTATTAAAAAATACCAATTAGCATTCACATCAGCATTTGAATTTAACAATTTTAACTAAAAATAAAATAGAATTAAAAAGGGGGAAAAAAAAGGCATTTCATCAACACTAAAACACAGAAGATGAACTCAGGAACACAGAAAATTCAAACACAAAAATCAAATGCAGGCCAAAAAATTCACAAGAACCAAATTTCGTTGTGGTAGCCTTTACCCACCCACCAAACCCATCACTTGATACACAGACACATCACCTAGACCCATACCCACCACGTGATCCCATTGATCTACCTAGTACAACAACCATTCCCATTAAAATCGGTTTTATGGGTTTGTGTTTTACAATTTAGTGATGACTGATGAATATTTCTCATCTTGGATTGCTGGTAGTCAATGACCTTCCTTGTCATTCCCCACCACCAACCACCATCATCAAGGTGGTCTCCTTGCTCTCTCCCTCTATCTCTACTTTTGTTGGACTCACCCACCCGTCTCTCCTTCTTTGATCTGTGATGGTGTGAGGGTTTGGGTTGTTTAATGGTTCAAAATATATCTGAGTTTTGGTTGATTTTTTTTTTTTTCTAATAAAAAGTTGTTGTTGAAATTTGATTGTAAGGTGTGGTGGTGATGGACTTGGTAGTGGTGGATCTGGTTTTGGTGGTGGTGTTGGACGGTTGTGGTGGTGGTAATTCAAGTTCAATGGTGATGTATCCGGGTTAGTGTGGTGCTGAAGCTAATGCATGTGACAGTATTTGGTTACCAAGAAATTTCAAGAAAGTAAAAAAGAAAATTGAGAAAATAAAAAGGGTAACTATATATTTGGTCTCTATCCTTTATAGCATATTTCAATTTGGTCCCTAACCTTTCAGTTGTGTCAATTTGGTCCCTAACCTTTTAGTGTCATGTCAATTTAGTCCTTATTGTTATATTTTGGATGAAAATTGGTGACATGCCAAACGGTCAAAATAAAATTATAGCGTATTGTCATATCAATGAAAGCTAATATTTGATTTTGACCATTGGACGCATTATCAATTTTCATCCAAAAAATTATAGTAAGGACTAAATTGACACGGTACTGAAAGGTTAATGACCAAATTGACACAATTAAAAAGTTATGGACCAAATTGAAATATGGTGTATAGAATAGGGACAAAATACGTAGTTTACCCAAATAAAAATGAAGATTTATTTGGTTACTAAGAAATTGCAAGAAAGTAAAAAGGAAAATTTAGAAAATAGAAATGAGATATGTTTGGTTACCAAGAAATAGCAAGAAAGTGAAAAAAGAAAATTGAAAATACAAAAGATTGGTAAATTTGATTCTTGTAACGTGTTTGATTACCAAGAAAGTTCAATACAAGTTGATAAAGTTACTACAAGTTGGGTGCAATTCCACACACCAAGATTCAAGAACAATTTTCTATAAAGCCTTTTCATTCAAGATAAGGAGAATCAAAATGATTTGTTCTTACTCGAGAGAGAAAATCAATTTGTGTGGGAGAGTATAGGTCAAATCAAACTATTCGAGAGCGAAAAAGAAGCTGACATGACAAATGGACAAATTTTACAAACTATCACAAAAAAAATTAACATGACTACATATTATGAAAATCTAACAGTTAGATTTCATATTATTTTTGTTCTTGATATGCACGTCAAATTTCATTCAAATAAAATATTATTTACCATCAAATCTATAAATTTGTTTTTTATGCATAATTTTGTACTATAAAAAATTGAAATTTATATATTTGATAGATACCATAGTTATTAATCTTTGATCTTCTTGAAATTTTGTAAGTATAGATGATATAACAAGAAAATGTAATCTTATGGTAGATTTGTAAAAATTCACATCCAATAAAAAGAAATAGGAAGTTTGTAACCATTGCCTACAAATTAGTTTGTAGGCAAATTTTATTCTTTATAAATCAATAAAATAAACTTAAAAAGCTTGAATCTTTAGATCACAAGAATTATTTGTATACATTTAAAAAAAAATTAAGAGAAGTTCATGTCTAATAGCAAAGCGTAATTTTACAAAATTATAAAAGAGATCAAGTGATCAAAATAAAATAAGACCGTATATAATCTTCCAAACAACCTTAGGTTGAAATAGCTTGAAAAGTTATATAATATTTGTGGATGCTTTATGCTTGAGAAATTCCCCAATATTTATCAAGAAATGAAACGTAATGTAACACCAACACAACATGTGATAAAAACAATAAAATGTGTGAACTGAATATAAGCCTTACTAAAAAAAAAATTACAAACACAAAACAAAAAATATATTATTTTTGGTTAAAGTTCTGAACGAAGAACATATTCTTTCTAGTAATTCATTTGTGAGCTATCTTTTATTTTTGTAAAATTGAATAATACTATAAGGATTGGTTTGGTATAGCTCAATTTTCATTGTTTGATTTTGCAGAAAAAATAAGTTATAAAATATAACTGCATCTATGTAAAAAGAAAAAGAAAAAAGAAAAAAAAGAGCAATTTATTAAGAACGTAGTAAAAAAATTGTACATAACTAAAATAATCCATTATATCTAATAATCCCCATTGTTTTTATTTTTGGAAAATTTTGATAATTTGGCTGCTTTTGAGAGTTTTTTCCTTGTGGTCATTTCAGGAGGTTTGGATATTTTAATAATTTCAGCCAGAGGGATATGATTTTCCTGGTTAACAAAAATAAAATAGTAAAAATTTTCAACCCGAAAACACCTAAAATAAAGAAAAAATATTAAAAAAATTATTTTATACCCAAAGAAGTAAAATGCCATCCCTAATTAAACCAAACACTTCTTATTTATTTACAATGGTAAAATGCATTTATGCTTTTGAGTTTTGAGCACAATGCCTTTTCCAGCCCACATCCTCCATATAATCTTTGAAAAAAAAATATGAAATTGAACCAAAGTCTAGTCCTGGTTGGTAACTTGTAGATTACTCCCAATGATCAACCGTGTTTTTCTTTTTCTTTTTCGAAGAAATTGGGTTTTGGCCAATTCTTCTTCTAGACTTTGACTTAAAAGTCGTTTTCTTTGAACTTTCAGCTGTGCTTCTTAGTTCTTTCACGTGGAGGAAACGGCAAAAGATTTTTTTTAATACTTCTTTAATTAAAACGCGTCCGGCCAAGAATAATTTCTCACCCAATTTATATCTTTACTTTGGTTGGTTGGTTGGGGTCGGAGAATTGAGGAAATAGAAAATTAGAAGGCAATAAAAGAGCGGGGATACAATAGATTTAAAGCCTAAGAGTTTTTCAATATCGTTTTGTGTAATTCAAATGCTAAGAAATGTGGGTTTAATTTTTAAACCACTAAAAAATTAATATGACTATATATTTTGAAAATTTAACATTTAACTTGTATATTTATTATTGTAGGGTCCAAATTTTGTGACCCAAACCCAAAAGATCAGGATTTTGAGCCCAACGAACCCAGAACAATGAATTTGTAGAGAATTGGTAAAAAAGCTAGGTTGGTTGTGAATCTAACAACATTAAACTCTCATGCACTGGGATAAACTCACATAAAAATTCACTGGAAAGCTAAATAAACTTGAATCCGAAGAGGCTTGTTATTGATTGAAAGATGAATACAATTCTTAGAGTTCTCTCCCAAATTCTTCTCCTTTCTCAGATTCTTCTCCTCCCCCCCTCTCTTTAGAGGCCTATTACATTTATATATTCTTCTTCTCCTTCATCTTCACCGTCCACCTGTTCTTCATCTAAGCCTTCATTTGAGTACATGTTATATCAGATATCTGCTTTAGTTCTCTATGAGTGGTGGCAGCTAAGATTGCACTGTTTAAGAGTCTTCTCCACATAAATGCGGCCAGGAAAGTTGCTGTAGTGCATTAAATACGGTAGTAGTAGCTTTTCCTTTTAGATATTTTTCCGTTCTTATCATCTCTAGGCATGCCCAAAACTTGTCCTTGTCATTGAAGTTGTTGGAAAGATCAATTAAACTTTCCGTATACTTGCTTAATCAAGTCCCCTTGGTGTCCGAGCAAAGTGATCTCTTCAGATCACTAGGGTTCTCCTCGGACTATCTTCCTTGTTCGTTTCCAGGTATATTTCTTCCACCTGGACTCCTTCCTAACCATTTTCTTCTCTTCGGACGCAGTGATATTTGAATTGGGCCTTAAGCCCAACGCGTGATGTTGGGTTTTTACCCCCACAATTATGTTCTAATTAATATGCATATCCAATTTCATTCAAATTTGATATTATTTACTATTAAATCTATAAACTTATTTTTTTTATGCATAATTTAGTACTACAAAAAATTGAAATTTAAATATTTAATTGATAACATAGTTATTGATCTTTGATCTTCATGAAATTTTGTAAGTATGGATGATATAATAAAAAAATGTAATTTTATAGTATATTTGTTAAAATTTACATCAAATAAAAAAGATGTAGGAAGTTTGTAGGCAAACTTTGTTCTTTATAAATCAATAAAATAAACTCAAAAAGCTTGAATCTTTCGATTTCAAGAATTATTTGTATACATTTTGTTAAAAAAAATTTAAGAGAAGTTCATAACTAATAGCAAAGCGTAATTTTACAAAATTACAAAAGAGATGGCTTGTCTGGTTCATGTGTCTAAACACATATTTTCAATTTTTAAATAACATTACATTTATTTTCACACATTTTTTTATCTACAAGTATTTTCAAAAAAATTGAAAACCGTTATTTAAATACATGTACTAAACAGGCCAAAGTGATCAAAACAAAAGACAGCATAAATTGTCCTATTGTTTTGAAGGACCCCGCAATGAGAATAAATCAACAACCTACACAGCAAGCTTGAACCAATCAATTTACTATAGGATTCAAATCAAAATATCCTTGGGCTTCAATGTCACATGATGTTGCTAACTTGCTTTATGGCTAGTGTTTTTAATTTTTAGCACTTTCTTAGTTCTTTCGACGTTGCTCAAAGCAAATATCTTCCCCCTTTGGATTTGAAATGTCAAAACGCGTGGGATCGTCGGTTACTTGGAGGGACACTGCCAGTCAAGGAATGAAAGTTCATGTAAAGACTAAATAAAGTTCGAGTAAAGACGAAATAAAGGACACTGCCAGAGTGCCAGTCAAGGAACTTTGATAGCAATAAAAGTTGCTTTTTTTTTTCTTTTTCTTTTTTTATTTTATTTACAGTTCCCTAATTCTCACGTTTTAATTTTTTGGGTCCATTGGTATAATAGTTTTAAGTAACGTTATATGTATTTTTTTGAAGTACGTGTAGATGAAAAAGTGTGTAAAAATACATGTAATGTTATTTAAAAATTGAAAATATGTGTTTAAGATACTTTACCAAACAGGCAAACGGGCCCAAATTTTTTTTTAAATTCCCTTCTTCTTTATTTTGAATTAAAAAAAAACATTTTTTTTTGTAAATAAAAATGGGGGTTAGCTAAGTTATGTCAGCTCCAGGCAAGGCACTCAAGGTAAGACTTGTTAACCAACCCTTATAGATACCTACCAATGAAAAACTGCTGGCAGCGAGACTCAAATTTATGTGAGTTAGATGGAGTACTCAAGCCTTAGCAAAACACTCCTACTATAACTTCTCATACCTAAACTTAGGTACTAGTACTACCATATGCCTTTATTTTTTTAAAACTGCAGCCCAAATGCCAAAACAAGACGTCAATAAATGTCTTCTCTTCCCCTCCCATTGTTTCACTTTGAAGCATAAGTAGAGATAATTTCTTAATACTCAATCTTTTTTATATTTTCTTCCTCACATGTTTCTATGTCAATCTTTAGTTTTTCAAAATTGGAATACTCTTTTACACTAGAATTTGGGTATATTTCAAATGGTCATTTTGTATATAGAAATACAAAAAAAGAACACTCTTTCACCCTTTTACTCCGTAACGTTTCCTTTTATTTTTATGAGTTGCCCTTAGTATTTGGTTTTAATTTGGTTTAATTTGGATCTCATGCAAACTCTTCAGTAGCATCCTTAATTGTAATCATTATTATTTATTTATTTATTTATTTTTTATAGAAGCTGAGTATTGCCTAATATTTGTATAGGTAATAGGTAGCTTTTTTTTTTCCTTTTTCTTCTTCTTTGCCTTAAACTTAATTTTGAGACGCATCTTCAATTTCCTCTTTCAATTCGGTTTTAGTCTTAGATTTTTATGATTGTTGCCTTGATGCTGATGATTGGATCATTGAGCTTTAGTGTGGATAGGTTTTTTATGTTGGAGAGGCTACTTCTCTCGTTCTCCCTACTCCGTAATCATCTGGAAACAAATTTTTTGAAGCACAAGGTACAAAAACCGCATTTGGTGTAGGGTACAAGCAATTGAAACTTGAAACATTTTTTATGTTTTTTAATATAACAAAGATTATTTATGGGCCCGGTTTTTCTTTAGATATTTCTTTCAATTTTCTATTTTCTAAGTGGAAAGGGTGCTAATCAAGACAAAGTACCTAGGTTTTTTGTCTTCATTGTTTGTAGAATTTTGTTGGATTGCATATATTAGTTAGTGTCCAGGTTTATTGACTCTGTCATCTCATCTGTATACTCTTAGCATAATAATTGTTTTGTTATTGGTGATAATTGTGATGAGTATTATGCGTTTGTGGGTGAAATTATTTTTTCATCACACCTATAGGTTTTCTTTTGTGATTGGAAAATGTAGTAATCCCAAATTATAATGGATGCAAATTATTTACCTTTACCAAAAAAAAAAAAAATAGTTTCCTAACGCGATATAAAAGGGTAGTTATAGATTTACATTGTACTAGCAATGTAAATTTAACATTGTAAACTAAAAAAATGTGTACAACATTGTACAAGGAGAGGGGGAGAGTGCCATTTTTTTTCAAGGTTTTAATTTTTTTGGAACTTATTTATGTGAATGCACTAGTTTTTAACAAAAGAAACAAGTTTAACTTGAAAAATCTCACTGACTCTAGAATTATGCGAATGTGTTGTTTTTGAAGGCTGATTTATACTACTCAGAGTAAAATTCCATGCAAATTGGATTTTTTTTATTATTTTTATTTTACAAAACAATGCTTCAAGATAAAACTATAGTATTTACCATCATTTTGGGCACAATTCCACACACAAAGATTCAAGATAAGGAGAATCAAAATGATTTGTTCTTACTCTAGAGAGATAATCAATTTGTGTGGTAGAGTCTAGGTCAAATCAAACTATTCGAGGGAGAAAAAGAAGCTAACTAGACAGATGAACAAAGTTTACAAACTCTCACTAAAAAATTAAAATGACTACATATTTTCAAAATCTAACCATTGGATTGCATGTTTTATATGTTCTTAACATGCATGTCAAATTTTATTCAAGTTGGATATTATTTACTATTAAATCTATAAAATTATTTTTTTATACATAATTTAGTACTAGAAACAAATAAAAATTTAAATATGTGATTGATAATATAGTTATTGATCTTTGATCTTCGTAAAATTTTGCAAGCATAGATGATGTAGGGACTCAAAATGTATGGGACCCTGGACAATAAAATTTGTAGAGATGTGGGTGTAAGGATTTGGCATCACCGAAGTAACAATGGCCGGTGTAAAGTTTATAATGAATAATCGATGACATGAGATTCATTGGGATCTCAAATGTGAGAATTTGGCTAAGTGTTTGAGGAACATCTTTTTTTCCTTTCGGCCGAGGATCCCTCCTCCCTTTTATGTTGGGAAATTTCTTGATTATATCGTCTCTTTCCTTTGTTAGTCTTTCGCCGTCCACTTGTCAATTATCGGAGCCTCTATGTACAGGGGATTGTCTCATCGTCTGTATTTACAGGTTTTGTGTTACTTCCCAGCCGCCTTTGCAGGCTTTATAATAGTTGAAGTGACTGATACTTTAGGGTTTTCAGGTCACCTCACCATTAAAGCGGTCAGAATGTTGGTGAGATATGTTCAACGAATGAGGGATATTTTCCCTTTAGCGAGTCGGTGTGCCGAGGACAGGTCATCCTTGGCGAGGCTTTTGGATGACCTGGACTCTCTCCCATTGTCCTCGGCCTTAGCATTATCCTCGGCGCGGGCCTTGGGCCGCATGTAGTGGGCCGACGTGGTTAGTGCAATAGGGCCCCACAGATGATATAATGAAAATATATATAATTTTATGTGATTGATAATATAGTTTACAAACTCTCACTAAAAAATTAACATGACTACATATTTTGAAAATCTAACCGTTAGATTACATGTTTTATATGTTCTTAACGTGCATGTCAAATTTCATTTAAGTTGGATATTATTTACTATTAAATCTATAAACTTATTTTTTTATACATAATTTAGTACTAGAAACAAATAAAAATTTAAATATGTGATTGATAATATAGTTATTGATCTTTGATCTTCGTAAAATTTTGCAAGCATAGATGATATAATAAAAAAAATGTAATTTTATAGTAGATTTGTTAAAATTCACATTCAATAAAAAGATATAAGAAATTTGTAGGCAAACTTTATTCTTTATAAATCAATAAAACTAGTCGCTAACCCGTGCGATGCACGGGATAGTTAAATAAAAGGACAATTAACCAACATCACGTTAAAGTAAAAGAATTAGTGAGAGACTGATTTGCCCACCAAGAATTTAAAAGAAAAAAAGATTGATATAATAAAATCTAAGAAATTTAGAAATAGAAAATTGGGTTAATAATATGCATATTATAAACATTTTGCTAGTTAGCGTTTAAAAAAAAATGGATCTGTCATAATTAAATAAAATACAATAGGAATAAATATTTAACTTCTATGCTTTTCTATAGTTTAGAAGTGTTATCTAACATAGAATGTTATTGGGTTGTAAGAAAGATTTTTATAAAATGTTAATATCATATATATATGCTTATATTGTCAATATCTCACTGCAGGTGCATAGTTACTGAAACCTACAAAGTAATTTACAATTCTTAAATTAATAAAGTAAAATTTCCAAAAGTTATATATATACACACACTCAAAACTGATATAAATTACAAAGATAAAAACAAATCTTATTTAGTCGTATTAATAACAATATAAACAATTCAAAACATGAAATATTATCAAATTTATAACACATAATTCCATTATCTTTTACGTTGAATTCAAACAAATAATTAATTGAAATTAATCCAAACAAATAATTAATCAACCAAAAATCAAAACTTTAATTAAGAAAACAAAAAATCACATGAACCCAAAATAAAAATTATCAATAAAAAATATATATATATAAGGTAAAGAATTAAGATCAACCTACTACGACGCAAATACCAAAAATCTCAAAATTTAAACCTTTCAAATTTTATAGAATCTCCAAATTCTACTTCAAAACCAAACAAAACCCTTCAAATTCAAAAAATTCATATATAATATACCAAATAAAAATTTACCACACCTTGGGTTGGAAGACATAGGTTGCAGTTTTGATTTTTCTCCAAAAAATAGAGATGTTTCATCTGCCGTATACAATATAAAATAATTGTTAGAAATTTCAACTCAAAAACCAAACCCACAAAAACACTATCAAAATATAGAGATTTACCCAAACACTTAGAAGAAAATAAATTCTAAACATAATAAAATAATAAGATAGAATGAAAATTTCAAGCACATATGAAAGCAAATAAAAAAGACATAACTTACGTTTTTTTTTTTTTTTTTTAGTTGAGTCTCTCTCCTTCTTATTTTTTTAATTTTAAAGTGAAGTTAAGTTTAGGATTTTGAGATGGTAATTGCTAGGGTTTTAAGGAGAGAAGAGAGAGTTCTACCAGGAGTCTAAATAATATAAAAAATTCAAAATATGGAATATTATCAAATTTATAACACCTAATTCCATTATCTTTTACGTTGAATCCAAACAAATAATTAATTGAAATTAATCCAAACAAATAATTAATCAACCAAAAATCAAAACTTTAATAAAAAAACAAAAAATCACATGAACCCAAATAAAAATTCTCAATAAAGTAAGAACATATAAAAATTTACCACTCCTTGGGCTGGAAAACATAGGTTGCAGCTTTGATTTTTCTCCAAAAAATAGAGATGTTTTATTTGCCATATACAATATAAAATAATTATTAGAATTTCAACCCAAAAACCAAACTCATAAAAACACTATCAAAATATAGAGATTAACCCAAATACTTAGAAGAAAATCAATTCAAAATATAATAAAACAATAAGATAGAATGAAAATTTCAGACACATATGAAAGCAAATAAAAAAGACAAAACCTACGTTTTATTTTTTTTATTTTTACGTGAGTCTCTCTCCTTCTTATTTTTTTAATCTTAAAGTGAAGTTGAGTTTAGGGTTTTGAGATGGTAATTGTTAGGGTTTTAAGGAGAGAAGAGAGAGTCCTACCAGGAGTCTCTCTCTTTTTTTCTTAATCCTAAAGTTTTTTTTTTTTTTTTTGTATTTTTATGCAAAAAACGTTATTTTAGGTCTAGGTGATTTATTTCTTTGTTTTTAGGTTCTTTTAATGTTTTTTTAGGTCAAATTTGGTTCCTATTATGGTTAGGTATTAATTAGGGCTTATTTTAGAATATATTTTCTTGTCCATTAAGTTTTATGGAGCCCTTAAATATGTCTCCAATTTTGTATACGTTTTTCAATATTATTGATATTAATAAAAATTCAAACTTTTGTCCTAAAATAAAAAGAATATAAAAGAAAAAGAAAAAGAAAATAGTGATGATGTGGAAAATTGTGAGAGTTTCAAAGGTTTCGGTTTTATATATATTGTAGGGTCCAAATTCGTTGGGCCAGGTGTTCACTCTTCGTATTGTGAGCCCAACAAATTCCCAACAATAAATTTATAGAGAGTGGGTTAAACAACTGGGCTAGTTATGGAATTGGCAACGGTTCATACAGGCAAAACAAGGTGAAGAGGCGTTCGGACTAGCATTTAACAAGAATCTCTCTGGGCCGAAGAGGTTTAACATTTACAAACTTGGTGAATACAATTTTTTCCTTTTCCTCTTTTGTGAGACCTCCTTACTTTATATATGCACTCTTCGTCTCATCTTCACTGTACACCCGTCCCTCATCTAAGTGCCCACTCGAGTACTAGTCATGTCTGAAGTCTGCTTTTGCCTGCAGTGAGTGGTGATGGTTGAGGTTGCACTGTTTAAATGTCCTCTCCACATAAATGCGGCCAGGGAAGTTGCTGCAGTGCATTAAATGCGGTAGCAGCAGCTTTATTCTCAAGATATTCCGTGATCTTCTCTTGCTTAGACATGCCCAGAGTTTACTCCTTACCGAGGGGCTTTTAGTGTGTCTATTTGATTGAGTTCTCCATAGATCTGATGAGTGGAACGTCTTCGGCCATGCTAGGTTGTCTTCGGATGTGACATTCATCACCCTTAGTTGCATTCTCATCGGGATGGCTAAGCATCGACCCCTTTGACCTCCTTGGACAGGGAGTGAACCTCGGGTTGGGCCCGGGGCCCAACACGTGATGCTGGGCCTTCTCGCCCACATATATATATATATATATATATAGATAAACTTAAAAAGCTTGAATCTTTCAATTTCAAGAATTATTTGTGTACAATTAGCAAAGCGTAATTTTTCAAAATTAATAAATTATAAAAGAGATCCAGTGATCAAAATAAAAGAATATAGCGTAAATTTTCCTTTTGTTTTGAAGTACCCCACAATGGGAATAAACCAACAACCTACGGAGCAAGCTTGAACCAAGCACTTTACTATAGGATTTAAATCAAAATACCCTAATCATGGCTTCAATGTCATATGATGTTGCTAACTTGCTTTATGACTTAGTGCTTTTTCTTTTTAGCACTTTCTTAGTTTCTTTCGAGGTTCCTTAAAGCATATATACGTTCCCACTTCGGATTTGAAAACTGAAAACGCGTGGGATCATCGGTCACTTTTAGGGACACTGCCAGTCCTGGACCGAAAGTTTGTGTAAAGACTAAATAGGGGTTTTTACTTTTTAAGGACAGTGCCAGTCATATATAAGAGCATTTTCAGTAAATTCATCAAATTTTTGTACTATTTAGAGAATGAACAGTAACTTTTACCTTTATCTACCTATTTTTTCAAATACATTTTCTAGCAGATTCTTTATCTCATTTAAATATTATTTCTTCATTCATTATTTATTCTTTTTTTAACAACTACACATCTTTCAACTTTTTTTATTCAACACCTAATTATTATAATAGGAAAAAAGCATTTGAAGAATGAGCAGTAACCCATCAAGTTTGATGGGCTACTGTTCATGAGCAAAAAAAAAAAGAGGTGTAGAGAATCTATTGGAGTGGTTTTTTTTTTGGTCTTATTCTCTATTATAAAGAATATTTTGCCTTTATATAGACTATTGGAGATGCTCTAAGTAAGGTTGTCTCCATAGTCCGTTATGCTTTCTTCACTCATACCTCTTTTAATTTCCATTTAGTCACATCTTTCTTCACTAATATCTCTTTTAATGTTATGGACACCATTTGGTTACCAAGAAATTTAAAGAAGTAAAAAAGAAAATTGGGAAAATAAAAATAAAGATATGTTTGGTTACTAAGAATTTCCAAGAAAGTAAAAAAGAAAATTGAGAAAATAAAAATAAAGATCTATTTGGTTACCAAGAAATAGCAAGAAAGTGAACAAAGAAAATTGAAAATATAAAATGATTGGCAAATTTGATTTTTGTAATGTGTTTGATTGTCAAGAAAGTTCAACACAAGTTGATAAAGTTAAGGTTGGAGCATTTTAATATTAATTAATTAAAATGAATTTATATTACAACATAAATGTAAATATGTGGAAGTTAATATGGAAGATGAGAAGTTAGTAAAAATGTTTAATTTCACATTGAAAAGGAGAAAGATTATTTTATTATTTTTAATTGTGGTGATTAATGGGCTAATATGTCTTGATTCAGATATTGAGCTAGATATGTGCATAAGGGGGAGGTGAACGGAGAGTTACGCCTCAATCCAAATAGTGTTATGTATTTTATAATCTCAAATTAATAATATTCATAAATATTATTTAGTTTCTTTTTGTGCCATTTTCATTATTATTGTGTTTGCATCAACATTTACTACAAGTTGGACGCAATTCTACACACCAAGATTCAAGAACAATTTTCTATAAAGTATTTTCGTTCAAGATAAGGAGAATCAAAATGATTTGTTCTTACTCTAGAGATATAATCAATTTGTGTGGGAGAGTCTAGGTCAAATTCAACTATTCGAGGGAGGAAAAGAAGTTGATAAGACAAATGGACAAATTTTACAAACTCTCACTAAAAAATTAACATGGTTATATATTTTGAAAATTTAATCGTTCGATTTCATGTTATTTTTGTTCTTAACCTGCATATCAAATTTCATTTAAATAAAATATTATTTATCATTAAATTTATAAACTTATTTTTTTATGCATAATTTAGTAATACAAAAAATTGAAATTTAAATATTTGATTGATAACATAATTATTGATATTTGATTTTCGTAAAATTTTGTAAGCATAGATGATATAATAAAAAAATGTAATCTTATAGTGAATTTGTAAAATTTACATCCAATAAAAAGATATTGAAAGTTTGTAGCCATTGCCTACAAACTAATTTGTAAACAAACTTTGTTCTTTATAAATCAATAAAATAAACTTAAAAGGCTTGAATCTTTTTATTTAAAAAATTATTTGTAAGCTTTTTTTATTTATTTTTTATTTATTATAATTTAAGAGAAAGTTCATGTCTAATAGCAAAGCATAATTTTACAAAATTATTGAAGAGATCGAGTGATCAAAATAAAAGAAGACAGCATAAACCAACAACCTGCACAGCAAGCTTGAACCTAGCACTTTACCATAGGATTCAAATCAAAATACCCTTAGCCTAAAAGTACGAATAAACGAACCTTCAACATCATTTTCCGGTTTCAGTTTCGGTGCTGGATGTTTTCACCCCGAAACCGACCGAGCCAACTAATATATATTTTTTCAATTTGTAAGTTCGAAGTATATTAGAGAGGAAGTAGCATAGTGGAAAATCGCGCGCGTGTTACCCATTAGTCCTCTAGTTCGAGCCTTCGCCTCCTCCATTTTGAGTTTTAATTTTTTTTTAAACCCTTGTAACCCTAGCCGCTCCTCATAATCTTATATATAACTTAAAAAACCCTTGTAACCCTAGCCGCTCCTCATAATCTTATATACAACTTGTAGCCGCTCCTTCCTTATAATTTATAACCCTAGCCGCCCCTTATAACTTGTTTCCACATTTCTTATATGCTTTCTTCACTCATATCTATTTCTTCACTCATATGTCTTTTAATTTCCGTTAGTCACATCTTTCTTTCATTCTCTTCTTCTCCTTCCATATTTTCTCAAATCTTTTGCTCATAGATTCCGATGGCTCTGCAAATCAACGAAGGAGGCTCTTCTTCTTCCACTGCCCGATACAAGTATGACGTTTTCTTGAGCTTTAGAGGTGAAGATACCCGTTATAATTTTACTGATCATTTATGTAAGGCTTTACGTAACGAAGGTTTTGAAACCTTTTTTGATGATGATAATCTTCAAGGAGGAGAAGCGATTTCAGAAGAGCTTCCCAAAGCGATAGAATTGTCAATGATTTCGATTGTTGTATTTTCTGAAAATTATGCATCTTCAACATGGTGTTTGAGGGAACTTGTCAAAATTCTTGAGTGTTGCCAATTTGTTCTACCTGTTTTTTACAAAATAAATCCATCAGAAGTACGTAAACAAGAGGGAAAGTTTGGGGTTGCACTAACTAAACATGAAGAAAAAGAAAACAGAGATAAGGTTCAGAGTTGGAGGGAAGCTTTAACCAAAGCAGCTGATTTGGTTGGATTCTCTTACGAGGATGGGTATGTATCTATTACTACTTTTTTGCCTTCTTGTAGTATAAAACATTAATAGTTTTGTTATCACCATTTAATTCCAAATAATCAAAGGATTTGCATTGCATACTCAAAGTTAGTACATGGTAAAACTTCAAATTCATCATGCGTAGGTAGAAGAATATTGATTTCTAAATTAACACAGAAAAATATATACTTCTAGAAGGGTAAATGATTTCACCTTACAATGTTATGTCCATGTACTAAATAGGAAATAAACAAGAGAGATTAGAGAAACATTGGATCCACTTTAGATTGCCTCTTCTATGTTGTTTCCTTTCTCCATATAGATTTTGATTCGGTTTTTTGAGAAGCTAAGAGAGAGGAAAAGTCACAATCACATCCATAATCACTTGCCAAACAAAATTTTCAGAATAAGATATTTTTTATAAAAAAAATAAAAAATTGTCACGACTCGCAATCCAAATGAATTCCACATTTTCAACCATGACCAACATGTCAATACCAAGCTTAAGCCTGATGTTAATATGAACCAAAGTAAACCTGTGAACAAAAAATTGTCTATTTGTTAGTTGATAAATAGCTTATCTAATATTTTTTTCTCCAAATAATAACAAACATCATCAATTTGGAATATACCACAAGTTCACACACTAAAATCCCCAAAGTTCCAACGCTCAAATATTGATTCATAAATACAGACATCTCTACAAAGTTAAGTGCAAAACTACTAAAAAGAAAAGTAAAAACTAAATGAAAATAAAACTAGCTCTTGTGAGACTCAACTAAGGCTCCAGCTACTACTCTATTGCATAAAACCTGCTCACTGATTTTTTTATTTTTTATTTTTATAAAGAAGGTAAGCTAACAGAGCTCAATAAAAGGGGTTAGGTGGTATGAGTAATAAAGAATGCATAAATACATGAAAATTAGAAAATTTTCTTAATAGGTGAATACACTTTGAGATAAACTCCTTTGAGCATGTACACACAATTTTTCATGAGCTTTATAAAAAAAAATCTTTAGATATATAGCTTTGAAAAATAATTTGTATACTTTCTCTAAAGATATATCTCATTAGATTCAAAAAACGTTTTTTTTTTTTTGGTTAGATAAGATAGAATTTCATCCTATAGAGTTCGTTTCATGATGATTGCTCTTTATTATCACGCCAAGACACCAATTGATTTTAAGTATAGGCGGAGTTTGAACCTCGGATATCTTATTTGATAATAAAAGACTTTACTAATTGAGCTAGTTGGAAGCCTGAAACCCACAATTGTTTTCTTTAGAATAATTTTTTTTTTTTTTAACATTATCTATTGAAAAAACCTTAGTCTTGAAAACTTCTTAACTTCATAAGAATCACATCATAATCATGCTTCCACGTTTCCTCAATTGTTAGTAATTAAATAATTAGTAATTTCCTTTACCATAACATGAAACACAACTACTCTTGATATTACTTTTGTTACTCACTTACTCTTGATATATATATATATATATAACTTGTAATCCCATAGACCACTGGATTTGCATTGTATACTCAAAATTAGCACATGTTAAAACTTCAAATTCGTCATACATAAGTAAATGAGCATTCATATCTAAATCAATATATAAAGGATATACACTTCAAGGTAAATGATTTCACCTCTCAATTTTATGCCCATGTACTAAGTAGGAAACGAACAAGAGATAACCCATCGGTCCACTCTAGATTGCCTCCTCTTTGCTGATTCCCTTTCTATTTACATTTTGATATGGTTTTTGAAATACTGTCATACTAGGAAGGAGAGAAAATCTCATAATCGCATCCTTAATTGCTTACCAAGCAACAGTTTTTTTTTTTTTTGGAGAAGTACCAAGCAACAATTTGAGAATAAGACAATAAATAAACTAATAAATAAATAAACATTAGTATAGAGATTCTAGAATAGAGGGAAAAGAGTGAAAAGTGGGGGAAAGCATTTTATAAGTTGGTGCTTAATTTAATTGAGGAAAAAGTTTAGGAACACAATTTTTTCTACAACTATAAAGGGTTGATTGTGGGTGATGTAAAAAAGTGGTAGATTCATATGAAAGTGAATGTCCACCACTTACAATTAGGAGATGACCAAAATTCATATGAATATATATATATATATATATATATATATAGTAGTATAGATTTTCATATAGTCTAACACATCAAATGCTTCTTATGCTTTTGTGCTTGGCAGTTGCTCTAAATACGAAACTCAATTTATCGAAGAAATTATAGGAAATGTCTCAAGGATCACATCAAATTGGTCAAAATTATTTATCGCTGAATATCCAGTTGGAATAGATTCTCGTGTGGAGGAGATAGAATTGCTTTTGGATACAAAGTCAAATGGTGTTCGCATGCTAGGGATTCATGGTCTTGGGGGAGTAGGTAAAACTACAATTGCAAAAGCTGTTTATAATAAAATTTTTTATCATTTTGATGGGAGCTGCTTTCTAGAGGATGTTAGAGAAAAGTCATCGACAATTAATGGCATAATCGGACTACAAGAGACACTGCTTTTTAAGATTTTACAAGACACACATTTAAAGGTGTACAATAAGTCCCAAGGAATTGAACTGATAATGGACAGGCTTTGTCATAAAAGGCTTCTTTTAATTCTTGATGACGTGGATAAATCGAACCAGATAGTAGATTTGCTTGGAAGATGTGATTGGTTTGGTTCAGGAAGTAGAATTATTATAACAACAAGAGACAAACAAGTGTTAACCACTCTTGGAAAAGATCATCTAGTTTATGAGGTTAAGGAATTGAATCAACGTGAAGCTGATGAACTCTTCAGCCTACACGCCTTCCAAATGAATAAACTAGGGGAAGAATATTCAGAAGTTGCCAAGCAAATTATACATTATGCCAACGGTCTTCCATTAGCACTAAAAGTAATTGGTTCTGATTTGCGTGGAACAAGTATACATGAATGGAAAGATGCATTAGAAAAGTACAAAAAAATTCCTCACCAAGATATTCAAGAAAGGCTCAAAATAAGTTATGATGGATTGGAAAAAACTGAACAGGATATTTTTCTCTATGTTGCTTGTGTTTTCAAGGGATTTGAAAAGGATTACGTTACAGATGTACTAGAAACTTGCAATTTATGTCCATGTGATGGTATTCGCAAACTTATCAATAAGCGTCTCATAACTGTTGATCAATATGGCATATTGTCGATGCATGATTTGTTACAACAAATGGGCAAGCAAATTGTTCAACAAGATCTTGAAAATCGTAGCATCATATGGCGTTATGAGGATGCTAATGAAGTGCTAACTAGAAATATGGTACAAGTTCTTTAACTTCACTTTTCCTTTTTCCAAATATTTTTTTGTTTAAAATTTCAAAATTTTTATGCTTTAAAAAAATTATATAATCGAACTTATTTGTTTTATTCTTTGTTCAATTAGGGGACTGATAAAATTCAAGCAATAATATTGCGCTCACCTGAACCGGTAACCATGAAATTGCAGGGTGAACCTTTTGAAGGGATGAAAAATCTTAAATTTCTTTTTATTGAAAATGTATACATTTTTTGTGATGAGTTTCAATATCTCCCTAATGGGTTACAGAGACTTGAATGGCATAAATTTCCTTTTTCCTGGCCATCTAAATATCGTCCTCAAGAACTTGTTACACTCAACATGAGTTGGAGGAGTGGCGTTAGAATGGATAAAATATTCAAGCAGGTATGATTATTAGTATTTATGAATTATAATTTCTTAAAACTCTTTTAAATGTTGGCCAAAACTAAATTTTGATTATTATTATTTTAATCTGCAGGGTTTCCAATTTAATTTTTTAAAACATATGATACTTCACAGTGACTCCATTACAGAATTACCCAAATTGTGTGCCCCAAACCTAGAGACATTGGACCTCTCCTATTGTGGTGAATTAGTTACGGTTCATGAATTGTGTGCCCCAAACCTAGTGAAATTGATCCTTTATTGTTGTTATAAATTAGTTACGGTTCACGAGTCCGTTGGATTTCTTGATAGGCTACGGATATGGGAACTCGGATGCTGTGAGAGCCTTCAAAATCTTCCAAACAACCTCAGGTTGAAATCGCTCGAAAGCTTTAATCTTGTTGGTTGCTCTAAGCTTGAGAAATTCCCTAATATTCTTCATCAAGAAATGAAACGTTTAGAGAGTTTAAGTTTATCTGGGAGTGGCATCAGAGAGTTGCCTTCATCAATCGGGTATCTTACTCAGCTTACTGTATTATTGTTAGATTGTTGCCACAACCTGAGGGATCTTCCAGACAGCATCGGGTATCTTACTCAGCTTACTGCATTATCTTTAAGTGGTTGCCACAACCTGAGGGATCTTCCAGACAGCATCGGGTATCTTACTCAGCTTACTGCATTATCTTTAAGTGGTTGCCACAACCTGAGGGATCTTCCAGACAGCATCTACAAATTGCAAATGCTTGGCGAATTCTCTTTTGACAGTGTCAAATTGAGACCACCGAGTAATTCTTCTGATGGACCTTCTGAATATGGGTTTCTAAACTTAAGGGAGTTAGATTTCACTGGATATTGTGGAATCAAATTAGAATTTTTGATGAAGCCCAATTACTTTCCCGTTTTGAGAACTCTAAATCTATGGGGCACTGATATTGTTAGCATCCCTGAAAGCCTAAACAGATTTACTACGTTAGAAACCCTTCAAATAGATCATTGCCAGCAGCTACAACAAATTTTTGGGCTTCCACCATTTGTAAGAATTTTACGTGCAGAGAACTGTCCGTCATTAGATGCACAATCCTCAAGCAGATTATTGAATCAGGTCTCTCTTTTTCAAGTTATAATAAAAAATAAAAAATAAAAACAATTTTTTTTTTTTAACTTTCTTTCTTAATTTAATTCGTTGAATTTGCTAATTATATGCAGATTGGAGAAATTATATGTGAAGGAGAAAGAAGCGTATATGTGTATCCAACGTGGTTGAATCCCAAGCTTCAAAGTAGAGATTTGTTCGATGAGGATGGTAACGATATCTGTAGTTTTATGGTACCGTATACAGAGATTCCAAGGTGGTTGAATTCCAAGCATCAAAGTGTTGGAAATTCCATATCATTCAATGTTGGTCGCAAATTTCCAAATGTTTTTGCCGTCTATTTCGCTTTTGGACTGGAGAAGCATCCATTACCCTCCTATTTTGTTCATTTAGATGTTTACCTCTCCATTAATGGTTTTGAAAAAGTTGGGATTACTGACATTAGCCTAAATCGTTATGCTTCTGATACATTGGGGATATCTTCTAGATCACATCTCAAATTGCAGAAGCTGTTGAATGAATCAAATCCATCTGATTACAATCACGTTGAGGTTACATATGAATGGGACGATGAGGCAGATCGCAACAACCCTCCTATTGAGTTTAGAAGGTGGGGGGTCAAAGTAGAATGCATCTGTTGTCCTCAAATGATGGCCCTTACCCTTGACAATGATTCTGACTCCGATCTGAATCTACCATTAAAGAAGAGGAGAAAATATTGATTGAATTCAGGAAATATATATATGCCAAGGTTTGTCTCCTCCTTTAGTTGCATTGTAGCATTTGCCCTTAATTATATCTTCTCTCCTTTATCTTTTATTGATGATATCCTCTCCAGTACGGTTGAAATTGAAGGAAAAACATCTTAATTAAAGGAGATTGCGGAAACTAGAAAGTAGGATGGTATCAAATTCTAGGTTGATCTATTTATACATTTAGCATTTCATGTATGAATTAGTAATTACTGACATCTCTAAACTAGTGCAACAACAATTGATCTTATTAGAATTCTTTGTTAAATTGTTTTGGTTGGACCTTTTTATTTTTCACTTGGGTATGCTATTTTATAGCTTTTACTATGAAATGGAATGTTTACTTTTTATTGATTATTTGATTGCGAGATTGAAAAATTGAATGAGTCAAACCAATCTGACTGCTGTGTGAAAAGGGCCTACAGGCTGTAGTTTTCAGTAGAATCAGTAGCCGTCACATTTTCATACCCCTTTTTCCACTTCAGAACTGGTTCATTTGAACCAGGCTTTTAAGTAGCTAATATAGTCTAAGCCCAGGTGAAAATTTTAATCGGGCCTGCTACTAGAGGTTCTTCCTCAATCACATTTTTTGTTTTTGTGTGTGTGTGTGTTTTTTTTTCCGTTGGAGTCAAGTGTTAACCTTTTATTGTTGTTGTTGTGCTCATGTTGCCATTATTGTGGTAGAATTGTTCGACTATCAAAACAAAATGTCACTACATTTGAGTTATAACATCCATTTCCTGTAGTTTAATCAAGAAAAGCTCTACCACAATATTGGTTGATTTTTTGCTTTATATTTCACTATAAACATGTTGACCATTAGCTCTGTGGGGCATTATGACTAAAATTCCTTTTACGTAGACTCAGATATTACACACTTTTTTCTTTTCTTTTTTGATTCAATTGCAATAAAATTTTGCTGGGAGTTAGGCCCTTTATGTGAAGAATTGCAATATAATTTTGCAGGTTTGTCTCTCTCTCTACCCCCTGGGCTTTTGGACCCTGAGTGTTTCTTGCTCTTGAATTTTCTATTTGAAGGTAATGCAATGGAAATCTGCTTAATTATTACTTGCTAGAATTGTCTTATTTTGCTAGTGAAGTCATTTTAAAGCATTGATGTCTTTGACTTAAGATGCCAATTGATTTCAATAAAGAAACAGCCTTGGAAATTGGAATTAAAATCTAAAATGTCCATTTAGAATTGGAAGTAATACAAGGAGAGCTAAGTACCACTAGTGAAGATTGCTGTTGAAAGTAGGAACACAATTGAAATTGTTATGCCACTGTTGAGAATTTGATTTTCAATTTTGATAAGTTGTATTTCTTGATTATTCTTATTAGCTAAAATTTTCAATTACGAACAATGGAAAGGCTAAAGCTGTTATGCCTGCAATATGCAGAAGCTCCTTAATGGTTGATGTAATCTTCCATTGAAATTCCCGAGTTAGATGAATTGTCTGATGGTTCAATTGGGAATTCTACTACTCCATCAAGGGCACCTAAATCTGCTACCAGAAAATTTATGGCCACTGATTCTATTCTGTAAGTAAAGTGACACATGCATCTTTGTCTCTCTCTGTCTCTCTCTCTCTCTATTTGTGTCTTTGTCTAACTGTCTTTTTCTTGTTCACAGTTATAGCAGATAACTCAAGAGGAATTTGTTGAATTCAGGAGATATATATATATGCCAAGGTTTGTCTCCTTCTTTAGTTGCAGTGTAGCATTTACCCTTAATTATATCTTCATTCCTTTATTTTTTATTGATGATATCCTCTCCAGTACAGTTGAAATTGAAGGAAAATACATCTTAATTAAAAGAGATTGTGGAAAATAGAAAGTAGGACGGTATTAAATTCTAGGTTGATCCATTTATGCATTTAGCATTTCATGTATGAATTAGTAATTACTGAGATCTCTAATCTGGTGCAACAACAATTGATCTTATTAGAATTCTTTGTTATATTGTTTTAGTTGGACCTTTTTATTTCTCACTTGGGTATGCTATTTTATAGCTTTTACCATGAAATGGAATGTTTACTTTTTTATTGATTATTTGATTGCGAGATTGAAAAATTGAATGAGTCAAACCACGCCGAGTGCTGTGTGATATCCTTCAACAAAGTAGGCTTTGTTGTATTACTTGGCCTCTATAACAGCCGAATTTTTTGTTGCTTGTTGAAGTGTACCCAAGGTCTTTACCACGAATTTTATGCAATCTTTTAAGTGTATTTAATCATATCATTTATTTAAGTTGACAGCATCTCCTAAAAATTGATTAAGTGCTTGAGGAAAAAAGATGGCCCAACTGATTAAGTATTGATTACTAACAGGATACACCAGAGCATATGACTATAAGTTTTTGTCTGTATGAAGAAGTAAAGAGTTTGGGGTTACTATATTTGTTATGAGGGATTTGATATGGGTTCATCTTCAATGGGACTTACTTTTCTGACAATGATTCTGACTCCAATCTGACTTCGCCATCAAGGAAGAAAAGAACAAATTGATTGAAATTGAAAGAAATATGCCTCCATCTGAGCAGAGCCTTGAAACTATTCTCTCCTTTGTTGTTTCCGTTTGAGTGTTCGACTTCTTTTGCATTTTATGACAAGGTTTGTCTCCTTTATTTCCGTTGTTTCATTTGCCCATGTTATTTTCTTTTCTCCTCTATTTTTATTGATGATACCTCTCTAGTACAGTTGGAATTGATAGATAATAAATCTTAATCAAAAGAGTTTGTGGAAAGTAGGATGATATCAATTTCAAGGTTGATCCATTTATGAATTTATCATTTCTTGCATGATATGAATTACTGACATCTCTAATCTGGTGCAACAGCAATTTATCTTCTAAGAATTCTTTGTTATATGGTTTTTAGACCTTTTTTTTCACTTAAGCATGCTATTTTGTACCTTTTACTATGAATGAGATGTGTATTTTTATTGATTGTTGGATTGAAAAACTGAATGAGCTAAACCTGAGCTTAGTGCTCTATGAAATCCTTCAACTAATTAGGCTTTGTTGTATTACTTAGACTTTGGCCTCTGTAACAGTGGAGTTTTTGTAGCTTCAGAAGTGTACCAAGTTCTTTTCCAGGAATTAATGCAACTCTTTGAAAGTGGATTTAGTCATATTTTCTAAAGGGGTACACAAGAACCTATGAATAAAAGGTTTTTTGACTGTACTAAGAAGTTTAAGTAGATCATGCATCTGGAATGACCAGATTTGTTATGTCTGGTTTCGGCATTAGCCTTTCAAATTGTAAAAGACAATTTGAACTGAGCAAGGAATTTATATATTGATAAGTAAATTGAGCAAGGAATATTATTGCATGAATTGGCCTAAGTTTGTTTTCCTTTGTATGAGAGCTTTCTCATTAATAGGAGTAGGTCTCAATTCAAGAGTGGCTTAGTTAATTAGACTTTTGCTGCTACACTTGGGCACTCCAGCATTTCTCTGCATTGTAAGTTATGTGATTATTCAATGTTGCTTCGCTTTTGATGCTTGTTTAATGTGTTATGGAAATGTGAACTCCTGGTTCCATTTATTTTGATGTTGAATTATCATGTTTAAACAACCAATTTTGGCCCTTATTTGAATGCAACTTCTTGTCTATTATATCTTCCAGTTGGCAATTAACAGCTTGTAAAATACACCTTAAATTAAAAGGATACATATTATTAAATAAAAATTTACTTGAAAAAATAAAGTAAAAGTAAATGTGAGAAGAAGAATAATATGAGTCCCTTACTTATCAAAGAAAAGAATAATAGGAGTCCCTTAACATATGTGAATGTAAAGACAAGATTGTAAATTTGAGCTCAGAGAAACAAACTACAAACTCAAGATGTGTATAATCTTCATTGCACTTCCTGGTTTCTAACCAAGGTTTGAAATGGTGAGAAGTGTATAAACCATCCTTCTTATTGGTTAACCTTTCAGGTCTACAATGCTCTAGATTGCCTAAGTATTTATTGCTGTTTAAAGTTAATAATAGGGAAATGTCTATGATACTTTACTAGGTTGGTAGGTCATTTAAGACAGGCTAGCCAAAAATTAAGTTACTAGGGTGTTGTTTGGATTTTGGGAAACTCAGTTAACAAAACTGAGTTTTGTTAACTCATAGCCCAAAATTCGTGGGCCCCACATGAATTAACATCATCCATGTCTGTTTGGCTTTTTTTATGGGTGTTAACTCAGTTAACAAAACTGAGATTTTTGGGATTTGAGTTATCAAACTTGGAAACTCTCTGGGGCTGTTTTCAATTTTTTTCAAGTTCTGAGTTATGTTAACTCAGTGGCAAAGGCGTAATATTCATCAATTGTTGGGTCCCACAGCAGAGTTACATTACATCAGATTAGACGCAGTGGACCCACTAGCTCCCAACAGTGCTTTTCGTGTTTACTTTCCCAACTACCCAGCACTTCTCAGCACTTAACTACTTTCATCACTTCCATTTTCCTTCTCCCAAACCCACATCACAGCAACAACTCCGTGAACCGATCAGCACCTTCAGCACAGCTCCATGAACCAATTTTGTTTCCGGTGAGACCCATATTCAGCCCCTCCATCTGTTGGGTTTTATTTTGTTATTTTTTTGTTTTATCCATGTTCCTCCATTTTTTGTTCTGTGTTTACTGAGACCTTGAGGAATGGCTGTGAATGCTTGTTTATTTATGCCTCTTTTTTTACTCTCTACTCAAGTATAGCTTTTATGCCTCTTTTTATGTTTTTATTTATTTATTTATTTATTTTATTTTAGAAGTTTCTGGGTTTGTTCCTCTGTTACAGCCATGGTATTGTGAACAAAACACCATCACAGATGACATTGAGGTTTAGATTTAGTTTGTTTAGTGGCTGTTTGCTCAGGATGCTGCAAATTATGTGTACTTAAGACACTGCCGTGGCAGTGCTCATACTTTGAGTTTTTAGTTCAATGCTATTTCCTTTGAACCGAGAAAAAGAAGAAGAAGAAAGAGACATAAGTAGTGTTTAATTTTGTTTTATTAATTTACTACGGAGAAGCAATGCAGGTCAAATTGGAAGAGAGGATCCTAAAAATTAAAGTGGCCCCACTACTTTCCAAAAGTTGAATTGATTTTAGTGGTTGTTGAATGAGATGTTTAGAAGAATTTGCATAAGACTTACTGATGTTTAATTGAGAGAGTGGAGACTATGTTGTGGTGTGTGGGTTTCTGAAGTTGGGGACAGAGTGTTTTGTTGTGAAAAGGGCATGAAGAGGAGAGAAGGAGACAACGCGGGTAGGCTTGGTGACCGTTCTGTACACCTGATTTGCAATTGATTTTTGTGGGACCCAATGAGTGACATAAAAGTGAGTTGGAATTAAAAACCCAATTGAGATATTCCTTCCAAACAACCCACTGAACTGAGTTATAGAAATTGGGGTATTTTTGAGTGATGAGTGATGAATGATGAGTGATGAATGATGAGTGATGAAAATTGAGTGAAGAGTGATGAGTGAACAAAAAAAAAAACCAAACAGGGCCTAGGTTTCCTAAATGCCCTTGGGTGGGATCTATGGAAGAATATAATTCTACTTGATTGGTTGAAGAGTTTCTTTATATATAAACCAGAGGTATTTATATGTAATTTTTTTCTATTAATAGGTAGTATTTGAATTAATAAGGATGGCTGCACTGCAACCTCATCACAATTGGGATAGTAATTATGGCTGCTAATGAGACTCCTCTGTCCTCAAATTTTTGTGCCTAAAATTGATCTTTCTGTCCTTCAGGACCCTATTGAATGTATTTTATGTTGATGTACTTCATACTTATGCAATCGGTACAACTGTAAGTCTTTGTTTTATTATATGCGATGTGCTTATTTTTGAGACATTAAAATGAATCTCTATACCTGAAAAGAAAAGGTTTATATTATTATTATCGACTGTGAACATGTTTTCTATCCTTTGGAAAAAATAAAGTTATGCATCTTGGATATCTTATGAATCCACCAACTTATTCAAATTCTTTGGAGGTAATCTAGATGCCATGGACACCCATTTCGTCTCTTTCCTGCGTGCATATCTTTCAAAATAAATTAATTGGATTACTTCCGATTTTCTAAATAGTTTGGTTGAAGCTTAGTTTGATTATGGTTGATTCAATTACTATGTTTAGTTTAATTATAGTAAATTTCTAAGAATTTGTGGCCTATCTTACTAATTTCACTTCAAGTATTTGATTTGTACAAAACATTGATGTGTGGTTTCTTAATTGTATTACCTTGAGAATTCACCTTGTTATTGGAATTCCTAGTACAGAATTGGGTAAACAATGGTTATGAATAAAATTGTAATGATTTTATATCCAGCATAAACAATGTGTGCCCCTTTTACCATCTTGTACATAAACACAGTGTGGAGAAGATGTCACTTATGGAAATTCCATATTTTTTATTGTTTCTCCTTTGTTTTTCTTTTTCCCTTTTTGTTGATTTTGTTCATGTTGTAACCAATGGTTGGTTTAAAATATCCTGCATTTATAATGTTAATTTTGCATGTTAATATTGCCTTGTTGATAATACTCATACATATTATTTAATCATTTTAGACAATTTCATGTTAGTTTGTGAGACTGTACTATTTTGTATGAATGTCTTTTTTTTATTTGTACTCTTCATAAATGATTGCTCATTAAATGCCATTTAAAAATTTCTTATCATGTTTACCAGGCTATGGTAATATAGGTTTAGCACTAGTTTCAACTTGGAATAATTTCCATACAAAGAGTCAAAGATTCTAGTTTCTTGTCAAGTTTTACTGTTGCAATTATGCAAGCATTGTCCACTGTGATACAGAAGTCTTCAAGCTTCAGCTAATAATTTTTCTGGTTCCACAATTCTTAACCTTTTATTGAGCCAGGTAAAACCTTATATCCAAGTAACTCATGTTTTTTGTTTAAATAAATAAATTTATCTCTAGATGGCTGTTCTCCTTGGTGGTTAAACTTCTAACTTGCTTAACATTAATTATCTCTCCCATAAAATTTTGTTCACTTAGAAGAAACAAATTTTAGGAAAGATGCATTAAGTGTCATCACAATTACCTTTCCCATCCTTGCTTCTACTTTTGGATTTGAACAAAATTCGAAACATCTCATGCAGCTAATGTATTGACAAACGCTATATTTGTCCCTAACCTTTACAAGGGACAAATCAAATGTACTATCTCATCTGAAAATGGAAATGTTGACCATTAACACAATATGGAAGCTGTATATTAGTTCTCTTATTTCTTATCATTGCTTTTCCTAAATCTATGCTAAGGTCATGACTTATGGTGGTAATGTATTTAGGTCATTGATTGGAAACATCAAAATGTGCAAGGAATGCATGCATTGGCATATTAGAAAATTTTCTTTAGATTTAGCATCAATGAGTTCATCCAAAATTATGCCCTTGACAGCCACTCAACTCAAAACATTAACTTAATTGATCTCACTCTCACATACATACATGCCCTATTTGTTTTTGACGTAGGTACCTTGTTAGTATTATGGTGTGCACGCTTCTTATAGATTGAGGTCAATTACATAATCCTTAGCCAAAAATTTGTGGAAAAGCTTTTCTTTCCTACCATGAGAATAGAATTTTCTTTCTTGATAAATGCCACAAGGGTGGAATTGCCATCAGGCCAAACTACCATTGCCCTTGAGATGCATCACTTGCTTGTAATAAATAATTATATTAGCAACTTGAATAACCATATATTATTTGAGCTGGAGAAAACTTAAGATTTGAGGATAAGAAAAAATACCAATTGACATTTTTTTAATTCATTAGCCATTATCGTTATAGACAATACTAAGAAAGATGGAGTGACATAGCAGATGCAAGAAGCAATTGATAACATTCTTGTTTGTTCCATGTAGTCGGACACGTGAACACACATACATATAGTACTTCTTGGACTTGCTTTACATACCACCAAAGCTGCTCCAAATCCTCGTCATGGATTAAACATGTTGTGAGGTAAGCTGCGGATAGTGCTTCTATGAAGTCCATACTTGTAAAGTTTGTGTTATTTCTTATTTCACCTTTTCATTTTCAGCAAAGGTCAGCTGGGCTTTCAAAATGAGGCAGACTCAATTATCTTGAAATTAGCAGGATTTTTTCTGATGGTAATGATTTAGAGGAGGTAGTGAGTTTTATAGTCTTTGAGACTTTTTTCCTTGAACTACATGATTTGTTCTTTGGGGATTTTGTTTTCAAAAAAACCTTCCTCCATTCCTGATTTTCCCTTTATTTTTCTAAGTTTGTAATATTTTTCAGGGACAGTCCTAGAAGACCTGTCAAATGTCAATATAGTTAAGCATACATATGAGGATTTTGTGTAGTTAACTGTCTTAGACCTTCTTGTCCAATATAATGTCTTAGATAGATGTTTGTAGCTTTTTGATCCACTGCATGTTTGGCTAACTTTTCTTCTTTGTTGAACTCTTCTCAATCAGAATTTCAAATGTCAAGATGATGATACTTTATACTATCCTATGGTTTACCATAAATTTCTAAGATATATCCGCTTCATTTCAGGTATAACATCCATTTCCTATAGTTAAATAAAGAAAAGCCCTACCACAATATTGGTTGATTTTTTGCTTTATATTTCACGATAAACATGTTGACCATTTGCTATGTGGGGCATGAAAATTGCATCATTTATGACTAAAATTCCTTTTACATAGACTTAGATATTACATACTTTTTTCTTTTTCTTGTTTTTTTTTTTATTTGATTGCAATATGATTTTGCTGGGAGTTGGTCCCTTTATGTTAAGAATTGCAATATAATTTTGCTGGTTTGTCTCACTCTCTGCCCCCTGGGCATTTGGACCCTGAGTGTATCATGCTCTTGAATTTTCTATTTGCAAGTAATGCAATGTAAATCTGCTTAATTATTACTTGCTAAAATTTTCTGCTTTTGTTAGTGAAGTCATTTTAAAGCACTGATGTCTTTGACTTAAGATACCAACAGATTTCGATAAAGACACAAACTTGGAAGTTGGAATTAAAATCTAAAATGTCCATTTAGAATTGGAAGTAATACAATGAGAACTAATACCACTAGTGAAGACTGCTGTTGAAAGGAGGAACACAATTGAAATTGTTATGCCACAGTTGAGAACCTGATTTTCAATTTTGATAAATCATATTTCTTGATTATTCTTATTAGCTAAAATTTTCAATTATGAAAAATGGAAAGGCTAAAACTGTTATGCCTACAATATGCAGAAGCTCCTCAATGCTTGATGTAATCTTCCATTGAAATTCCCAAGCTAGATGAATTGTCTGATGGTTCAGTTGGGAATTCTACTACTCCATCAAGGGCACCTAAATTTGCTACCAGAAAGTTTATGGCCACTGATTCTATTCTGTAAGTAAAGTGACACATGCATCTCTCTCTCTCTCTCTCTCTCTCTCTCTCTTTGTCTAACTGTCTTTTTCTCGTTCATAGTTATGGCAGATAACTCGAGGAATTTGTTGAGCTTCAGAGCTTGGGACTGAAACCGAGCAGCAGTTCCCAAGTAGAGCCATGCTTGACTCATGTTTACAGTGGGTCTTAGCATTGGAAAGGAGAAATAATTTTTTTATTTATAGGAGTTGGAAAAAACAGAATGAGTCATCTTTAGTTTTTGTTGTAGTTAGATTATGATTTTTGTCAATTGATAGCTAATTATGATTTTAGGCCAGTTGAATATAAAACTACCCTGATTTTAGTCAATTGATAACTAATGTAGTTGTAGTCGATCATGACATAAGCTTCCACAAATTCAATGACACCGTTAGTCTCTCTTTCATGATATGATCTATCATTCTTTGTGTGAGAATTGTATTTCAAATGTATGCTATAATGTAATGTGACTTACCATGTTCCTATAGAGCTATAGGAGTTGAAGCAACTTCATAAACATGCTCCAAAATTTTGTATCATGCAGCTTCTAATGAATGTCTGTTGAGAGCATCTGCTTCAATGTTGTCAGGAAGACTTGAGGTTGCCTCAAGATATGAAGGATGAAGCTCCAAAACATTCACTAAATAGACTATTTGCTTTTTCCAATAAGGTATTGAGGGCATCTAAGTTAAAGGCTGTGATGAATATAAAACTACTCTAATATTTAGAGACCTAAAAATAGAATTTGAAGATTAATTGTGGCAAGGGTGAGCATTCTTTAGGTGTAGAACCTATTCCAGATGCTACTGGCTCAAAGAGCTTGTAGCATGTCCCTTTCCATTTGTTGTGCGAAGTCTTCATCAGTCACTTTTTCTGTATGAGGAACAAATGAGTGACTGGTAGCTTGATTAACTGGTACTTTTAGGAGGAACAAATGAGTGATTGGTAGCTTGATTAACTAGTACTTTTTAGGCCATTTAGTACACTGAATGGAGATTAGAACTGGAAGGGTAATCTTTATAACTAGCAATAAAATATGTTGTAATGGAATAACTGGTAGCTTTTTCTCTAAGACATGCTCGATTTTCAAGATTAGAGGCTTTTTCTCTGACCAATACAAAACTCAGGTGTCCAGATTTCCTACTTTCCTCCGCTGTTTATTTTTGAATGTATCCAGTCCCTCAAATTATCAAAATCTCACCTTTTAGAGCCATTGAGAGAGAATTTCGAATGAAATGGATTAATGTGTTTAAGCATAACAGAGAGTTTGAACTATCTTTGGGTAATTCTCAGTTTCAAACAAACCAGAGTTCCTTAAGTACATAAACATTAACTTCCTTGGCCTTATAGATGCCTACCAAGTCCCCCAGTATAATGAAGGCTACATGAATGGCTCTATGTTGGACTTCTTCAAGTTTTTTTTAGACAACATCTCACCCTTCTGGTTTCCTTTGTCCAAATGGACAATATCTCATCCTTTTTTTTTAGCACTGCTGACCTCCTTCCGTTCTATTTTTTTTTTTAAAGAATCCCAGAGTTCCATTCCATTAAATTAATATCTATTATTATGTTGATCCTTCTACAATACAATCTATATGATCTGTAAGAGTCATCACCAACTCTAGCATTAGGCCAGTGATAACTTCTTCAATCATTTTGCATCTGTGACAAGGTGCGAATGGGTAATGCATGACCAATGTGTGTGGATTAGAGTAGTTTGACTTTTCTTCTTCCATGCATGCAACGTTGTCAACTTTTGGTGATAGGGGTTAATGACTTGTCTTTATTTTGTCTCCTTTCCTTAGTCTAGTACGGTATAAGTTTTCAAAATAAGGCTTCGTTTGGTTATGTATCACTATCCAATAAGTGTGTAGTATCCAACAAGTGATAAGAGAAATAAAAAGTAAGAGTGACGTGGGGTTTGTAGCAATAATGTGTGTGTAATGTTTTAAATATCACTAAAATTCTATATGTTTAGAATTCCTTTGTGTATTCTACTTGAGTGTATACTTTCTTTCCGAGTGTTTACTCATTATTCTGACAAATATTTTCTTTCCGAGTATTTACTTATTATTCTGACAAAACTTTCGCAAAGGAAAATTTCAACATGATCTCATCTAGCCACACTTTTAAATTGTGTTAGTGTTGGACATGGTGCTTTGTTGTCTTTTCTTCTTATATGGCTGAAGTTGCATCACCCCATGTGCATTGACATGCTTTTTGCATTCTTTGTTACACCCCCATTTGTAACAACATGCTCCATTTCTCCTTCCTCCTTCAACTCAGCAATTATGCTCAGTGAATTTTCCTAAAACACAATCTCTATTATGCCTATCGCCCTCGTGAATTACACAGCCTCCAACTGTTCTAATTTAATTTGCATACGTTCCACAACATATACATGTACACTATTTACTATAGGTTTATTTTAGGGTAAATTACACCAACTTCCTTCAAGAATTATCTTTATGACACTCAATTAATGTTTCTATTAGTATAACATATAAATCTATACCCTCTAGCAATTCTATTGCCCTAACGATTTTTTTTTTTTTTCTTTTTCAACGATCCAACTAATTTGTACTGTAATTCATATAAAAATTAAGGGGGGGGGGGGGGGGGGGGGGGGGAGAGGGGAGTGCCATTGCTTTCTTTCTTCTTTTTTTTCAAGGTTCTGATATTGTTGGGGTGTTTTTTTCAATGTACAAAATATTTAACAAAGAAATCAAGTTTATATGAAAATTCTCACTAACTATAGAATTACGCGAATACATTGTCTTTGAAAGTTGATTTATGCCACCCAAAAAAAAATTCAATATGAAATGGTTTTTTGACCAATAACCCCCGAGATTATACTATAATGCTAACCTTCATGTTGAACATACTTTCACACACTAAGATTCAAGAACAACCTTCTATAAAGTCTTTCCATTCAAGATAAAAATAATCAAATGATGTGTTTTTACTCAAGAGAGATGATCAATCTATGTGGGAGAGAAGGTATATAGAACTATTGGAGAGAGAAAAGAAGCTTATCAGACAAGATCTAATGATGTGTTAAGCAAGCCATTGACTAGGTTAAAAATAATACTCCATCCGTCCCATTTTGTTTGTCCTATTTGAAAAGTCAAACTTTTTAAGAGAACATCATTTATTGTCTTGTCTACTTTTTAAAAATGTTTAAGTTTCCAAAACTACTCTTAAATAAATTTATTGTCTTGTCTACCTTTTAAATATTTGTTGGTTTTCTTTTCAAATAGTTTTGAAAATAAAATAAGGGTATAATAGGAACATTAGTAAATTAATGACTTTTATTTTTAGAAATAGGACAATATTTGAAACATCCTAAAATAGAATAAAAGACAAATAAAGTGAGACAGATGTAGTAAGATATTGATTAGTTTTTAAATAAACTGAACACTAGCAGTGCCAAAAACCCAATGGTCACAAATTGCTATAAACAACAGGACAAGGCAAGTTATAAAAGCCCAAGAATGACAAGCAACCAGAAAAGATGGGACACGCATGTGTAATAGCGGAGACCCACGCCTCATCTAGGCCTCATATCTAAAGACACCAAACAAAGCCCACAATTGTCTATAAACTTGTATGAGCACACTGCTAATCAATATGTGACTAGGTCAAATGTTTGGAACACACACCAACAGATCTAATCAAATCTCCCAAAACCAAGAAAATAACTGAAATTTTTTATTTTTTGTAAATCAATAAAATTGATTTTATTATAATTTAAAAAAAAAAGAATTAATTCATGTTGCAAAAAGTAATTTCACAAAATTTCAAACCCCCCAATTCCCTTTTTTCAAAAAGGGATGATAAAAAAAATAATAATAATAAAAATCAACATAATTATTACTTTTGTATTAAAGGACCCCCGTAATGAGAATAACCCACCAACCTGCACAGCAAGCTTGAACCAAGCACTATAATGAATGCATTTTTACAGTCATTTTACAAGCAAGACCTTGCGGGAAATATGAGTTGTAATTCTATTAGATTTGAACAAAGTTACGACTGGGGGGAGGCTTCATGTGTTAGACCTGACAACCAATCCAACAAAGCCTTATTGGCAAGCTCTGGAACTTCATCATGTGGACAGTGCCCGGCTTTTAAGTTTACGAGAGACGTTTTTGGATAAAACTCTTTGATTCGGTTAGCCTTTGCAGGACCAACCCACGGGTCTAAGTCACCCCACAGCAACAACAGTGGGCAAGAGAGTTCACTCAAGACACCATCCAAAGTGTATTTGCTTTGGTTCAACATGAACCTTGTCATTAACCTGTGGACACCAATGAGAATACAGAATAAAATAAATGTGGGTAGAATTTTATAGGCCAATTGAATCGTTCTTGTAATCAGCATTGCTTTATAAGCAGACCTAAACTACAATTTCATATTCATTGTAAAGAAAGAAAATGGACATCATCTTAGATGCTGGGGAGGTTCTTATTAATCCAATACTACTATCTAAACAAACATGGAAGCCAGGTGGATGAGCATATTTCATCAGTACCTATAATAAACTTCTCCAGCATTAGGGTCAGCTGCTGGCCTTGTTATTGATTCCACAAGATAGTCATCCACATTGGAGGAATTTATATACACCTGTGTTGGAAAAAAAACGTGCTTAACATAATGTACAAAGCCATGGAACAATCATAAACAGAGGGTGCTTATCATGACTTCAGGGAGTTCAACAGACAAATAAAATTGTCGACATGGAAAGTACATTAGGAGATGGAAAATATACGTTCACTTCTTAAGGTACAAAATATGATTCTTGAAGCAAGAATAAGCATCTTTACTCATTCATAACAATATATGTTTAAGCAGTCATGTTTCATATCAGAAAGAAATCAGCATTTAATCCCAAATATATAATTGACATCCTGCTAATGCTAACAGATATATACTTAAGCTTCGCATACACACATGAAGCATTAAGAAGAAAAACTCTAGTTAAATTAGGTAGCAAGTGACTTACACTCTTTAAGACAGATTCAATGCGAGCTGGTTGCTTTGCTTGCCAGAACAAAAATCCAAGAACTATACGCTGGAAAATCTCCTTTAGTGGTTTTACAATTGCCTTCTGCATGAGTGTTTCTTCAGACTCATTAGATTTACTATTCGCATTTCCAAACTGTCCTGCAGAATTTAGTAGTGCAACTCCAACAACTTGCTCAGGCAACCCAGCTGCTGCAACCAAAGCAGTAAAGCCTCCAAGGCTGAAAAATATTACCATGATTTACATAATTATTATTTGCCATGACATCTTAAAGAAAATCATCATTGTTCCACTCAAGACAAAGGGTAAATTAAACTTTTTCATCCTAAACTATCACCCCGATTACACTTAATCTCTTGAACTATTGAAACACATGATTAACCCCCCAATTTAAAAAATACGTTTCAGTTAACCCCCTACCATCTGTTTTGATGTTAACTCTAATGGAATTTAGTATTGAAAAACCAATTTAACCCTCAACTATATGTTTTGGAGAAAGGGGTAAATCGGTCTTTCAATGTCAAATTTCGTTAGACTTAACACCAAACAAAACTTCAGGGGGGACATTGAAGCAAAGTTAACTTTGAGGGGCAATCATGTCTTTCAACAGTTCAAGGGGTAAAGTGTAATCGGGTGATAGTTTAGGATGGAAACACATAATTTTCCCCAAGACAAATAAACAATATATAGATTGAAGGAGTTTTGTTTTCACCAAAGTTTCTGATGCGAACCTCAATTGACACGCTTTGAGACCCAACAAAAATATTGGAATTGATGCGAACCTCAATCGACACGCTTTGAGACCCAACAAAAATATTGGAATACTTGCCCAAGAAAGCTAAAATTCAGATTTTTGATAGAAACCCTGACCCAACGTTTATAATCGAAACGTGAACCAAAGGTATAAGTAATAGACCTTGACCCAATGATTATAATAAATCACGAACCAAAGGTATAAAGTTTTGAACGCCACAAGGAAGAATCCCTGATAAGTTCACAGTTCTTGAAGAACCAAAAGAAGAGCAAAGCCTCACCTTTTCTGATTTTTATTCAATAATATATATGAAAAACGTTTACAGACTTAGGGGCTTATTTAAGGGCTCCATAAAACTTGATAGACAAGAAAATATATTCTAAAATAACTCCTAATTGATACCTAACCATATCAGGAATCAAATTTGACCTAAAAAGCATTAAATGCACCTAAAAACAAGGAAATAAATCACCTAAACCTAAAATAACGTTTTTTACATAAAAATACCAAAATAATAAATTACAATAATTAAATAGTAAATTGTGTCGCACATCAGTTTCTAAGGATGTGATTCATTCAATTATGTATGACACATAATTCATTCAGCTTAAAAAAAGAAGACAAAAAAAAAATCCATAAATCCATAATAAAGTAAAAAGAAGGTAGCCTTTGTTCAAAACAATCAACAAAAAAGGTTACTTTAAATTACATATGAATTTTAAACACTTAGCTATTGTCCTGCTTTGCTGTGCCATTTTCCTCACACCCCCCCCCCCCCCCAAAACCCACCCCCCTTTTCCCAAAAAAAGAAAAAAAGAAAAGAAAAGAAAGAAGTCCTTTTCCATATGGTGTCTGCCTGTAGCAATTTTTCTACAGGCACATCAAGCAGAAATGTGGGCACAAATGAGGCAGCACTACAACAATATGCATAAAGTAGAGATTGCATTTTAGGCATGCAACAGACTTGAGCAAGGCATAAATACTATGCACTGAATTAGAAGGCTTACACTGTATTAGAACTCATTGAAAGAGGCACAAGCCTTAAATACAAAGCCGCGCATAAAATGAGACAATGGCAGTTATGCAGTTATCATCTGGCCATAAGTTATCTGAAAACAAAGGAAAAATAACCCAGGCCTAAGAAGGGTTTTGGAAAGATTTTCAACCAGCAGTAGATGCGCCTTGGTTAGACCCTCACTAGCTGAATCATTGGCAGACACATTTTCTTATGGAATTTTCATGGCAGTCACAAGAGCCAGCAACCTACTAATCATTTACATTTCTCACCTTAACCCACACACCAAGCATAAATAGGGTAAAAATGGCAAGTACAATCAAGTTGAAAAAATATCAAAGAAAAATTAGGGAAGTATGAAAGCAAAATAAAAGAGAGATCAGACCAGATGATTCAATTAAAGAAACTCAGTTAACTTTATTTCCAGTTGTAAGTCGATACTCATGTTTACAGACCGAAAATCAAGCTAGAATACTGCAGTAGACAGAAAAGTTCAAAAAGAATTAATAGACTGCAATTCATTCCACTACCAAAGGAAAAATAATAATATTGAAAATAACTAGGATGCGCGGACACGGACACGAGTATAGGTACTGGTACGATACAGCGACACGAGCAAGTTTTGAAAAATTATAACATGAAACGGCAGGTATAACACCGGTATGACACAGGTACAACATGGATACGACACGGGTACGGCATCCTAAATGAAGTGTCTATGCATCCTCAAAATAATAAGGAAACTCAGAATGTAGAGTAGCCTTTAGAATATTTGATATAAAAGGAAATCCTAGATTGGACAACTCTAGGGATCCTAAATTCACTCCTGAAGCTGAAAGTGAAACAGAGGCATTTCAAGTTGCAAAAAATTTTCATCCCTAAAACCCAAGATATCAAGCTATGGTAAAACTTCATCACATATAAATGAAGTGTAGAGACAACAAATAGCCACTTATTTTTGGTCATTACCTGTTTCCGACTACAACTGCTGGCTCCTTCACTATTTCCTTCAAGAAGTCCGCTACTTGATCCCTCCATACCATGGCATCGTATTCGATAAGTGCTTTGTCACTCCACCCGAACCCTAACAAGTCTATGGCATAAACCTTGTATTTTTTGGCCAACTCAGGTATGTTGTACCTGCACACATGGATAAGGGAAATAATTAAATCATACATATAGGCTGATAAACTTTTTTTTTTTTTTGAGAAAGAAATCATACATAAAGGCTGATAAACTAGATATCACAACCAGACAACTAAACAAATCCAAAGCCATTTTCTCCAGAATGAAGGTTCAACCAAAATCATCTATCAAGTGACATAAGATAGTACCTAAGAATCCACCTCCCAATTAGTCATATAAAAATTATTAGGTAAAATATAACATAAAAAGCCCAAATTTTATATCATGTTTCAGATTAGGTCCTAGATTTTTAATTTTGTCAATGAAAGTCCCAAATTTATAAAATTGTTTCAATTTAACTGAAACAACTCTATTATACATTTTATTCTGGGCAGTAACAGAGCAAAAAAAAAAAACCATTAATTAAAAGTTTGCATTTCACCTAGGGCTTACTCATAAATCAATTTGACAGCCATTGAAGAGGGTAGAGGGAGAAACCTTCACTTAGGGTGAAAAAGTAATTGCCAGAAAATCGAAACTGATTACATAGGTGAAACATAAAGTTTTGTCAACAACCCTTTTCTCAACTCCATTGTTGCTATGAAATATGAATAACGGAGATGGACAGGAACTTCAAATTGAAAACAGTTTCATAATTTAGGACTTGATACTCACAGTAGTGGTGAATAAGATGAAATATGAAACTGACATGAAGGCACAAAATATCATCAGGATTAACATAAGATTAGATTAGACGGAATATGAGAACATGGGCATCAAAAGAAACAAACCTCCAGTGAAATGCAGAGGCACCAAAGCCATGAATAAGAACAATTGGAAACCCTTCTCCTTGCACCACATAATGTATTCTATGACCCCGCCATGTCCAAAAATTGTACCCATCCGGCTTGAATTCCAATCTCTCAACCCCTATAAAAGAATTCGACTTAACCAAATTCAGAAAAAGAAAACCCATATATGATATAATAATAAAAAAAGCGAAAGAGAAAACAGACCTTGAGCAGGTTCGGTTATCAAAGAAGAACCCATAACCGAAACTCCAGAAGCTACAATTCCTCCTCAAAGCGAAGCCCCTTCTGCTCATCTCACATTTGCTGCTTCCTTCAAGTACAGAGAGAGAGAGAGAGATAGAGAGGTACTCAAATAAGTTTAATAGTTAGTGATTTTATACTAAAAATAGAGAGTAGTGGGCTTACGGTGTTGATAAAAGCGTGCGGACGAGATAAATCTGTTGGGAAATGGGTTGAAGAGTTGGGTTCTGAGTGAAGAGGAAAGAGGAGAAGCACATGAAGAAGAAGAAGAAGGAGAAGACATTATTATGGAAGCTTAAAAGACAAAACGAGGTACTAGGTTTGACAAGACAAATGGTGGGAACTGTAGAGGAACTGTAACACAGATTTTTCTAGAAGAGTATAGGCAGCAGATTTTTGAAGTTGTAGTTTGAACCCGCGGTTATGTTTATGTGGTTGCCGAAGCTTTGGTGTTGTGGCGGACTCCAAGCCAGATGAGACTGTATAGACCTCTGTTTGCTTTTCCAACAGAAACGGTCCTTTTTTGTTTATTTATTATTATTTAAAAAAAATTACTGAAACTGTACAATTAAAAATAAATAATTGAAGCCAAAATGAGATCTTTTTCTAGCATCCTGGCCCGTGTTACTTTATATGTTGAATTGGGGACGTGTTTATATCCTGGCGGTACTTTTTCTTTTTTTTTTTTTTTTGGTTTTTTTGTTATTTCTCATTTTATTAGGTAAATTTTTGAGTAAATTATAAAGTTAGTCCTTATCTTTTACTGCACATTTTAATTTGGTCCCTAACATTTTACTATTGTGTCAAAATAGTCACAGCAGTTAAGTGATAAATGAAAAATGCTCACATTGCTAATAGTCAAAATAAAACAATATTTTCATTCCATGTGTTCTGCCACATCAACATTAAAAAGAAATTTAAAAAAAAAAAAAAAACCCTCAATGGCCTGTGTGTTCAAAGTGACCCTGTCACCCACACCTCTGAAATCCATGAGATCAAACACCATAAGTCTCAACCTGGCATAGGTTTTCCTTGATTAACACCATGACCGAACACGAAAAACCCATCAAAGATATTCCTTTGCCAAATGAAAATCGAAGCGCATGCAATGATTCACAACACAATGAACAATGTTTTGTGCGATGAAAACAATGCTACTAGTACCTCTGGTGATGTAACAGGTTTGATAATTTTCTTTGATTTTCATTTTATGATCATGGCTATTGCCCAGTGCCTTGGGTAATGGTGGGTCAGCTTGGTTTTAAGGGAAACAGTGAGAATGGGAGAGTCAGAGAAAGACAATACAATTATACAAACTTTCCGACGAAAATGTATGGAAGCATCTGGAGCATCACCTTATAGCTCTTGGTTGGTCTAACAATTTCTCTCATTTTTTTTTCTTTGTATAATCATTCCAATTTTTAAAGATCCATGTTTGTACTTGTTTTCTTTTGGATTTTAATCTTGTTTACATTGTTTGCTAGTTTGGGTCTAGTTTTATAGTATTGATTTTTTTTTTCAAGAATCTTTTAGAGTATTGATCTCAAGTGGGTATTCAATTCTGAGGTGATTGTATTTGTTTCCTTAGCTTATTTTATTCTTAAAAGAATCGTACAAAAAACTTTTATTTTACTCCAATTTGTATTCAATTGATTGGCCTAATTAAAGGAGCTTGAAGAGTTTCTATCCTGGAGTATGAGGATAGAGAGAAATGGAGAGAAAGAAGGGGACATTGAGAGTGTTAAAGTAAATTAGAAAATGTTGATATTTATAATTAATGTCGAGTGGCAGCGTACGTGGAAGTCATGTAGTATAAAAAAATAATATTTTATTTTGACTGTTAGCCATGTCAGCATTTTTCATCAATCACTTAACGGTCAGGACCATTTTGACACAATACCAAAAGGTTAGGGACCAAACTGACATGATTAAAAAATTAAGGACCAAATTGAGATATGGCGTAAAGGATAGGGATCAACTTTGTAATTTACCTAATAATGTTTTATTTTGACTGTTAGTCATGTCAGCATTTTTCATCAATCACTTAACGGTCGGGACCATTTTGACACAATACCAAAATGTTAGGGACCAAACTGATACGATTAAAATGTTAGGGACCAAATTGAGATATGACGTAAAGAATAGGATTGAGATATGACGTAAAAAATAGGATCAACATTGTAATTTACCCAAAAAATTAAAACATATTTTTCCACGAACCCATGACCTGTTACGAAATGAGTCTTACCCTATAAAAACGGTCAGTCGTCTCAACAATGTGATGAACAGTTAATGAGAGAATCAAAACGGTGAGTAGTTTGTTTGATTTATGGCCGCCCTGTCAAGCCTATACTGCCATTCAGCCAAGGAGGAAAAAAATTCCCCTTCTCTTCTTCGTTTCTGTCATCGCTCATCACTCGTTAGTCATTACTCTCAGTCAACTCTTTCTTCTTCTTCGTCTTCGGATCTAAAACGCATTTCTCTCCCCGCGATACGACGGCGTTCTCAGCTACCGCCACCACCACCGGTTCGGTAGCTGAAGCTGGGAATGCCCCCCCTACCCCTACCCCTACCCCTCCCCCTACAACGTGGCACCATTCCAAACTGGTAAATGGTAATGCTCCTCTTCTTAGCTCCTACAGCTACACTAGGTAACCACACTAATCCCTAGCACTTTTTAGGCTTTGGTTTTGGATTCGATTAATAAAAAAAAAAAAAAAAAATTGCATTTTTCCTCTATGGAAGCTCCGGTTAAGTTCTTCTGTGGTAACTCCATTCTCAACCGCCAAGTCTTTGCCAAAACGGCACCGTATTACGCGTCTTCTCTCATTTCAAGTCACCGCCTAAACGACGCCGTAACAAGACCAAGACCGAGACCGAGACCCTAATGCGCGCTTTCTCTCACTGCCTCTTCCTTCTCAGCCAATCCTATAAACCCTAACCCAAACCCCTTCTCCTTTTCGTCTCTTCTATTTTCCAACCCAATCTCTACCACCAACAATTACTACGACCAATTCCTCGCTCGCTCATCAAACGACGGCGTTTTCGCGTGGAGTCGTGCTCCGGAGAGATCCACCACCAATGGTGGAGTACTTGTGGGTGACAAAGGGCCGGTAGTGACGGTGGTGTTGTTGGGTTGGCTCGGTTCCAAGACCAAGCACCTCAAGAAACACGTGGAGTGGTACAATTCCAGGGGCTTTCATGCGTTGACTTTCGTGGTCGATGTCGGCGAGCTGCTGTGGTTTGATTTAGGCCACAGAATTGAGCAGAGAATCGCGGCGTTGGCCAACGAGCTTTTATCCTGGGTTTCGGACAAGGAAGAGGATGGTAGAGAACGCTGCTTGGTTTTCCACACATTCAGCAATACCGGTTGGGTTGTGTAGGTTGATTGCTCTCTTAAAACTTTGAAATTACTCTTTCATTGGTTTCAAAGGATTGCGTGTCGGTGTTTATTAATTGTTGTTTGCCTTGGTTTTTTTTTTTTTTTTGCAGCTATGGTTCCATTCTTGAGATTTTGAAGGGTAGAGAAGATCTGATGGAAAAGGTTAAAGGATGCATTGTTGATTCGGGACCAGCGGAGCCATTTAATCCTAAGGTAGAAACTAAAAATTGAAAAACATCTACTAGTCTAATATGTTTGATTTCATGAATGTACATTTTGCAATTCTTATTGTGCTTTGCATTGCAGCGGTGCCTAATTAAGGGTACTACTGTAAGTCTTTGTTCTATGATATGTGATGTGCTTATTTTTGAGACATTAGGATGAATCTCTATACCTGAAAAGAAAAGGTTTTTATTATTATTCTCAACTATGAACATGTTTTCGATCCTTTGGAAAAATAAAGTTATGTATCTTGGATATCTTATGGATCCACCAACTTATTCAAATTCTTTGGAGGTAACCTAGATGCCATGGACACCCATCTCATCTCTTTCCTACATACATATCTTTTGAAATAAATTAATTGGAATTCTTCTGATTTCCCAAATAGTTTGGTTGAAGCTTAGTTTAATTATGGTTGATTCAATTACTGTGTAGTTTCATTATAGTAAATTTCTAGGAATCTGTGGCCTATCTTACTAATTTCACTTCAAGTATTTGATTTGTACAAAACATTGATGTGTGGTTTCTTAATTGTATACCTTGAGAATTCACCTTGTTATTGGAATACCTAGTACAGAAGTAGTTAAACAATGGTTATGAGTAAAATAGTAATGATTTTGTATCCAGCATAAACAATGTGTGTGCCTTTTACCATCTTGTACATAAAAACAGTGTCGAGAAGATGTCACTTATGGAAATTCCATATTTTTTATTATTTCTCCTTTGTTTTTCTTTTTCCCTTTTTGTTGATTTTGTTCATGTTGTATCCAATGGTTGGTTTAAAATATTAAGCATTTATAATGTTAATTTTGCATGTTAATATTGCCTTGTTGATAATACTCATACATATTATTTAATCATTTTAGACAATTTCATGTTATTTTGTGAGACTATACTATTTTGTATGAATGTCTTTTTTTTATTTGCACTATTCATAAATGATTGCTCATTAAATGCCATTTAAAAATTTCTTATCATGTTTACCAGGCTATGGTAGCATAGGTTAAGCACTAGTTTCAACTTGGAAGAATTTCCATGCAAGGAGTCAAAGATTCTAGTTTCCTGTCAAGTTTTACTGTTGCAATTATGCAAGCATTGTCCACTGTGATACAGAAGTCTTCAAGCTTCAGCTAATAATTTTTCTGGTTCCACAGTTCTTAACCTCTTACTGAGCCAGGTAAAACCTTATATCCAAGTAACTCATGTTTTTTGTTTAAATAAATAAATTTATCTCTAGATGGCTGTTCTCCTTGGTGGTTAAACTTTCTAACTTGCTTAACATTAATTATCTCTCCCATAAAATTTTGTTCACTTAGAAGAAACAAATTTTAGGAATGATGCATCAAATGTCATCACAATTACCTTTCTCATCCTTGCTTCTACTTTTAGATTTGAACAAAATATGAAACATCTCATGCAGCTAATGTATTGACAAACGCTATATTTGTCCCTAACTTTTACAAGGGACAAATCAAATTTACTACCTCATCTGAAAATGGAAATGTTGGCCGTTAACACAACATGGAAGCTGTATATTAGTTCTCTTATTTCTTATCATTGCTTTCCCTAATCTATGTTAAGGTCATGACTTATGGTGGTAATGTATTTAGGTCATTGATTGGAAACATCAAAATGTGCAAGGAATGCATATATTGGCATATTAGAAATTTGTCTTTAGATTTTAGCATCAATGAGTTCATCCAAAATTATGCCTTTGACAGCCACTCAACTCCAAACATTAACTTAATTGATCTCACTCTCACATACACACATGCCATATTTGTTTTTGACAAAGGTACCTTGTTAGTATTATGGTGTGCACTCTTCTTATAAATTGATGGTCAATTACTTAATCCTAAGCCAAAACTTTGTAGAAAAGCTTTTTGTTTCCTACCATGAGAATAGAATTTTCTTTCTTGATAAATGCCACAAGGGTGGAATTGCCATCAGGCCAAACTACCATTGCCCTTGAGATGCATCACTTGTTTGTAATAAATAATTATATTAGCAACTTGAATAACCATATATTATTTGAGACGGAGAAAACTTAAAAATTTGAGGATAAGAAAAAATACCAATTGACATTTTTTGATTCCTCAGTCATTATCATTGTAGACGGTACTAAGAAAGATGGAGTGACATAGCGGATGCAGGACGTAATTGATAGCGTTCCTGTTTGTTCCATGTAGTCGGACACACACGCACATACATATATATATAGTACTTCCTGGACTTGCTTTACATACCAACAAAGCTGCTCCAAATCCTCGTCATGGACTAAACATGTGAGGTAAGCTGCGGATAGTGCTTCTATGAAGTCCATACTTGTAGAGTTTGTGTTATTTCTTATTTTACCTTTTCATTTTCAGCAAAGGTCGTCTGGGCTTTTAAAATGAGGCAGACTCGATTATCTTGAAATTAGCAGGATTTTTTTTCTGATGGTAATGATTTAGAGGAGGAAGTGAGTTTTATAGTCCTTGAAACTTTTTTTCTTTGAACTACATGATTTGTTCTTTGGGGATTTTGTTTTCAAAAAAACTTCCTCCATTCTTGATTTTCCCTTTCTATTTCTAAGTTTGTAATATTTTTCAGGGACAGTCCTAGAAGACCTGTCAAATGTCATTATAGTTAAGCATACATACGAGGATTTTGTGTTGTTAACTGTCTTAGACCTTGTCCAATATAATGTCTTAGATAGATGTTTGTAGCTTTTTGATCCACTGCATGTTTGGCTAACTTTTCTCCTTTGTTGAACTCTTCTCAATCAGAGTTTCAAATGTCAAGATGATGATACTTTATACTATCCTATGGTGTACCATAAATTTCTAAGATATATCCTCTTCATTATCAGGTATAACATTTATTTCCTGTAGTTAAATAAGGAAAAGCTCTACCACAATATTGGTTGATTTTTTTGCTTTATATTTCACTATAAACATGTTGACCATTAGCTATGTGGGGCATGAAAATTGCATCATTTATGACTAAAATTCCTTTTACATAGACTTAGATATTACATACTTCTTTCTTTTTTTTTCTTTTTTTATTTGATTGCAATATGATTGCAGGGAGTTGGTCCCTTTATGTTAAGAATTGCAATATAATTTTGCAGGTTTGTCTCACTCTCTGCCCCCTGAGCTCTTGGACCCTGAGTGTTTCATGCTCTTTAGTTTTCGATTTGCAGGTAATGCAATGGAAATATGCTAAATTATTATTTGCTAAAATTTTCTGATTTTGCTAGTGAAGTCATTAAAAGCATTGATGTCTTTGACTTAAGATACCAATAGATTTCGATAACGACAACCTTGGAAGTTGGAATTAAAATCTAAAATGTCTATTTAGAATTAGAAGTAATACAATGAGAACTAAGTACCACTAGTGAAGATTGCTGTTGAAAGGAGGAGCACAATTGAAATTGTTATGCCACAGTTGAGAACCTGATTTTCAATTTTGATAAGTTGTATTTCTTGATTATTCTTATTAGCTAAAATTTTCAATTACAAAAAATGGAAAGGCTAAAACTATTATGCCTACAATATGCAAAAGCTCCTCAATGCTTGATGTAATCTTCCATTGAAATTCCCAAGTTAGATGAATTGTCTGATGGTTCAGTTGAGAATTCTACCACTCCATCAAGGGCACCTAAATTTGCTACCAGAAAATATATGGCCACTAATTCTATTATGTAAGTAAAGTGACACATGCATCTCTCTCTCTCTCTCTCTCTCTCTATTTGTGTCTGTCTGACTGTCTTTTTCTCATTCACAGTTATGGCAGATAACTTGAGAAATTTGTTGAGCTTCAGAGCTTTGGATTGAAACCGAGCAGCAATTCCCAAGCAGAGCCATGCTTGACTCATGTTTACGGTGGGTCTTAGCATTGGAAAGGAGAAATAATTTTGTAATTATAGGAGTTGGAAAAAACAGAATGAGTCATCTTTAGTTTTTGTTGTAGTTAGATTATGATTTTTGTCAATTAATAGCTAATTATGATTTTAGGCCAGTTGAATATAAAACTACCCTGATTTTAGTCAATTGATAACTAATGTAGTTGTAGTCTATCATAACATAAGCTTCCACAAATTCAATGACACCATTAGTCTCTCTTTCATGATCTGATTTATCATTCTTTGTGTGAGAATTTTATTTCAAATGTATGCTATAATGTAATGTTACCTATCATGTTCCTATAGAGCTATAGGAGTTGAAGCAACTTCATAAACATGCTCCAAAATTTTGTACATGCAGCTTCTAATGAATGTTTGTTGAGAGCATCTGCTTCAATGTTGTTAAGGTCTACAAATATGTAGTGTCAGGAAGACTTGAGGTTGCCTCAAGATATGAAGGATGAAGCTCCAAAAGATTCACTAAAGAGACTATTTACCGTTTCCAATAAGTAGGGCATCTAAGTTAAAGGCTGTGATGAATATAAAACTACTCTAATATTTAGAGACCTAAAAATAGAATTTGGAGAGTAATTGTGGCAAGGGTGAGCTTTTTTTTAGGTGTAGAACCTATTCCAAATGCTATTGGCTCAAAGAGCTTGTAGCATGTCCCTTTCCATTTGTTGTGCGAAGTCATCATCAATAACTTTTTCTATAGGAGGAACAAATGAGTGACTGGTAGCTTGATTAATAGGTACTCTTAGGGCACATCTGATACACCGAATGGAGATTACAATTGGAATGGAAATCTTTATTATTGGCAATAAAATGTGTTGTAATGGAATAATTGGTAGCTTTTTCTTTAATATGCATGCTCAATTTTCAAGATTCGATGCTTTTTCTCTTACCAATGCAAAACTCGAGCACCCATTTTTGCACTTTACTCCGCTATGTATTTTCCAATGTATCTAGTCCCTCCAATTATCAAAATCTTACTTTTTAGAGCCACTGAGAGAGAATTTCGAATGAAATGGATTAATGGGTTAATGCAAAACAGAGAGTTTGGACTATCTTAGGGTAATTCTCAGTTTCAAACAAACCAAAGTTCCTTAAATACATAAACATTAACTTCCTTTTCCTTATAAATGCCTGCCAATTAAGTCCCCCAATATAATGAAGGCTACATGAATGGCTCTATGTTGGACTTTTTCAAGTCTTTTTTTTAGACAACATCTCATCCTTCTGGTTTCCTTTGCCCAAATGAACAACATCTCATCCCTTTTTTTTTTAGCACTGCTGACCTCCAACCGTTCTAATTTTTTTTTAGAATCTCAAGAGTTCCATTCCATTAAATTAAGACATAGTATTATTTTGATATTGTCTACAATACAATCTATATGATCTGTATTATATTGATAATGTCTACAATACAATCTATATATTATTTTGATATTGTCTACAATACAATCTATATGATCTGTATTGTTTTGATATTGTCTACAATACAATCGATGTGATCTGTAAGAGTCATCACCAACTCTAGCATTAGGCCGGTGATAACTTCTTCATACATTTTGCATCTGTGACAAAGTGCGAATGAGCACACTGCTAAAGATATGTGACTAAAATAAACTGTTGGTGTGTGTTCACGGGTTTGGAACACACACCAACAGATCTAATCAAATCTCCCAAGGCCAAGAATATAACTGAAATTTTTTATTTTTTGTAAATCACTAAAATAAACTTAAAATCTTGATTCTTACTATTTCAAGATGATTTGTTTATAAAAAAAAAAAAAAAAAAAAAGAGAATTAGTTCATGTTGCAAAAAGTAATTTTACAAAATTTCAAACCCCCCACTTTCCCTTTTTTCAAAAAGGGATGATAAGAAAAAAAAAAAAAGGATCAACGTAATTATCGTATTAAAAGACCCCCGTAATGAAAATAACCCACCAACCTGCACGGCAAGCTAGAACCAAGCACTATAATGAATGCATTTACAATCATTTTACAAGCAAGACCTTGAGGGAAATATGAGTTGTAATTCTATTAGATTTGAACAAAGTTACAACGAGTGGGGGGAGGCTTCAAGTGTTAGATTTGACAACCAATCCAACAAAGCCTTATTGGCAAGCTCTGGAACTTCATCATGTGGACAGTACCCGGCTTTTAAGTTTACGAGAGACGTTTTTGGATAAAACTCTTTGATTCGGTTAGCCTTTGCAGGACCGACCCACGGGTCTAAGTCACCCCACAGCAACAACAGTGGGCAAGAGCGTTCACTCAAGACACCATCCAAAGTGTATTTGCTTTGGTTCAACATGAACCTTGTCATTAACCTGTGGACACCAATGAGAATACAGAATAAAATAAATGTGGGTAGAACTTTATAGGCCAATTGAGTCGTTCTTGTAATCAGCATTGCTTTATAAGCAGACCTAAACTACTATTTCGTATTCATTGTAAAGAAAGAAAATGGATTTTAGATGCTGGGGAAGTTTTTGTTAATCCAATACTACTATCAAAATTCAAAACAAACATGGAAGCCAGGTGGATGAACGTATTTCATAAGTACCTATAATAAACTTCTCCAGCATTTGGGTCAGCTGCTGGCCTTGTTATTGATTCCACAAGATCGTCATCCACATTGAAGGAATTTATATACACCTGTATTGGAAAAAGACGTGCTTAACATAATGTACAAAGTCATGGAACAATCATAAACAGAGGGTTCTTATTATGACTTTTTTTTTTGCTAACCTGGTTCTTATTATGACTTCAGGGAGTTCAACAGACAAATAAAATTGTCAACATGGAATAATTAGGAGATGGGAAATATATGTTCGCTTTTTAAGGTACAAAATTTATATATTTTGATAGCAATCAATTTAGTCCCTGTCATTTTTAACTTGTAATTAATTTGGTCCTTATCGTTAACTCATTGACGAAAAATGTCTACGTGGTTAACAAATTTCATAATTGACACTCTTGAAACTTACGTAGAAAATAAAATAATAATAAAATATTTTAATATATATTTTTAAATTTCACATTAGCATTTCATTTGAAAAAACATTCATTTTTAATTTCTCAATTTTAAAATAGAAAAAAAATTGTAGGAACATTCCCAACATTTTCTCACCAATCAAACACAAAAACATAAAAATCAAATTTGGCATAGACACAAAAATCAACCCAGCTTAAAATTTTAAGGTAAAAATACACTTTTCGTCCCTATATTTTGAGCCAATTCCCGTTTTAGTTCATACCATTACCATTTTGGCCCTTATGCAAACTTGGCACATGGAATGCACGTGTCACTTTAAACTCTGATACGGCTAGTAAAATAATAATAATTTTTTTATTTAGTATTAAAAAATACCAATTAGCATCCACATCAACATTTGAATTTAACAATTTTAACTAAAAATAAAATAGAATTAAAAAGGGGGGGAAAAAAAAGGCATTTCATGAACATTAAAACACAGAAGATGAACTCAGGAACACAGAAAATTCAAACACAAAAATCAAATGCAAGCCAAAAAATTCACAATAACCAAATTTCGTTGTGGTAGCCTTTACCCACCCACCAAACCCATCACTTGATACACTGACACATCACCTAGACCCATACCCACCACGTGATCCCATTGATCTACCTAGTACAACAACCATTCCCATTAAAATCGGTTTTATGGGTTTGTGTTTTACAATTTAGTGATGACTGATGAATATTTCTCATCTTGGATTGCTGGTAGTCAATGACCTTCCTTGTCATTCACCACCACCAACCACCATCATCAAGGTGGTCTCCTTGCTCTCTCCCTCTATCTCTACTTTTCTTGGACTCACCCATCCAGTCTCTCCTTTGATTTGTGATGGTGTGAGGGTTTGGGTTGTTTAATGGTTCAAAATATATCTGAGTTGTGGTTGAATTTTTTTTTTTTTTTTTTTCACGATAAAAAGTTGTTGAAATTTGATTGTAGGGTTTGGTAGTGATGGACTTGGTAGTGGTGGATCTGGTTTTGGTGGTGGTGTTGGACGGTTGTGGTAGTGGTAATTCAGGTTCGATGGTGATGTATCTAGGTTAGTGTGGTGCTGAAGCTAATGCATGTGACAGTATTTGGTTACCAAGAAATTTCAAGAAAGTAAAAAATAAAATTGAGAAAATAAAAATGAAGATTTATTTGGTTACTAAGAAATTGCAAGAAAGTAAAATTTTTTTTTTGAGAAAATAGAAATGAAGATATGTTCGGTTACGTACCAAGAAATAGCAAGAAAGTGAAAAAAGAAAATTGAAAATACAAAAGATTGGTAAATTTGATTCTTGTAACGTGTTTGATTACCAAGAAAGTTCAATACAAGTTGATAAAGTTACTACAAGTTGGGTGCAATTCCACACACCAAGATTCAAGAACAATTTTCTATAAAGCCTTTTCATTCAAGATATGGAGAATCAAAATGATTTGTTCTTACTCGAGAGAGATAATCAATTTGTGTGGGAGAGTATAGGTCAAATCAAACTATTCGAGAGCGAAAAAGAAGTTGACAAGACAAATGGACAAATTTTACAAACTATTACAAAAAAATTAACATGGGTACATATTTTGAAAATTTAACCGCTAGATTTCATATTATTTTTGTTCTTAATATGAATTTCAAATTTCATTCAAACAGGATATTATTTACTATCAAATCTATAAATTTATTTTTTATGCATAATTTAGTACTATAAAAAATTGAAATTTATATATTTGATTGATACCATAGTTATTGATCTTTGATTTTTTTGAAATTTTGTAAGTATCGATGATATAATAAGAAAATGTAATCTTACGATGGATTTGTAAAAATTCATATCCAATAAAAAGAAATAGGAAGTTAATTTGTAACCATTGCCTACAAACTAATTTGTAGGCAAATTTTGTTCTTTATAAATCAATAAAATAAACTTAAAAAGCTTGAATCTTTTGATCACAAGAATTATTTGTATACATTTAAAAAAAAATTAAGAGAAGTTCATGTCTAATAGCAAAGCGTATTTACAAAATTATAAAAGAGATCAAGTGATCAAAATAAAATAAGACAGCATATAATCTTCCAAACAACCTTAGGTTGAAATCGCTTGAAAAGTTATATAATCTTTGTGGATGCTTTATGCTTGAGAAATTCCCCAATATTCATCAAGAAATGAAACGTAATGTAACACCAACACAACATGTGATAAAAACAATAAAATGTGTGAACTGAATATAAGCCTTACTAAAAAAATAATAATAAAAACAAAAAAAAATTACAAAACACAAAACAAAAAATAATTTTTGTTTAAACTTCTGAACGAAGAACATATTCTTTCTAGTAATTCATTTGTGAGCTATCTTTTATTTTTGTAAAATTGAATAATACTATGAGGATTGGTTTGGTATAGCTCAATTTTCATTGTTTGATTTTGTTGAAAAAATAAGTTATAAAATATAACTGCATCTATGTAAAAAAAAAAAAAAGATCAATTTATTAAGAATGTAGTAAAAAATTGTACATAACTAAAATAATCCATTATATCTAATAATCCCCATTGTTTTTTAGTTTTGGACAATTTTGATAATTTGGCAGCTTTTGAGAGTTTTTTTCTTGTGGTCATTTCAGGAGGTTTGGATATTTTAATAATTTCAGCCAGAGAGATATGATTTTCCTGGTTAACAAAAATAAAATAGTAAAAATTTTCAACCCCAAAACACCTAAAATAAAGAAAAAAATATTAAAAAAATTATTTTATACCCAAATAAGTAAAATGCCATCCCTAATTAAACCAAAACACTTCTTATTTATTTACAATGGTAAAATGCATTTATGCTTTTGAGTTTTGAGCACAATGCCTTTTCCAGCCCGCATCCTCCAAATAATCTTTGAAAAAAAATATGAAATTGAACCAAAGTCTAGTCCTGGTTGGTAACTTGTAGATTACTGCCAATGATCAACCGTGTTTTTCTTTTTCCAAGTCAATATGAATATGATGGAAATATGGTAGTTTCGAAGAAATTGGGTTTTGGCCAATTCTTCTTCTAGACTTTGACTTAAAGGTCGTTTTCTTTGAACTTTCAGCGGTGCTTCTTACTTCTTTCCCGTGGAGGAAACGGCAAAAGATTTTTTTTTAATGCTTCTTTAATTAAAGCGCGTCGGGCCAAGAATAATTTCTCACCCAATTTATATCTTTACTTGGTTGGTTGTTTGGGGTTGGAGAATTGAGGAAATAGAAAATGAGAAGATGATAGAAGAGTGGGGGACAAAAGAGATTTAAAGCCTAAGAGTTTTTCAATATTGTTTTGTGTAATTCAAATGCTAAGAAATGTGGGTTTAATTTTTAGACCACTAAAAAATTAATATGACTATTGTGGGGCCGAAGAGTTTGGCAACCCCAACCCATTTTACACCAAGCCCAAGGCCCGCGTCGAGGAGGAAGAAATGTCCAAGGATGAATGAAGGGAGTCCGAAGTGCCAAGAACATCGCCGAGGACGATCCTATTCTCGGCCATTCGAAATCACAGAAGGCAAGATCGGCACGCCATTAAGGGCAACTTCCCAAAGCATTCCAAGAAAAGGGACAAGTACAATGAGTCAGCCAATGGAGCATGGTGGAGGAACAATTCAAGAAGAAACTGTCACTTCCGCATTAAATGCCCACAACTAACATTCTGGCCGCATTAATGAGGAAATTACCCTTGAACAGTGTAACCTCGGTTACCGCAACTCACAGAACGCCAAAGAGAGTGTCTGATGGGACAGACACTCAAATATAGGCTTGAATGATCAACAAGTGGAAGGCCAAGATCGTTTAAAGAGGACTATATAATAGGAGAAACCCACCACAGAAAGGGGGCGTAGGAGAGATAGTACTGTAACAATCTCAAGAATTCCTGTAATCAGAATTATTTAATATTCCTTAGGACAAAGCTCCTCGGATTGTGCCAAGAATAACTTTTCTTTGATAAACTCAATTCACCTCTGTTTGATTGTCATGAACACTATATTAACTGTTGTTCATGCGCTAAAGCCTAGCTCTTTAACCCACTATCTACAAATTTATTGTATTGGGCTAGTTGGGCCTGAGTCCACTCATCTAATAAAAGAAGTGCTCAAACCCAGTCCCTACAATTGGCGTTGTCTGTGGGGAGAACTTGTGTGATAGCGAGTGCAACGGTTAGTTAAAGTGGGATCAGGCCCCCATCAGCAAGAGTCCTTGGGAAAAACCAATATAGTGGCTAGTTTACCATATGAGTGAGACACTACATGGGCCACAATTCTAGGGGCTTCTGACATCAAGTACATACCTCATACCTCTGTCAAGAGTCAGGTCCTCGCGAATTTGGTGGCAAAGTTTGTTGGACCTCCGTTGGAGGAAGTGACAACAACACAGAGCGATTCAAGGGGGCTCCGCTGCGGGGCTAGTTCTAGAAGGTACATATAGATACCTTCTAATCTATTGAAGTGGTTAAACGGAACCTTAGCTATGACGGGTCCTCGGACCTCTTGCTTTGGGGGAATTAATACACACTGACAATTATCTAAAGTATTAGATAGAACCAAGGTCTTACATGGTCCTCAGACTCAAACCTATAGGGAAACTAGTTACTTCAAGAAAAATCTAAGTACTAGACAGAACCAAGGTCTTCCATGGTCCTCGGACTAAGGTCTTACATGGTTCTCGGAATCAAACCTATGGGGAAACTCGTTACTTCAAAAAGAATCTAAGTACTAGACAGAACCAAGGTCTTGTATGGTCCTCGGACTCAAACTTATGGGAAACTAGTTACTTCAAGAAGAATTTAAGAAACTAGTTACTTCAAGAAAAATCTAAGTACTAGAGAGAACCAAGGTCTTGCATGGTCCTCGGACTCAAACTTATGGGGAAACTAGTTACTTCAAGAAAAATCTAAGTACTAAACAGAACTAAGGTCTTGCATGGTCCTCGGACTCAAACCTATGGGGAAACTAGTTACTTCAAGAAAAATCTAAGTACTAGACATAACCAAGGTCTTGCATGGTCCTCGGACTCAAATCTATGTGGAAACTAGTTACTTCAAGAAAAATCTAAGTACTAGACAGAACTAAGGTCTTGCATGGTTTTCGGACTCAAACCTATGGAGAAACTAGTTACTTCAAGAAAAATCTAACTACTAGACAGAACCAAGGTCTTGCATGGTCCTCGAACTCAAACCTCTGGAGAAACTAACTACTTTCAACAAAGAGGTGAACAAATGCAAGTCCATGAGCATCACTTAAAGTGTTCCAAGTACAATCAACAAAAAGAAAAAGGAGTGGCGAATGGCGTAAATGAGTTTACTCCCTTATCAAGTAAGCATGAGCTGAGGTTTGCATTGTGGGTTTAACATTTTTTGTTACCCATTCAATAAAAGAACCTTAGCTATGTCGAGTCCCTCGGACCTCCTGCTAAGTGCTTAAACAGAACCTAAGGCAGGCTTGTGTCCTCGGACCAGGTGCTTGGGGGAAACCAACGCTATGACATCATTATAAGTGTCGAACAGAGCCTTAATACACGATGGTCCCCTCGGATCACTTACTTTAAATTCGACATTCTTTGATGATTGCACAGTTTGCGGTATAGAGCACCCGGTTATTTTCCTGATTATTCCTATATAGTTAACTTATTTAAAGTTAGCAGCTGGGCGCTATCGTCGGTTTTGTTAAAGTCAGGGTAACAACTTCTCATTACCATCGACAGCATCAATTCTAAGTCCCATTGGAGGGAAAAATAGCAACACATCCATTAATGAAATAATTACTGCAGAGGAAGGAAAGATTCATAAAGAAAAGAGTGCAGCCATTTTTATTAAATAAAGAAAAGGTACATCATATATAAAGCGGCTTAAGTAGGCTTGTTTTAAAGCTAACTACACAAAAAGAAAGCCCATAGGAATGGTAGATTCACAATCTTGTTCTAGCAATAATCGAGCCAGCATGGGTGGTACCGGCGATGAGAAAGAAGAAGAGGTGGAAACGCTGGCTGGAACCCTTTTCTCCTAACTGCAAGATGTTCTGCTATTAAGGCTGATAAATAGGAAACCCGTTTATCCCTGTCCTTATTGATTTGCTTGGTCAACCCAGGGTCACTTTCACATCTGTGCACACATGATATATGTCGCCAAGTGAGACCCAAGCTTTGTCGCACCAAAATTCTGATGTGATTTACACCTATTTTGGTTCGTGGCTGAAGGAGGAGGGTTTTCTTTCTTGCTCGGTTGAAAGGTAGGAACATCTTTGGCCTCTGCTTTCTTTGCCTCAACTGCGTCATCCAGGATCTGGGCGGCATCCTTGATTTCTGAGGGAGGCTTAGTTTCCTTGCCCTTACCTTTATCCTCGACCACCTCATTCCCCAAGCATTGATCACAATCTTGGCAAGGTCCTTGGGAATGCCTGAAGGGTTGAGAACTTGAGATTCTTGCAGAACTCAAGGATCTGTAAATGAGAAAGAACGATTTCCCCAGGGTGCCTTATATAGAAGGCAAGATCTAGTGGAAATTAATTCGCACGTGATTTAAAGAACGAGTTACAAGCAAAATAAATCCCACCTAATTTCCAAAGAAATCCTCAACCGTTGGATCTGCGTCACTCTATAAAGATATTAATGAGAGCGCGCCTCGTATATTGAAGCGCTAGGAACGTGTCTTGGACAAGTGAAGAGACTCTGGTACTGACGAAGAACAATACTTGACAAGCCGTGGCAAAGGCCCGAGAACATTAAAATCCTCCTCTCTGCCCGAGGTTCCGGACAGCAGGATTTTGAGGGGCTATTGTGGGGCCGAAGAGTTTGGCAACCCCGGCCCATTTTACACCAAGCCCAAGGCCCGCGCCGAGGAGGAAGAAATGTCCGAGGACAAATGAAGGGAGTCCGAAGTGCTAAGAAACATCGCCGAGGACGATCTTGTCCTTGCCCATTCGAAATCACAAAAGGGAAGATCGGCACGCCATTAAGGGCAGCCTCCCAAAGCATCCCAAGAAAAGGGACAAGTACAATGAGTCAGCCAAAGAAGCATGGTAGAGGAGCAATTCAAGAAGAAACTGTCACCTCCGCATTAAATACCCACAACTAACGTCCTGGCCGCATTGATGAGGAAATGACTCCTGAACAGTGCTACCTCGGTTACCGCAACTCATAGAACGCTAGAGAGAAGGTCTGATGGGACAGACACTCAAATATAGGCTTGGATGATCAACAAGTGGAAGGCCAAGATCGTTTAAAGAGGACTATATAATAGGAGAAACCCACCACGGAGAGGGGGGGTAGGAGAGATAGTACTGTAACCATCTCAAGAATTCCTGTAATCAGAATCATTCAATATTCCTTAGAACAAAACTCCTCGGATTGTGTCGAGAATAACTTTTCTTTGATAAACTCAGTTCATCTCTGTTTGATTGTCATGAACACCATATTAACTGTTGTCCATGCGCTAAAACCTAGCTCTTTGACTCATTTTCTACAAATTTATTGTATTGAACTAGTTGGGCCTAAGTCCACTCATCTAATAAAAGAAGTGCTCAAACTCAGTCCCTACAAATATATATTTTGAAAATTTAACATTTAGATTGCATATTCATTATGTTATAATTAACATACATGTCGAATTTCATTCAAATTGGATAATTTACTATTAAATCTATAAACTTTTTTTTTTGGCATAATTTAGTACTACAAAAAATTGAAATTTAAATATTTGATTGATAACATAATTATTGATCTTTGATATTCGTGAAATTTTGTAAGTATGGATGATATAATAAAAAAATGTAATGTTATAGCAGATTTATTAAAATTTACATCAAATAAAAAAGATGTAGGAAGTTTGTAGCCATTGTCTACAAACTAATTTGTAGGCAAACTTTGTCTTTATAAATCAATAAAATAAACTCAAAAAGCTTGAATCTTTCGATTTCAAGAATTATTTGTATAAATTTTTTTTTTTAATTTGAGAGAAGTTCATGACTAATAGCAAAGCGTAATTTTGCAAAATTACAAAAGAGATCAAGTGATCAAAATAAAAGAAGACCGCATAAATTTTCCTTTTGTTTTGAAGGATCCCGCAATGAGAATAAACCAACAACCCACACAGCAAGCTTGAACCAATCACTTTACTATAGGATTCAAATCAAAATACCCTTTGGCTTTAATGTCATATGATGTTGCGAACTCGCTTTATGGCTTAGTGCTTTTAATTTTTAGCACTTTCTTAGTTCTTTCGACGTTGCTCAAAGCCTATATCTTCCCACTTTGGATTTGAAATGTCAAAACGCGTGGGATCGTCGGTTACTTGTAGGGACACTGCCAGTCAAGGAAAGTTCGTGTAAAGACGAAATAAAGTTCATGTAAAGACGAAATAAAGGACACTGTCAGGGTGCCAGTCAAGGAACTTTTTTTTTTTTTTGGTAAACCATGCAAGTATTATACAACTAAAGCACCACAAGTTTATTACAAAAATTGTTAGCTTTATCACTAGTAAGGAGGTCTTCCACCACAGGCGGTGGATTATACAAAATAAGGTAGTCTGAATGCAAATCAGCCCCCATCCTAGCTAATGCCAGTCAAGGAACTTTGATAGCAATAAAAGTTGCTTTTTTTTTTTTTTTTTTTTTTTTTTTAAATTTGCGGTTCCCTTACTCTCACGTTTTAATAATTATTTTTTTTTAATTCCCTTCTTCTTTATTTTGAATTAAAAAAACACTTTTTTTTTAAAATAAAAATGAGAGTTAGTTAAGTTACGCCAGCCCCAGTGCCCTAACCAACCTTTATAGATGTCTACCAACGAAGAACTATTGACAGCAGAACTCAAACTTAGGTGTGTTAGATGAAGTGCTTAAGCCTTAGCAAAACACTCCTACTATAACTTCTCATACCTAAACTTAGGTACTAGTACTACCATGTACCTTCTTTTTTTAAAACTGCAGCCCAAATGCCAAAACAAGACATCAATAAATGTCTTCTCTTCCCCTCCCTTTGTTTCACTTTGAGGCATAAGTAGAGATAATTTCTTAATACTCAACTAATGGTGTTATAAAATGAACCCAACTCCCAGGTCGTCCATACGGCTCGTCCAAGAGAAGAATGGGAAGACGGACTGTATAGAGCACACTCGTCCATGATAAGCTCGTCCATCAACAAAGGAAGTTGGACGAGATTCTGAGTGTGTTCCTTAAATGCAAGCTGTAAACAACCCCCACATTCCTACTAAGCACAAGAATTGAGGTTCATTATTGCAAACCGTTTCCAATAACAGTTATGGCAAACAAGGCCAAATAATATAACTTTCATAGCAGTTATGGAAGTTATCTCCGAATCTTCCGTGCTCCTCAATGATATGAGAAGTTATTAGATAAGTAACCGTCTCAAATGTGTGCTATATAAGCATTCATCTACAAGAGGGTAAGGCATTCGAATACTTCCGAAGAAATTGGAATATCAGAAATTGAGAGATACTAACTTTACCATAGGAGGATTATTGGCCAGTCTTCCCCGGTCGCCTTTGATTGTGTGTTCATTCTTTCAGGACTTTCAAGTGACCCCAAGATCATTGTCGCCTGAAATGTTCAGCCTACTAAATTTCCTTGTGATCATCACTTAATCTTTTTTATATTTTCTTCCTCACATGTTTCTATGTCAATCTTTAGTTGTTCAAAATTGGAATACTCTTTTACACTAGAATTTGTGTATATTTCAAATGGTCATTTTGTATATAGAAATACAAAAAAAGAACACTCTTTTACCTGTTTACTACGTAACTTTATGTTTCCTTTTATTTTTATAAGTTGCCCTTAGTATTTGGTTTTAATTTGGTTTGGATCTCATGCAAACTCTTCAGTATCATCCTTAATTGTAATAATTATCCTTTTTTTTTTTGGATAGAGCCGTGTATTGCCTAATATTTGTATAGGTAATAGGTAGCTTTTTTTCTTTTTCTTTTTCGTTGCCTTAAAATTAATTTTGAGACGCATCTTCAATTTCCTCTTTCAATTCGGTTTTGGTCTTAGATTTTTATGATTGTTGCCTTGATGTTGATGATTGGATCATTGAGCTTCAGTGTAGATAGGTTTTGTATGCTGGAGAGGCTACTTCTCCCGTTCTCCGTTACGGTTCTTACAGGTCAGACCATTAAAGGTTTTTTTTCTGAAAAATTTTTGGTACTTACAGGCATACCGCCATTGTTGAAGGCTGAAACTTCAATCACCGTGAGACTCTATCAGACTTGAGATCGCACCCCATATTCTTGTTCTTCTTCCTTGTCTTGCTCGCACTCTTTCTGCTCTCTCCCTCAGTGTTTTTGACGATACCGTTTCTGCATTTTTCCCGCTAGAGTCATCTTCTTTTTTGGTAAATGGAGTCTCCTTTTTTGCTGCTTCAACTCAGCCACTAATATTTGCTTTACTATCAACCACCAATGCTTTACTGTCAAGCACTTCTAGCTTTTATATTTAACCCATTTTTAAATAGGCGGGCATCCTTGCTAGATTTTTTAAGTTGTATTCTAATGGTGTATGTCTTGTCCACGGGCACAGGCTAGCTGATCAGCCTATTGTACTTATATTACTTTTTCTTTTAATAAAATGATTCAACCTGTTTGGCTGTTTCAGTCCCAAAAAAAAAAAAGTTCCTGTATATATATATATATATATATATATTTAATTCATAAATAGTGGACTATTTAAATGGGCTTGGCCGCTTGGGCATAAAACTTTTTTTGATTGGGTTGTCAAATAGGCTTGGCCATGGCAGACAAACCAATTTCTATCTTAACCATTTTATGGGTCTCATAAAATTAAAAATAAAAATTATTAGATACTCAAATGAGATTTGTCATGACTTAAGAGCTCCAACAAAAATGTTAAGTGTATATACATATAAAATTATTTGTCCTTATTTTAGTTAAAAATTCAAATTTTACTAATTTAATATATTTTTATTTTTAAATAATTACTTAATTAATTATGATGTCATCATGGTTCGACTCCGATTCGACCTCAAAAACCTTGAATCTCTCTCTGTTACAGTTTAATGAACGGTTCGGGTTTGAAAACCTTAGTTCTCCTTACTCTGTAATCATTTGGAAACAATTTTTTTGAAGCACAAGGTACAACAACCACGTTTGGTGCAGGGTACAAGCAATTGAAACTTGAAACATGTTTTATGTCTTTTAGTATAACAAATATTATTTATGAGCCCGGTTTTTCTTTAGATATTTCTTCAATTTTCAATTTTCTAAGTGGAAAGAGTGCTAATCAATACAAATTACCCAGGTTTTTTTGTCTTTGTTGTTTGTAGAACTTTGTTGGATTGCAAATATTAATTAGTGCCCAGGTTTATTGACTTTGTCATCTGTATACTCTTAGCGTAATAATTGTTTTGTTATTAGTGATAATTGTGATGAGTATTATGCGCTTGTGGGTGAAATTATTTTTTCATCACACCTGTAGGTTTTTTTTTTTTTTTTTTTTTTTTTTTTTTTTTTTTTTGTGATTGGAAAATGTAGTAATCCCAAATTATAATGGATGCAAAGTATTAACCTTTACCCAAAAAAATAAAAGAGCTTTCGAGAACGCAATATAAAAAAGGGTAATTATAGATTTACGTTGTACTAGCAATGTAAATTTAACATTGTAAACTAAAAAAAATGTGTACAACTTTGTACAAGGAGAGGGGGAGAGTGCCATTTTTTTTTCAAGGTTTTAATTTTGTTGGTACTTGATGGGGTAACAAAAAAAATCACCTTCTGCGGTTTGTCCAAGGGAGTCGTCCATGAGTTTAATGAATTAACTAAGCCTGAGACAATCAGGTCGAAAGGGTCGTCCATATGCAAAGCTCATGGACGACTAGACAATATCAGTCGTCCATGGGCAAAGCTCATGGACGACCACACAATATCAATATATACAAAGAGTCGTCCATGCGCAAAGCACATGGACGACCATGTAACACTTGACAAATTCTGGATTAGTTAACCAATCCGTGTTCACCGCCAGCAATTTCTCCTGAGTATGTAACTTCCATCAGCGGTTACAATTTCTATAGCCGTTAGAGAAGTTATCTCCGGAATCTTGGATTTCCATAAATCTTGGGGAGGTTACTAAACTGAGTAACCGCCCTAAAGTTTCCTATATAAGGACCGGTCCGAATCAAACAAAGGTAGGCAATTCTGAGATTTTTATTTCCAATACAGTTAGAACTCCATTTGAGAGAAGATACTAACTTAGTCATCAAAGGATCTTAGGCCGGTCCATTCCGGTCTCCTTTGATATCTTGTTTATCTTTCAAGCCTTCGCTATCACTTTCAGCCCATCAAAGCCGAGTTATGCAGCCTACTGATTCTGTTCAACACCAGTACTTATTTATGTGAATGCACTAGTTTTTAACAAAAGAAACAAGTTTAACTTGAAAAATCTCACTAACTGTAGAACTATGCAAATGTGTTGTTTTTGAAGGCTGATTTATACTACTCAGAGTAAAATTCCATGCAAATTGGATTTCTTAAAATTAAAAAAAAAAAAATTTACAAAACAACGCTTCAAGATAAAACTATAGTGTAGGGACTCAAAATGTATTGGACCCTGGACAATAAAATTTGTAGAGTATGGGTGTAAGAACTAGCTCCGGTAAGTATAAAAAGACATAGTTCTGGCGTAACAAAAAGAACTTCAAGGTAAATAGAGGGAAATGCTCTTCTTTCTTCGTCTTCGACTAGGTTTTCAGTGTCTCTCTCTCTCTCTCTAGAACTCTTTTTCTTCTTTGTTTTTCTCCTTGGACAATAAAATTTGTAGAGTATGGGTGTAAGAACTAGCTCCGGTAAGTATAAAAAGACATAGTTCTGGCGTAACAAAAAGAACTTCAAGGTAAATAGAGGGAAATGCTCTTCTTTCTTCGTCTCCGACTAGGTTTTCAATGTCTCTCTCTCTCTCTCTGGAACTCTTTTTCTTCTTTGTTTTTCCCCCAAAAAGTCCCTCTCATGTATTCTGATTTCACATTATATACTACCTTCCCCGTCCTGCCTTCACCGTTCACGTGTAAATTTCATTCTGGGAACTACTTTCTGTCCCATCCTGAACTTCCCGGATCCTCTGCTTAGTGGTTGTAAGGCTGCTTGATTGTTGTTCAGGTATCACTTCCACATTAATGCGGCCAGAGAGTTAGGTGGGAAGCATTTAATGTGGAGGTGGCAGCTTTTAAGAGACATTTGTTACCTTTTCCGGTTCACCCTTTGATCGATACCCATTAGTTTAGTTTGCACGTGATTCCGTGATGCTCCTTGACAACTGGAATGGTTACATCCACTTCGCAGGCTGATTTGAGAAATAGATCTCATCCTCGGTCAGAGGGGTATCCTCGGACAAATGAGCGTCCTTGGACTAGGCCATTGGGCCATGAGCCCACATTCCATGGACATTGTTAATTTTTCGGGCAGCTGGCCCCACAATAGCCCCTCAAAATCTCACTTTTTGTTCCTCGAAAAAATGGGGATTTTGACATCACGCCCTTAACTCCTTCGTTGGGTTTTTCTAAATCTCAGAGCGCCTTTTCACCTACCCAAGACACGTTCCTGACGTTTCGGCGTCAGGAGCACGCCATCATTAAATGATGGCGGTTTTTCAGTCCTCCACGTTTCAATAGGATGCGAATCTAACGGTGGAGGATCCCCACAACTTATGAGCGGGGTTTTTCCCGCTTACGATTTCTGTGCCCCAATAAAGAGCTTTTCAAATCAAATTTCTTTTCAGTTACAAAAAATCTCACGATTGTATCGAGTATTCACTAAACATGTCTCTCTTTCTTTCTCTTCAACGATCTCATAAATACCTGAAGTTTGTCCGAGGAGCCTACTTTTCACAACTGTAAGTTTCTTTAACCTTCCTCAGTTTTCCATTATCTTCTCTAATTTCTCTTCACGATTCTTTAGAAATTGGTAGGTTTAAGCATTTAGTTGATTTCGAGGAGCAAATAGAGGAATTTAGAGCCAAATATAGGATTCCTTTAACGGTGGGTATGAGGTACGCTTCCGCGGAGAAGTGGTACGACCGAAGGAAAACAGGGGAAGTAGTCATCCCTATGATTGCTTTCATAGAAGGGGGGATGACTATTCCGATGGGCCGTATCACTACCAGTTACCTCAGATTCTTTAGATTGCCCCCCACACAATGTGCCCCAAATATGTTCAGGGTGCTAGGGAGTATAGAAGCCCTTAACACGAGGTTAAACCTGGGCCTTACCCATCATGATGTGAATTGGGTATACAACCTCCAGCGCTTAAAAGATGAGGGGTACTATCTTAAGTCCAGGTTCTCCGAGATAAGGTTAATCCAGTGCCTACCTCAATCGAACAAGGGTTTGAAAGATGATTATCTCATTTTTTCTGGCGCATGGCATGACGGTATACCATGTCCGACCCAGGATGGCACACCAGGTGGGGTACCTGGGTTGAACGCCCTCGCACCTTAATTTGCACTCCTAGACCTAAGTTAAGTTTATTCCTGATGAAAATTCCTTTGCTGTCTTATTGATTTTGCAGACAAGGGCGTCACCAAGCCTCGGCTCGGGATAGTTAATAGGGAGAGCTTGGATAAAATTTTAAGATCCGAGGTATACAAGAATCCGTCCGACGGTCAACTAAAGGCAGCGCACATCATCCTTGGGTACAAGCCGATTTCCATGTCCTTTCAAGCACCCAAGTGTGTGATAAAGGCTAAGGATCCTCGGCTGCACAGAATCAGCGTAGCCTACGAAGGGTCTGGGTTTATAATTCCTGAGGGTGTTCCAATCCCTGAAGTCACCCCCTTCTCTCAACCACTATCTGCAGCGGCTGTTTCCGTAGGGGCTTCCTCATCTCGCCCTGTTATTCAGGAAGTGGAGGAAGAAAAGAAAGAAGAGGAAGAAGTTGTAGAAGTCTCGGACTCGGCGGACGGATTTGAGGTGTTCAATCGACCCTAATCTCCCGAGACAGTTTCTGGTGATATGGGCATCCAGAGAAAGAGCCAAAGGAGTTTGTTTGATGTCATCGAAGGTAAATCTGGGAAAGAGGCACCAAGGAGGTCTTCTCAGACCATTCTCCCTCCTCCTTCTTCTCCCAAACCTCCCCAATCCCAGAGGGTCGAACCTGCTGATCCTGAGAGGAGGGGGGAGCAAAAAGGTAAAGATGCGGCGGAGACGGGGAGACCTCGTCCAGTCTAGGAGGGTGAGGACCAGCGGCCTCTAAAACAGTGAAAGACAACTCGTGGGGCTTCTAGAGCGGGTGCCAAGCAGACTGTTCAGTCCTCGGAGCCTGAAGCCTGGCTCCCCACTCCCATGCTCGGTGGTGAGCCCTTGAGGGCAGACACATCCATCAGAGACTATAATGGTGGGATTGGATGCCATATCGCCTCCATTCTGGAAGAAACCCTTCTTCTTCCTCGGGATATGGCCGAGGTCAAAAAGATGAAGAAAAATGAACTCTTCATGAACCTGAAAATGCACTTGGGCATGGTATAGTACCCTTACAGTTTTATCCGTTCCTCTTAGTTTACTTTATTTCTGACTATCTCTCTTCTCCTTTTTTTTATATATAGATTGTTCAAGAAACTTTTAGGCTAGAGGAGGTGACCAACAGCTATTATCTCCAGTGGGACAAGGAGAGGGAGTTAAGAAGTGAAACTTCCAAGACGCTTATTGCCAGTGAGCTAAACGTAGAGGAGTTGAAGAAAAAGTTGGCGAACGAAGAATCCGCTCGGCAGAGCGCTGATTCAGCCCTGTCCCGCTTTCAAAAGCAAGTTGAGGATCAAGGGAAAAAACTCAAGGATGCCAATGACCAACTGAAAGCTTCTAAGGAAAAATTTTCAACGCTGATGAGTCAATTGGAAGAAGCTCAAAGGTTAAGGGGTTTGGCCGAAAAGGAGAGGGATGAGGCTGAAAAAGCAAGAGCCGAGGCTGAGAAAGCAAAGGATGAGGCCGAACAGCAGGGATATGACGAAGGCATAGCCGAGACCGAGGGTAGCTTCAAGACTGAAGTCCCAGTTGTGTGCCGAACATACTGTGCACAAACTTGGGAAGAAGCTCTCAATCGTGCTGGGGTCGAGCCTTCATCAGAGCTAAGAAAACCCGAGAGCACATTTTTCCCTTCAGCCATACGAGCCTCAAGTCCTTCTCCTCCACGACAGGGGGTTTCCTCTACTGCCGTTGAATCAGCTGAAGAGGTTCAGAACCAGGATCCTCTCCCAATCAGTCAGCAGAAGCAGCTTGAAGTGTCCGAAGTGGAAACAGGGTCCTCCTCAGCTAAGGTCGCAGAGGGTCCTAAGGATGGGTCAACTTCTCAAAACTTCCAAAAGGACCTAACTTCTACCATTTTGCCTGCTGGGGAGGCTTTAAAGGAGAAGGAGAAGAATGTTCCTCCTTAGGAAACAGCCAAAGTCTTACCACCCAAAACGCAAATGAAATTAGACAAATAGTTGATGTACGTAATATAAAGTTTCCTTTTTAGATTTGTACAAGACATTATGGGTTTATCTATTTCTAGTATAATTTCCTGCATGAATATTCTTTTACTTTTATATTATCTCAAACTATAGAAGGGCAAAATCTGACACTGCGAGAGAAAATTTAGTCTTATATATGCCAATTGAAAACCAAACCAAACCGGAAATAGCATTTCGAACGATTTGTCCCTGGAGGTATTGAACACCCTAAAAATGCTTTAAGTGATGCTCATGGAATTTGTCTTGATATATAAAAATGATCACATAGATCTCATTTAAGAAACGCTAACTGTTATGGCGTGCGTTAATTTCCATTATTTGTGTTCTGCTTAATGCTTTAACAAAAACGAGTGTATCAATTTCTACCAAGTTGTGGTCCGAGGACCTTTCGTGACTTAGTTTCTGTTTAGCAGTCAGCTTTCACATCTGAAGTATCTAGTTTCCCCAGAGGCTTGAGTCCGAGGACCATGCAATGCCTTGGTTCTGTCTAGTACCTAGTTTTCTCATTTTAAGTGGTTAGTTTCTCCAGAGGCTGGTGTCCGAGGACCATACAATGCCCAGGTTCTGTCTAACACTTAATCTTTTCATTTGAAGTATCTGGTTTCCCCAGAGGCTTGAGTCCGAGGACCATGCAATGCCTTGGTTCTGTCCAGTACCTAGTTTTCTCATTTTAAGTGGTTAGTTTCCCCAGAGGCTGGTGTCCGAGGACCATACAATGCCCAGGTTCTGTCTAACACTTAATTTTTTCATCTGAAGTATCTGGTTTCCCCAGAGGCTTGAGTCCGAGGACCATGCAATGCCTTGGTTCTGTCCAGTACCTAGTTTTCTCATTTTAAGTGGTTAGTTTCCCCAGAGGCTGGTGTCCGAGGACCATACAATGCCCAGGTTCTGTCTAACACTTAATTTTTTCATCTGAAGTATCTGGTTTCCCCAGAGGCTTGAGTCAGAGGCACACAACTGGGACCTCAGTCCTGAACCTACCCTCGATCTCGACTACGCCTTCGTCATATCCCCGCTGTTCGGCCTCATCCTTTGCTTTCTCAGCCTCGGCTCTTGCTTTTTCAGCCTCATCCCTCTCCTTTTCGGCCAAACCCCTTAACCTTTGAGCTTCTTCCAATTGCCTCATCAGCGTTGAAAATTTTTCCTTAGAAGCTTTCAGTTGGTCATTGGCATCCTTGAGTTTTTTCCCTTAATCCTCAGCTTGCTTTTGAAAGCGGGACAGGGCTGAATCAGCGCTCTGCCGAGCGGATTCTTCGTTCGCCAACTTTTTCTTTAACTCCTCTACGTTTAGCTCACTGGCAATAAGCGTCTTGGAAGTTTCACTTCTTAACTCCCTCTCCTTGTCGCACTGGAGATAATAGCTGTTGGTCACCTCCTCTAGCCTAAAAGTTTCTTGAACAATCTATATATAAAAAAAAAGGAGAAGAGAGATAGTCAGAAATAAAGTAAACTAAGAGGAACGGATAAAGCTGTAAGGGTACTATACCATGCCCAAGTGCCTTTTCAGGTTCATGAAGAGTTCATTTTTCTTCATCTTTTTGACCTCGGCCATATCCCGAGGAAGAAGAAGGGTTTCTTCCAGAACGGAGGCGATATGGCATCCAATCCCACCATTATAGTCTCTGATGGATGCGTCTGCCCTCAAGGGCTCACCACCGAGCATGGGAGCGGGGAGCCAGGCTTCAGGCTTCGAGCACTGAACAGTCTGCTTGGCACCCGCTCTAGAAGCCCCACGAGTTGTCTTTCGCTGTTTTAGAGGCCGCTGGTCCTCACCCTCCTAGACTGGACGAGGTCTCCCTGTCTCCGCCACATCTTTACCTTTTTGCTCCCCCCTCCTCTTAGGATCAGCAGGTTCGACCCCCTGGGGTTGGGGAGGTTTGGGAGAAGGAGGAGGAGGGAGAATGGTCTGAGAAGACCTCCCTGGTGCCTCTTTCCCAGATTTACCTTCGATGACATCAAACAAACTCATTTGGCTCTTTCTCTGGATGCCCATATCACCAGAAACTGTCTCGGGAGATTGGGGTCGATTGAACACCTCAAATCCGTCCGCCGAGTCCGAGACTTCTACAACTTTTTCCTCTTCTTTCTTTTCTTCCTCCACTTCCTGAATAACAGGGCGAGATGAGGAAGCCCTTACGGAAATAGCCGCTGCAGATAGTGGTTGAGAGAAGGGGGTGACTTCAGGGATTGGAACACCCTCAGGAACTATAAACCCGGACCCTTCGTAGGCTACGCTGATTCTGTGCAGCCGAGGATCCTTAGCCTTTATCACACACTTGAGTGCTTGAAAGGACGTGGAAATCGGCTTGTACCCAAGGATGATGTGCGCTGCCCTTAGTTGACCGTCGGACGGATTCTTGTATACCTCGGATCTTAAAATTTTATCCAAGCTCTCCCTATTAACTAGCCCGAGCCGAGGCTTGGTGGCGCCCCTGTCTGCAAAATCAATAAGACAGCAAAGGAATTTTCATCAGGAATAAACTTAACTTAGGTCTAGGAGTGCAAATTAAGGTGCGAGGGCGTTCAGCCCAGGAACCCCACCTGGTGTGCCCTCCTGGGTTGGACATGGTCTACCGTCATGCCATGCGCCAGAAAAAATGAGATAATCATCTTTCAAACCCTTGTTCGATTGAGGTAGGCACTGGATTAACCTTATCTCGGAGAACCTGGACTTAAGATAGTACCCCTCATCCTTTAAGCGCTGGAGGTTGTATACCCAATTCACATCATGATGGGTAAGGCCCAGGTTTAACCTCGTGTTAAGGGCTTCTATACTCCCTAGCACCCTGAAACATATTTGGGGCACATTGTGTGGGGGACAATCTAAAGAACCTAAGGTTACTGGTAGTGATACGGCCCATCGGAATAGTCATCCCCCCTTCTATGAAAGCAATTATAGGGATGACTACTTCCCCTGTTTTCCTTTAGTCGTACCACTCCTCCGCGGAAGCGTACCTTATACCCACCGTTGAAGGAATCCTATATTTGGCTCTAAATTCCTCTATTTGCTCCTCGGAATCAACTAAATGCTTAAACCTACCAATTTCTAAAGAATCGCGAAGAGAAATTAGAGAAGATAATGGAAAACTGAGGAAGGTTAAAGAAACTTACAGTTGTGAAAAGTAGGCTCCTCGGACAAACTTCAGGTATTTATGAGATCGTTGAAGAGAAAGAAAGAGAGACAGGTTCAGTGAATACTCGATACAATCGTGAGATTTTTTGTAACTGAAAAGAAATTTGATTTGAAAAGCTCTTTATAGGGGCACGGAAATTGTAAGCGGGAAAAACCCCGCTCATAAGTTGTGGGGATCCTCCACCGTTAGATTCGCATCCTACTGAAACGTGGAGGACTGAAAAACCGCCATCATTTAATGATGGCGTGCTCCTGACGCCGAAACGTCAGGAACGTGTCTTAGGTAGGTGAAAAGGCGCTCTGAGATTTAGAAAAACCCAACGAAGGAGTTAAGGGCGTGATGTCAAAATCCCCATTTTTCCGAGGCAACAAAAAGTGAGATTTTGAGGGGCTATTGTGGGGCCAGCTGCCCGAAAAATTAACAATGTCCATGGAAGGTGGGCTCATGGCCCAATGGCCCAGTCCGAGGACGCTCATTTGTCCGAGGATACCCCTCTGTCTGAGGATACCCCTCTGACCGAGGATGAGATCTATTTCTCAAATCAGCCTGCGAAGTGGATGTAACCATTTCAGTTGTCAAGGAGCATCATGGAATCACGTGCAAACTAAACTAATGGGTATCGATCAAAGGGTGAACCGGAAAAGGTAACAAATGTCTCTTAAAAGCTGCCACCTCCACATTAAATGCTTCCCACCTAACTCTCTGGCCGCATTAATGTGGAAGTGATACCTGAACAACAATCAAGCAGCCTTACAACCACTAAGCGGAGGATCTGGGAAGTTCAGGATGGGACAGAAAGTAGTTCCCAGAATGGAATTTACACGTGGACGGTGAAGGCAGGACGGGGAAGGTAGTATATAAAGTGAAATCAGAATACATGAGAAGGATTTTTTGGGGGAAAAACAAGGAAGAAAAAGAGTTCCAGAGAGAGAGAGAGAGACACTGAAAACCTAGTCGAAGACGAAGAAAGAAGAGCATTTCCCTCTATTTACCTTGAAGTTGTTTTTGTTACGCCAGAACTATGTCTTTTTATACTTACCGGAGCTAGTTCTTACACCCATACTCTACAAATTTTATTGTCCAGGGTCCAATACATTTTGAGTCCCTACATATAGTATTGACCATCATGTTGGGCACAATTCCACACACCAAGATTCAAGATAAGGAGAATCAAAATGATTTGTTCTTACTTGAGAGAGATAATCAATTTGTGTGGGAGAGTCTAGGTCAAATCAAACTATTAAGGGAGAAAAAAAAAGCTAACGAGACCGATGAACAAAGCTTACAAACTCTCACTAAAAAAGTAACATGACTATATATTTTGAAAATCTAACCGTTAAATTGCATGCTCTATATGTTCTTAACATACATATCAAATTTCATTCAAATGAGATATTATTTACTATTAAATCTATAAACTTATTTTTTATACATAATTTAGTACTAGAAACAAATAAAAATTTAAATATGTGATTGATAATATAATTATTGATCTTTGATCTTCATAAAATTTTGCAAACACGGATGATGTAATAAAAAAAATGTAATTTTATGGTAGATTTGTTAAAATTCGTATCCAATAAAAAAATATAGGAAGTTTGTAGCCATTGCCTACAAACTAATTTGTAGACAAACTTTGTTCTTTATAAATCAATAAAATAAACTTAAAAGGCTTGAGCCTCCGTTTGGATTGCGCTGAAATTCAATTTTAGCGCATTTGTGTCTCTGTCAGTGGGTCCTATGTACTGTTCACAGGACTCACAAGTTGTCTAATTCAGCAAATTTTTCTTCAAAACTGGGTCTCATAGTACTATTTACACATTTAAAAATTATTTTGCTACGGTCTTTTCAGTTTTCAGCAACAAGCGGTATCTAAACAAATTTTGAATCTTTTGTTTTAAAAAATTATTTTTGTGCATTTTTTTTTTTATTTAAGAGAAGTTCATGTCTAATAGCAAAGCATAATTTTACAAAATTATTGAAGAGATCAAGAGGGTGTTTGGTACATGTACTTAAAAACTGAAAACATGTGTTTGAAAATATGTGTGGAATATGTGTGAGTGAAAAAATGTGTAAAAATACATATAATGTTATTTAAAAACTGAAAATATGTATTTAAGTAGGTATAACAGGCCAAGTGATTAAAATAAAAGAAGACAGCATAAACCAACAAACTTTACAGCAAGCTTGAACCAAGCACTTTACTATAGGATTCAAATCAAAATACCCTTTAGCCTAAAAGTACGAATAAACGAACCTTCAACATCATATGATGGTGCTCAAAGCATATACGGATATACCTTCCCACTTGGATTTAAACGCTGAAGACGCGTGGGATCTTCTCATCACATTAAAAAAAAAAAAAAAAAAAAAAAAAAAAAAAAAAAAAGAAAAAGAAGAAGAAGAAGAGAAAACGAGTGGGATCTTCTCGTCATAAAAAAAAAAAAAAATGAAAAATGAAAAAGAAGAGAAAACGCGTGGGATCTTCTCGTCATCATTGGGTAAAATATCATTTTCGTCCCTAAATTATTACAAAAGTTCGTTTTTCGTCCCTAAACTTTCAAAAGTTCTATTTTCGTCTTTAAACTTTTCCAAACGTATTGATTTTCGTCCTTCCGTTTGACGGAGTGCTGACGTGGTTTTGACAGTGTGCTGATGTGAGAGAGACGAAAATCAATACATTTGGAAAAGTTTAGGGACGAAAAACGAACTTTTGTGATAGTTCAGGGACGAAAAATGAACTTTTGAAAGTTTAAGGACGAAAAACGAACTTTTGTGATAGTTTAGGGACGAAAATGATATTTTATCCACAAAAAAAAAAAAAAAATGAAACAGAAGAGAAAACGCCTAGGATCGTCGGTGAGTATGTTTGGAAGTTTAAAGATAGGAGAGAGTAAAGGAGAATGGTTATTCTTCACTTTGTTTAGATGTTTTTAAAATTAATAGAAGAAAGAGAGTAATTAACTTTTTCACTTGTTGTTTCTCAAAAAAAAAAACTTTTTCACTTGTTTGGATGTTTTAAAAAGTAGGATAAAAATAAAAAGAAATAATTTAAATAGATAAATTTACTCTTATTTGAAAATAGACTTGTAATATTAGTTTATGATTAATTTGTTAGATTAAATAATTATGATTATATCATATAATATTTTTTTTTGATAATTTTTTTCTATGTGGATTAAATAAACAATATTGGTCAGGATTCATTTGGATACAACTTATTTGTACTAAAAATTAAAATTAAAAATATTGTAACAAAATAATTTTTAAATCTATAAATAATATGTAAATCCATTTTTAATATTATTCATGAATAAAATGGCTGTTAGCTCTGTGAACAGTAACTAAACAGCGTTATAAACAGTATTATTGGTCCTTGTAAAGTTGTAATTTACAACTATGTTTTTGTTGGCTTTTATTCCGTGCCAAATTTGATTGTAATTATGTTCAATCGTTTAAAACCCTGTATTTGTTGTGGGACTTGATGTAAGGGGTGTGTGATAGAAAGAGTGTTGAAGACTCAAGCATTTGAAGAAGTGAAGGATTCTCGCGGGTATCTCGCGACCAAGCATCCCGCGAAGTGAATCATGTGCCTGGCACATGCTGGAATGCGAAGAGTCAGGTCAGGTGGAGACAGCTGTCTCTCACGAGTATCTCGCGGGTAAGGCCTTCCCGCGAGACACCCGCGAGGCAAGCTGTTCTGCCAACCTGTACTTTTTGAGTCACACCTTTTGCACCTATCCTATATATACCATCATTACCCATAATTGTTGAGGAATGCTTCAGAGAGAAAACCCTAGCCAAACACATTGGTAATTAGAGATTGTCTTCCCCACCTTTCTCTATACAATTGCTTGTGGTATCTCCTCAACCCTTCCCTCTCCATTATCCACATCTTTGAGAGGTTGATAGCCCAAACACTTACCACACATTTGAGAGTGCTGAGTGACGTTTTGGTGCTGCTGGGAAGCATTGGAAGAAGCCTTGAATGGCAGATGCAACATGGAGCTTGTTGCGGGATCCGGATAACTAAGACAAGACACGGTTCCGAGAAGCCTTGTTGGAGTAGGAGCTTGGAGGGCTTAGGTACATCGGGTAGACTAGGCTTGGAGGGTCTTTTGCTAACCCATGTATCCCAAATGATTGTCTAGTGGATCGATTTCCGCTTGGAGGGCGGCGGAGAGGTTTTTCGCCGAGTTCTTCGGTTTCCTCTTCGATAACACGTCTCGGTGTTATTTGTGTTTGCATCCTTCTTCCCTACTCTTGTTCATTTCATTTTTACTGCTGTGTTGCTTTAAATATGGATTAGAGTAGCTTTATTACTTATTCGCTTGTGCTTACACTATTCCGCACTTATCATTAAGTTAGTGTAAAATCAACCAAGCCGTAATTTTAATTTGGGGGTCTAAACCGCTCGTGTGTTTTCAACACATTTTCGAGCTTTCAATTGGTATCAGAGCGGGTACACTTGCTGTGGTTTAAATACCGAAGTGTGTTCCTTGACCCCTTGGTGCTTCTTGTATAGTGTCTTGCTTGTATTCAACATGAAGGGTAGTAAAGATGTTTGTGAAAAAGACACTTTGAGCATTGTTGAAGACTGGTCTAGTAATGTGTTTCCACAGCTATTTAAATCTAAGAAACACACTAAAATTTTCTGTCACATGCTGAAATCATTAGTTCATAGAAATCATGATCTACATAACAACCTATGTGAGTCAAAGTCTTTAGTCTCTAAATATGAGAGGAGAAATAGACACTTGTGTAACAAACTTGATCATCTAAAAGGAAAACTTCACTCAACTTTACAAGAAATAAAGGAAAAAGAGTCCTGTTTTGAGGGTCAAGAGTGTCTCTCTCATGCTTGTCTTTTTGTTCATACCGCTTTGAAAGTTTTTAATTCATGTCTGTGGTACCTTGACAGCGGTTGTTCAAAGCACATGACAGGAGATAAGTCACTCTTCAAAACGCTTAAAGAAAAGGAAGATGGCTTTGTGACTTTTGGAGATGGCAGTCACTCACAAGTTCTTGGAAAGGGAACGGTGGACATTCCGGGACTGTCGCAGCTGAATGACGTGTTGTATATTAAGGGACTAAAAGTGAACTTGCTGAGTATTACTCAAATCTGTGATGATGACCTCCTAGTTCAATTCTCAAAGAAAGGATGTCTAATCTTGAATGAAGAAGGTGTTCAAATTCTGAAGGGACTTAGAACCACCGATAATTGTTATGGAGTCATTCCCAAACCAAGCATAGCATGTCGGAGTGCCCGGGTGAATCTCTTGGAATTGTGGCATCAACGACTTGGACATGCTAATTATAAACAAGTGGCAAAAGTTTCAAAGCTTGAAGCAGTGGTTGGTTTACCAAAGTTTGGGAAAATTGAGAAGAATGTTTGTGGTCCTTGTCAGGTAGGAAAACAAACAAAGTCAAGCCATCCGAAAGTAAATGTGGTTGCCACCTCTCGCCCTCTAGAATTACTACATGTGGATTTGATGGGTCCAACAAGAACAGAAAGTTTGGGTGGAAAGCGTTATATTATGGTGGTGGTTGACGACTTCTCAAGGTATTCTTGGGTGGATTTTCTTAGAGAGAAATCAGAAGCATGTGACAAGATGGAGAAATTATGCAAGAGACTAATTAATGAGAAAGGAGTTCCTATAGTTAAAATTAGAAGTGACCACGGGAAAGAATTTGAAAATGCAAAATTTGAAGCATTTTGCAATGAACGCGACATCAAGAAGGAATTCTCAGCTCCAAAGACTCCACAACAAAATGGAGTAGTTGAAAGGAAAAACCGGGTGATTCAAGAAATGGCTCGAGTCATGTTACTCAACAAAAACCTTCCTCAGAAGTTTTGGGCTGAAGCAGTGAATACCTCATGTCATATTAGTAATAGAATTTACTTTCGAGCAGGAACGAAGAGGACATCTTATGAAATTTGGAGAGAAAAGAAACCGAAGGTGAAATACTTCCGGATATTCGGGAGCAAATGTTATATTCTCAATGATAGAGAGAATCCTGGAAAATTTGATGCAAAAAGTGATGAAGGGATATTCCTAGGTTATTCTCTAAATAGCCGAGCATACAGAGTGTTCAACAAACGCACCAAGACAGTGATGGAATCAATAAATGTGGTAATCGATGATACCATATCTGAAAAAGATATTGATGATGGTAATGAATCTATCCTGAAGAAGGGGGAGGGTGTGGAAAACATGTCACAAGCTAATGTCATTGAGATAGAATCACCAGAAAAAGAGACCACACCCACCATACCAAGAAGGGAGACGAGATCAACACAAGGGCCTCTTAGTCCTCTTACCCCTCCAGAAGTTCAACCTCCAATCTCTCGAGATGAAGAACCTTCTACCTCCAAGAGACCATCATCAAGGGTAATCCTCAATCATCCGTCAAGCAATATCATTGGTGATGTCAATGAGGGACTTAGGTTGAGAAAAGGTCCAAAATACAGTGCAAATCATGTGACTTATAATTGCTATCTTGCTCAATTCAAACCTAAGAAGGTAGAGGAAGCTCTAAGAGATGAGAACTGGATAGAGTCTATGCATCAAGAGCTACATCAGTTTGTTAGGAATGATGTATGGGAATTGGTTCCAAGGCCCAAAGATACTCATGTGATCGGCACCAAGTAGATTTTCAAGAACAAAACTGATGAAGACGGTGAAGTTGTTCGAAATAAGTCCAGGTGGGTAGCTCAAGGATACACTCAAGTGGAAGGCATTGATTTTGATGATTCGTTTGCACCTGTAGCAAGGCTAGAGTCGATTCGAATCCTGTTGTCCATAGCATGTGTCATGGATTTCAAACTGTACCAAATGGATGTGAAAAGTGCCTTTCTGAATGGTTTTCTAAATGAAGAAGTATTTGTTGAACAGCCAAAGGGATTTCAGGATCCTCATTTTCCAGATCATGTGCTAAGGTTAAAAAAGGCACTGTATGGATTAAAGCAAGCCCCAAGAGCATGGTATGATCGCCTTACAACATACTTGGTAGATCGTGGATTCAAAAGAGGCCAAGCTGATCGGACCCTATTTGTAAAGAGAGATGAGAAGTCTCTCTTAGTTGCTCAGGTATATGTGGATGACATTGTGTTTGGCTCCACACTTGATCATTTGGCTCTTGAATTCTCCGAAAAAATGAAAAAGGAGTTTGAGATGAGTATGGTGGGGGAGCTAAATTATTTCCTAGGTCTTCAAGTGAAACAACGGAAAGATGGGATATTCATATCTCAAGAAAAGTATGCCAAAAATTTGGTTAAAAGATTTGGTCTAGACTCTAAGAAACACACCTCCACTCCAATGAGCTCCTCATCAAAGCTAAGTAAAGATGCTGCAGGTATAGAAGTGGATCCAACACTCTATCGAAGCATGATAGGCAGTCTCCTATATCTCACTGCTAGCAGACCCGACATTGCTTTCAGTGTAGGACTATGTGCTCGATTCCAGGCAGCCCCCAAAGAGTCACATTTAACAACAGTCAAAAGGATCATCCGGTACATAAATGGAACATCTGATTATGGAATTTGGTACTTAAGAGATTCAAATGAATGCCTAGCCGGATATTCTGATGCCGATTGGGCCGGTTGTGTTGATGATAGGAAGAGCACCTCCGGTGGTTGCTTTTATCTTGGAAACAACTTGGTGTCATGGATGAGCAAAAAGCAAAATTCAGTCTCTTTATCAACAGCCGAAGCTGAATACATTGCTGCTGCAAGTGGTTGTGCTCAATTACTGTGGATGAAGAAGCTCCTTCATGATTATGGAATTAGTCAAGACACGATGTGTGTATTTTGTGATAACACAAGTGCCATAAATTTGTCAAAAAATCCAGTTCAACACTCGAAATCAAAGCATATCGAAATTCGGTATCATTTCATTCGAGACTTGGTGGAAGAAACGACTGTACACTTGGAATTTATCAACACTGACAATCAGAAGGCAGACATATTCACTAAACCTCTCGATGACCCAAAGTTTGAATCTTTGCGTAAGACCATCGGTGTCGGTATCATTCCTTGAACTCTACCTCTTGTGTGAACCTACACTGCTCTCTGTTGCATATATGTTGTATTGGATTCACATGTCATGTTCTAGATGTTTTTGTCTTTTTACCTGTGTTTTGTCGATCTTTCTTTTATTGCTTTGTTTTGGGTGTGTTTCAAAAATTTTAAAAACCCATAAAAATTGAAAAATCTCTAAAAAGTTTGATCACTTGTTTTGTGCATATCTCATGTGAGTTTGGCCTAGTACCTTCGTACTTATGGCATAGTGCATTTTCGATCCTTGCTTGTTTCGTATGCACTATTTTCTATGTGGAAGAAATCTTGAAAACTATGTGTGACTGTTGTAAATGGATCTTCAAGCTTGTCATGAATGATTGGTCAATAGTCTTGTTGGTCTTGATACTTACATAGACTTGTGTCTATATCTCTTCCCACTTTAATTTTTATGTTTTTGTAAAAAGAGCTCACCAATTGTAAATCTCCAAATGAAAAGAGATTTTGAGCTGCAAAAGCCTGTCGCACACACTAGTATTTGACTAGGAAAAAGGGAAAGCGACTTCTTTTTAATGTGTTTTCTATGGTGCTCAAAAAGGCCAAAGGCTTGTCATCAATATTGAAATATCGTAAATTTCAAGCACCAATCTCAAAAAGAGATGTTTGTGTCCAATCAAAATGTAAATGGACTGACTGTTATGAATTATGTAGAAGCCAAATGAAAAGCTTCTTTGTTATGTCTTCATTATGTGGGAGGTCATATATACTCATTTCTATAATGGAGATAGTCCACTTGATTTCGTATCAGTCGTCTATGACTTGATTGAATTGATCATTGAAGCTTCGCTCTGGTCTAAGGACTATTTCTCATTTGATACTCACACACAACACACAAGTCTTTGATTCAATCAATGCCTATCTCATTTGTGTGATTGTATATGTCCAAATGTGATGTGTATGCCCATGAACTTGTTGATCAAATCCAAAAAGATTTTTGTGAGTTTTATATGTTTTTGAAAGTGATTTTATACTTTCCTGTGTTTATTTTTGATCAAAATGTTTTTTGTGTGTTTTTCATCAAAAAACTGGCTCAGGGGTTGTTTCGCGAGAAGCTCGCGACTAAGAAGCTTCCCGCGAAAAGGTTTGAGGGAAATATTTTTTTCTTTCTTGTCACTCAGAGAATTTCGCGACTGTCTCGCGACCAACAGCTTCTCGCGAAATGCTGTTAGGCAAAAACTGAAATTTTCTTAAAATCAGACAGAGAATCTCGCGACTGTCTCGCGACTGGATCGCGACTTAGAGCTTCTCGCGAAAAGTTTGTGCTTCAGTGGCTCCTTTCGCGGTTGTCTCGAGACTGTCTCGCGGCTCCCTATCCCGCGAAAAACGCGTGTTTTCAGTTTTATAGGGCTGATGTGACAGTTTTTCAAAACATAAAAACTTCCCTCCCTAAACTCTCTTCGAACCTCTATCAATCCAACTCACTGTTCCATCAATTCCCCTTCCAAATCAAGCATTTTTCTGCATTTTCTTCTTCAAGGTATGTTGATTAATCATTTCTTTTTAAGTTTTTACTTAGATTTTGCAGAATTTTTGGTTAGGGTTTTGATAATTGGGGATTTTCGAATCTTTGGGTAGTTTTTCAAAATTGGGTAGTGTTCTTTTCAAATCTTTGATTGGGTTTTGTTTCTTGTGATATTGATGCATCTGTGTTGGCCCCTTGTGGCATTCTAAAGTGTATTTAGGCACATTTTCTCCATGTTCATGCATTAAGTACATCATATTTGCTTGTGTGCACGCTAAGTGTTTGTCAAAATGTCCAAGTGACATTTTTGTACTAAAATGGAATCAAGTGATTTCAAATCCATGGACTTTCACTTGTTTATCTTAATTGCACTTAGTTTGATCATTGACTGTATGATTCATTCACTTTGCTTAGGTTGCACACACTTGGCACACAACTAGGCACACTTAGGCACACCCTCATGCATCTCATGTCGCACACACATGCATACATACAGATACACACACATACCCAGTTACTTAGCTTTATGCATTGTGTGTGTGTTCATCCTCATACACGGCACTACCTTTGCTTTTAAACTAACTTGAATCTAACCAAGCTCTGTGCTATGTTTTGTGTGTGTTCCTGGTATTTTTGGGTGTTCTTTTGCACAGATGTCTCCGTGCAAGACTTCAGCTGTGAAAGGTGGCAGCAACAAAGGGAAAGAACCAATCATCGATGTTGATGAAGATTCCCCGAGACCAAAGAGAGCTCGTGCATCAACTGGAATCTTTGATCCTAGCTTGTTTCGCTCTCATGCTGCTTTTGACTCCTATAAAAATCTCTTCCGAGATGCTCCTTTGTTGGTTGAAAGAGCTGTTGATCAGTCATCTCTTTTGGATACACAAATTCCAACTTGGTTCGCCACCAAAGACTGGAATTTTCTTCTTTCCGATCTTGACGATGCATATGAGAACATGGTGAAAGAGTTCTATGCAAATGCTGTTGTTGAAGGAGAAATGATCAAGTGCTGGGTTAGAGGAAAGCGGTTCTCGATTACTCCGGTTTATCTTTCTGAAATTCTTCACATCAACCGACCCATACTTCTGATACCACCTGTATATGATGAGTTGGTTCCATCTGAGGGCACGCTTCGGAGAGCATTAGGAGATAATTTGGAGTTCTCTTCCAGCAGATCATCAATCAATGTGGCCTCACTTTCTCCAGAATTAAGGCTTCTGTCAATGATCATGTGCAACAATCTCTATCCGTTGTCAAGCACAGGTTATATTAACCTTGGACGAGCATTATTTCTTCATGATCTGGTATCTGATGAGGAAATTGATGTATGCTCCCACATCTTCCACATCTTGGCTAAAACGGTGAACCGTACTGTCTCAAGGAATTGCATTCCCTTTAGTCGTCTTATTTCTCGGATTCTAAAACTCAAAGGTGTGCGTCCCTCTGCTGATGAGCGCCCTTTTCCTAGGCCAAGTCTAATTAATGGTCGTACTCTTCAAGCAAGTATGAGCCACACCAAGAAGAATGTCAAGCAAGAACATCATGCTCCTGCAGGAAGCTCGAGTTCTACCTCTCATTCCTATGATGAAAAGTTTGACACCATCATGGTTGCCCTTCAAGATCTTAGCACCAAAATTTCAGGACTTACTCAGATCATGTACTGCCAACACTCCCGTCTTGACAAACAATTAACCTCCCTCGAAACTCAGATGGATGAGATCCAAAGGAAGCTAGAAGAGAATGACAACTAGCTATTCCATGACAAAAAGGGGGAGATGATGTCATTGACAGGGGGAGTGTAGTGATAGGGGGAGACAATATCTTTATGTTTATGTTTATCTACTGTTTTGAACTTGTTCCTAGCCTTGATACTATGTGTTTAAATCATGTTTATATTTCAGTAGTATTTTCAGAATTGTGTGTTTATTTCTATGCTTTGTAGCATATGTGCTCTGTGGCATTTTGTTTTTGTACCCATGTTGCTTTTGTAAGCTTTTAGGGTTTGTTTCATGCTTAGTTTGTAGGCCTTTGTGGTTTGTGCCATGCATTTGCTATACCATGCTTATGCAGCCTTTATGCATGCTTGCTTGTTGTTCAATGTCATGCATTTTACTTCAAGCACATCACTCTTGTGCCCATGTAGGATTGTTCCTAGATGCATATGCGTTCTATGCATTGGTTAAGTGATGAACACTCTTGTGCCCTAGTAGGATTGTTCCTAGATGCAAATACTTCGTGTATTTCGCATTGGTTGAGTGTTGGAGTTGCAAATGATACTCTTCAAATGAGTTCATCATCTTGCATATCCGGATGTTCATTCCTTGTGTGAATGAGCATAGTAATTGCTTGTGTAAAGTGATTGCTTGTTTGATCTTGCTATGGTATATTGCTTTATTCCATTTTGCTTGATCATGATATTATTGCTCCATATGCTTTTTAAGTCTTTTCTGCATACAATGACGTTATTGTGTTGTTGTGTTTCAGGAGTTACTTGTTCATATGTTTCAAGAGCATTTCAGAATCTAGAATTAGGTGTGAGTGAGTTTTGCCTTTGTTCCCAAACTCACGTTTAAGTCTAAAGTTTGTTTTAGGGTTTTGTCACGGAATAGCCAAAGGGGGAGATTGTAAAGTTGTAATTTACAACTATATTTTTGTTGGCTTTTATTCCGTGCCAAATTTGATTGTAATTATGTTCAATCGTTTAAAACCCTGTATTTGTTGTGGGACTTGATGTAAGGGGTGTGTGATAGAAAGAGTGTTGAAGACTCAAGCATTTGAAGAAGTGAAGGATTCTCGCGGGTATCTCGCGACCAAGCATCCCGCGAAGTGAATCATGTGCCTGGCACATGCTGGAATGCGAAGAGTCAGGTCAAGTGGAGACAGCTGTCTCTCGCGAGTATCTCGCGGGTAAGGCCTTCCCGCTAGACACCCGCGAGACAAGCTGTTCTGCCAACCTGTACTTTTTGAGTCACACCTTTTGCACCTATCCTATATATACCATCATTACCCACAATTGTTGAGGAATGCTTCAGAGAGAAAACCCTAGCCAAACACATTGGTAATTAGAGATTGTCTTCCCCACCTTTCTCTATACAATTGCTTGTGGTATCTCCTCAACCCTTCCCTCTCCATTATCCACATCTTTGAGAGGTTGATAGCCCAAACACTTACCACACATTTGAGAGTGCTGAGTGACATTTTGGTGCTACTGGGAAGCATTGGAAGAAGCCTTGAATGGCAGATGCAACATGAAGCTTGTTGCGGGATCCGGATAACTAAGACAAGACACGGTTCCGAGAAGCCTTGTTGGAGTAGGAGCTTGGAGGGCTTAGGTACATCGGGTAGACTAGGCTTGGAGGGTCTTTTGCTAACCCATGTATCCCAACTAATTGTCTAGTGGATCGATTTCCGCTTGGAGGGCGGCGGAGAGGTTTTTCGCCGAGTTCTTCGGTTTCCTCTTCGATAACACGTCTCGGTGTTATTTGTGTTTGCATCCTTCTTCCCTACTCTTGTTCATTTCATTTTTACTGCTGTGTTGCTTTAAATATGGATTAGAGTAGCTTTATTACTTATTCGCTTGTGCTTACACTATTCCGCACTTATCATTAAGTTAGTGTAAAATCAACCAAGCCGTAATTTTAATTTGGGGGTCTAAACCGCTCGTGTGTTTTCAACACATTTTCGAGCTTTCAGTCCTAAAAAGCAAAAAACGCGTGAAAAAAGAAAAAAGAAAAACGCAAACGCAAAAACGCGCCGTGGATCCAAACACTCACTGTGATTCTCAAAAAAAAAAAAAAAAAAAAAAACATTGATCTATAATTAAATATTTTTTTTGGCTGTAGCTCAAAGAAACCAACAGAGAGAGAGAGAGAGAGAGAGAGACATTCTCAAAAAAAAAAAAAAAAAACAGAGAGAGAGAGAGAGTCGTTGTGGTTTTTTTTACTGAGTGAGCTCTCGATCGCTACGCATTTGAGGTGAAAATGGTGGTGGTGGCTTTGGATCAGTACGCGTTGGGAGCAATCGTCGTCTCGGTTTTCGCGCTCGTCGTTGCAATTTATAGCTTCGTCGCGGCGAAGAAAAAGGTCGCTGGTGAACTGCGAACCGACGACGACGTTATCATCGTCAATGCTGGCGTCGCCGGCTCCCCTCTCGCTCACACTCTCGGCAAGGTCCGTCAAAATTTTCTATCCTTTCTTTCTCGGCAACCAAACAGTGCATTAAACATTTCGTTTTCTGTTTTTTTGAATTTTGAATTACAAAAAAATCTGCTAAAGTTTAGGGATATAAAAGTAAGGTTGAAGATAAAGGTCAATTCTCAATTCTTTTGCTCATAGATTCTTCCCCTCCATATTTTCTCAATTCTTTTGCTCATAGATTCCGATGGCTCTGCAAATCAACGAAGGAGGCTCTTCTTCTTCCACTGCCCGATACATGTATGACATTTTCTTGAGCTTTAGAGGTGAAGATACTCGTAAAAATTTTACTAGGTATTTATATGAGGCTTTATGTGACAAAGGTTTTAACACCTTTATTGATGATGACAATCTTCCAAGAGGAGAAGAAATTTCAACAGAGCTTCTCAAAGCCATAGAATTGTCAATGATTTCGATTGTTGTATTTTCTGAAAATTATGCATCTTCAACTTGGTGTTTGAATGAGCTTGTCAAAATTCTTGAGTGTAAGAAATCTGGCCAATTAGTCCGACCAGTTTTTTACAAAGTAAATGCATCAGAAGTACGTAAACAGAAGGGAAAGTTTGGGATTGCACTAATTGAACATGAAAAAAAACATAACAAAGATAAGGTCCGGAGTTGGAGGGCAGCTTTAACCGAAGCAGCTAATTTGGCTGGATTCCCTTACGCGGATGGGTATGTATCTATTACTACTTTTTTGCCTTCTTGTAGTATAAAACATTAATAGTTTTGTTATCACCATTAAATTCCAAATAATCAAAGGATTTGCATTGCATACTCAAAGTTAGTACATGGTAAAATTTCAAATTCATCATGCGTAGGTAGAAGAATATTGATTTCTAAATTAACACAGAAAGATATATACTTCTAGAAGGGTAAATGATTTCACCTTACAATGTTATGTCCATGTACTAAATAGGAAATAAACAAGAGAGACTAGAGAAACATTGGATCCACTTTAGATTGCCTCTTCTATGCTGCTTCCTTTCTCCATATAGATTTTGATTTGGTTTTTTGAGAAGCTAAGAGATAGGAAAAGTCACAATCACATCCATAATCACTTGCCAAACAAAAATTTCAGAATAAGAAATTTTTCATAATAAAAAAATTGTCACAACTTGCAATCCAAATGAATTCCACATTTGCAACCATAACCAACATGTCAATACTAAGCTTAAGCTTGATATTAATATGAACCAAAGTAAACCTGTGAACAAAACATTGTCTATTTGTTAGTTGATAAATAGGTAATCTAATATTTTTCTCCAAATTATAACAAACATCATCAATTTGGAATATAGCAAAAGTTCACACACTAAAATCCCCTATTATATCAAAAGTTCCAATGCTCAACTATTAATTCATTAAAATCCCCTATTATATCAAAAGTTCCAATGCTCAACTATTAATTCATATATACAAACATCTCTACAAAGTTAAGCGCAAAACTACCAAAATGGAAAGTAAAAACTAAATGAAAATAAAACTAGCTCTTATGAAGCTCAATTAAGGCTCCAGCTACTACTCTGTTGCATAAAACCTGCTTACTGATTTTTTATTTTTATAAAGAAGGTAAGCTAACAAAGCTCAATAAAAGGGGTTAGGTGGTATGAGTTATAAAGAATGCATAAATACATGAAAATTAGAAAATTTTCTTAATACGTGAGTACGCTTCGAAATAAACTTCTTTGAGCATGCACACACAATTTTTCATGAGCTTTATAAAAAAAAAATCTTTAGATAGCTTTGAAAAATAATTTGTATACTTTCTCTAAAGATATGTCTCATTAGATTCAGAAAACATTTTCCTTAGAATTTTTTTTTTTTTTTTGCCAAATAAGATAGAATTTTATCCTGTGGAGTCCACTTCATAATGATTACTCTTTATTATCAAGCCAAAATACCAATTAATTTTAAGTGTAGGTAGGGTTTAAACCTCGGATCTATCATTTGACAATAAAAGACTTTACTAATTGAGCTAGTTGGAAGCCTGGAACTCACAATTGTTTTCTTTAGAATAGAACGTTTTTTTTTTAACATTATCTATTGAAAAAACCTCAGTCTTGAAAACTTCTTAACTTTCATAAGAATCTCATCATAATCATACTTCCATGATTTAACATCACAAAACAAGTTTCCTTAATTATTAGTAATTAAATAATTAGTAATTTCCTCTACCATAACATGAAACACAGTTACTCTTAATATTACTTTTGTTGCTTACTTACTCTTTATATATATAACTTGTAATCCCATAGACCACTGGATTTGCATTGTATGCTCAAAATTAGCACGTGTTAAAACTTCAAATTCGTCATACATAAGTAAATGAGCATTCATATCTAAATTAATATATAAAGGATATACACTTCAAGGTAAATGATTTCACCTCTCAATTTTATGTCCATGTACTAAGTAGGAAATAAACAAGAGATAACCCATAGGTCCACTCTAGATTGCCTCCTCTTTGCTGAATCCCTTCTATTTACATTTTGATATGGTTTTTGAAATACTGTCATACTGGGAAGCAGAAAAAAATCTCATAATCGCATCCTTAATTGCTTACCAAGCAACAATTTGAGAATAAGACAATAAATAAATTAATAAATAAATAAAAATTAGTATAGAGGAAAATATTGAGAACAAATTCTAGGAGAGAGGGAAAAGAGCAAAAAGTGGGAGAAAGCATTTCATAAGATGGGTGCTTAATTTAATTGAGGAAAAAGTTTAGGAACAACTTTTACTACAACTATAAAGGGTTGATTGTGGGTGATGTAGAAAAGTGGTAAATTCATATGAAAGTTATTGTCCACCACTTACAATTAGGAGATGACCAAAATTCATAAGAATGTGTGTGTGTGTGTGTGTGTATTATAGTATAGATTTTCGTATAGTCTAACACATCAAATGCTTCTTATGCTTTTGTGCTTGGCAGTTGCTCTGAATCCGAAACTCAATTTATCAAAAGAATTATAAAGGAGATATCAAGTATCACATCAAATCGGACACAACTATTTGTCGCTAAATATCTAGTTGGAATAGGTTCTCGTGTGAAGGAGATAGAATTGCTTTTGGATTCAAAGTCAAATGGTGCTTGCATGCTAGGGATTCATGGTCTTGGGGGAGTAGGTAAAACTACAATTGCAAAAGCTATTTATAATAGAATTTTTTATCGTTTTGATTGGAGTTGCTTTCTAGAGAATGTTAGAGAAAAGTCAAGGACAACCAATGGCATAATCCAACTACAAGAGACTCTTCTTTCTAAGATATTACAAGACACAAATTTAAAGATGGACAGTGTTCCCAAAGGAATTGAACTGATAATGGATAGGCTTTCTCATACGAGGCTTCTTTTAATTCTTGATGACGTGGATGAATCGGACCAAATAGAAAATTTGCTTGGAAGATGTGATTGGTTTAGTTCAGGAAGTAATATTATTATAACAACAAGAGACAAAAAAGTGCTAACCACTCTTGGAAAAGGTCATCTAGTTTATGAGGTTAAGGAATTGAATCAATGTGAAGCTCATAAACTTTTCAGCTTGCACGCCTTCCAAATGAATGAACCAGAGGAAGACTATTCAAAAGTTGCAAATCAAATTATACAATATGCCAATGGTCTTCCATTAGCACTAAAAATAATAGGTTCTGATTTGTGTGGAAAAAATATACATGAATGGAAAGATGCATTAGAAATGTACAAAAACATTCCTCCCAAAAAAATTCAGGAAAGTCTCAAAATAAGTTATGATGGATTGGAAAAAACTGAAAAGGATATTTTTCTTAATGTTGCTTGTTTTTTCAAGGGATTTAAAAAGGATTACGTTACAAATATACTGGAAACTTGCAATTTATATCCACATTATGGTATCCGCAAGCTTATCGATAAGTGTCTCATAACGGTTGATCAATATGGCATATTGTCGATGCATGACTTGTTACAACAAATGGGCATGGAAATTGTTCAACAAGAATCTGAAAATCCTGAAAATCGTAGCAGGATATGGTGTTATGAGGATGCTTATGAAGTGCTAACTAAAAATATGGTACAAGTTCTTTTACTTCACTTTTCCTTTTTCCAAATATATATTTTTTAAATTTTCAAAATTTTTATGCTTTTTAAAAAATTATATAATCAAACTTATTTGTTTTATTCTTTGTTCAATTAGGGGACTGATAAAATTCAAGCAATGATATTGCGTTCACCTGAACCGGTAATCATGAAATTGCAGGGTGAATCGTTTGAAAAGATGAAAAATCTTAAATTTCTTTTAGTTGAAAATGTACGCGTTTGTGAAGAATTTCAATATCTCCCTAATGGGTTAAGGTTACTTGAATGGCATAAATCTCCTTGTTCCTGGCCATCTAAATATTGTCCTCAAAAGCTTGTTACACTCAATATGAGTTGGAGTAGTCGCATGAGAATGGAGACAATATTCAAGCAGGTATGATTATTAGTATTTATGAATTATAATTTCTTAGACTTTATTAAATGTTGGCTAAAACTATATTTTGATTTTTTTTTTTAATCTGCAGGGTATCCAATTTAATATTTTAAAACATATCAAACTTTGGTGTGACTCCATTACGGAATTACCTAAATTGTGTGCTCCCAACCTAGAGACATTGGACCTCTCTCGTTGTGGTGAATTAGTTACGGTTCATGAATTGTGTGGTGCAAACCTAGAGACATTGAACCTTTCTTCTTGTTATAAATTAGTTACGATTCATGAGTCCGTTGGATTTCTTGATAAGCTACGGAGATGGGACCTTGGAAACTGTATGAGTCTTCAAAATCTTCCAAAAAACCTCAGGTTGAAATCGCTCGAAGAGTTTGATCTTTCGGCATGCTTTAAGCTTGAGAAATTCCCCAATATTCATCAAGAAATGGAACGTTTAAAGAAATTAGATATATCTTCGAGTGGCATTAGAGAGTTGCCTTCATCAATCGGGTATCTTACTCAGCTTATTGAATTAAGTTTTTTTGGTTGCCACAACCTGAGGGATCTTCCAGACAGCATCTGTAAATTGCAAATGCTCGAGGTCTTATCTTTTGGCACTGCTAAATTGAGACCACCGTGTAATTCTTTTGATGGACTTTCTAAATATGGGTTTCCAAGCTTAAGGGGACTGAATATCAGTGGATGTGGAATCGAATTAGAATTTTGGATGAAGCCCAATTACTTTCCAGTATTGAAAGATCTAGATCTATCTGGCACTGATATTGTTAGCATCCCTGAAAGCCTAAACAGATTTACTATGTTAGAGAGCCCTAATATAGAAAGTTGCGAGCAGCTACGGCAAATTTTTAGGCTTCCACAATTTATAAAAGATGTAGATGCAAGGAACTGTACGTCATTAGATGCACAATCCTCAAGCAGATTATTGAATCAGGTCTCTCTTTTTCAAGTTATAATAAAAAATAAAACTTTTTTTTTTTAACTTTCTTTCTTAATTTAATTCGTTGAATTTATTAATTACATGCAGATTGGAGAAATTTTAAGTAGCGACATATTTGTGGATCCACCGTCATTATTAAGTAGAGATTTGTTTCGTAAGGATAATGCGGATGAACGTAGTTTTATGGTACCAGGTACAGAGATTCCAAGTTGGTTGAATTCCAAGCATCAAAGTGTTGGAAATTCCATATCATTCCATGTTGGTCGCAAATTTCCAAATGTTTTTGCCGTCTATTTTGCTTTTCAACTGGGGTCATATCCATCTGTTTATTTGACGGTTTACCTCTCCATTAATGATTTTGAAAAAGTTTGGATTAATGAGATTGTGGTAAGTGATGTTTCTGATACTCTGTGGGTATTTTCTAGATCACATCTCAAATTGCAGAAGCTATTGAATGAATCAAATCCATCTGATTACAATCACGTTGAGGTTACATATGAATGGGACGACGAGACAGTTCACAACCCTCCTATTGAACTTAGAAGGTGGGGGGTCAAAGTAGAATGTATCTGTTGTCCTCAAAAATCTAGTATTCCGTCTTCAATGGCCCTTACCCTTGTTGACAATAATTCTCACTCCGATCTGAATCTACCATTATAGAAGATAAAATATTGATCGAATTCGGGAGATATATGCCAAGGTTTGTCTCCTTCTTTAGTTGTAGTGTAGCATTTACTGTTAATTATGTATTCTCTCCTTTATTTTTTTATTGATGATATCCTCTCCAGTATGGTTGAAATTGAAGGAAAATCTATATATTACTAAAAGTCGAAGAGTAGTATTTAATGTTGCTACGCTCATTTTGAGCCACATCAGCAGTCACGTCATCATTTTTTGTTTCCTATATATATATATATATATATATATATTTAAACATTTTCTCATTTAAGGTGACTTAAAAACTCCATTATTTAAAAATTAAAATATCTTTTAACCATTATTTTTATTATTAATTTTTCAAAACTCTCTCTCCCTATTACCTCATCATCTCCTTACTACTTTCTACCTTAATATCATTTTTTCTACCTTTTTATCTTCCTTTATTTTGACTCTTCATATTCTCAACATTTTACTATAAATTTGACATTTTTTTTTTCATTCTATGCATAGTTTTCTCACACAAAAAAGTTTACTCTCTCTCAATTTGTTTTTCATTTTTTGTTTGATTTTTTTATTTATTTTTATTGCATCAATTCTTTAGGTTGATGAATTTTTGTGTTAATTAGAATTCTACTTTGGGTTGATACAATTTAGTTTTGTGTTTTAAGTTGTTATTTTTTATATTTTCTTTGATTAAATATTATCCTATTGCATTATACATATAGTATAAAATAAAATAATGTTATTGTATTATATAGAATGACTTGAAAAATTTTATGTTTACTACTATATATTTTATTTTTACTCTTTTTTCCTCTCATCTTATTTCATTCGACATTTAAATCCCGTCACATCTTCCAAACTATTAAATTATGCAGCACAAATTAAGAAAATTGCTACACACAAACCTGCCTTCCTTTACCATACATTAGGGGGAATTAATATATCTGTGTGATATTATATAATTTATAATTTCGATAACCCTTTGAATGTGTCTAGACCCATAGACTGAGCAATTTGTAGACTTAAAAGGTTACTGAGAATGAACTTTTTGAATCAAGTCTAAAAAAATATCAACTACTATATCATTTAAATAAAAACTTTTTATCATAGATACATTAATATTTTTTTTTTGCCACAAATTTAAATCACGCAAACTTAATAATTTTTTATTATGTGTTAGCATTGTCTCTGCTTTTTCTTCTTCTTATCAAAAATATTATGTATCATTTTTAAAGGATACCAACAATATTAATCTTATGGGAAATGTTACGTAAAATATTGAGAAAAGAAATGTTTTATATTACAATTTACTAAAAATGTTTTTAAATATTTAAACATTTCTATTTTTCATATCACTGATGTGTTTTACAACTACCACATGTGTTAACTAAAGTCTTAATATTCTTAAGTTGTTTTGGAAAAAAGGAAAAAAAAAAAGTTGTCACAAAAGATGAGTTCATGTAAAGTTTTTTGCAAAATGAAATAATCTATTTTGTAAGGCCACCAAACTTGATAATTTGCTAATGATGGAACCACTCGCAACAATATTTGCATAGTTATATAGTTTCAGCTAAAGCAATTATATATACTTTTAGTCTTCAAAAAACACACATTTACAAGTGGTTAAATGTTCATCTTGGGTAGTTTTAATTTTTCGTATAATTTTACCTTTACATATTCATCTATTTTAATTTAGATTTAAAAAAAAAAAACTTTAATTTAGATATTTATAAGTAAACAATGAAATAATGATTCATGAATAATCAAAAAAAAAATTATCCATACATATTTATCTTGTGCGGTTGTAACTTTATATATAATTTTGCATTTATATATTCATCTACTTTAATTTAGATATTTATAACTTAATAATGAAATCTATAAACAAGGTAATTAAAACAATCATATTTCTACAATTCAAAAAGTCACAATTTCTTTTATAAAAAAAAGGCCTTCTACATTTTCGTGGAATCATATTTAATTTTTTTTTTATAAAACCTTTGACATACCACTAACCTAACCATTTCATACGTTAAAAAAAATTTAAGGCTCATTATTACTTCCGTTAATATATTATGGATATCTTAATTGATTAAGATCAAACTAGAGAAATGTCTTTCATATTTCTTTGAAAATTTAGAAGAAAAAAAAAAAAAAAAAACCCTTTGACATACCACTAACGTAACTACGTCTATAACTATTTAAACCATCCATGACATTTATTTCTTATTGATAGCTATAAAATTTACAACTTGCAAGGGAACATGCAAAGTAATAAAGAATAAATGAAGGAAGAAAAAAAGAAATGAAATCAAACGTCAATTAATAACCATTATTTGGAAAATAAAAAGGTGGTCAAGAGGAGTAAGAAATAAAATAAAGATGGCTATAAAGAGGACATTGAAAACTTTATAGTGCAATAAAATCAACCATTACATTCACCTAATTAAATAAATAATCAACAATTAAATATAATAGTACAAAATTTAAACTTAAAACTAATCAAATTCTAACTAGAGAAATTATATATATATATATATATATAGATAATCATAATCTTCATACACCATTACTTAAAAAAAATTAATGAATAGTTCTATCTCTTATTTAAAAATGTCAATGTTATGCAAATCATTAATCAATAAATATATGATAATGGTAAAAAACGTTACAGACAAGATTATGAAAAATATGATACAACTATTTAAAAAAAAAAAAAACTCTTTATAAAGTCTAGGGACTAAAATAGTATTTTATCTAAAAAATTATCACACGCAACGCGCGGATCTGCGACTACTACATCTTAATTAAAAGAGATTGTGTAAACTAGAAAGTAGGATGGTATTAAATTCTAGGTTGATCCATTTATGCATTTAGCATTTCATGTATGAATTGGTAATTACTGAGATCTCTAATCTGGTGGAGCAACAATTGATCTTAGAATTCTTGGTTATTGTTTTGGTTGGACCTTTTTATTTTTCACTTGGGCATGCTATTTTATAGCTTTTACTATGAAATGGAATGTTTACTTTATTGATTGTTTGATTGCAAGATTGAAAAATTGAATGAGTCAAACAAGCCGAGTGTTGTGTGAAATCCTTCAACTAACTAGACTTTGTTGTATTACTTAGCCTCTGTAACAGCCGAATTTTTTGCAGCTTGTTGAAGTGTAACCAAGTTCTTTTCCATGAATTTTATGCAGTCCTTTTAAGTGTATTTAATAATATCATTTATTTAAGTTTACAGCATCTTGTAAAAATTGATTAAGTGCTCGAGGAAAAAAAAAAAAAAGACCTAACTGATGAAGTATTGATTACTAACAGGATACACCAGGGCATATGACTATTAAGTTTTTGTCTGTATGAAGAAGTAAAGAGTTTAATCAAGCATATAATGGAGATGGGGTTACTAAATTTGTTGACAATGATTCTGACTCCAATCTAACTTAACCATCAAAGAAGAGCAAAACATATTGATTGAATTTGAAAGATATATGCCTCCATATGAGCATACCCGTGAAACTATTCTCTCCTTCGTTGTTTCCATTTGAGTGTTCGACTTCTTTTGCATTTTACGACAAGGTTTGTCTCCTTCTTTACTTCCATTGTTTCATTTGCCCTTTTTTTTTTTTTCTCCTCTATTTTTATTTATGATACCTCACTAGTATAGTTGGAAATAATGGATAATAAATCTTAATCAAAAGATTTTGTGGAAAGTAGGATGATATCAATTTCAAGGTTGATCCATCTATGAATTTATCATTTCATGCATGATATGAATTACTGACATCTGTAATCTGGTGCAACAGCAATTTATGTTCTAAGAATTCTTTGTTATATGGTTTTTAGACCTTTTTCCACTTAAGCATGCTATTTTATACCTTTTACTATGAATGAAATGTGTATTTTTATTGATTGTTGGATTGACAAACTAAATGAGCTAAACCCAAGCTTAGTGCTCTATGAAATCCTTCAACTAATTAGGATTTGTTGTATTACTTAGACATTGGCCTTTGTAACAGTGGAGTTTTTGTAGCTTTAGAAGTGGGGTCCAGCTCCCCTCCCATTTCAAACTCTCATGTTTTCTCCTGTTTTAACATAAATGAAGGACACTTGGCAGACCAACAATCCAAAGGCTAAAAAAACCCCATGTCATTCTCTCTCAATTTTGTCTCTCTTTCTCTCTCAATTACTCAGAAGTTTTCACAGCCCAAGCAAACCCACTAGGCACTATCATACATACACCCAACATCATTGGCAAAGGACGGTAAGGAGTTGTCAAAAATAATGCCGGAGATGCCATCTGAGACGCGTGGCCAGCACATCAAGATCGCTGCTGCAAATACTTAGAAGCTCAACAAATTTTTCTTTGATTTTATATTCCTAATTTCCAACTTCTATGCCTCTCCCTCTTGCTACTGATTTCATCACTGCTGCATGATTACTCTTCTCTCTTTTTGTTTCTAGCACTTCATTTTGTGATATATTTGATGGATGGGTGATTGATTATGGGTACTGGTATGTAGCTTAAATTTCATTGATTTTACTGTTATGGGTTTTCCAAGGTTATTCTTGGGGTTTCTTTTTGAGGGAGACAGAGAGTTCTTGCTTTACCTCTTATGGGTTCTTTGAATTTGTCCAAAAAATTTTGTTTCCATTTGGGTGATGCTTTCTTCTCTAGCGAGATCTGGTCTTAGCTATAATACCAGGTTGACAGTGATGATATTGGAGAGAGATTGGAGCAAGGAAAGGGAAAAAAAGACAAATTATAAAGAAGAAAAAATTGTATTTAACGTGTTGGGTATATGAGTATGACGGTGGGTTTGCTTGGTCTGTAATTGAGATAGAATGAGAGAGAGAGAATGACGTGGGTTTTTTTAAGCCTTTAGATTGTTGGTCTGCCAGATGTCTTTCATCTATATTAAAACCGGAGAAAACATGAGAGTTTGAAACGGGAGGGGAGCCGGACCCTTAGAAGTGTACCAGGTTCTTTTCCAGGAATTAATGCAACTCTTTGAAAGTGGATTCAATCATATTTTCTAAAAGGGTACACTAGAACCTATGAATAAAAGGTTTTTGACTGTACTAAAAAGTTTGAGTAGATCATGCATATGATGGAGTCACCAAATTTGTTATGTCTGATTTGGGCATTAGCTTACAATTTGAACTGAGTAGGGAATATATATATATATATATATATATAAACTGAGCTAAGAATATTATTGCATGAATTGGCCTGAGTTTTTTTTCCTTTGTATGAGAGCTTTCTCATTCATAAGAGTAGGTCTCAGTTCAAGAGTGGCTTTGTTAATCAAATCGTAACTAATTTATGACAACAAGAGAGCTCATATTTTCTAAAAGGGTACACTAGAACCTATGAATAAAAGGTTTTTGACTGTACTAAAAAGTTTGAGTAGATCATGCATATGATGGAGTCACCAGATTTGTTATGTCTGATTTGGGCATTAGCCTTTCAAATTGTAAAAGACAATTTGAACTGAGTAGGGAATAGAGGTTCTATCGGGAGGAGGTTCTTCGTGTTGTCAAAGAGATGGAAGGAGATAAAGCTCTAGGTCCTGATGGGTTCTCTTTGGCTTTCTATCACCATTGTTGGGAAGTTGTGGAAAGAGATGTCTTAGCTGTGTTTGAAGAGTTTTATCAACACAGTAAGTTTGAAAAATCTCTTAATGCAACTTTCATAGCCTTGATCCCTAAGAAGAATGGTGCTTCGAATATTCGAGATTTTAGACCTATTAGTTTGGTGGGGAGTGTATACAAGATTTTGGCTAAGGTGTTGGCAAACCGCCTGAAAGAGGTTTTGGATCAGCTGATATCGAAGTCTCAGAACAGTTTTGTGGGTGGTAGACAGATACTTGATTCAGTTCTCATTGCTAATGAGTGTGTTGATAGTAGGGTGAAGAGTAAGATTCCGGGAGTTATTTGTAAATTAGATATTGAGAAAGCTTATGATCATGTGAATTGGGAGGCTCTTCTTGATTTATTGAAGAGAATGGGATTTGGGGTGAGGTGGTGTAGGTGGATCCGCACTTGTATTTCCACAACCCAATTCTCTGTCTTGTTTAATGGGTCTCCAGCTGGTTTTTTTAGGAGCTCAAGGGGATTGAGACAAGGGGATCCTCTATCTCCCATGTTGTTTTTGGTTATGATGGAGGTCTTCAGTAATATGATGAAAAGAGTTGAAGGGGCGGGTTTGTTTCGAGGCTTTAGGGCTGATGGTAGATGGGGTGGAGTATGCGTCTCGCATCTTCTGTTCGCGGATGATACGATTCTGTTTTGTGACGCTGATGAGGAGCAGATTCTACATGTTAGGATGCTTCTTCTTTGTTTCCAGGCAGTGACAGGTTTAGAGGTTAATGTCCTGAAGAGTGAGATGGTTCCCATTGGGGAGGTTCCTAATATCCATGTCTTGGCAGAGATTTTGGGATGCCGAATTGGGTCTTTGCCTATGATCTATCTTGGTATGCCTTCAGGGGCATCCCATAAGTCCCCTACTATTTGGAATCATATATTGGAGAAAATTGAGCGTAAGTTGGCCAGTTGGAAGAAGATGTATTTGTCAAAAGATGGAAGACTAACGTTGCTTAAAAGCACGTTATCTAGTCTCCCCACTTTTTACTTGTCACTCTTCACCATCCCTACGCATGTGGCCAATAAAAGTGAGAGGTTGCAAAGGGATTTCTTGTGGGGGGACTCCAAGTTACACTTGGTGGGATAGGACAAGGGGTGTGCACCTTTGCAGAATGGTGGGTTAGGAATAAGGAAATTAACTACTTTCAATAAAGCCTTACTTGGGAAGTGGTTATGGAGGTTTGGGAATGAGGAGACAAGGCTTTGGAGAAGGGTTGTAGCGCTCAAGTTTGGGGAAGATTGGGGAGGATAGACTTCCAAGCTCGGTAGAGGGGTACATGGGTGTGGCTTGTGGAGAAGTATCCGCATGGGATGAGAGGATTTTAGCAAGAATATTCGCTTTGAGGTAGGGGTGGGGGATAGAGTGAAGCTTTGGACTGATCAATGGTGTGAGGATTCTCCACTTCATTTGACTTTTCCGAGTGTGTATGGGATTGCCTCCAATAAAGGGGCATCGGTGGCCTCTTCTCTTGAACGGTTGGGGATTGAGGAGCGAAGAAGCTGGGATGTTCATTTTACTAGGAGACCAAATGATTGGGAAATGGGTGGGGTGGATGATTTTCTCCATACTTGGGGCTCAAACCTACCTCCCACGGAAAACGGAGATTGTATTCGATGGAAGTTGACAAAGAATGGGGACTTTAATATTCGATCGTTCTACAGTAAGTTAAGAAGCCCCCTGCCCATCATTTTCCCTTGGAAAGGTATTTGGAAGGTTAAGGCTTCTCAGCGTGTTTCCTTCTTTGTGTGGACTGCTGTATGGGATAGGATCCTTACAGGTGATAATTTGAGGGGTAGGTGGGATTTTGTCGACTGGTGTATCATGTGCCGCAGTAATAGGGAGACGATGGATCATTTGTTGCTACATTGTGGAAAGGCTTATCGGTTGTGGAGTTTGGTGTTTAGATCTTTGTGAAAAACTAATTTGGGAAAAAAATGATTTCATTACATTAATTAGAATTACAAAGCTAATCTATATATACACTGATATACACTGAAACAAGCCACCACTAACACTAACTAACTCCCACGAATTGCGCTAACTACATACTAACAGTTCTTGGCACACGTATTACTTACAGTAGTTGGCACATGTGAACCTATATACTATATTCTAACAAAAACTACAAGTCGTATATAGCAACTAACTACATGTCGTGCTCTGCTCTGCTACACCTGGACTTCCTCTGTTGCTCTGTTCTTCCATATCTGAATCAATTGATTCTTTTACAATAGCTTTAGCTTGACCAGATGGCTTCTTCTTTTGATACTCCCCCTCAAGATGGACTGGGGGCAAATGAATATTGATCAGTCCCATCTTGGAAATGAGCTCTGAGAAGTGATTAAAACTCAAAGCCTTAGTTAGCACATCAGCCAATTGGCAATGAGTCCTTACATGAATTAACTTTATCACCTTAGCCAACACTTTATCCCTGACCACATGACAGTCAATCTCTATATGTTTGGTTCTTTCATGAAACACTGGATTGGAACCAATGTGGAGAGCAGACTGACTATCACAAAAGAGCAAAGCTTCTCTATCATGCCTTACTTGAATATCCCTTAGAAGATAAAGAATCCATACCACTTCACATGTAGCTACTGCCATCGCTCTATATTCAGCTTCTGCTGAAGATCGTGAAACAGTGGACTGTTTCTTGGATTTCCAAGAAATTAAGGACTCACCAATGAAGATGCAATATCCAATCACTGATCTTCTTGTGTCTGGACATGCGGCCCAATCTGAATCAGTAAAGCCTTTCACATGCAACTCTGAGGCAGCTGAAAAGAACACTCCCTTCCCTGGTTCATTCTTCAAATATTGCAAGACTCTATATGCTGCTTCAAGGTGTGGTTTTCTAGGCTTAGACATAAACTGACTCAACTTATGAACGGCATAAGTGATGTCAGGTCTGGTGATTGTCAAATATAGTAACCTCCCCACTAATCTTCTGTACTTGCTGGGATCATTGAGCAAATCACCATCATACTTGCTCAACTTAAGATTCTGCTCCATTGGGACCTTAGAAGGTTTACAACCAAGCATACCAGCATCATTTAGTACTTCCAAAGCATACTTTCTTTGACAAAGAGCTATACCCTTATCAGTCCTTGCAACTTCTAAACCAAGGAAAAACTTTAAATCTCCCAAATCCTTGAGCTTGAACTTCTGATCCAATAGAACCTTGAATTGATCAACCTTGTCCTTGTCATTGCTAGCAATTAATACATCGTCCACATAAACTAATAAAGCAATAAAGGACTCATCTTGCTGTCTAGTAAACAATGAGTAGTCTGCTTTGGACTACACAAAGCCTAATTGAATCAAGGCTTCAGAGAACTTGGAGAACCATTGCCGAGATGCTTGCTTCAAGCCATAAAGTGATTTGTTTAATTTGCAAACAACCTCCCCCTTGCTGTGGAAGCCAGGTGGAAGAGCCATATAAACATCCTCAAGCAAATCCCCATGAAGAAAGGCATTGTTGACATCAAGTTGGCTCAAAAACCAACCTTTCACAGCAGCCACAGCCAACAAACACTTCACAGAAACCATTTTGGCAACAGGACTGAAGGTCTCAATATAATCCAAGCCTTCTTTTTGGGTAAATCCCTTTGCAACCAGCCAAGCCTTATACCTCTCCACAAAGCCATCAGACCTATACTTAACCCAGTAGACCCACTTACAACCAATGGCCCTTTTGTTGGGTGGAAGAGGAGTAAGAGTCCAAGTGTGATTTGCCTCCAATGCTGCAATTTCAGCATCCATGGCAGCTTGCCACTTGGGGTCAGACACAGCTTGAGAATAGTATTGTGGTTCAACAATAGCAGAAATAGAACAGCAAAAAGATTTATAGGATGGAGACAAGTGATCATAAGAAAGAAAAGAAGAAAGAGGATGAGATGTACCTGACTGAGGCAGATTAGGAGTAGAAACTGAGGTTACCTGACTGCAATGGTAAGTTTGAAGATAAGATGGAGGTTTAGAAACTCTAGTAAACCTCCTAAGATGAGGGTTAGGAACCAAAAGCTCATCTGGAGCCTCAGGCAGATCTTGAGGAAGATCTTCATCAACATCATGATGAATATCAATAATGGTGTCATCAGAAATGTTATGGGAAGAAGCTGAAGGAAAGGAAGAGCAGTATGGAGAAGTATCAAAAAAAGAAGGTGGAATGGGGGTGATGACAGGAAGTGGAATAAGAGTAGAAGAAGAAGAAACAACATCAACCACAGAAAAGGGAAAAACTGTCTCATGAAAAACTACATCCCTAGACACAAGAACAGTGTGAGATAAGAGATCAAAGACCTTATAACCCTTGATATTATAGGGATATCCAATAAAAAACACACTTCCTTGCTCTAGGAGAGAATTTGGAAGACTTAGGACCAGTTGTGGAAGCAAAACATAGACAACCAAAAGTCCTAAGATGGGAATAAGAAGGAACTTTCCCAAACAGAAGTTCATAGGGAGTTTTATGTTGTAAAAGAGGAGAGGGCAGTCTGTTAATGAGATAGACTACAGTGAGCACACAATCACCCCAAAAGGAAAGAGGCAGATTAGATTGCATTTGTAAAGCCCTAGCAGTAGACAAGATATGTTGGTGTTTTCTCTCCACAACAGAATTTTGTTGTGGAGTATAAACACAACTAGTTTGATGAATTATGCCTTTAGCAGAATAAAACTCAGAAAGTTTGAATTCAAGAGCATTATCAGATCTAAAACATTTGATTTTAACATTGAATTGAGTTAAAACCATGTTATAAAAAGAAACAATCAAGGCTTTGACTTCAGACTTGGCCTTCATGAGAAAAAGCCAAGTTGCCCTGGTTGCATCATCAACCAAAGTAAGGAAATATCTGTGACCAGCTGAGGTAGGAACAGAAAAAGGACCCCAAACATCCATATGCACCAAATCAAAAGGAGAATCACACATTTTATTATTGAAGGGAAAGGGCAATCTTTTCTGTTTTGCTAATGGACAAACAGTACATTGTTTGGTACAACAATTTTGCAAGAAAGGAAAAACATTGCTCAAAGATTGAAGCTTAACATCAGAAGGATGTCCTAGTCTAGAATGCCACAGAGAAGACATATTATTGTGATGAGCATTAGAAGAAAAAGCAGTAAAAGAAGCTATGTTGTGCTTAGAAAGGAAATCAGATAGAGAACTAGAAGCTGAGAACAAGCTTGATTGTTGCAGTAGGTACAAACCATCAGACATTTGACCCACTCCAATCGTGCTCCAGTTGGTAAGGTCCTGTATAAAGCAATGGGCAGAAAGAAAGACAAGACAAAGGGATTGTGTCTTAGTCATGGAACTGACAGATAAAAGATTAAAAGAAAAAGAAGGTACACAAAGGACATTTGTAAGGACAAGATGTGAAGAAAGTTGAATTGTTCCAACATGTGTGACAACAGCTGACTCTCCATTAGGCAATTGTACCATAGAATGTGAAATAGCAGTAATTGAGGTTAGTAGACTCACAGAACAAACTATATGATCAGTAGCCCCAGTATCAATAACCCAAGTCTCCATGTTATAGGCTTTTCTATTAACAAACTGAGCAGAAAAGATAGAATGCTTGAGGTTTAAAGGCATACTTGCTACTGTGTTATTAGGAAAACCCACAGTATTGGCCATATGGTACTCTTGCCCTATAGAATTCTGCTGAAATGGCCTTGGTAGTGCACCAATTAAAGCTAGCAGCTGTTGGTACTGATCTGTTGTGAAAGAAGGTGCTTGAGTAGTGACAGGTGCATGACCAAGTACACCTTCTTGAGGAGTCAGTGCCATATGATTGTGAAATTGATCTGGAATAGTAGAAGACACCAGATGGGCCATGGACTTGGTCTTTGACTTGTAACCTGGGGGAAATCCGTGTAATTTGTAACACTTGTCAATGGTATGGCCTAGCTTGCCACAATGAGTACACAATGGTCTCTCTTTGCCTTTACCATTAGAACCCCCATAAGTGAAATTCTGAGTCTTGGTGGCTAAAGCAGTAGATTCAACCCTCGTACCCATACTAACACTCCTTTGCATCTCTTCTTGGATCAATAAGAATGCACCTTGTTAACCGGAGGCAGAGGATCCATGAGTAAAATCTGAGTTCTGACTTGAGAAAAAGAATCATTCAGTCCCATGAGAAACTTCATCACTGATTCTTTGGCTTGAAGATCAGAAAGCCTTCGATTTACATTGCATTGACATTTTCCACAAGTGCACAAGGGAAAAGGGCTGAGACTTTGTAATTGATCCCATAAGACCTTCAATTGTGTGAAAAAATCAGTAATTGAAACTTCACCTTGATGGAGCTCTGAGATTTGCTTTTGCAAATTGAAAATCTTTGGACCATTCTTATGACAAAAAGTGTCCCTCAAATCATTCCAAATTTCCAAAGCAGTTTCCCTATAGACAACGCTAGCTTGAAGCCTTGGAGAGACTGAATTGATTATCCAAGTCCCTACCATATTGTCTGCACGAATCCAGGCTTGAACTGCAGTTGGAGAATCTACAATTGGAGATGACAAGGTGAGAGAGCCATCTATGAAGCCAAGCTTATTTTTAGCAATGAGTGACTTCCTGACAGACCGAGCCCAAGCAGGATAGTTTTCTCCACCAATTAGAGGTTGAGAAACAAGAACAGCACCAGGATTTTCTCCATGGTGTAAAAACAAAGGATCATTCACATTTGATGAATCCGAAGATTGAGTCTCAGAAGTTGAAGCGGTAGCTGTACCAGTGGCAGCCATGGAAGGAGCTTCGAAGCTTTTGAAGAACACGAAGAGAAATGAAGAAGAAAGTTCCCAAATTTGTTAAGAGAAGAAAACCCCAGGTTTTGTGCTCTGATACCATGTGAAAAACTAATTTGGGAAAAAAATGATTTCATTACATTAATTAGAATTACAAAGCTAATCTATATATACACTGATATACACTGAAACAAGCCACCACTAACACTGACTAACTCCCACGAATTGCGCTAACTACATACTAACAGTTCTTGGCACACGTATTACTTACAGTAGTTGGCACATGTGAACATATATACTATATTCTAACAAAAACTACAAGTCGTATATAGCAACTAACTACATGTCGTGCTCTGCTCTGCTACACCTGGACTTCCTCTGTTGCTCTGTTCTTCCATATCTGAATCAATTGATTCTTTTACAATAGCTTCAGCTTGACCAGATGGCTTCTTCTTTTGATAATCTTTTGGGTTTTCTTGGGTCTTGCCAAGATTGGTTGCGGATACTCTATTTGGTTGGTGGAATTGGCCTGGAAAGCATTTGTCTAGCATTTGGAATTTAGCCCCCTTATGTGTGATGTGGTGTCTTTGGAGGGAGCAAAATAGGAGGACGTTTGAGGACATGGATAGTTCGGATGACTAGGTTTTAGCCTCTCTTAGTGGCACTTTGTTTGACTGGTCTAGGGCTTGGAGACTCACCTCTAGTGATTCTCTCCCTATGTTCTTTGGCACTCTTATGTGTACTTAGTTTCTTTTCATTTCTTTCCCTTTTACACTCTTTCTTCTCCCTTTGTATGTTTCTCTCCGCCTTATGTTTTCTGCATTAGGTAGTGTTCTTGAATATAAATCTTTTTTACCTGTCAAAAAAAAAAAATATATATATATATATATATAAACTGAGCTAGGAATTTTATTGCATGAATTGGCCTGAGTTTTTTTTCCTTTGTATGAGAGCTTTCTCATTCATAAAAGTAGGTCTCAGTTCAAGAGTGGCTTTGTTAATCAAATCGTAACTAATTTATGACAACAAGAGAGCTCCAATGTCTAACCAAGATTTTAAATTTGAGCTTAGAGAAACAAACTACAAACTTAAGATGTGTATAATCTTCATTGCACTTCCTGGTTTCTAACCAATGTTTGAAATGGAGAGATGTGTATAAACCATCCTTCTTATTGGTTAACCTTTCAAGTCTACAATGCTCTAGATTTCCTAAGCATTTATTGGTGTTTAAAGTAAATAATAGGGAAATGTCTAGGAAACCATTTGTGCTGTAACAATGAGTAGAGGGGTTTTGCTTTGAACCTTTCAAGTCTACAATACTTTACTAGGTTGGTAGGTCATTGAAGATAGGCTAGCCAAAAATGAAGTTACTAAGGGTGGGATCTATGGAAGAATATAATTCTAGTTGATTGGTCGAAGAGTTTCTTTATATATAAAACAGAGGTATTTATATGTAATTTTTTTTTCTATTAATTGGTAATATTTGAATTAATAAGGATGGCAGCGCTGCAATTTCATCACTATTGGGATAACAACTATGGCTGCAATGAGATTCCTTTGTCCTCATATTTTTTTGCCTAAAATTGATATTTCTATCCTTTAGGACTGTTTTGAATTTATCATATTATGTTGATGTACTTTGTACTTATGCAATCGGTACAACTGTAAGTCTTTGTTCTATGATATGTGATGTGCTTATTTTTGAGACATTAGAATGAATCTCTATACCTGAAAAGAAAATGTTTTTATTATTATTAGCAATTGTGAACATGTTTTCTGTCCTTTGGAAGAATGTAGTTATGTATGTTGGATATCTTATGGGTCCACCAACTTATTCAAATTCTTTGGAGGTAATTTAGATGCCATGGACACCCATTTCATCTCTTTCCTGCTTGCATATCTTTCAAAATAAATTAATTGGATTACTTCCGATTTCCCAAATAGTTTGGTTGAAGCTTTGTTTGATTATGGTTTATTCAATTACTATGTTGAGTTTAATTGTAGTAATTTTCTAAGAATCTGTGGCCTATCTTACTAATTTCATTTCGAGTATTTGATTTGTACAAAACATTGATGTGTGGTTTCTTAATTGTATTACCTTGAGAATTCATCTTGTTATTGGAATACATAGTACAGAGGTAGGTAAATAATGGTTATGAGTAAAATAGTAATGATTTTTTATCCAGCATAAACAATGTGTGTGCCTTTTACCATCTTGTACATAAAAACAGTGTGGAGAAGAGGTCACTTATGGAAATTCCATATTTTTTACTATTATTTCTCCCTTTTTTCTTTTTTTTTTTTCTTTTTCCCTTTTTGTTGATTTTGTTCATGTTGTAACCAATGGTTGGTTTAAAATATCAAGCATTTTCCATGTTAATATTGCCCAGTTGATAATATTCATACATATTATTTAATCATTTTATAGACAATTTCATAGTTTTTGAGACTACCATTTTGTATGAATGTTTTTTTTTTTTTTTTTTTATTTGTACTATTCATAAATGATTGCTCATTAAATGATATTTAAAAACTTCTTATCACATTTACCAGGCTTTAGTGGCATAGGTTTAGCACTAGTTTCAACTTGGAAGAACTTCCATACAAGGAGTTAAGGATTCTAGTTTCTTGTCAAGTTTTACTGTTGCAATTATGCAAGCATTGTCCACTGTGATACAGAAGTCTTCAAGCTTCAGCTAATAATTTTTCTGGTTCCACAGTTCTTGACCTCTTACTGAGCCAGGTAAAACCTTATATCCAAGTAACTCATGGATTTTGTTTAATAAATGAATTTATCTCTAGATGGCTGTTCTCCTTGGTGGTTAAACTTTCTAACTTGCTTAACATTAATTATCTCTCCCATAAAATTTTGTTCACTTAGAAGAAACAAATTTTAGGAAAGATGCATTAAGTGTCATCACAATTACCTTTCTCATCCTTGCATCTACTTTTAGATTTGAACAAAATATGAAACATCTCATGTAGCTAATGTATTGACAAACGCTATATTTGTCCCTAACTTTTTCAAGGGACAAATCAAATGTACTACCTCATCTGAAAATGGAAATGTTTACCATTAACACAATGTGGAAGTTGTATATTAGTTCTCTTATTTTTTTTCATTGGTTTCCCTAATCTATGTTAAGGTCATGACTTATGGTGGTAATGTATTTAGGTCATTGATTGGAAACATCAAAATGTGCAAGGAGTGCATGCATGGGCATATTAGAAATTTGTCTTTAGATTTTAGCATCAATGAGTTCATCCAAAATTATGCCTTTGACAGCCACTCAACTCCAAACATTAACTTAATTGATCTCACTCTCACATACACACATGCCCTATTTGTTTTTGACATAGGTACCTTGTTAGTTTTATGGTGTGCACTCTTCTTATAAATTGATGGTCAATTACTTAATCCTAAGCCAAAACTTTGTAGAAAAGCTTTTCTTTCCTACCATAAGAATATAAATTTCTTTCTTGATAAATGCCACAAGGGTGGAATTGCCATCAGGCCAAACTACCATTGCCCTTGAGATGCATCACTTGTTTGTAATAAATAATTATATTAGCAACTTGAATAACCATATATTATTTGAGACGGAGAAAACTTAAGATTTGAGGATAAGAAAAAATATCAATTGACATTTTTTGATTCATCAGTCATTATCATTATAGACGGTACTAAGAAAGATGGAGTGACATAGCGGATGCAAGAAGTAATTGATAGCATTCTTGTTTGTTCCATGTAGTCGGACACGCACGCACCTATATATATATATATATATATATAGTACTTCCTGGACTTGCTTTACATACCTACAAAGTTGCTCCAAATCCTTGTCATGGACTAAACATGTTGTGAGGTAAGCTGTGGATAGTGCTTCTATGAACTCCATACTTGTAGAGTTTGTGTTATTTCTTATTTTACCTTTTCATTTTCAGCAAAGGTCATCTGGGCTTTTAAAACGAGGCAGACTCGATTATCTTGAAATTAGCAGGATTTTTTTTCTGATGGTAATGATTTAGAGGAGGAAGTGAGTTTTATAGTCCTTGAAACTTTTTTTCTTTGAACTACATGATTTGTTCTTTGGGGATTTTGTTTTCAAAAAAACTTCCTCCATTCTTGATTTTCCCTTTCTTTTTCTAAGTTTGTAATATTTTTCAGGGATAGTCCTAGAAGACCTGTCAAATGTCATTATAGTTAAGCATACATACGAGGATTTTGTGTTGTTAACTGTCTTAGACCTTCTTGTCCAATATAATGTCTTAGATAGATGTTTGTAGCTTTTTGATCCACTACATGTTTGGCTAACTTTTCTTCTTTGTTGAACACTTCTCAATCAGAGTTTCAAATGTCAAGATGATGATACTTTAAACTATCCTATGGTGTACCATAAATTTCTAAGATATATCCTCTTCATTATCAGGTATAACATTTATTTCCTGTAGTTAAATAAAGAAAAGCTCTACCACAATATTGGTTGATTTATTTGCTTTATATTTCACTATAAACATGTTGACCATTAGCTATGTGGGGCATGAAAATTGCATCATTTATGACTAAAATTCCTTTTACGTAGACTTAGATATTACATACTTCTTTTTTTTTTTTTTTTATTCAATTGCAATATGATTGCAGGGAGTTGGTCCCTTTATGTTAAGAATTGCAATATAATTTTGCAGGTTTGTCTCACTCTCTACCCCCCGGGCTCTTGGACCCTGAGTGTTTCATGCTCTTTAGTTTTCTATTTGCAGGTAATGCAATGGAAATATGCTAAATTATTACTTGCTAAAATTTTCTGATTTTGCTAGTGAAGTCATTAAAAGCACTGATGTCTTTGACTTAAGATACCAATAGATTTTGATAAAGCCACAACCTTGGAAGTTGGAATTAAAATCTAAAATGTCCATTTAAAATTAGAAGTAATACAATGAGAACTAAGTACCACTAGTGAAGATTGCTGTTGAAAGGAGGAACACAATTGAAATTGTTATGCCACAGTTGAGAACCTGATTTTCAATTTTGATAAGTTGTATTTCTTGATTATTCTTATTAGCTAAAATTTTCAATTACGAAAAATAGAAAGGCTAAAACTGTTATGCCTACAATACGTAGAAGCTCCTCAATGCTTGATGTAATCTTCCATTGAAATTCCCAGTTAGATGAATTGTCTGATGGTTCAGTTGAGAATTCTGCTACTCCATCAAGGGCACCTAAATTTGCTACCAGAAAATTTCTCTCTCTCTCTCTCTCTCTCTCTCTCTCTCTCTCTCTATTTGTGTCTGTCTGACTGTCTATTTGTCGTTCACAATTATGGCAGATAACTCGAGGAATTTGTTGAGCTTCAGAGCTTTGGACTGAAACCGAGCAGCAGTTCCCAAGCAGAGCCATGCTTGACTCATGTTTACAGTGGGTCTTAGCATTGGAAAGGAGAAATAATTTTGTAATTATAGGAGTTGGAACAAACAGAATGAGTCATCTTTAGTTTTTGTTGTAGTTAGATTATGATTTTTGTCAATTAATAGCTAATTATGATTTTAGGCCATTTGAATATAAAACTACCCTGATTTTAGTCAATTGATAACTAATGTAGTTGTAGTCTATCATAACATAAGCTTCCACAAATTCAATGACACCATTAGTCTCTCTTTCATGATCTGTTTTGTCATTCTTTGTGTGAGAATTGTATTTCAAATGTATACTATAATGTAATGTGACCTATCATGTTCCTATAGAGCTATAGGAGTTGAAGCAACTTCATAAACATTCTCCAAAATTTTGTACATGCAGCTTCTAATGAATGTCTGTTGAGAGCATCTGCTCCAATGTTGTACGTCTGCAAATATGTTGTGTCAAGAAGACTAGAGGTTGCCTCAAGATATGAAGGATGAAGCTGCAAAAGATTCACTAAAGAGACTATTTGTTGTTTCCAATAAGTAGGGCATTTAAGTTAAAGGCTGTGATGAATATAAAACTACTCTAATATTTAGAGACCTAAAAATAGAATTTGGAGAGTAATTGTGGCAAGGGTGAGCTTTTTTTAGGTGTAGAACCTATTCCAGATGCTACTGGCTCAAAGAGCTTGTAGCATGTCCCTTTCCATTTGTTGTGTGAAGTCATCATCAATCACTTTTTCTATAGGAGGAACAAATGAGCGACTGGTAGCTTGATTAATTGGTACTTTTAGGGCACATCTGGTACACCGAATGGAGATTACAATTGGAATGGAAATATTTATTATTGGCAATAAAATATGTTGTAATGGAATAACTAGTAGCTTTTTCTCTAATATGCATGCTTGATTTTCAAGATTAGAAGCTTTTTCTCTTACCAATGCAAAATTCGGGTGCCCATTTTTTGCACTTTCCTCTGTTATGTATTTTCCAATGTATCCAATCCCTCCAATTATCAAAATCTTACTTTTTAGAGCCACTGAGAGGATTTTGAATGAAATGGATTAATGGGTTAAAGCAAAACAGAGAGTTTGGACTATCTTAGGGTAATTCTCAATTTCAAACAAACCAGAGTTCCTTAAATACATAAACGTTAACTTGCTTGTCCTTATAAATGCCTGCCAATTAAGTCCCCCAATACAATGAAGGCTACATGAACGGCTCTATGTTGGACTTTTTCAAGTCTTTTTTTTAGACAACATCTCCTTTTGGTTTCCTTTGCCCAAATGAACAACACCTCATCTCTTTTATTTTTGGCACGGCTGGCCTCCAACCGTTCTAATTTTTTTTTTTTTTAGAATCTCATAGTTCCATTCATTAAATTAAGATCTAGTATTATTTTGATCTTGTCTACAATACAATATATATGATCTATAAGAGTCATCACCAACTCTAGCATTAGGCCGGATAACTTCTTCATACATTTTGCATTTGTGACAAGGTGCGAATGAGCACACTGCTAAAGATATGTGACTAAAAAAGGGATCAAATGTTTGGAATACACACCAACAGATCTAACCAAATCTCCCAAGGCCAAGAATATAACTGAAATTTTTTATTTTTTGTAAATCACTAAAATAAACTTAAAATCTTGATTCTTACTATTTCAAGATGATTTGTTTATAATTAAAGAGAGAGAGAGAGAGAGAGAGAATTAGTTCATGTCGCAAAAAGTAATTTTACAAAATTTCAAACCCCCCACTTTCCCTTTTTTCAAAATGGGATTAAAAAAAAAAAAGATCAACATAATTATCACATTTGTATTAAAGGACCCCCGTAATGAAAATAACCCACCAACCTGCACAACAAGCTTGAACCAAGCTCTATAATGAATGCATTTACAATCATTTTACAAGCAAGACCTTGAGGGAGATATGAGTTGTAATTCTATTAGATTTGAACAAAGTTACAACAACTGGGGGGAGGCTTCAAGTGTTAGACCTCACAACCAATCCAACAAAGCCTTATTGGCAAGCTCTGGAACTTCATCATGTGGACAGTGCCCGGCTTTTAAGTTTACGACAGAGTACAGACGTTTTTGGATAAAACTCTTTGATTCGGTTAGCCTTTGCAGGACCGACCCACGGGTCTAAGTCACCCCACAGCAACAACAGTGGGCAAGAGAGTTCACTCTGGACACCATCCAAAGTGTATTTGCTTGGGTTCAACATGAACCTTGTCATTAACCTGTGGACACCAATGAGAATACAGAATAAAATAAATGTGGGTAGAACTTTATAGGCCAATTGAATCGTTCCTGTAATCAGCATTTCTTTATAAGCCTTATAATATAAGCAGACCTAAACTACTATTTCGTATTCATTGTAAAGAAAGAGAATGGATTTTAGATGCTGGGGAAGTTTTTGTTAATCCAAAACTACTATCAAAACAAACATGGAAGCCAGGTGGATGAACGTTTTTCATAAGTACCTATAATAAACTTCTCCAGCATTTGGGTCAGCTGCTGGCCTTGTTATTGATTCCACAAGATCGTCATCCACATTGGAGGAATTTATATACACCTGTATTGGAAAAAGACGTGCTTAGCATAACGTACAAAGTCATGGAACAATCATAAACAGAGGGTTCTTATTATGACTTCAGGGAGTTCAACAGACAAATAAAATTGTCAACATGGAATAAATTAGGAGATGGGAAATATATGTTCGCTTCTCAAGGTACAAAATTTATATATTTGAATAGCAATCAATTTAGTTATTGTCATTTTCAACTTGCAATTAATTTGGTCTTTACCGTCAACTCATTGACGAAAAATGTCTATGTGGCTAACGAATTTCATAATTGACACTCTTGAAACTTATGTGGAAAATAAAATAATAATAAAATATTTTAATTTCTATTTAAAAATTTCACATCAGCATTTAATTTGAAAAAACATTTATTTTTAATTTCTCAATTTTAAAATAGAAAAAAAATTGTATGAACATTCCCAGCATTTTCTCGTCAATCAAACACAAAAACACAAAAATCAAATTTGGCATAGACACAAAAATCAACCCAGCTTAAAATTTTAAGGTGAAAATACATTTTTAGTCTCTATATTTTGAGCCAATTCCCGTTTTAGTTCATACCATTACCATTTTGGCCTTAATGCAAACTTGGCACATGGAATGCACATGTCACTTTAAACTCTGATACGGCTAATAAAATAATAATAATTTTTTTATTTAGTATTAAAAAATACCAATTAGCATCCACATCAGCATTTGAATTTAACAATTTTAACTAAAAATAAAATAGAATTAAAAGGGGGGGGGGGGGGGGGGGGGAAGGCATTTCATGAACACTAAAACACAGAAGATGAACTCAGGAACATAGAAAATTCAAACACAAAAATCAAATGCAGGCCAAAAAATTCACAATAACCAAATTTCGTTGTGGTAGCCTTTACCCGCCCACCAAACCCATCACTTGATACACAGACACATAACCTAGACCCATGCCCACCACGTGATCCCATTGATCTACCTAGTACAACAACCATTCCCATTAAAATCAGTTTTATGGGTTTGTGTTTTACAATTTAGTGATGACTAATGAATATTTCTCATCTTGGATTGCTGGTAGTCAATGACCTTCCTTGTCATTCACCACCACCAACCACCATCATCAGGGTGGTCTCCTTGCTCGCTCCCTCTCTATCTCTACTTTTCTTGGACTCACCCACCCAGTCTCTCCTTCTTTGATCTGTGATGGTGTGAGGGTTGGGGTTGTTTAATGGTTCAAAATATAGCTGAATTGTGGTTGAATTTTTTTTTTTTTTTTCTTCTGATAAAAAGTTGTTGTTGAAATTTGATTGTAGGGTTTGGTGGTGATGGACTTGGTAGTGGTGGATCTGGTTTTGGTGGTGGTGTTGGACGGTTGTGGTGGTGCTAATTCAAGTTCGATGGTGATGTATCTGGGTTAGTGTGGTGCTGAAGCTAATGCATGTGACAGTATTTGGTTACCAAGAAATTTCAAGAAAGTAAAAAAAAAAAATTGAGAAAATAAAAATGAAGATTTATTTGGTTACTAAGAAATTGCAAGAAAGTAAAAAGGAAAATTGAGAAAATAGAAATGAGATATGTTTGGTTACCAAGAAATAGCAAGAAAGTGAAAAAAGAAAATTAAAAATGCAAAAGATTGGTAAATTTGATTCTTGTAACGTGTTTGATTACCAAGAAAGTTCAATACAAGTTGATAAAGTTACTACAAGTTGGGTGCAATTCCACACACCAAGATTCAAGAACAATTTTCTATAAAGCCTTTTCATTTAAGATAAGGAGAATCAAAATGATTTGTTCTTACTCGAGAGAGAAAATCAATTTGTGTGAGAGAGTATAGGTCAAATCAAACTATTCGAGAGCGAAAAAGAAGCTGACAAGACAAATGGACAAATTTTACAAAATATCACAAAAAAATTAACATGGCTACATATTATGAAAATCTAACTGTTAGATTTCATATTATTTTTGTTCTTAGCATACATGTCAAATTTCATTTAAATAGAATATTATTTACTATCAGATCTATAAATTTATTTTTTATGCATAATTTAGTACTATAAAAAATTGAAATTTATATATTTAATTGATACCATATTTATTAATCTTTGATCTTCTTGAAATTTTGTAAGCATAGATGATATTAAAAAAAAAAATGTAATCTTACGGTGGATTTGTAAAAATTCACATCCAATAAAAAGAAATAGGAAGTTTGTAATCATTGCCTACAAACTAATTTGTAGGCAAATTTTATTCTTTATAAATCAATAAAATAAACTTAAAAAGCTTGAATCTTTCTATCACAAGAATTATTTGTATACATTTAAAAAAAAAAAAATAAGAGAAGTTCATGTCTAATAGCAAAGCGTAATTTTACAAAATTATAAAATAGATCAAGTGATCAAAATAAAATAAGACCATATATAATCTTCCAAACAACCTTAGGTTGAAATAGCTTGAAAAGTTATATAATATTTGTGGATGCTTTATGCTTGAGAAATTCCTCAATCTTCATCAAGAAATGAAACGTAATGTAACACCAACACAACATGTGATAAAAACAATAAAATGTGTGAACTGAATATAAGCCTTACTAAAAAAAAAACTAAAAAAAAAAAAAATACAAAACAAACAAATAAATTATTTTTGGTTAAAGTTCTGAACGAATAACATATTCTTTCTAGTAATTCATTTGTGAGCTATCTTTTATTTTTGTAAAATTGAATAATACTATAAGGATTGGTTTGGTATAGCTCAATTTTCATTGTTTGATTTTGCAGAAAAAATAAGTTATAAAATATAACTGCATCTATGTAAAAAAAAAAAGAAAAAAGAAAAAAAATAGCAATTTATTAAGAACGTAGTAAAAAATTGTACATAACTAAAATAATCCATTATATCTAATAATCCCCATTGTTTTTTATTTTTGGACAATTTTGATAATTTGGCAGCTTTTGAGAGTTTTTTTCTTGCGGTCATTTCAGGAGGCTTGGATATTTTAATAATTTCAGCCAGAGGGATATGATTTTCCTGGTTAACAAAAATAAAATAGTAAAAATTTTCAACCCCTAAACACCTAAAATAAAGAAAAAATATTTTAAAAAATTATTTTATACCCAAAGAAGTAAAATGCCATCCCTAATTAAACCAAACACTTCTTATTTATTTACAATGGTAAAATGCATTTATGCTTTTGAGTTTTGAGCACAATGCCTTTTCCAGCCCACATCCTCCATATAATCTTTGAAAAAAAATATGAAATTGAACCAAAGTCTAGTCCTGGTTGGTAACTTGTAGATTACTCCCAATGATCAACCGTGTTTTTCTTTTTCCAAGGCAATATGAATATGATGGAAATATATAGTAGTTTCGAAGAAACTGGGTTTTGGCCAATTCGTCTTCTAGACTTTGACTTAAGAGTCGTTTTCTTTGAACTTTCAGTTGTGCTTCTTAGTTCTTTCCCGTGGAGGCAATGGCAAATTTTTTTTTTTAATACTTCTTTAATTAAAGCGCGTCGGGCCCAAGAATAATTTCTCACCCAATTTATATCTTTATTTTGGTTGGTTGGTTGGGGTTGCAGTCTGCAGAATTGAGGAAATAGAAAATTAGAAGGCTCCTATCAAAAAAAAAAAAAAAAAAAAATTAGAAGGCGATAGAAGAGTGAGGGATAAAAGAGATTTAAAGGTTTAGAGTTTTTCAATATTGTTTTGTGTAATTCAAATGCTAAGAAATGTGGGTTTAATTTTTAAACCATTAAAAAATTAATATGACTACATATTTTGAAAATTTAACATTTAGATTGTATATTAATTATATTCTAATTAACATGTATGTCAAATTTCATTCAAATTGGATATTTTTTTTTTGAGAATTTAACATTTAGATTGGATATTTTTTTGGATATTCAAATTGGATATTATTTACTATCAAGTCTATAAACTTATATTTTTTATGCATAATTTAGTACTACAAAAAATTGAAATTTAAATATTTGATTGATAACATAGTTATTGATCTTCGTAAAATTTTGTAAGCCTTGATGATATAATAAAAAAATGTAATCTTATAGTAGATTTGTTAAAATTTACATCAAATAAAGAAGATGTAGGAAGTTTGTAGATATTGCCTACAAACTAATTTGTAGGCAAATTACAAATTTTCTAACCAAAAAATTTGTAGACAAACTTTGTTCTTTATAAATCAATAAAATAAACTCATAAAGCTTGAATCTTTCGATTTTAAGAATTATTTTTATGCATTTTTTTTAAAAAAAAATTAAGAGAAGTTCATTACTAATAGCAAAGCGTTATTTTACAAAATTACAGAAGAGATCAAGTGATCAAAATAAAAGAAGACCACATAAATTTTCCTTTTGTTTTGAAGGACCCCGCAATGAGAATTAGCCAACAACCTACACAGCAAGCTTGAACCAATCACTTTACTATAGGATTCAAATCAAAATACCCTTTGGCTTCAATGTCATATGCTGTTGGTAACTTGCTTTATGGCTTTAGTGCTTTTAATTTTTAGCACTTTCTTAGTTCTTTCGACGTGGCTCAAAGCATATATCTTCCCACTCTTATAAATATATATATATATATATATATATCTTCCCACTTTGGATTTGAAATGTCAAAACGCGTGGGATCGTCGGTCACTTGTAGGGACACTGCCAGCCAAGGAAAGTTCGTGTAAAGACTAAATAAATTTCGTGTAAAGACGAAATAAAGGACACTGCCAGAGTGCCAGTCAAGGAACTTTGATTACAATAAAAGTTTGCTTCTTTTTTTTTTTTCTTTTTTTTTTTTTTTTTTTTAATTTGCGGTTCCCTTACTCCCACGTTTTAATTTTTTAATTTTTTTTTAAATTCCCTTCTTCTTTATTTTGAATTAAAAATACACTTTTTTTGGGTAAATAAAAATAGAGGTTAGTTAACTTACGTCAGTCCCGTTACGCCAACCTCAAGCAGAGCACTTAAGTTAAGACCCGTTAACCAACCCTTATTGATGCCTACTAACAAAGAACTGCTAGCAGTGGAATTCAAACTTAGATGGGTTGGTTGAAATGCTCGAGTCTTAGCAAAACACTCCTACGATAACTTCTCATACCTAAATTTAGGTAGTACCATATACTTTTATTTTTTTTAAACTGCAACCCAATTGCCAAAACAAGACATCAATAAATGTCTTCTCTTCCCCTCCCCTTGTTTCACTTTGAGGCATAAGTAGAGATAATTTCTTAATACTCAATCTTTTTTATATTTTCTTCCTCACATGTTTCTATGTCAATCTTTAGTTGTTCAAAATTGGAATACTCTTTTACACTAGAATTTGTGTATATTTCAAATGGTCATTTTGTATATAGAAATACAAAGAAAGAACACTTTTCTCCCCTTTTACTACATAACTTTACGTTTCCTTTTATTTTTATGAGTTGCCCTTAGTATTTGGTTTTAATTTGGTTTGGATCTCATGCAAACTTCAGTATCATCCTTACTTGTAATCATTATCTTTTTCTTTCTTTTTCTTTTTTTTTCTTTTTTTTTTTATGATAGAAGCCGTGTATTGCCTAATATTTGTATAGGTAATAGGTAGCTTTTTTTTTTTTTTTTTTCTTTGCCTTAAACTTAATTTTGAGACGCATCTTCAATTTCCTTTTTCAATTTGGTTTTAGTCTTAGATTTTTATGATTGTTGCCTTGATGTTGATGATTGGATCATTGAGCTTCAGTGTGGTAGGTTTTTTATGTTGGAGAGGCTACTTCTCCCGTTCTCCCTACTCCGTAATCATCTGGAAACAAATTTTTTGAAGTACAAGGTACAACAACCACGTTTGATGCAAGGTACAAGCAATTGAAACTTGAAACATGTCTTATGTTTTTTAATATAACAAAGATTATTTATGGGCCGGTTTTTCTTTAGATATTTCTTTCAACTTTCTATTTTCTAAGTGGAAAGAGTGCTAATCAAGACAAAGTGCCCAAGTTTTTTGTCTTCGTTGTTTGTAGAACTTTGTTGGATTGCATACATTAATTAGTGCTGAGGTTTATTGACTTTGTCATCTGTATACTCTTAGTGTAATAATTGTTTTGTTATTAGTGATAATTGTGATGAGTATTATGCGTTTGTGGGTGAAATTATTTTTTCATTACACCCATAGATTTTTTTTTTTTTTTTGTGGTTGAAAAATGTAGTAATCCCAAATTATAATTGATGCAAATTATTAATCTTTACCCAAAAAAAATAGAAGAGTTTCTGAGAATGCGATATAAAAGGGTAATTATAGATTTACATTGTACTAGCAATGTTAATTTAACATTGTAAACTAAAAAAATGTGTACAACATTGTACAAGGAGAGGGGGAGAGTGCCATTTTTTTTCAAGGTTTTAATTTTTTTGGAACTTATTTATGTGAATGCACTAGTTTTTAACAAAAGAAACAAGTTTAACTTGAAAAATCTCACTAACTATAGAATTATGTGAATGTGTTGTTTTTTAAGGCTGATTTATACCACTCGGAGTAAAATTCCATGTAAATTGGATTTTAAAAAAAAAACAATTTACAGAACAATGCTTCAAGATAAAATTATAGTATTGACCAGCTTGTTGGGCACAATTCCACACACCAAGATTCAAGATAAGGAGAATCAAAATGATTTGTTCTTACCTGAGAGAGATAATCAATTTGTGTGGGAGAGTCTAGGTCAAATCAAACTATTCAAGGGAGAAAAAGAAGCTAACGAGACAGATGAACAAAGTTTACAAACTCTCACTAAAAAATTAACATGACTACATATTTTGAAAATCTAATCGTTAGATTGTATGTTCTTTATGTTCTTAACATGCATGTCAAATTTCACTCAAATGGGATATTATTTACTATTAAATCTATAAAATTATTTTTTTATACATAATTTAGTACTAGAAACAAATACAAATTTAAATATATGATTGATAATATAGTTATTAGTCTTTAATCTTCGTAAAATTTTGCAAGCACGGATGATATAATAAAAAAAATGTATTTTTACGACAGATTTGTTAAAATTCACATCCCACAAAAAGATATAGAAAATTTGTAGCCATTGGCTACAAACTAATTTGTAGGCAAACTTTGTTCTTTATAAATCAATAAAATAAACTTAAAAAGCTTGAATCTTTCAATTTCAAGAATTATTTGTATACAGTTAGCAAAGCATAATTTAACAAAATTATAAAAGAGATCAAGTGATCAAAATAAAAGAAGATACGAAGGACCCCGCAATGGGAATAAACCAGCAACCTACACAGCAAGCTTGAACCAAGCACTTTACTATAGGATTTAAATCAAAATACCCTAATTATGGCTTCAATGTCATATGACGTGGCTAACTTGCTTTATGGCTTTAGTGCTTTTACTTTTTAGCACTTTCTTGGTTTCTTTCGGTGTTGTTCAAAGCATATGCCTTCCCACTTTGGATTTGAAAACTGAAGACGCGTGGGATCATCGGTCAGTTGTAGGGACACTGCCAGTTATGGAACAAAAGTTCGTGTAAAGTCTAAATAGGGGTTTTTACTTTTATGGACACTGCCATTCAAATAAAAGAAAGGTTGTTTACACAGTCCGTTATGCCTTCACTCATATCTCTTTTAATTTTCATTTAGTCACATCTTTCTTTCAGTCTCTTCTTCTCCTTCCATATTTTCTCAATTCTTTTGCTCATAGATTCCGATGGCCCTGCAAATCAACGAAGGAGGCTCTTCTTCTTCCACTGCCCGATACAAGTATGATGTTTTCTTGAGCTTTAGAGGTGAAGATACTCGTTATAATTTTACTAGTCATTTATATAAGGCTTTACGTGACGAAGGTTTTAAGACTTTTTTGGATGATGATAATCTTCAAGGAGGAGAAGCAATTTCAAAAGAGCTTCCCAAAGCGATAGAATTGTCAATGATTTCAATTGTTGTATTTTCTGAAAATTATGCATCTTCAACTTGGTGTTTGAGGGAACTTGTCAAAATTCTTGAGTGTAAGGATCTTGGCCAATTAGTTCTACCTGTTTTTTACAAAATAAATCCATCAGAAGTACGTAAACAAGAAGGAAAGTTTGGGATTGCACTAACTAATCACGAAGAAAAAGAAAACAGAGATAAGGTTCAGAGTTGGAGGGCAGCTTTAACCAAAGCAGCTGATTTGGCTGGATTCTCTTACAAGGGGTATGTATCTATTACTACTTTTTTGCCTTCTTGTAGTATAAAACATTAATAGTTTTGTTATCACCATTTAATTCCAAATAATCAAAGGATTTGCATTGCATACTCAAAGTTAGTTCATGGTAAAACTTCAAATTCATCATGCGTAGGTAGAAGAATATTGATTGCTAAATTAACACAGAAAAATATATGCTTCTAGAAGGGTAAATGATTTCACCTTACAATGTTATGTCCATGTACTAAATAGGAAATAAACAAGAGAGACTAGAGAAACATTGGGTCCACTTTAGATTGCCTCTTCTATGCTGCTTCCTTTCTCCATATAGATTTTGATTTGGTTTTTTGAGAAGAGGAAAAGTCACAATCACATCCATAATCACTTGCCAAACAAAATTTTCAGAATAAGATATTAAAAAAAAAAAAAAAAATTTGTCACGACCCGCAATCCAAATGAATTCCACATTTTCACCCATGACCAACATGTCAATACCAAGCTTAAGCCTGATGTTAATATGAACCAAAGTAAACCTATTAACAAAAAATTGTCTATTTGTGAGTTGATAAATAGCTTATCTAATATTTTTTTCTCCAAATAATAACAAACATCATCAATTTGGAATATACCACAAGTTCACACACTAAAATCCCCTATTACATCAAAAGTTCCAACACTCAAATATTGATTCATAAATACAAACATCTCTACAAAGTTAAGCGCAAAACTACTAAAAAGAAAAATAAAAACTAAATGAAAATAAAACTAGCTCTTCTGAAACTCAACTAAGGCTCCAGCTACTACTCTATTGCTTCTTTATAAAAATAAAAATAAAAAATCAGCTATTGATTTTTTATTTTTATTTTTATAAAGAAGGTAATCTAACAGAGCTCAATAAAAGGGGTTAGGTGGTATGAGTTATGAAGAATGCATAAATACATGAAAATTAGAAAATTTTCTTAATACGTGAATACACTTCGAGATAAACTTCTTTGAGCATGTACACACAATTTTTCATGAGCTTTATAAAAAAAAAAAAAAAATCTTTAGATATATAGCTTTGAAAAATAATTTGTATACTTTCTCTAAAGATATATCTCATTAGATTCAGAAAATGTTTTTTTTTTTTTTTTTGCTAGATAAGATAGAATTTCATCCTATAGAGTTCACTTCATGATGATTGCTCTTTATTATCACGCCAAGACACCTATTGATTTTAAGTATAGGCGGAGTTTGAACCTCGGATCTCTTATTTGATAATAAAAAACTTTACTAATTAAGCTAATTGGAAGCCTGGAACCCACAATTGTTTTCTTTAGAATAGATTTTTTTTTTTTTTTTTTAAACATTATCTATTGAAAAAACCTTAGTCTTGAAAACTTCTTAACTTCATAAGAATCACATCATAATCATACTTCCATGATTTAACATCACAAAACACATTTCCTCAATTGTTAGTAATTAAATAATTAGTAATTTCCTTTACGATAACATGAAACACAATTACTCTTGATATTACTTTTGTTACTCTATTAGAAAAGAGAGCTCTGAAGAACTAGAAACTTCTCATTGAAAAGAAACTTTACAAAATGAAAAACTAACTAATACATAATAATCAACTCTGTTTATATACATTGTAAAACAGGGACTACACTTTCTTCCCAATAACTGCATAACCGTTTGACAGCTGTAATGCACCTACTTCATTCTGGCACGTGATGTGGCATGGGTTGTAACTAACTCTTCTTCTTCTCTGCTGCAATTTTCTTCTTGCCGTTTAGTCTAGTTTGTCGTTTAGGATCTGTTTTTCCTTCAACATTTTCTGGCTCTGTTTTTCCTTCAACACTCCCCCTCAAGTCCTGAGTTGCAGGCTCAGTGACTTGCACTGAAGACTCCTTCACTTTCTTTGTCTCAAATATATCTCTTAATCCTAATTTCTCGGATAACTTTGCAAAGGAAACATAGCCTAAAGCTTTAGTAAAAATATCAGCCACTTGTGCATTTGTTGATACATGAAATGTCTTGATCATTCCCTCTAAAATCTTATCTCTTACTAGATGGCAATCTACTTCAATATGTTTGGTCCTCTCATGAAAAATTGGATTAGCAGCTATATGAAGTGCTGCTTGATTGTCACAGAACAACATGGCTGACCTGGAGTGATCAACCTTTAAATCTGTAAGTAATTGCAAAATCCAAGTTATTTCACAAGCTACCCCAGCCATTGCTCTATACTCGGCTTCTGCTGAGGATCTAGAAACCACCCCTTGTTTCTTTGATCTCCATGAAACTAATGAGTCACCTAGATACACAGCATAGCCAGTCAGGGATCGTCTTGTATCAGGGCATCCAGCCCAATCTGCATCACAGAAAGCTTTAATGTGCAAATCAGTCTTGCTAGAAAAGAAAATTCCTCTCCCTGGTGACCCTTTTATATATTGTAAAACTCTGTGAGCTGCTAGCAAATGAGGTTCTTTTGGTTGTGAGACAAACTGACTTAGCCTATGTACAGCATAGGTAATGTCAGGTCTTGTTAAGGTTAAATACAGTAGCCTCCCTATCAATCTCCTATACTAATCCGGATCTGCAAGAGCCTTGCCTTCATACTTAGACAATCTTAAATTTTGTTCCATAGGAAACTTCACAGGCTTAGAACCAAGAAATCCAGTGTCCTTTAAAATTTCAAGGGCATATTTTCTTTGGTTCAAACTGATACCTTCTTCAGTTCTGGCTACCTCAAGTCCTAAGAAATATCTTAGTGAACCAAGGTCTTTCAAGCCAAACTTGTGATCAAGCAACTTCTTCAAACGATCAACACAATCAAGGTTATTTCCAGTAAGTAGTATATCATCCACATAAACCAATAACACTGTAAAAGAGGTTCCTTGAGTATGAGTGAACAAAGAGTAGTCTGACTTAGATTGCACAAACCCCATCTGCATAATAGTTTTTGAAAATTTTTCAAACCATTGCCTTGAAGCTTGCTTGAGGCCATAAAGACTCTTGTTCAACTTACATACTAAATTCGGCTCCCCCTTGCTGTGAAATCCAGGTGGCAAACTCATATAAACATCCTCAATCAAGTCACCATGCAAGAAAGCATTGTTGACATCCATCTGATGGAGGGACCAACCTTTCACAGCAGCCAAAGAGAGGACTATTCTGACAGAGACAGATTTTGCCACAGGAGAAAAGGTTTCTGAATAGTCTAAGCCAAGTTTTTGTGTAAATCCCTTGGCAACTAAACGAGCCTTATATCTCTCAATGGTACCATCAGGAAGGTATTTGATCCTATAGACCCATTTCAACCTATAGGAGTTTTTCCAGGTGGTAAATGAGTTAAAGTCCAAGTATCATTGACTTCCAAGGCTTCAATTTCTTTGTCCATGGCAGTCCTCCACTCAGGGAATTTGACTGCTTGATGAAAAAAAACAGGTTCTGAAGGAGTTGCAGTCACTGCCATGACAAAAGAATAAAATCTAGGACCAAGATGAGAATAATCCAAGCAGTCTGAAATATCATATGGCAGCCCGGAACTAGGTGTAGTGCAGACAGATTTGCAAGAATAGTCAGAAAGGTAGGAAGGGGGATTATGTGGTCTAGTGGATCTTCTCAAAGCAAGTGGAGAAGAACTAGGAAGAGGATCAGGTAAAGGAAGTACAGAAGTGTCAACAAGCTCGGGAAAGGAAACAATATCAGTGGAAGAAATGGAATCTGCAGAAACAGGTGTAATAGGATCCAGTGGCAGTGGAGGAATGAAAGTGGAATTAGGAGTACTAGGAGGAGATAAAGGAGCAATGTGATCTGATGTACAATGAGGAAATATAAAATCATCCAAGTAAGAAGATGAAGGGTGAGAGGTAGTGACATAAGGAAAGATATGTTCATAGAAAACAATATCTCTAGAAATGTACACTGAATTAGATTCAAGATCCAAAACCTTGTAACCTTTGATGCCAAATGGATAACCTAAGAAAACACACTTCCTAGCTCTAGGTGCAAATTTATTTCTATTGTGAGACAATGTAGAAATAAAACATAAACATCCAAAACATTTAAGATGAAGATAGGAAGGTGGAGATTGAAAAAGCAATTCATAAGGACTTTTATTTCCTAAAGATTTTGAAGGAATTCTGTTAATCAAGTGGACTGCAGTCAAAACACAATCCCCCCAAAAACATAAAGGAACATGAGATTGGAATTTTAAAGCCCTTGCAACATTTAGAATGTGCTAATGCTTCCTCTCAACAATGGCATTTTGTTGAGGAGTATCAACACATGTTAGTTGATGCAATATACCATTAGAATGAAAGAAATCTTTTAGGAAAAATTCAGTGCCATTATCACTTCTAATAGTTTGAATTTTGCTGTTAAATTGAGTATTCACCATAGCAGCAAACCGAGGCAGAAAAATTTGGGTTTCAGATTTGTGCTTGAGAAGGTAAACCCATGTGCATCTACTGAAATCATCTACAATGGTCAGAAAATACTTAAAACCATCAATTGTACTAGTTGCAAAAGGACCCCAGAGATCACAATGAATCAATTCAAAAGGTTTGGAAGATACATGAGTACTAGAATTGAAAGAAAGTCTCTTTTGCTTAGAAAAATGGCAAACATCACAGCAAGTAGTTTTATTTGAAACTTCAGTATGTACAACTTGCTTTAACAAATCAAGTTTGGAATGAGATGGGTGACCTAATCTAATATGCCACAATTCTGAAGAAGTAAGCTGATTGTCTGTAGCAGCAAGAGCAGAAATAGATGGTTTGGAACCTGAATCTTGCAGTAAGTACAAGCCATTATGTTCCTTACCCAGACGAATCATGCTCCATTGAGCAAGGTCCTGAATAAAACAGCAATCACCAAGAAAAATAAGGTAGCAAGAAAGATTCTTGGTAAGTTATCTGACTGAAATCAGATTAAAACTAAAAGAAGGAACACATAAGACTCCAGTGAGAGTGAGTGTAGAAGTGACTTGTACAGTGCCTACAGGTGTAACTAAAGCTTGTTCTCCATTTGGCAAAAAAACACAAGTTTGGACTATAGAAGTAATTTCAGTGAATTGAGTTACTGAATGCACCATGTGATCAGTAGCACCAGTGTCAAGAATCCAAGAATCAGATTTATAAGCATGCTTATCAATGACCTGAGCAGAAAATATGGAATGAGAGAAATTTGGTTGGATCCAATACGGATTACCTAAAAAGTTTGAAGAAGATGAAGCTGAATTAAAAAGTTGTGAATGTGGAATGGAAGGTGTTGCCAAGACTGAAGCAACTTGATGACTATTCTGTGCATTCTGTGCACTGGCACTTGGTCCAGGAGTCATATAAGACTTCAGAAAGCCAAGAAACTGCTCACATTGGGCCTGGGAAAGAGGGCATTGAGACAAAGAAGCCTGTGGATTGACTTGTGAATGAGGTCCCCCAAAGGTATGACCAAGAAAGGCCTGTGAAGTGGGAACCAGATCAAATTGTGCATTCCCATTATCTAAAATACCAGTAGGAGGTAAACTTGCACCCGGCCCTGAAGAAAGACCATCCAAACTATAGGTTCTTGATGGCAAAACTGCAGAAACTTGATTTGCCATAGCTTTGTTACCTCCTTTTGGCTTATAACCTGGAGGGTAACCATGAAGCTTATAGCATTTGTCTGCTATGTGACCAGTGAAACCACAGTAAGTGCATACTGGTCTGTCCTTCTTAAAATTGCCTCCTTTTCCTCCATGAGAATGACCTTGATTGACATGAAAACTCCTGCTGTTATTAGCATACATAGCAATAGCTTCTGAGGACTGAACCACATTGAAATTATGACCAATACTCCTTCGTTTTTCCTCTTGTAATATCAAAGAACACACCTTACTGAGAGAGGGAAAAGGCTCAATCAGCAAAATTTGACTGATCACATTGCCATAGCTATCGTTTAGTCCCATTAGAAAACGAAACACATGCTCCTTGTGTTGAGCTTCCAATTGAGAATTCTTGGAACCACAAATGCAAGCACAGGTACATACTGTGAAGGGTTGATAATTTGCAAACTCATCCCATAAGGTTTTGAACTTTGTAAAGTAGGAACTCACCGAGAGTGATCCCTGTGAAAGGTGTGAAATTTCGCTTTGAAGCTCAAAAAGCCTTGGAGTATTGCCTTGAGAAAGTCGATCCTTGAGGTCAATCCAGAGATCCTTAGCAGTGTTGATATAGATAACACTTGCTTTGAGCTCCATACTGAGAGAATTGTTAACCACGAAAGCACTGTGGTGTTGCATCTACTCCATGAATTGAACAATGGAGAAGACAGATCTGGCTCAGGAATTGATCCATTGACAAAGCCAAACTTGTTCCGAGAACTTAGAGCCAAGAACACTGATCGCGCCCAACTCATATAGTTTTCTGGTCCAGTCAGAGGTTGCGAAGTGAGAATAATACCTGGATTCTCATTCGCTGGAAGGAAAAATGGATTATTGGCATACTCATCTGCCATTACAGCACTAAAAGAAGGTGCTGAATTTCCAGTCTGTGATTGAGTGTTGGTTGTAGGATCAGAGGCCATGATCAAGAAACAAAAATGTCAATAGACGTTGTTTGGGAACTGAGAAAAGAAAAAAGGAAATTTATCTGAGAAAAGAAAAATGCTCTGATACCATATTAGAAAAGAGAGCTCTGAAGAACTAGAAACTTCTCATTGAAAAGAAACTTTACAAAATGAAAAACTAACTAATACATAATAATCAACTCTGTTTATATACATTGTAAAACAGGGACTACACTTTCTTCCCAATAACTGCATAACCGTTTGACAGCTGTAATGCACCTACTTCATTCTGGCACGTGATGTGGCATGGGTTGTAACTAACTCTTCTTCTTCTCTGCTGCAATTTTCTTCTTGCCGTTTAGTCTAGTTTGTCGTTTAGGCTCTGTTTTTCCTTCAACATTTTCTGGCTCTGTTTTTCCTTCAACATACTCACTTACTCTTTATATATATATATAACTTGTAATCCCATAGACCACTGGATTTGCATTGTATACTCAAAATTAGCACATGTTAAAACTTCAAATTCATCATAAATAAGTAAATGAGCATTCATATCTAAATCAATATAAAAAGGATATACACTTCAAGGTAAATGATTTCACCTCTCAATTTTATGCCCATGTACTAAGTAGGAAATGAACAAGTGATAACCCATCGGTCCACTCTAGATTGCCTCCTCTTTGTTGATTCCCTTTCTATTTACATTTTGATATGGTTTTTGAAATACTATCATTCTGGGAAGTAGAGAAAATCTCATAATCGCATCCTTAATTGCTTACCAAGCAACAATTTTTTTTTTTTTTTTTTGAGAAATACCAAGCAAACAATTTGAGAATAAGACAATAAATATACTAATAAATAAATAAACATTAGTATAGAGATTCTAGAATAGAGGGAAAAGAGTGGAAAGTGGGGGAAAGCATTTTATAAGTTGGGTGCTTAATTTAATTGAGGAAAAAGTTTAGGAATACAACTTTTACTACAACTATAAAGGGTTGATTGTGGGTGATGTAAAAAAGTGGTAGATTCATATGAAAGTGAGTGTCCACCACTTACAATTAGGAGATGACCAAAATTCATATGAATATATATATATATATATATTGTAGTATAGATTTTCATATAGTCTAACACATCAAATGCTTCTTATGCTTTTGTGCTTGGCAGTTGCTTTGAATCCGAAACTCAATTTATCGAAAAAATTATAAAAAAGATATCTAGTACCACATCAAATCAGACAAAACTATTTGTCGATAAATATGAAGTTGGAATAGATTCTCGTGTGGAGGAGATAGAATCGCTTTTGGATACAAAGTCAAATGGTGTTCGCATGCTAGGGATTTATGGTCTTGGGGGAGTAGGTAAAACTACAATTGCAAAAGCTATTTATAATAAATTTTTTGATCGTTTTGATAGGAGCTGCTTTCTAGAGGATGTTAGAGAAAAGTCACAGACAACCATTGGCATAATCCAACTACAAGAGACACTTCTTTCTAAGATATTACAAGACCCATATTTAAAGGTGGACAGTGTTCCCAAAGGAACTGAGTTGATAATGGATAGGTTTTGTCATACAAGGCTTCTTTTAATTCTTGATGACGTGGATAAATCAAACCAGATAGATAAATTTCTTGGAAGTTATGATTGGTTTAGTTCCGGAAGTAGAATTATTATAACAACAAGAGACAAACAAGTGCTAACCACGCTTGGAAAAGATCATCTAGTTTATGAGGTTAAGGAATTGGATCAACGTGAAGCTTATGAACTCTTCAGCCTGTACGCCTTCCAAATGAATAAACCAGGGGAAGAATATTCAGAGGTTGCAAAGCAAATTATACATTATGCCAACGGTCTTCCATTAGCACTAAAAGTAATAGGTTCTGATTTGCATGGAAGAAGTATATGTGAATGGGAAGATGCATTAGAAAAGTACAAAAAAATTCCTCCCCAAGAAATTCAAGAAAGGCTCAAAATAAGTTATGATGGATTGGAAGAAAATGAAAAGGATATTTTTCTCTATGTTGCTTGTGTTTTCAAGGGATTTAAAAAGGATTTCGTTACATATGTACTAGAAACTTGCAATTTATGTCCACGTTATGGTATTCGCAAACTTATCGATAAGTGTCTCATAACTGTTGATCAATATGGCATATTGTCGATGCATGACTTGTTACAACAAATGGGTGAGCAAATTGTTCAACAAGAATCTAAAAACCTTGAAAATCGTAGCATGATATGGCGTTATGAGGATGCTTATGAAGTGCTAATTGAAAATATGGTACAAGTTCTTTTACTTCACTTTTCCTTTTTCCAAATATTTTTTTGTTTAAAATTTCAAAATTTTTATGCTTTTAAAAAAATTATATAATCGAACTTATTTGTTTTATTCTTTGTTAAATTAGGGGACTGATAAAATTCAAGCAATGATATTGCGCTCACCTGAACCGGCAACCATGAAATTGCAGGGTGAACCTTTTGAAAGGATGAAAAATCTTAAATTTCTTTTTGTTGAAAATGTACACATTGTTTGTGAAGAATTTCAATATCTCCCTAATGGGTTACGGATACTTGAATGGCATAAATTTCCTTTTTCCTGGCCATCTAAATATTGTCCTCAAAAGCTTGTTGCACTCAACATGAGTTGGAGTAGTGGCATTAGAATGGAGAAAATATTCAAGCAGGTATGATTATTAGTATTTATGAATTATAATTTCTTAAAACTCTTTTAAATGTTGGCCAAAACTAAATTTTGATTATTATTTTTTTAATCTGCAGGGTTTCCAATTTAATATTTTAAAACATATGAAACTTCAGAGTGACTCCATTACAGAATTACCCAAATTGTGTGCCCCAAACCTAGAGACGTTGGACCTCTCTTCTTGTGGTGAATTAGTTACGGTTCATGAATTGTGTGCCCCAAACCTAGTGGAATTGATCCTTAAGCGTTGTTATAAATTAGTTACGGTTCATGAGTCCGTTGGATCTCTTGATAGGCTGCAGGTTTGGCACCTCCGATACTGTGTGAGTCTTCAAAATCTTCCAAACAACCTCAGGTTGAAATCGCTCGAATACTTTGATCTTGTTGGATGCTCTAAGCTTGAGAAATTTCCCAATATTCTTCATCAAGAAATGAAACGTTTAGAGAGGTTATTTTTATCTAAGAGTGGCATCAGAGAGGTGCCTTCATCAATCGGGTATCTTACTCAGGTTACTGGATTATGGTTAGGTGGTTGCCACAACCTGAGGGATCTTCCAGACAGCATCTACAAATTGCAAATGCTGGAGGACTTCGGTTTTGACAATGCCAAATTGAGACCACCGTGTAATTCTTTTGATGGACTTTCCGAATATGGGTTTCTAAGGTTAAGGGAACTGAGATTCAGTGGATGTTGCGGAATCGAATTAGAATTTTTGAAGAAGCCCAATTACTTTCCCGTATTGAGCCTTCTACATCTATCTGGCACTGATATTGTTAGCATCCCTGAAAGCCTAAACAGATTTACTACGTTAAAAGTCCTTCATATAGATCATTGCCAGCAGCTACGACAAATTTTTGGGTTTCCACCATTTATAAAAATTTTACTTGCAGAGAACTGTCCGTCATTAGATGCACAATCCTCAAGCAGATTATTGAATCAGGTCTCTCTTTTTCAAGTTATAATAAAAAATAAAAAATAAAACAAATTTTTTTTTTTTAAACTTTCTTTCTTAATTTAATTCGTTGAATTTGCTAATTATATGCAGATTGGAGAAATTATATGTGAAGGAGAAAGAAGCGTATATGTGTATCCAAGGTGGTTGAATCCCAAGCATCAAAGTAGAGATTTGTTCCGTCTGGATCTTAACGATATCTGTAGTTTTAAACTACAGTATACAGAGATTCCAAGGTGGTTGAATTCCAAGCATCAAAGTGTTGGAAATTCCATATCATTCCATGTTGGTCGCAAATTTCCAAATGTTTTTGCCATCTATTTCGCTTCTGGACTGGAGAAGTATCCATTACCCCCCGATATTTTTTGTTTAGATGTTTACCTCTCCATTAATGGCTTTGAAAAAGTTTTGATTAATTGGATTAGCCTAAATGGTTGTGCTTCTGATACATTGCGGATATGTTCTAGAACAAATTTGAAATTTCAGAAGCTGTTGAATGAATCAAATCCATCTGATTACAATCACGTTGAGGTTACATATGAATGGCAGGAAGTGACACATCGCAACAACCCTCCTATTGAGCTTAAAAGGTGGGGGGTCAAAGTAGAATGTATCTGTTGTCCTCAAATATCTAGTATTTTGTCTTCAATGGTCCTTACCCTTGTTGACAATGATTCTGACTCCAATCTGAATCTACCATTAAAGAAGAAGAGAAAATATTGATTGAATTCAGGAGATATATATATGCCAAGGTTCGTCTCCTTCTTTAGTTGCAGTGTAGGATTTACCCTTAATTATATCTTCTCTCCTTTATTTTTTATTGATGATATCCTCTCCAGTACAGTTGAAATTGAAGGAAAATACATCTTAATTAAAAGAGATTGTGGAAACTAGAAAGTTGAATGGTATTAAATTCTAGGTTGGTCCATTTATGCATTTAGCATTTCATGTATGCATTAGTAATTACTGAGATCTCTAATCTGGTGCATCAACAATTGATCTTCTTAGAATTTTTTGTTATATTGTTTTGGTTGGACCTTTTTATTTGTCACTTGGGCATGCTATTTTATAGCTTTTACTATGAAATGGAATGTTTACTTTTTTATTGATTGTTTGATTGCGAGATTGAAAAATTGAACGACTCAAACCAAGCTGAGTGCTGTGTGAAATCCTTAAACTAACTAGGCTTTGTTGAATTACTTGGCCTCTGTAATAGCCGAATTTTTTTGTAGCTTGTTGAAGTGTACCCAAGTTCTTTTCCATAAATTTTATGCAATCCTTTAAGTGTATTTAATCATATCATTTATTTAAGTTTACAGCATCTCATAAAAATTGATTAAGTGCTTGAGGAAACAAAAAGACCCAACTGATGAAGTATTGATTACTAACAGGATACACCAGGGCATATGACTATAAGTTTTTGACTGTATGAAGAAGTAAAGAGTTTAATCAAGCATATAATGGAGATGGAGTTACTATGTTTGTTATGAGGGGTTTGATATGGGTTCATCTTCAATGGGACTTAACTTTGTTGACAATGATTCTGACTCCAATCTGACTTCACCATTGAAGAAGAGCAGAACATGTTGATTGAATTTGAAAGAAATATGCCTCTATTTGAGCACAGCCTTGAAACTTTTCTCTCCTTTGTCATTTCCGTTTGAGTGTTCAACTTCTTTTGCATTTTATGACAAGGTTTGTCTCCTTTATTTCCGTTGTTTCATTTGCCCGTGTTATTTTCTTTTCTCCTCTATTTTTATTGATGATACCTCTCTAGTATGGTTGGAATTGATGGATAATAAATCTTAATCAAAAGAGTTTGTGGAAAGTAGGATGATATCAATTTCAAGGTTGATCCATTTATGAATTTATCATTTCATGCATGATATGAATTACTGACATCTCTAATCTGGTGCAACAACAATTTATCTTCTAAGAATTCTTTGTTATATGGTCTTTAGACCTTCTTTTTTCACTTAAGCATGCTATTTTATACCTTTTACTATGAATGAGATGTGTATTTTTATTGATTGTTGGATTGAAAAACTGAATGAGCTAAACCCAAGCTTAGTGCTCTATGAAATCCTTCAACTAATTAGGCTTTGTTGTATTACTTAGACTTTGGCCTCTGTAACAGTGGAGTTTTTGTAGCTTCAGAAGTGTACCAAGTTCTTTTCTAGGAATTAATGCAATTCTTTGAAAGTGGATTTAGTCATATTTTCTAAAGGGGTACACAAAAACCTATGAATAAAAGGTTTTTTGACTGTGCTAAGAAGTTTAAGTAGATCATGCATCTGGAATGACCAGATTTGTTATGACTGATTTCGGCATTAGCCTTTCAAATTGTAAAAGACAATTTGAACTGAGCAAGGAATTTATATACTGATAAGTAAATTGAGCAACGAATATTATTGCATGAATTGGCCTAAGTTTGTTTTCCTTTGTATGAGAGCTTTCTCATTAATAGGAGTAGGTCTCATTTCAAGAGTGGCTTAGTTAATTAGACTTTTGCTGCTACACTTGGGCACTCCAGCATTTCTCTGCATTGTAAGTCATGTGATTATTCAATGTTGCTTCGCTTTTGATGCTTGTTTAATGTGTAATGGAAATGTGAACTCCTGGTTCCAATTATTTTGATGTTGAATTATCATGTTTAAACAACCAATTTTGGCCCTTATTTGAATGCAACTTCTTCTCTATTATATCTTCCAGTTGGAAATTAACAGCATGTAAAATACACCTTAAATTAAAAGGATACAATTTATTAAATAAAAATTTACTTGAAAAAAATTAAGTAAAAGTAAATGTGAGAAGAAGAATAATATGAGTCCCTTACTTATCAAAGAAAAGAATAATATGAGTCCCTTAACATATGTGAATGTAAAGACAAGATTGTAAATTTGAGCTCAGAGAAACAAACTACAAACTCAAGATGTGTATAATCTTCATTGCACTTCCTGGTTTCTAACCAAGGTTTGAAATGGTGAGAAGTGTATAAACCATCCTTCTTATTGGTTAACCTTTCAAGTCTACAATGCTCTAGATTGCCCAAGTATTTATTGCTGTTTAAAGTTAATAATAGGGAAATGTCTATGATACTTTACTAGGTTGGTAGGTCATTTAAGACAGGCTAGCCAAAAATTAAGTTACTAGGTTTCCTAAATGCCTTTGGGTGGGATCTATGGAAGAATATAATTCTACTTGATTGGTTGAAGAGTTTCTTTATATATAAACCAGAGGTATTTATATGTAATTTTTTTCTATTAATAGGTAGTATTTGAATTAATAAGGATGGCTGCACTGCAACCTTATCACAATTGAGATAGCAATTATGGCTGCTAATGAGACTCCTCTGTCCTTAAATTTTTGTGCCTAAAATTGATCTTTCTGTCCTTCAGGACCCTTTTGAATGTATTTTATGTTGATGTACTTCATACTTATGCAATCAGTACAACTGAAAGTCTTTGTTTTATTATATGCGATGTGCTTATTTTTGAGACATTAAAATGAATCTCTATACCTGAAAAGAAAAGGTTTATATTATTATTATCGACTGTGAACATGTTTTCTATCCTTTGGAAAAAATAAAGTTATGTATCTTGGATATCTTATGGATCCACCAACTTATTCAAATTCTTTGGAGGTAATCTAGATGCCATGGACACCCATTTAATCTCTTTCTTGCGTGCATATCTTTCGAAATAAATTAATTGGATTACTTCCAATTTTCTAAATAGTTTGGTTGAAGCTTAGTTTGATTATGATTGATTCAATTACTGTGTTTAGTTTAATTATAGTAAATTTCTAAGAATTTGTGGCCTATCTTACTAATTTCACTTCAAGTATTTGATTTGTACAAAACATTGATGTGTGGTTTCTTAATTGTATTACCTTGAGAATTCACCTTGTTATTGGAATTCCTAGTACAGAATTGGGTAAACAATGGTTATGAATAAAATTGTAATGATTTTATATCCAGCATAAACAATGTGTGCCCCTTTTACCATCTTGTACATAAACAGAGTGTGGAGAAGATGTCACTTATGGAAATTCCATATTTTTTATTATTTCTCCTTTGTTTTTGTTTTTCCCTTTTTGTTGATTTTGTTCATGTTGTAACCAATGGTTGGTTTAAAATATCCTGCATTTATAATGTTAATTTTGCATGTTAATATTGCCCTGTTGATAATACTCATACATATTATTTAATCATTTTAGACAATTTCATGTTAGTTTGTGAGACTGTACTATTTTGTATGAATGTCTTTTTTTATTTGTACTCTTCATAAATGATTGCTCGTTAAATGCCATTTAAAAATTTCTTATCATGTTTACTAGGCTATGGTAACATAGGTTTAGCACTAGTTTCAACTTGGAAGAATTTCCATACAAGGAGTCAAAGATTCTAGTTTCTTGTCAAGTTTTACTGTTGCAATTATTCAAGCATTGTCCACTATGATACAGAAGTCTTCAAGCTTCAGCTAATAATTTTTCTGGTTCCACAATTCTTAACCTCTTTCTGAGCCAGGTAAAACCTTATATCCAAGTAACTCATGTTTTTTGTTTAAATAAATAAATTTATCTCTAGATGGCTGTTCTCCTTGGTGGTTAAACTTCTAACTTGCTTAACATTAATTATCTCTCCTGTAAAATTTTGTTCACTTAGAAGAAACAAATTTTAGGAAAGATGCATTAAGTGTCATCACAATTACCTTTCCCATCCTTGCTTCTACTTTTGGATTTGAACAAAATTTGAAACATCTCATGCAGGCTAATGTATTGACAAACGCTATATTTGTCCCTAACCTTTACAAGGGACAAATCAAATGTACTATCTCATCTAAAAATGGAAATGTTGACCATTAACACAATATGGAAGCTGTATATTAGTTCTCTTATTTCTTATCATTGCTTTTCCTAAATCTATGCTAAGGTCATGACTTCTGGTGGTAATGTATTTAGGTCATTGATTGGAAACATCAAAATGTGCAAGGAATGCATGCATTGGCATATTAGAAAATTTTCTTTAGATTTAGCATCAATGAGTTCATCCAAAATTATGCCTTTAACAGCCACTCAACTCCAAACATTAACTTAATTGATCTCACTCTCACATACATACATGCCCTATTTGTTTTTGATATAGGTACCTTGTTAGTATTATGGTGTGCACTCTTCTTATAGATTGATGGTCAATTACTTAATCCTTAGCCAAAAATTTGTGGAAAAGCTTTTCTTTCCTACCATGAGAATAGAATTTTCTTTCTTGATAAATGCCACAAGGTTGGAATTGCCATCAGGCCAAACTACCATTGCCCTTGAGATGCATCACTTGCTTGTAATAAATAATTATATTAGCAACTTGAATAACCATATATTATTTGAGCTGGAGAAAACTTAAGATTTGAGGATAAGAAAAAATACCAATTGACATTTTTTTAATTCATTAGTCATTATTGTTATAGACAATACTAAGAAAGATGGAGTGACATAGCAGATGCAAGAAGCAATTGATAGCATTCTTGTTTGTTCCATGTAGTCGGACACATGAACACACATACACATAGTACTTCCTGGACTTGCTTTACATACCACCAAAGCTGCTCCAAATCCTCGTCATGGATTAAACATGTTGTGAGGTAAGCTGCGGATAGTGCTTCTATGAAGTCCATACTTGTAAAGTTAGTGTTATTTCTTATTTCACCTTTTCATTTTCAGCAAAGGTCATCTGGGCTTTCAAAATGAGGCAGACTCAATTATCTTGAAATTAGCAGGATTTTTTTTTTTTGGTAATGATTTAGAGGAGGTAGTGAGTTTTATAGTCCTTGAGACTTTTTTTCCTTGAACTACATGATTTGTTCTTTGGGGATTTTGTTTTCAAAAAAACCTTCCTCCATTCTTGATTTTCCCTTTATTTTTCTAAGTTTGTAATATTTTTCAGGGACAGTCCTAGAAGACCTGTCAAATGTCAATATAGTTAAGCATACATATGAGGATTTTGTGTAGTTAACTGTCTTAGACCTTCTTGTCCAATATAATGTCTTAGATAGATGTTTGTAGCTTTTTGATCCACTGCATATTTGGCTAACTTTTCTTCTTTGTTGAACTCTTCTCAATTAGAGTTTCAAATGTCAAGATGATGATACTTTATACTATCCTATGGTTTACCATAAATTTCTAAGATATATCCGCTTCATTTCAGGTATAACATCCATTTCCTGTAGTTAAATAAAGAAAAGCCCTACCACAATATTGGTTGATTTTTTGCTTTATATTTCATGATAAACATGTTGACCATTTGCTATGTGGGGCATGAAAATTGCATCATTTATGACTAAAATTCCTTTTACGTAGACTCAGATATTACATACTTTTTTCTTTTTCCTGTTTTTTTTTTTATTTGATTGCAATATGATTCTGCTGGGAGTTGGTCCCTTTATGTTAAGAATTGCAATATAATTTTGCTGGTTTGTCTCACTCTCTGCCCCCTGGGCTTTTGGACCCTGAGTGTATCATGCTCTTGAATTTTCTATTTGCAAGTAATGCAATGTAAATCTGCTTAATTATTACTTGCTAAAATTTTCTGCTTTTGTTAGTGAAGTCATTTTAAAGCACTAATGACTTTGACTTAAGATACCAATAGATTTCGATAAAGACACAAACTTGGAATTAAAATCTAAAATGTCCATTTAGAATTGGAAGTAATACAATGAGAACTAAGTACCACTAGTGAAGATTGCTGTTGAAAGGAGGAACACAATTGAAATTGTTATGCCACAGTTGAGAACCTGATTTTCAATTTTGATAAATCATATTTCTTGATTATTCTTATTAGCTAAAATTTTCAATTACGAAAAATGGAAAGGCTAAAACTGTTATGCCTACAATATGCAGAAGCTCCTCAATGCTTGATGTAATCTTCCATTGAAATTCTCAGGTTAGATGAATTGTCTGATGGTTCAATTGGGAATTCTACTACTCTATCAAAGGCACCTAAATTTGCTACCAGAAAATTTATGGCCACTGATTCTATTTTGTAAGTAAAGTGACACATGCATCTCTCTCTCTCTCTCTCTCTCTCTCTCTCTCTCTCTCTCTCTCTCTCTCTCTCTCTCTCTTTGTCTAACTGTCTTTTTCTCGTTCGTAGTTATGCCAGATAACTCAAGAGGAATTTGTTGAGCTTCAGAACTTGGGATTGAAACCGAGCAACAGTTCCCAAGTAGAGCCATGCTTGACTCATGTTTACAGTGGGTCTTAGCGTTGGAAAGGAGAAATAATTTTTTATTTATAGGAGTTGGAAAAAAGAATGAGTCATCTTTAGTTTTTGTTGTAGTTAGATTATGATTTTTGTCAATTGATAGCTAATTATGATTTTAGGCCAGTTGAATATAAAACTACCCTGATTTTAGTCAATTGATAACTAATGTAGTTGTAGTCTATCATGACATAAGCTTCCACAAATTGAATGACACCGTTAGTCTCTCTTTCATGATCTGATCTATCATTCTTTGTGTGAGAATTGTATTTCAAATGTATGCTATAATGTAATGTGACTTACCATGTTCCTATAGAGCTATAGGAGTTGAAGCAACTTCATAAACATGCTCCAAAATTTTGTATCATGCAGCTTCTAATGAATGTCTGTTGAGAGCATCTGCTTCAACGTTGTCAGGAAGACTTGAGGTTGCCTCAAGATATGAAGGATGAAGCTCCAAAACATTCACTAAATAGACTATTTGCTATTTCCAATAAGTTATTGAGGGCATCTAAGTTAAAGGCTGTGATGAATATAAAACTACTCTAATATTTAGAGACCTAAAAATAGAATTTGAAGATTCATTGTGGCAAGGGTGAGCATTCTTTAGGTGTAGAACCTATTCCAGATGCTACTGGCTGAAAGAGCTTGTAGCATGTCCCTTTCCATTTGTTGTGCGAAGGCTTCATCAGTCACTTTTTCTATAGGAGGAACAAATGAGTGACTGGTAGCTTGATTAACTGGTACTTTTAGGAGGAACAAATGAGTGATTGGTAGCTTGATTAACTAGTACTTTTTAGGCACGTTTAGTACTCTGAAAGGAGATTAGAACTGGAATGGTAATCTTTATAACTAGCAATAAAATATGTTGTAATGGAATAACTGGTAGCTTTTTTTCTAAAACACATGCTCGATTTTCAGGATTAGAGGCTTTTTCTCTGACCAATACAAAACTCGGGTGTCCAGTTTTCGCACGTTCCTCAGCTGTTTATTTTCGAATGTATCCAGTCCCTCCAATTATCAAAATCTCACCTTTTAGAGCCATTGAGAGAGAATTTCGAATGAAATGGATTAATGTGTTTAAGCAAAACAGAGAGTTTGGACTATCTTTGGGTAATTATCAGTTTCAAACAAACCAAAGTTCCTTAAGTACATAAACATTAACCTCCTTGGCCTTATAGATGCCTACCAAGTCCCCCAGTATAATGAAGGCTACATGAATGGCTCTATGTTGGACTTTTTCAAGTTTTTTTAGACAACATCTCACCCTTCTGGTTTCCTTTGTCCAAATGGACAACATCTCATCCTTTTTTTTTAGCACTGCTGACCTCCAACCGTTCTATTTTTTTTTTTTTAAAGAATCCTAGAGTTCCATTCCATTAAATTAATATCTATTATTATGTTGATCCTTCTACAATACAATCTATATGATCTATAAGAGTCATCACCAACTCTAGCATTAGGCCAGTGATAACTTCTTCAACCATTTTGCATCTGTGACAAGGTGCGAATGGGTAATGCATGACCAACGTGTGTGGATTAGAGTAGTTTGACTTTTCTTCTTCCATGCATGCAACATTGTCAACTTTTGGTGATAGGGGTTAATGACTTGTCTTTATTTTGTCTCCTTTCCTTAGTCTAGTACAGTATAAGTTTTCAATATAAGGCTTCGTTTGGTTATGTATCACTATCCAATAAGTGTGTAGTATCCAACAAGTGATAAGAGAAATAAAAAGTAAGAATGACGTGGGGTTTGTAGCAATAATGTGTGTGTAATGTTTTAAATATCACTAAAATTCTATATGTTTAGAATTCCTTTGTGTATTCTACTTGAGTGTATACTTTCTTTCCGAGTGTTTACTTATTATTCTGACAAATATTTTCTTTCCGAGTATTTACTTATTATTCTGACAAAACTTTCGCATAGGAAAATTTCAACATGATCTCATCTAGCCACACTTTTAAATTGTGTTAGTGTTGGACATGGTGCTTTGTTGTCTTTTCTTCTTATATGGCTGAAGTTGCATCACCCCATGTGCATTGACATGCTTTTTGCATTCTTTGTCACACCCCCATTCGTAACAACATTCTCCATTTCTCCTTCCTCCTTCAGCTCAGCAATTATGCTCAGTGAATTTTCCTAAAACACAATCTCTATTATTCCTATCTCCCTCATGAATTACACAGCCTCCAACTGTTCTAATTTAATTTGCTTATGTTCCACAACATATACATGTACACTATTTACTATAGGTTTATTTTAGGGTAAATTACACCAACTTCCTTCAAGATTTACCTTTATGACACTCAATTATTGTTTCTATGAGTACAACATATAAATCTATACCCTCTAGCAGTTCTACTGCCCTAACGATTTCTTTTTTTTTTTTCAACAATCCAACTAATTTGTGCTATAATTCATATAAAAATTTGGGGGGGGGGGGGGGGGGGGGGGCGGGGATAGGGGAGTGCCATTTCTTTCTTTTTTTTCAAGGTTTTGATGTTGTTGGAGTTTTTTTTTTTTTTTTTTTTTTTTTTGTCAATGTACAAAATATTTAACAAAGAAATCATGTTTATATGAAAAATCTAACTAACTATAGAATTACGTGAATGCTTTGTCTTTGAAAGTTAATTTATGCCATCCAAAATAAAATTCAATATGAAATGGTTTTTTGACCAACAACCCCCAAGATTAGACCATAATGCTAACCTTCATGTTGAACATACTTTCACACACCAAGATTCAAGAACAGCCTTCTATAAAGTCTTTTCATTCAAGATAAAAATAATCAAATGATGTGTTTTTACTAAAGAGAGATGATCAATCTATGTGGGAGAGAAGGTATATAGAACTATTGGAGAGAGAGAAGAAGCTGATCAGACAAGGTCTAATGATGTGTTAAACAAGCCATTGACTTGGATAAAAATAATAAATATTGATTTGTTTTAAAAAACCTAAACACTAGCAGTGCCAAAAACCCAATGGTCACAAGCAACCAAACAAGATGGGACACGTATGTGTAATAGCGGAGACCCATGCCTCATATCTAAAGACACCGAACGAAGCCCACAATAGTGTATAAACTCGTATGAGCACACTGCTAATCAATATGTGATTAGGTCAAATGTTTGGAACACACACCAACAGATCTAACCAAATCTCCCAAGGCCAAGAATATAACTAAAATTTTTTATTTTTTGTAAACCAATAAAATTGATTTTATTATAATTTTTTTTTAAAAAAATAAGAGAATTAAATTCAGGTCGCAAAAAGTAATTTTACAAAATTTCAAACCCCCCACTTCCCCTTTTTTCAAAAAGGGATGATAAAAAGAAAAAGATCAACATAATTATCACTTTTGTATTAAAGGACCCCCGTAATGAAAATAACCCACCAACCTGCACAGCAAGCTTGAACCAAATGAATGCATATACAATCATTTTACAAGCAAGACCTTGAGGGAAATATGAGTTGTAATTCTATTAGATTTGAACAAAGTTACAACGAATAGGGGGAGGCTTCAAGTGTTAGACCTGACAACCAATCCAACAAAGCCTTATTGGCAAGCTCTGGAACTTCATCATGTGGACAGTGCCCGGCTTTTAAGTTTACAAGAGACGTTTTTGGATAAAACTCTTTGATTCGGTTAGCCTTTGCAGGACCGACCCACAGGTCTAAGTCACCCCACAGCAACAACAGTGGGCAAGAGAGTTCACTCAAGACACCATCCAAAGTGTATTTGCTTTGGTTCAACATGAACCTTGTCATTAACCTCTGGACACCAATGAGAATACAGAATAAAATAAATGTGGGTAGAATTTTATCGGCCAATTGAATCGTTCTAGTAACCAGCATTGCTTTATAAGCAGACCTAAACTACAATTTCATATTCATTGTAAAGAAAGAAAATGGACATCATCTTACATGCCGGGGAGGATCTTATTAATCCAATACTACTATCTAAACAAACCTGGAAGCCAGGTGGATGAGCATATTTCATAAGTACCTATAATAAACTTCTCCAGCATTAGTGTCAGCTGCTGGCCTTGTTATTGGTTCCACAAGATAGTCATCCACATTGGAGGAATTTATATACACCTGTATTGGAAAAAAAAAAAAGGTGCTTAACATAATGTACAAAGCCATGGAACAATCATAAACAGAGGGTGCTTATCATGACTTCAGGGAGTTCAACGGACAAATAAAATTGTCAACATGGAATACATTAGGAGATGGGAAATATACATTCAATTCTTAAGGTACAAAATATGATGCTTGAAGCAAGAACAAGCATCTTTACTCATTCAAAACAATATATGTTTAAGCATTCATATTTCATATCAGAAAGAAATCAGCATTTAATCCTGAATATATAATTAACATCCTGCTAATGCTAACAGAAATATACTTAAGCTTCGCAAACACCCATGAAGCATTAAGAAGAAAAACTGTACTTAAATTAGGTAGCAAGTGTCTTACACTCTTTAAGACAGATTCAATGCGAGCTGGTTGCTTTGCTTGCCAGAACAAAAATCCGAGAACTATACACTGGAAAATCTCCTTTAGTGGCTTTACAATCGCCTTCTGCAAGAGTGTTTCTTCAGACTCATTAGATTTACTATACGCATTTCCAAACTGTCCTGCAGAATTTAGTAGTGCAACTCCAACAACTTGCTCAGGCAACCCAGCTGCTGCAACCAAAGCAGTAAAGCCTCCAAGGCTGAAAAATATTACCATGATTTACATAATTATTATTTGCCATGACATCTTAAAGAAAATCATCATTGTTCCACTCAAGACAAATGGCAAATTAAACTTTTTCATCCTAAACTATCACCCCGATTGCACTTAATCTCTTGAACTATTGAAACACATGAATAACCCCCCAATTTAAAAAATACGTTTCAGTTAACCCCCTACCGTTTGTTTTGATGTTAACTCTAATGGAATTTAGTATTGAAAGACCAATTTAACCCTCAACTATATGTTTTGGAGAGAGGGTAAATTGGTCTTTCAATGTCAAATTTCGTTAGATTTAACACCAAACAAGACTTCAGGGGGGACATTGAAGCAAAGTTAACTTTGTAGGGCAATCGTATGTTTCAACAGTTCAAGGGGTTAAGTGTAATCGGGTGATAGTTTAGGATGGAAAAATATAATTTGCCCCCAGACAAATAAGCAATATATAGATTGAAGGAGTTTTGTTTTCACCAAAGTCTCTAAGGATGTGATTCATTCAATTATGTATGACACATAATTCATTCAGCTTAAAAAAAGAAGACAAAAAAAAAATCCATAAATCCATAATAAAGTAAAAAGAAGGTAGCTTTTGTTCAAAACAATCAACAAAAAAGGTTACCTTAAATTACGTATTAATGCAAAAATCCAAATATTATGGATCTGTAAAGTTGTATTCATAATATGATTTTTAAACATTTAGCTATTGTCCTGCTTTGCTGTGCCATTTTCCTTCCCGCCCCCCTTTTCCCAAAAATATAAAATAAAATGAAGAAGAAAGAAGTCCTTTTTCCATATGGTGTCTGCCTGTAGCAATTTTTCTACAGGCACATCAAGCAGAAATGTGGGCACAAATGAGGCAGCACTACAATGATATGCATAAAGTAGAGATTGCATTTTAGGCATACAACAGACTTGAGCAAGGCATAAATACTATGCACTGAACTAGAAGGCTTACACTGTGTTAGAACTCATTGAAAGAGATGCAGGCCTTAAATACAAAGCTGTGCATAAAATGAGACAATGGCAGTTATGCAGTTATCATCTGGCCATAAGTTATCTGAAAACAAAGGAAAAATAACTCAGGCCCAAGAAGGGTTTTGGAAAGATTTTTCAACCAGCAGTAGATGCACCTTGGTTAGACCCTCGCTAGCTGAATCATTGCCCCAAGTGTAAAGAGTTTTTGTTTTCTTTTTCAAGGGGAAAAAAATTGGCAGACACATTTTCTTATGGAATTTACATGGCAGTCACAAGAGCCAGCAACCTACTAATCATTTACATTTCTCACCTTAGCCCACACACCAAGCACATATAGGGTAAAAATGGCAAGTACAATCAAGTTGAAAAAATATCAAAGAAAAATTAGGGAAGTACGAAAGCAAAATAAAAGAGAGATCAGACCAGATGATTCAATTAAATAAACTCAGTTAACTTTATTTCCACTTGTAAGTTGATACTCATGTTTACAGACCGAAAATCAAGCTAGAATACTGCAGTAGACAAAAAAGTTCAAGAAGAATTAATAGACTGCAATTCATTCAACTGCCAAAGGAAAAAAAAATAATGAAAATAACTAGGATGCACGGACACGGACACGGACACAGGTTCGGGTACTGGTACGATTCAGCAACACAAGCAAGTTTTGAAAAATTATAACATGAAACAGTAGGTACGACACCGGTATGACACAGATACAACACGGGTACGGCACCCTAAATGAAGTGTCCGTGCATCCTCAAAATAATAAGGAAACTCAGAATGTAGAGTAGCCTTTAGAATATTTGATTTAAAAGAAAATCCTAGTTTGGAGAACTCTAGGGATCCTAAATTCACTCCTGAAGCTGAAAGTGAAACAGAGGCATTTCAAGTTGCAAAAAATTTTCATCCCTAAAACCCAAGATATCAAGCTATGGTGAAACTTCATCACATATAAGTGAAGTGTAGAGACAACAAATAGCCACTTATTTTTGGTCATTACCTATTTCCAACTACAACTGCTGGCTCCTTCACTATTTCCTTCAAGAAGTCCACTACTTGATCCCTCCATACCATGGCATCGTATTCAATAAGTGCTTTGTCACTCCACCCGAACCCTAACAAGTCTATGGCATAAACCTTGTATTTTTTGGCCAACTCAGGTATGTTGTACCTGCACACATGGATAAGGGAAATAATTAAATCATACATATAGGCTGATAAACTTTTTTTTTTTTTTGAGAAAGAAATCATACATATTGGCTGATAAACTAGGTATCACAACCAGACAACTAAACAAATCCAAAGCCATTTTCTCTAGAATGAAGGTCCAACCAAAATCGTCTATCAAGTGACATAAGATAGTACCTAAGAATCCACCTCCCAATTAGTCATATAAAACTTATTAGGTAAAATATAACATAAAAAGCCCAAATTTGATATCATGCTTTAGATTAGGTCCTAGGTTTTTAATTTTGTCAATGAAAGTCCCAAATTTATAAAATTGTTTCAATTTAACTGAAACAACTCTATTATACACTTTATTCTGGGCAGTAACAGCGCAAAAAAAAAACCCATTAATTAAAAATTTGCATTTCACCTAGGGCTTATTCATAAATCAATTTGACAGCCATTGAACAGGGTAGAGGGAGAAACCTTCACTTAGGGTGAAAAAGTAATTGCCAGAAAATCGAAACTGATTACATAGGTGAAACATAAAGTTTTGTCAACAACCCCTTTTCTCAACTCCATTATTGCTATGAAATACGAATAACGGAGATGGACAGGAACTTCAAATTGAAAACAGTTTCATAATTTAGGACTTTATACTCACAGTAGTGGTGAATAAGATGAAATATGAAACTGTCATGAAGGCACAAAATATCATCAGGATTGACATAAGATTAGATTAAACGGAATATGAGAACATGGGCATCAAAAGAAACAAACCTCCAGTGAAATGCAGAGGCACCAAAGCCATGAATAAGAACAATTGGAAACCCTTCTCCTTGCACCACATAATGTATTCTATGACCCCGCCATGTCCAAAAATTGTACCCATCTGGCTTGAATTCCAATCTCTCAACCCCTATAAAAGAATTCGACTTAACCAAATTCAGAAAAAGAAACCCCATATATGATATAATAATAAAAAAAGCGAAAGAGAAAACAGATCTTGAGCAGGTTCGGTTATCAAAGAAGAACCCATAACCGAAACACCCGAAGCTACAATTCCTCCTTTCAAAGCGAAGCCCCTTCTGCTCATCTCACATTTGCTGCTTCCTTCAAGTACAGAGAGAGAGAGAGAGGTACTCAAATAAGTTTAATAGTTAGTGATTTTATACTAAAAAGAGAGAGAGAAAGAGAGAGTAGTGGGCTTACGGTGTTGATAAAAGCGTGCGGACGAGATAAATCTGTTGGGAAATGAGTTGAAGAGTTGGGTTCTGAGTGAAGAGGAAAGAGGAGCAGCACATGAAGAAGAAGGAGGAGAAGACACTATTGAAGCTTAAAAGACAAAACCAGGGACTAGGTTTGACAAGACAAATGGTGGGAACTGTAGAGGAACTGTAACGCAGATTTTTCTAGAAGAGTATAGGCAGCAGACAAGTTGTAGTTTGAACCCGCGGTTTATGTGGTTGGCGAAGCTTTGGTGTTGTGGCGGACTCCAAGCCAGATGAGAATGTAGAGACCTCTCTTTGCTTTTCCAACAGAAACGGTCCTTTTTTTGTTTATTTATTATTATTTTTTTTAAAAATTATTGAAACTGTTGTGGTTACAATTAAAAATAAATAATTAAAGCCAAATGAGATCTTTTTCTATTGTTTCTTGGCTTTTCTGTTATTTCTCATTTTATTACATAATTTTTTTTAGATATATTACAGCCATAGTTTCTAAAAAAAAAAAAGATATATTACCGTCATAATACAACAAATCCTAAGTGACAGTAGTAAGTTGTTATATGTTATTATTGATGGGGTAAAAAATTAATTTAAGTAATAAGTTCAAATTAGAACTAATAACAACTGTGCGGCACCCAACACCTAGGCCCGTTTGGGCTCCAGTATGTGGGAACAACGCTTGGGCCCTGTCCCTACTAGCCCAAAGGGCCCAGCCCATATTCGTACATGATGTTGGTCCAGTCCTCTCAGTGATGGCCATGCCGAGCACTTTTCCCAAGCATCATAAGATGGGAGGTGAGCGGATGCTCTAAGTCTCACTTACCCAGCGGTTCCCCGAGGAACGAGGCCGCCGTATTGTTCACTAAAGGAGGAACCAAGTTCCAAAGCCACCATCACCAAACCACCCACTTACCTTCGATCGTATTGGACCTCTCACCGCACTTGCAGCAAAGCAATGATGGCCACTCCATTATGGAGGAACTATAAATATGAGAACAAGAAGAGGAGAAGGGGGTTGGAAAAAGAGGGAGAGAGAGAGAGAGCAACGAGTTCTAGTGTTTTGAACTACCCATAGGAGGAAAACTTCAAACCCACAATACAAATAGATTGTAAGCCCAAAAGAAGGAAGGCCCACAGGTCACGTCTTGGGCTCGCACAATTGGCGCGGTCTTTGGGAATTCTCCTGCGAAGCTGTAGTTCAACCAAGACTCACGTGCAGCGAATGTCAAGGAGAGATTCCGAGAACGAGGCTGAAAGTCGCTCGGCAGGACCATCTCGAGGGTCGTCTTGGCGGGAGAGGAGGCAGAAGCAACGTGAAGATAGGGACGACGAGCGGGAAGAGAGATCTGGCCTCGGGGAGGGGTCATACCAGACACAGCGGGCGGCATCAAGCGCCTCAGGGCATAGGTAGCTCGATGAAAGAGATGAGGAACTGGAGCGGTTGCGTAGGCTGGTGAGGGAGTTGGAGTTAGAAGCGGAGGTCAGGCACCAAGGAAGGAAAGGCGACGACCAAAACAGGAGGGCGGGTCCAAGGGGAGATCGCCATGATACGGGATCCAGCCAATCCGAGTCCCGCCAACACATGCGACATTCCCGTTCACATGGGCACCGACATTACCGAGACCGTTCGCATTCGCGGGAATCCCTCCGTCGCAGAGATCGCTCGCGATTAAGGGGCTACGCGAACCGGGGGTCCGACGAGTGACAACCGTACAACGCAGCAATGGACGCGATGAGCCGCGCTTTGCGAGGGGCAGCACGGTCTCCATTCTCGGAAGATATCGAAAGAGCCGCAATGCCGAGCAGGTTCACGCGCCCTCCATTCAATACCTACGACGAAAGGACGGACCTGGTTGAGCACGTCAGTCACTACATCCACATGATGTCCCTACATTCTCACAACGACGCGCTGATGTGCAAGGTATTTCCCTCCAGCCTCGAGCCAACCGCTCTAAGATGGTTCAACGGACTGCGGAAAGGTTCCATTCATAGTTTCGCCGAGCTAATCCAGGAATTTGGTGTGCGGTTCATGACATGCAGCCGAGTGCCGCAGCCCGTAGATGCTTTACTATCTATGAAAATGAGAGTAGGGGAAACCCTCTGTAGCTATGCCAGCCGATACTGGGAGCTTTATAATGAAATAGGTGGAGGCAATGAGAAAATTGCAGCAAGTACCTTCCGGATGGGGCTCCCCGAAGACTTTGAGCTACGGGAGTCACTGACAAAGAAACCTCCCGAGGATATGAGACAGCTCATGAGACGTATCAAGGAATATAAGCGTTTGGAAGATGACCGGTTACAGAGTAAAGGAAAAGGCTCGGCGGTAAACCGTCCTCGGCAAGGAGGATTCCAACCAAGATCTCGGAAGGATTTGAAGATACACGAGCCATTCTGGCAGACAGGGGAAGTGAGTTTGACGTTTAAAGAGCCAGTGCACCGGATTCTGGAGCGAATCTAGAATGAGCCTTACTTTAAGTGGCCGAACAAGATGGGAGGTGACCCCTCTCGGAGAAACCAAAATCTATACTGCACCTATCACAAGGACAAGGGACACACTACCGAACAGTGTCGTGTACTAAAAGACCATCTGGCGCAGTTAGCAAGGGCAGGACACCTGAAAGAGTTCGTAGTTGACAACGATGTTCGGGGTACCGACACAAGCACCCAGCAAAGGGGGAACCCTCTTCTGCCGCCCCTAGGAGTGATTGAGATGATCCTCGTCCCCCCAAGGGGATCCTCGGTGACAAAAAGGGGGGTGTTGACCGTTGCGCCTATGATGGGTCAACCGGGAGCAGAGCCCTCGAAGAAAAAGACGAAGCATGCTCGGGAGACGCTTGCTTTTGACGAATAAGACTTAGAAGGAACAATACAACCACATAACGATGCACTAGTGGTCACGGCTCAGATGGGCGGTTTTCTGGTGAAACGTGTGATGATAGATCAAGGTAGTGGAGCCGACGTGATGTATCCGGACTTGTTTAAAGGGCTCGGATTAAAAAGTTAGGATCTATCGGAGTATAATACGCCGCTGGTATCGTTTGATGGGAGAATCGTGGTCCTCGAGGGACAGATTTCCCTACCTGTGTGCATGGAGGGTAAAGAGGTCCCAGTATCGTTCATAGTAGTCAACTCCTTCTCCCCTTACACGGCAATATTGGGAAGGCCATGGATTCACGTCATGGGGGCCGTCCCCTCCACCTTGCACGTAAAGATCAAATTTCCCACGGAGCTGGGCGTCGTCGTGGTACGAGGATGCCAAAGAATGGCAAGGCAATGCCTCATCGCTGCAACAAACCTTGAAGTCCAGCGCGCCGAGCATAAGGAGACAGCCGAGGAACCTCCGTTATAGCAACTACAGAAACCCCGAAGGGAAGCGGGGGCTGAAGGTGCCGAAGAGCTTATAAGAGTGAAAATACTGCCGGATGCCGACAAGCATTTTCAAATAGGAGCTAGCATGTCACCCAAGGAGAGGGTAGAAGTACTGTTGTGTTTGATACAGAACGTGGACATGTTTGCATGGAGTCCCTATGACGTGCCCGGAGTGGACCCCAAGTTTATCACCCATAAACTTAACGTGGATTCGTCGTTTCCCCCCAAAAAACAAAGACCGAGAAGAGTGGCTAGGGAGCATGCGGAAGCCGTGAAAGCGAAAGTTCAGAGGCTTAAAGAAGCAAGGGCAGTAAAAGAGATATTCTTTCCGGAATGGCTGGCGAATACAGTAGTAGTGAGGAAGAAGAATGGCAAATGGAGGGTATGCGTGGATTTCATGGATTTAAACCGAGCATGTCCGAAAGACCCATTTCCTATGCCGAAGATTGATTAATTGGTAGATGCCACCTGCGGACATCCGAGGATGAGCTTCCTAAACGCCTTCCAAAGGTACTATCAGATAGCTCTATCAGCCGAGAATCAAGAGAAGACAGCATTTATAGCTCCTGACGCCAATTACCACTACACTGTGATGCCGTTCGGGCTAAAGAATGCCGGAGCAACATACCAACGGATGATGACGAGAATGTTTCGTGACAAAGTTGGCCGAACAGTCGAGGTTTATATTGATGACATGGTAGTTAAAAGCAAGCAGAAAGTACAACACGTGGAGGATCTTAGGGAGGTGTTTGAGCGGTTACGGCAGCATAAGTTACGCCTGAATGCAGAAAAGTGTGCTTTTGGCGTGGGGGCTGGAAAGTTTCTGGGGTATCTAATCTCCTGCCGAGGAATTGAGGTTAATCCGGACCAGATAGAGGCCGTGAAGCGTCTCAAATCCCCGAGCAATCCAAAGGAAGTGCAAGTCTTGACGGGAATGCTGGCCACCCTCAATCGGTTCATCTCCAAGTTCTCGGACCGATGTCGGCCATTCTACCAACTTTTAAAGAAATGGAAAGGGTTTTAATGGAGCGACGAGTGCGAGGAAGCTTTCCAGGGACTGAAAGAATATTTATCACACGCGCCGGGACTGGAAACACCAGAGCTCGGAGAAGATCTGTATATGTACCTCTCGGTTTCCGACCACGCTGTAAGTGCCGTACTACTAATAGACAGGGGCGTGCAACAGCCCGTGTACTACGTCAGCAAGACTTTGGTAGACCCGGAGACTAGATACTTGCCCTTGGAGAAGTTGGTATTGGCACTTGTGCACGCTACGAGGAAATTGCCTTAGTATTTCCAGGCCCATACCATATATGTACTAACCCAGTACCCACTGCAGTCATTGCTGAAAAGATCCGACTTCACGAGGCGAATAGCAAAGTGGGGAACCCGGCTAGGGGCTTTCGACATACGGTACAAGCCGAGAAAGGCAATTAAGGGCCAAGTTCTGGCAAACTTTGTGGCTGAGTTTTCACCCCGAGCCTCGCAAGAAATGATCTGCCAACTGGATTGTCGTCCGTGGAAAGTATACGTGGACGGTGCATCCAACTCCACGGGGTCCGGCGTAGGGGTGGTCATGATTGGCCCCGAGGGAATAAAATTGGAGCATTCGTTCAGATTGGGATTCAAAGCTTCCAATAACGAAGCCGAATACGAGGCCTTATTAGCCGGGCTGAGGGCAGCCTCGGGTGTCGGTGCCCGGAACGTGGAGATGTATTCGGACTTGCGTTTGGTGGTTAATCAGGTCCAGGGCAAGTTCGAGGCCCGGGATCCCTGTATGAGGGCATATTTGGAACAGGTAAAGCAGGTTATGTCAGAAATTGGCACCGTAAGGTTGGTTCAAGTGGCCCGGACACAGAATAGGCACGCCGACTCCCTCGCCACTCTAGCTTCATCAGTAACAGAAGGTATACCTCGGCTAATAAGAGTAGAGCTGGTTCCAGAACCGAGCATCTCGGCAACCATAAACTCGAATGGCTCGGGGATCGGTATCACATCAATTGCAACACCTGGGCGCAGTTGGATGGATCCTATCATTGACTACCTAGCTGAGGATAAAGTCCCACCTGATGAAAAAGAGGAGGGTAAAATCCGCAGAATAGCTTCAAGATATTGGCTATCGTCAGACAGGAAGTTGTACCGAAGATCATATGGGGGACCGTATCTTTTATGCTTACACCCCACGAAGGTAGACGAGCTCTTAGCCGAGCTCCACGAAGAAGTGTGCGGCAGCCATGTGGGGGGACGGTCATTGGCGCACCGGGCAATGACTCAAGGGTTTTGGTGGCCTAAGATATAAAGGGACGCCACCGAGTATGCCCGTAATTGTGAGCAATGTCAGAAGCATGCGCCTGTAATTTACCAGCCAGCCGGCTACTTGAACCCAGTAAGTAGCCCATGGCCTTTTGCACAGTGGGGGCTGGATATACTTGGGCCATTCCCCCGAGCGACAGGCAACCGACGGTTCGTCATGGTAGCCGTTGACTATTTCACCAAGTGGGCAGAGGCAAAAGCTTTGGCTAACATCCGGGACACGGACGTAAAGAAATTTGTATGGAAAAATATAATCACCAAATTCGGAGTGCCGAACACCCTCATTTCTGACAATGGTCTGCAGTTTTGTAGCAGGGCTTTCTATGATTTCTGCGGAGACCTCGGCATCAAAAACCGGTATTCTACTCCTGCGTACCCTCAAAGCAACGGCCAGGCCGAGGCAGTGAATAAGGTAATCGTGAACGGTCTGAAGAAAAGATTAGAAGGAGCAAAGGGGAATTGGGGCCGAGGAGCTGCCTAGCGTCCTATGGGCTTACCGAACGACGCCCAGAAGGTCAACGGGGGAGACACCGTTTTCCTTCACTTACGGGGCCGAGGCCATAATACCAACCGAAGTAAACCTGTGCAGCAGACGAGTATTCGGGTTCAATCCCGACTTGAACGATGGCCTATTGGTTGAACGTTTGGACAGATTAGAAGAGTACCGTGAAGATTCGACTATACGGCTCGCAGAGTACCAGAAAAAGCTTACCAGGAGATACAACTGTGGTGTAAGAGCGAGAGAGTTTAGCGCCGGGGACTTAGTATTGAGAAAGGCTGTAGGGAATATGCGAGAGACGAATTCTGGGAAATTAGCGCAAACTTGGGAGGGACCATACAGGGTTACGGCCATCGCTGGCTCAGGCGCCTATTACTTGGAAGAACTGGACGAGAGGCCGCTACCCCGACCGTGGAATGTCCACAATTTGAAGAAGTTTTACCACTAACTGGCCACCTGCTAGGTTCTAAAGCAATGCGAAATACTGTACATGTTCGGCCAATAAAAATAGCAATGTTTAAACTTACAAATTTGCATTGTCCCCGGTAACTGGTTCAACCTCTATTGCCGAGCAGGTGGAAACCTTAAATAATTTGCCTAAGGACTGAAACCTGCTGCCCGGTTTAACCTACAATACCGAGCAGGTGGAAACTTTAAATAATTTGACTAAGGACAGAAGCCTGCTGCCTGGTTCAATCTCTATTGCCGAGCAGGTGGAAACTTTAAATAATCTGCCTAAGGACAGAAGCCTGCTGCCTAGTTCAACCTCTATTGCCGAGCAGGTGGAAACTTTAAATAATTTGCCTAAGGACTGAAACCTGCTGCTCGGTTTAACCTACAAAACCGAGCAGGTGGAAACCTTAAATAATTTGACTAAGGACAGAAGCCTGCTGCATGGTTCAATCTCTATTTCCGAGCAGGTGGAAACCTTAAATAATCTGCCTAAGGACTGAAACCTGCTAGCCGGTTTAACCTACAATACCGAGTAGGTGGAAACCTTAAATAATTTGCCTAAGGACAGAATCCTTCTGCCCGGTTTAACCTACAATACCGAGCAGATGGAAACCTTAAATCTACCTAGGGGCAGAAACCTGATGCCCCAAGCCCTTCAAAGGGCTAAAGAAACCCGCTACACGATCCGAGATATATCACTAAGCAAGATGGTATGCACGGCAAATGTCGAGACCAGACTCAACCACCCAGACCACTACGATACAATCACAAAGCAAGAAAAACGCAAAAACCTTGGTAGAAAAGCATAAATAAATAATTCCCCGTCCGTAAAACACAATGGAAATTCAAAATGACAAACTAAATAAAAAACATTGTTCAGTCACCACAGCCTGGTGACGTGGGCAAACCAATCAAAAGCATGAATGAAACTATACTAAAGCAATAAATAAACTCGCAAAAAGGGCAAATACTTTTCGACAGCTTAGGAGGCAGGGTCCGCGGGTTGCACAGGGGCATCAGTCTGCACAGGGTCATGAAGGAGCTGATCTCCAGAGCGAAGTTAGCTAGCCACCTCGGTTTCCTCCAACTCCACATGGGCGTCAATCTGCTCTACCAGTTCCCTCAGACTGGTCGTTTCCTCCTCGTCAATGGGCCCTAGAGGAGCTTGTTGCGCTGGAGCAGAGACAGGGAATGGAATCTGTGCGGCGTTCCTCAAAGGGGAGTCCTCGGGAACTCCCATAGCTTGCAGGGCAGCCATCCAACCCTCCTGGAAGCCGAGCTTTTGAGCATCCCTTATGACCGGTTCTGCCGAGTTCTCTGCATCGGCAAACCCCTCATTGTACACTTGCTCTCACTCGCCTCCAAGGAAGCTCGGAGATCGGCCAGCTCCTTTTCCCGCACATTCTCCAAGCTCTCAGCTTCCGCTAGCCGGAGCTCGATGTCCCCCATGCGAGTTTGCAGCTCCACATACTTCTTCTCGGCTTCCGCCTTTGCCTTTTTGGCCATGGCCGCCTTCTTTTCCGTCGTCGCAGCAGCCACGGCCTTCTCCTTCGCATTGGCATCGGCCACATCCTTTAAAGCCTTTTCTCGGCCGGCGTCCTCGGCAAGATCGCTGACGCGTCTGTCTAGTATATACGCCAGTTGCGCAGCCTGATAATGTAACAAGAACGGGAACCCAATCCCAGTAAAAAAAAAAAAAAAACGAAACACAACTTGAATTTACTTATTGCGATGGTATGCCACTGTAGTCTCCGCACCATGGACTCATCCGTCCCCTCCTCGAATGCCCGTACATCCTCGGGAAGTAGCAAGCCGCGCGCCAACGACTGGGCGACGTGACCGCCTGCCCCCTTCGCCCAAACATGCACGCTTGTGTCTGAGGGAAGAAGTTTGCCATCCAGCATGTACGAGGGCTGCCAGGCGGGTACGGCACGGGAAGTGGATGCCACGTTCGTCCCCGTCTGGGCCGTAGGCTCGCGAATTACAATACCGCCAAAAGGCCGCGGAGAAGTCTTCGCAGGTACTTCGGGCGAAACAACCGGAGTCTGCTCGGTCGTGCGTTGTCTTTTTCTTTGCCGAACAGGAGCTACTGGCGGAGGGGGAAAGGTTTGGCCACGGCCGTGGGATTGTTGTTACTGTGTGGCCTGCCTGGCCCCGGGGATGAAACGGTTGATTGTCATTGTCCTTCGAGTCACCATCTCTTCGACTCGGCCTTGCTCGGACTCGGCAACTACTTCTTCAGCTTCTTGAGGAGGGGCCTCTTGGTCAACAGGACCTTCTGGTTGAACAAGTGCCTCTTGCTGAATCTGGTCGTGGGCATGCTCTCAGCAGGCTCTGGATACGCGCTCGGCAGACTCGTCCCGTATTGGTTGGCGCTCGTCAGAGCAGAGATACCGTGGACCAAGATCGCGGGCTTCTCTTACTGTAAACTTCGCGGGAAGGAAGTTTGCATGCCGAACGTCGATATAGGATAAGAGCGGGCTATCAACCAACAGGGCCTGGCCGAAGGCTTGCCAGGTAGAATACACGGGAGTTATTCCGAGTATCAAATGGGACGCTCGGAGTTATCCATCAGTATGAACGAAGATCTCGGACCTGAGCACGAAGTTCAAATCACGTACGTGCACGACCCTGATGTCCGGGACGAACACTCTGCCATCTGCACATACCAACACAGATAAGCGTTAGGATAAATAAGAAGGTTTTACAATGAGGAACAATTGTATGATAAACATAGTAAATATAAAATGAAAATGGGTCAAATGAACGGGACGAACCCACTTCGCGCTTGGTGAGGGGGCAGGGGAAGTCACCGGCAAACCAATTGCCGCGCACCCTAACGAACTCCCCAACAGAGTTCTTATTCGAGTCAGGCAAGCAGGAGATCAGCCGTACCCTCATGTCCCTTACTTTTGAATAATGATTAGTTTTCTTTGCCCCACAGAAGCTATACATATGGTTTATGTCGTGCTGGTCTAACTGCAAATCGAAAAACTGATTCAAACGCCTCACACAACTCACCACTCGATAAAAGTTGGGAGGAAGCTGGTCGGGGCACAGTCCGTAGTACCTAAGGGTGTTGACTAAAAGGGGATCTACAGGAAACCTCACCCCACCCTCTAAAATTGCCATCAAGGGAAAGAAGGCAGTGTTGCCCCCTCTGTGAAGAGCCATTTCACTCTCATGGCAATAAGCTATCTCAACGTCGCTAGGAATATCAAAAGCCTGCCTGAAAGTGGCCAAGGCCGCATCCGTGTCCAGAAGATACGAGTATCCCATCCTAAACTCTAGGAGAATAATGAATGAAAATACGAAGGAAAAAGGGGGGACTGTAAAGAACTTACTTGGGTTCTAAGGTGAAGGAGGATTCTGGGCTGGAGTATAAATGCGCGGATGAATGCACGGCAAAGAAGGAAACACAGTGAGTAGAGAGCAAAAAGTAACAGAATGGTTCAGAACAAACCTTATATAGATGATCCTAGGGGTGTGCGCGCAGTTAATTAGCCGTTATGAGGATTAATTAGCAACCGTTCCGATTCCCGCGCCAACTAAAGCCCGTGCCGCCTCGGTTCACGAAGCGTCAGGTAATAATGATGACTTATCCAGACGGCCAGAGTTGACGCACCCTTTTAGGGGCGAATTAATGACACTCTGAGGGATCCCAGACATCGCATCACCGAGCATCAACAACGTGCACCCTCGTAAATTCCTTGATTCACGCCGAGCGCCGGTCATGAATCAAGGGGGGGCTATTGTGCAGCACCCAACACCTAGGCCCGTTTGGGCTCCAGTATGTAGGAACAACGCTTGGGCCCTGTCCCTACTAGCCCAAAGGGCCCAGCCAATATCCGTACATGATGTTGGTCCAGTCTTCTCAGTGATGGCCATGCCGAGCACTTTTCCCGAGCATCATAAGATGGGAGGTGAACGGATGCTCTAGGTCTCACTTGCCCAGTGGTTCCCCGAGGAACGAGGCCGCCATATTGTTCACTAAAGGAGGAACCAAGTTCCAAGGCCACCATCACCAAACCACCCACTTACCTTCGATCGTATTGGACCTCTCGCCGCACTTGCAACAAAGCAATGATGGCCACTCCATTATGGAGGAACTATAAATATGAGAACAAGAAAAGGAGAAGGGGGTTGGAAAAAGAGGGAGAGAGAGAGAGAGAGCAACGAGTTCTAGTGTTTTGAACTACCCATAGTAGGAAAACTTCAAACCCACAATACAAATAGATTGTAAGCTCAAAAGAAGGAAGGCCCACAGGTCACGTCTTGGGCTCGCACAACAACTAATCATGATGTGGACGTAACACTTCTCTAAATTTTTTAAAATAGATTTAATGCTTTTAATTATGGAATCCAATTATATAGCCAACAAATTACTACAACCGCATACTAAAGTTGGCATATAAGAGTCAAAAATCTTGCAACTCAACTAATTAGTGATATAACCACCGCACACCTTTAGTGCGATGGTCACTCCATAAGTATAAGTGCTTGTGGGGTGTGGGGGGGAAAGGCCGAGGTTCAAGTCTCCAGAAGGGAGTTTCACACATATATACATTTAGATTAGGTTAGAGTAGAATTCTATCTTGTATTAAAAAAAAAAAAAGTAATTAGTGATATACTAATTAAACTAACATTTCAACAAAAATACTTTATATTTCCCTTTTTTTTAATGTTTGATCTTCATTTAGAGAAAACGGTAATTATCCATTAAACTAAAATCTAAAGAATAAAATTAAAAAAAAAAAAAAATTCAATCCTATTCGATCCACTTTGGTTTTATTTGGTTCACCTCGATTCATCGATCCATTCATTCATATTTGGTCCACTTTGGTCATATTCGGTTCTATTCGGTCCACTCTATCCACATTGGTCCACTTCAGTCATATTCGGTCCACTTTGGTCCTAATCTATCCAGTTTAGTCTTATTCAGTCATATTCGATGTACTTCAGTTCCATTCCGTTCTAATCGGTCCACTTTGGTCTTTTTTTTTTTTTTTTTTTTTTTATAGGACGGTCCACTTTAGTCTTATTCAATCCACTTCAATTCCATTCGGTCCCCTTTGGTCTTAATCGATCCTATTCAATCCACTTCGGTCTTATTCGATCCACTTTGGTTCTACTTGTCCATTCAGTTCTATACTATCCACTTTGATCTTATTTGATTCATTTAATTTTGTATTTTTTTCCACTTTGGTCTTATTCAGTGCTATCCAATTCAGTCTACTTCGGTCTATTTGGTCAATCCTGTCCTATTCAGTCTAATTCAGTCTTATTTGGTCCATCATGTTCACTTTGGTCTTATTCAGACCTATTCAATCCACTTTGATTATATTCGGTCATGTTCGGTCACTTCAGTCTTATTTGGTCCATCCTATCCATTTTGGTCTTATTTAGCCCTATTCAATTTACTTTGGTCCTATTAGGTCCACTTTAGTCTAATTTGGTCCATTTTGTTCACTTTGATATTATTCGGCCCTATTCAATCCACTTTAGTTCTATTTGGTTCACTTCAGTCTTATTTGGTCCATCTTGTCCACTTTGGTTCTATTCGGTAATTTCGATCCATACCATTTGATGGGATAACAAAAAAGACCATCTCTTGTTCGTTCAGAGGAGTCGTTCGTGAGCACCAGTTAGCCAAATGACCACAGACGATTTGGACAAAAGAGTCGTCCATATGCAGAGCACATGGACGACCACACAACATCAACTTGTGAACAAAGAGTCGTCCATGGGCAAAGCGCACAGACGACCACGTAACACTTGGGAATTTCTCAAGAATAAATTACTTCACATATGTGGAAGATTCAAACCACAACGCCTTGGAGCAGTTAATCAACCCACGATTATCGCCACCAATTTCTCCTAAGTATTTAACTTTCACTAGCAGTTGCAGCTTATATAACCGTTGAAGAAGTTATGTCCGGAATTGCTAATTTCCACAAATCTTGGGGAAGTTACTAAACAAATAACCGTTCCAAGGTTCTCTATATAAGGACCGGTCTGAATCAAACAAAGGTATGAGATTCTGAGATTTTTACTCCCAAAAAGTTGGAATTCCATTCTTGTGAGAAACTAACTTAGCCATCGGAGGGTATTTGGCCGATCCACCCTGGTCACCCTTGATAGTGTTTTCATCTTCGCAGGCCTTCGCTACAGCTGTTAGCCCACCGAAGCTGAAGTGTTCAACTTACTGATTCCGTACAAGATCAGTTCCACTTTGGACTTATTTGGTCATATTCAATCTACTTTGGTCCAATTTAGTCTTATTCGGTCCTTTTTGTCCACTTCGGTCTTATTCGGTCTATTAGGTCTTATTCGAACCGCTTTAGTCTAATTCGGTCCAATTTGATCTTATTCTATCCTATTCAATCCACTTTGGTTCTATTCGGTCCTATTTGGGCCACGTTGGTCCATCCTGTCCACTTTGGTTCTATTCAGTCCAATTCGGTCTTATTTGGTCCATTCTATCCACTTTGGCATTATCCTATTTGATCCACTTTGGCCTATTTGATCCACTTTGGCCTATTTGGTCCACTTGGTTCTATGCGGTCCAATTTGGTCTTATTCAGTCCATTTTGTCTATTCGGCCTTATTTGGTTCAATTTGGTTTATTCGGTATTATTCGGTCCACCTTAGTCCTATGTTGTCCACTTCAGTCATTCGGTTCTATTTTGTTTACTTCAATCCACTTTGGGTTGAGTTCTCTAAACTCATAATATCTAAAATTTTAAGCATAACTTTTATTGTTATTAAGCTCACATTGAGTTATATTAACGTAGCACTTTGGTCTACTTTAGTTCTACTAAATTTAAATGAAAGTTTTTCTAAACATAAAGAATATAAATATACAAATGTATCCTTCAGGACAATTACTCATTTATTCTAATGTCATTACTTGTAAATAAATAGCATGAAATTGATTATAACTTCAAGCAAAAATATATATAATTTTTATTTAACTATCCAATATAACGCGCGGATAACCACTTAGTTGGTTCTTAAAATTATTAAAAAAAAAAAAAAGTCTTTTTTTTTTTTTTGAGAAAGAAAAAAAAAATAGTCTTTATGTTAACCGTGCGGTAACATTTTTAATATTAAAAAAAAATTAAAACCTATTTTTCCACTTTTGCAAACCCATGACCCGTTTTACTACACAACGAATGACCCGTTACGAAATGGGTCTTCCCCAATAAAAACGGTCAGTCGTCTCAACAATGTGATGAACAGTTAATGAGAGAATGAAAAAACGGTGAGTGGTATGTGTGATTTATGGCCGCCCTGCCAAGCCTATACTGCCATTCAGCCAAGAAGCAAAAAAAATTCCCATTCTCTACTTTGTTTCTGTCATCACTCATTAGTCATTACCCTTAGTCTTTAACCCAAAAAAAAAAAAAATTACTCAGTCAACTCTTTCTTCTTCTTCTTCTTCTTCTTCGGATCTAAAACGCATTTCTCTCCCCCCAAGACGACGGCGTTCTCAGCTACCGCCACCGGTTAGGTAGCTGAAGCTGGGAATGTCCCCCCTACCCCTACCGTTACCGTAGCACTGCGATAAGGATGCCATGTGGCACCATTCCAAACTGGTAATGCTCCTCTTCTTAGCTCCTACAGCTACAGTAGGTAACCACACTAATCCCTAGCACTTAAGGCTTTGGCTTTGGATTCGATTAATATAAAAAAATTGCATTTTTCCGCTATGGAAGCTCCGGTTAAGTTCTTCTGTGGTAACTCCATTCTCAACCGCCAAGTCTTTGCCAAAACGGCACCGTATTACGCGTCTTCTCTCATTTCACGTCACCGCCGAAACGACGCCGTAACAAGACCGAGACCCCAATGCGCGCTTTCTCTCACTGCCTCTTCTTTCTCAGCCAATCCTATAAACCCTAACCCAAACCCCTTCTCCTTTTCGTCTCTTCTGTTTTCCAACCCAATCTCTACCACCAACAATTACTACGACCAATTCCTCACTCGCAGGGTGGAGCTACATGTTAGGGTGGGGGGGCCATGGCCCCCCCAAAATTTTTGAAAATTCCTTTTTACTCTATAGAAATATTTAATAGTTTAATAATTAGCCCTCAAAAATGGGACCTGGTCCCCCCAAATATTTAAGCTGGTCCAATATTGTTCTTAAAAAAATTGTCCAATTTGTCTAGTAGTTATAGAGAACTTATTGTTTCTCAAATTCATTTTTTATGGTAAAATGTGTTCTTTGTATTTCTTAAAGTTTTGTATCATTTATGTCTTTGAACACTTCATCAATTCAATTGAAATGTTTTTATTCACAATAGTAGACAGTTTGGTAACTTATATTGAAAATGAAAATTGTAAGAATTTTACTATGGAAGATGGTGAAAGATTAATTTAATTTTATGAAACATTTAATTTTAAGGATTTCATTATGAAAGATACTAATTTCTATGTATGTGTATAGATGCATGTGTTTGTGTATGTGTATGAAAGTTTGTATAGACTAATAAATTAGCAACACAAATTGGCCCCCTAAACAAAAATTTCTAGCTCCGCCCCTGCTCACTCGCTCATCAAACGACGGTTTTCGCGTGGAGTCGTGCTCCGGAGAGATCCACCACCAATGGTGGAGTACTTGTGGCCGTTGTGGGTGACAAAGAGCCGGTAGTGACGGTGGTGTTGTTGGGTTGGCTCGGTTCCAAGACCAAGCACCTCAAGAAATACGTGGAGTGGTACAAGTCCAGGGGCTTTCATGCGTTGACTTTCGTGGTCGATGTCGGCGAGCTGCTGTGGTTTGATTTAGGCCACAGAATTGAGCAGAGAATCGCGGCGTTGGCCAATGAGCTTGTATCCTGGGTTTCGGACAAGGAAGAGGATGGTAGAGAACGCTGCTTGGTTTTCCACACATTCAGCAATACCGGTTGGTTTGTGTAGGTTGATTGCTCTCTTAAAACTTTGAAATTACGCTTTCATTGGTTTTAAAGGATTGCGTGTCGGTGTTTACTAATTGTTGTTTGCCTTGGCTTTTTTTTTTTTTGCAGCTATGGTTCCATTCTTGAGTTTTTGAAGGGTAGAGAAGACCTGATGGAAAAGATTAAAGGATGCATTGTTGATTCGGGAGCAGCGGAGCCATTTAATCCTAAGGTAGAAACTAAAAATTGAAAAAACATCTACTAGTCTAATATGTTTGATTTCATGAATGTACATTTTGCGTTGCAGCGGTGCCTAATTGAGGGTGATAGTAGCTTTTGATTGATAGACTATGCTTCTTTTATAATTGTTCTGTAGCATTGTTAATATAGCTTAAAGATGAAAGATGTGTGTGTGTGTGTGTGTGTGTGTGTGTGTGTGTGTGTGTGTGTGTGTGGGGGGGGGGGGGGGGGGGGGGTGTGGTGGTTGTGGATGTGTTTGTTTATTTTAGATAATGGTTTGCAACTAGATGAAATGAATTAATACTCACTCATTGCGTGGGGCCAAACATCATACCATTTTTTAGTTCAGTGAAACTTTTTTGTCTCACAATTAGAATTGGAAGCACCTTTTAGTAAGTTTAATCATGATTGTAACTTGTCCGCAATCATTTCTACTCAAGGCTTTGATGCATTGCTGTGCCATTTAGATGGGTTGTTAAAGCAGCTGATTGGCATAGCAATGCATGAGCTTATTTCCTCCCTCTTTCATTCCTTGATAATAATAGCACTCTCTACGGCATAATATAAAATTTTCTTCATTCTAACCAAAGAAAAAAAAAGAAAAACAGGAAACATCAATCTTCAAGCAAGCCAGTAACATAGAGTCATTTGCTTTCTGTTGAAAGTGCTCTTTTTTTTACATCTATTTAATTACTTTGTTGTTTTTCTTGGCCACTTTTATGCCTTAGATGATCATTAATGATTCTTCTCTTCTTGGACCACTATTCTCATCTTTGAAGCATTCTTTTTTCCCAAGTAAGGTCATATTAATCTAAGTAGAAAGCAGCTTGAGATGACTTATAAATAGCAATAGAGTGACTTGGGCAGAGCTGCAGTTCTGCAATATTTAAAAGCAGAGCTGCAGTTCTGTACATTGACATTGGGCAGAGAGAATTCTTAAATAGCAATAGAGTGACTTTTAAGTACATTTAACTGTGCTAATCACCCCAGTCAGTCCAAATAAACTATTATCGATCTGGCCTAATTTGAAAACAGCTTGAGATGAGCCAAGGTTCTCTTGGAAAGATGATGAAATTTACCATTTTGAATTTCTCTTTCCCTCTCTCCTTGGGCCAAAACTTACTGATTTATTTATTTATTTTTTAAAGATAATGAAATTTGTTTGGCTTATATACACTATTGGTCCCTAATAAGCACAAGTGATTTTAGCCCCAAAGTTTAAAGTGATCTTTTTTTAGTCCCTTAAATGACATGGCCAAACAAAAAATTGACACATCGTCACTCCTTATGGACTAAAAGCAACCACTTTAAGTTTGTTAGGGACTAAAATCTATCACTGAAACTTCAAGGACTAAAAAACTCATGAATTAAAGTTTAGGGACCATCAGTGTATTTTGACCAATTTGTTTTTACATGGTAGCAGCTCTACTGTGTGATTTTATTAAAGTTGCAATTGTAATTGTGAATAATTTTTGCTACAACTATAAAGTGGTTGATTGTGGGTGATATAGAAAAGTGGTAGATTCATATGAAAGTGAGTGTCCACCACTTAGAATTAGAGATGACCAAAATTCATATGAACTATATATATATATATATATATATATATATATATATTAATATAATGGCATTTAAATTGTGTGGCCTCTTAACTCGTAAGCGTATGTGAAAAAAATTCTATTAGGTTAATCAAAAATCAAACTTTTCCGGTATTATATATATTATATAGTATCGATTTTCGTCTAGTCTAACACATCAAATGCTTATTATGCTTTTGTGCTTGGCAGTTGCTTTGAATCCGAAACTCAATATATCAAAAGAATTATAAAAGAGATATCAAGTGCCACATCAAATCAGACACAACTATTTGTCGCTAAATATGCAATTGGAATGGATTCTCAAGTGGAGGAGATAGAATTGCTTTTGGATACAAAGTCAAATGGTGTTCGCATGCTAGGGATTAATGGTCTTGGGGGAGTAGGTAAAACTACAATTGCAAAAGCTGTTTATTATAGAATTTTTAATCATTTTGATTGGAGTTGCTTTCTAGAGAATGTTATAGAAAAGTCATGGACAACCAATGGAATAATCCAACTAAAAGAGACACTTCTTTCTAAGATATTGCAAGACACATATTTAAAGGGCGACAATGTTTCCAAAGGAATTGAACTGATGACAGACAGACTTTGCCACACAAGGCTTCTTTTAATTCTTGATGATGTGGATGAATCAAACTAGATAGACAATTTGCTTGGAAGATGTGATTGGTTTAGTTTAGGAAATAGAATTATTATAACAACAAGAGACAAAATAGTGGTAACCACTCTTGGAAAAGATCATCTAGTTTATGAGGTTAAGCAATTGAACCAATATGAAGCTCATGAATTCTTCAACTTGCACACCTTCCAAATGAATAAACCAAGTGAAGACTATTCCAAAGTTGCAAAGCAAATTATACATTATGCCAATGGTCTTCCATTAGCACTAAAAATAATAGGTTCTGTTTTGTGTGGAAAAAGTACACACGAATGGGAAAATGCATTAGAAATGTACAAAAACATTCCTCACAAAAAAATTCAAGAAAAGCTCAAATAAGTTTCGATGGATGGGAAAAAACTGAAAAGGATATTTTTCTCAATGTTGCTTGCTTTTTCAAGGGATTTAAGAAGGATTATGTTATAAATATACTAGAAACTTGATTTTATATCCTTGTGATGGTATTTGCAAACTTATCGATAAGTGTTTCATAACTGTTAATCAATATGGCATATTGTCAATGCATGACTTGTTACAACAAATGGGCAAGGAAATCGTTCAACAAGAATCTGAACAACCTGAAAATCGTAGCAGAATATGGTGTTATGAGGATTCTTATGAAGTGCTAACCAGAAATATGGTACAAGTTCTTTTACTTCACTTTTCCTTTTTCCAAATATTTTTTTGTTTAAAATTTCAAAATTTTTATGCTTTTTAAAAATTTATATAATTGAACTTATTTATTTTAGTCTTTGTTCAATTAAGGGTCTCATAAAATTCAAGTAATGATATTGCACTCACCTGAACCGGTAACCATGAAATTGCAAGGTGAACCCTTTGAAAGGAAGAAAAATCTTTGTGAGAGTGCCTATTTCTTTAGCACTATGGCCCAAGGATCCTGGGCCGTGTAAGATGTTCTTGGTGGACTGAGATCGATTCTCCGCAGCTAAAGGTTTGTTTTAAGAATCGACTGGTGCGCAAAATATACTTCCTACAATACAGATAGCTAACAAAATAAGAATATTCGTATTGAATGACATTTTAACAGTAAAGGAAATGCATGACAAGTGGAATATAACGTAAGAACAAGTTAGGGATCCTCTAATTAGTGAGGTGTATTTTATTGATTTCCCTTAGTTGTGATTACAATGCTCACTAAGACGTGGTGCAAGGTTCAACTGAGTTCATAAGTTACAGACTTTGATAGCTATTTAAACTTCAAAGACTTGCAAAATTTGAACTTGTTGAATCCGAGCATGTACTGTAGTGGCTGTCCTGGGATACCGGGTATGGTTCCTCTGTTTTCCTCTTAAGTTTACAAAGTCTCTTCTACAATTTTATGAGATTTTTAGAAAAGCAATTGTGAATGCCTAAAAAAATGGTCCCCTACTAAATGAATTCTCTACCCCCTTTTATAGCACAGCTTCGGGCTCCGGGATACAAACGATTTCTCCCTTTTTCCCCTTAAAGTCTGTGCCATGCCTGGTTGCTTCAGGATCATGTCGTTTCTTTTTCTTCATAGTTTCTTGCTTTTTGTTGCGACCAGATGAAAGTCCCTCAGCTCCTTTCTATTTCCAGATTTTCCGTTGGCTGGCCTGAGGCCTTTTTGGCTTTTCTTCTCAGCGCTCCAGCTTTTTCCAGTTGTACTCTTCCTTGTCTCTTTCTCCAAATGATTAGAACCAGGCTCCTGCGTTTTGCTCTGTACTTCCACTGCATGTCTGGGTCACAAGGTCCGCGTGCCCTTTGTCTCTTATCTCTCTTTAATTTTTTGCCGTGATCCTACTTCGCGCGTCCAGGGACCCCCTGCCTCTAAAAGGCTTCTGGGATCCCGACCCAGTTCTTCCTCCTAGGCTTTCTCTGGTTCGCTGGTTCTTTCTTTCTTCTGTCTTTTTTTTATTGTGAGAGCCCACCCTTTATTATTATTATTATTTTTTTTTGTGAAATGGGCTCAATGTCTTTTCTATCTCTTTGGGCCTATTTGTGACTATTTAATTTTTTTTGAGCCTCAACAATCTTAAATTTCTTTTAGTTAAAAACGTACACATTTGTGAAGAGTTTAAATATTTCCCTAATGGGTTATGGTTACTTGAATGGCATGATTTTCCTTTTTCTTGGCCATCTAAATATTGTCCACAAAAGCTTGTTGCACTCAATATGAGAGGGAGTAATCGCATTAGAATGGAGACAATATTCAAGTAGGTATGATTATTGGTATTTATGAATTATGATTTCTTAAAACTTTTTTGAATGTTGGCCAAAACTAAATTTTGATTTTTTTTTTAATCTACAAGGTATCCAATTTAAAATTTTTAAACATATCAAACTTCGAGAGTATGGCACCCAGAATTACCTAAATTATGTGCCCCAAACCTAGAGACATTGGACCTTTTTTCTTGTAAAAAATTAGTTATGGTTCATGAGACCGTTGGATTTCTTGGTAAGCTACGAAAATGGGACCTCGCATTCTGTGATAGTCTTCAAAATCTTCCAAACAACCTTAGGTTGAAATCACTTGAAAAAAGTTATATGATCTTTGTGGATGCTTTACGCTTGAGAAATTCCCCAATATTCATTAAGAAATGAAACGTAATGTAACACCAACACAAAATGTGATAAAACCAATAAAATGTGTGAACTGAATATAAGCCTTACTAAAAAAAAAAAAAAAAAAAAAAAAAAAACAACAACAACAAATTACAAAACACAAAACAAAAAATAAATTATTTTTGGTTAAAGTTCTGAACGAAGAACATATTCTTTCTAGTAATTCATTTGTGAGCTATCTTTTATTTTTGTAAAATTGAATAATACTATAAGGATTGGTTTGGTATAGCTCAATTTTCATTGTTTGATTTTGCAGAAAAAATAAGTTATAAAATATAACTGCATCTACGTAAAAAAAAAAAAAAAAGAGCAATTTATTAAGAATGTAGTAAAAAATTGTACATAACTAAAATAATCCATTATATCTAATAATCCCCATTGTTTTTTATTTTTGGAGAATTTTGATTATTTGGCAGCTTTTGAGAGTTTTTTTCTTGTGGTCATTTAAGGAGGTTTGGATATTTTAATAATTTCATCCAGAGAGATATGATTTTCCTGGTTAACAAAAATAAAATAGTAAAAATTTTCAACCCCAAAACACCTAAAATAAAGAAAAAAAATTTTATACCCAAAGAAGTAAAATGCCATCCCTAATTAAACCAAACACATCTTATTTATTTACAATGGTAGTAAAATGCATTTATGCTTTTGAGTTTTGAGCGCAATGCCTTTTCCAGCCCACATCCTCCATATAATCTTTGAAAAAAAAATATGAAATTGAACCAAAGTCTAGTCCTGGTTGGTAACTTGTAGATTACTCACAATGATCAACCGTGTTTTTCTTTTTCCAAGTCAATATGAATATGATGGAAATATAGTAGTTTCGAAGAAATTGGGTTTTGGCAAATTCTTCTTCTAGAATCTAGACTTTGACTTAAAAGTCGTTTTCTTTGAACTTTCAGCGGTGCTTCTTAGCTCTTTCCCGTGGAGGCAACGGCAAAAGATTTTTTTTAATACTTCTTTAATTAAAGCGCGTCCGGCCAGGAATAATTTCTCACCCAATTTATATCTCTACATTGGTTGGTTGGTTGGGGCTAGAGAATTGAGGAAATAGAAAATTAGAAGGTGACAGAAGAGTGGGGGATAAAAGAGATTTAAAACCTAAGAGTTTTTCAATATCGTTTTGTGTAATTCAAATGCTAAGAAATGTGGGTATAATTTTTAAACCACAAAAAAATTAATATGATTATATATCTTGAAAATCTAGCATTTAGATTGCATATTCATTATGTTCTAATTAACATGCATGTCGAATTTCATTCAAATTGAATATTATTTACTATTAAATCTATAAACTTATCACCGCGCACCTTTGGTACGGTGGTCACTCTACAAGTATAAATGCTTGTGGAATGTGGGGAGGGGAGTAAGGGTCGGGGTTCAAGTCTCCAGGAGAGAGCTTCACACACATATACACTTAGATTAGGATAGAGTAGAAATTCTATCTTGTATAAATAAATAAATAAATAAAATCTATAAACTTATTTTTTTTATGCATAATTTAGTACTACAAAAAATTGAAATTTAAATATTTGATTAATTACATAATTATTGATATTCTATTTTCGTAAAATTTTGTAAGCATGGATGATATAATAAAAAAAATGTAATCTTATAGTAGATTTGTTAAAATTCACATCAAATAAAAAAGATGTATGAAGTTTGTAGTCATTGCCTACAAACTAATTTGTAGGCAAATTTGTTCTTTATTAATCAATAAAATAAACTCAAAAAGCTTGAATCTTTCGATTTCAAGAATTATTTGTATAACTTTTTTTTTTTTAATTTAAGAGAAGTTCATGACTAATAGCAAAGCGTAATTTTACAAAATTACAAAAGAGATCAAGTGATCAAAATAAAAGAAGACCGCATAAATTTTCCATTTGTTTTGAAGGACCCCGCAATGGGAATAAACCAACAACCCGCACAGCAAGCTTGAACCAATCACTTTACTCTAGGATTCAAATCAAAATACCCTTTGGCTTCAATGTCATATGATGTTGCTAACTTGCTTTATGGCTTCAGTACTTTTATTTTTTAGCACTTTCTTAGTTCTTTTGACATTGCTCAAAGCACATGGTCCAGTACGTAAGTTTAAATATATATTTTTCAGTTTTTAAATAATATTATATATATTTTTTTGTATTTTTTTATCTATACGTATTTTTAAAAAAATTAAAAACTTTTGACTAAACACACTTACCCTATATTTTCCCACTTCGGATTTGAAATGTCAAAACGCGTGTGATCGTCGGTTACTTGTAGGGACACTGCCAGTCAAGGAAAGTTCGTGTAAAGACAAGATAAAGACACACTTACCCTATATCTTCCCACTTTGGATTTGAAATGTCAAAACGCGTGAGATCGTCAGTTACTTGTAGGGACACTGCCAGTCAAATAAAGTTCGTGTAAAGACTAAATAAAGGACACTGCCATAGTGCCAGTCAAGGAACTTTTTTTATTTTTATTTTTGGTCAAGCCTTTTTACAAAATGTTGTTACAGAAATGTATGTCTCATGGCCAGTCCCAAGAGGTAAAAGCAGCAACGCCGCTCCGCAAGGCAATGAAATATGAGACCACCAGTCAATGGAGGAGCTCCCGAGAGAGGACCATCAACATCAACAAGCATTTTTATGTGACATTAACTTAGGAATTCAGTTAAGGAACTTTGATAACAATAAAAGTTTGCTTTTCTTTTTTCTTTTTTAATTTGCGGTTCCCTTACTCTCACGTTTTAATTTTTTAATTTTTTTTAATTCCCTTCTTCTTTATTTTGAATTAAAAAAACACTTTTTTGGGTAAATAAAAATAGGGTTAGTTAGGTTACGCCAACCTCAGCCAAGACACTTAAGTTAAGACCTGTTAACCAACTCTTATGAATGCCTACCAAGAAAGAATTGTTAGCAGTGAGACTCAAATTTAGGTGGGTTAAATAAAGTACCCAACTCTTAGAGCATCAGCATCAGATGTGGCAAAAATTATGCTATTTTGTCACACTAAAACTCTACTTTATTATTTTCCCACATCATTTAACAATATCTCATTTATCAGATGTTTTATACTTCAATTCTATACATTAAAATAATATTTCCTACACCTTAAAATAATATATTAAATTCCTCCCCATCATCGTCATCATCAACCACCACCGCAGCAACAACAACAACAACAACTACAACCACAACCAGAAAAATTGTTGCGCCACAATCACCAGAAAAACCAGAAAAATTGTTGCAGCCACAATCACCAGAAAAATTGTTGCGGCCACAATCACTAGGAAAAAAAAAAAAAAAAAACCACCCCGAGATCAGAACAAAGATCGGCACCACCACCGATTCGCCATCACCGATTCGCCCATCACCACTGATTTTCCCATCACCATCTCAACCCACCCACCGAAACTCAACCCATGAAACTCAACCCACCCACCATAACCCACAACCCATTCGCCATAACCCACAACTCAACCCATTCGCCATAACCCACAACTCATGAAACTCAACCCACCCACCGCCATAACCCACAACTTGAACCCACCCACCACCGATCTGCCCATCCGAACCCACCCATCAAACCACAACCAAAAAAAGTGAACGGAAAAAGGAAAAAAGAAAAAAAAAAAAAAAAGAAACCGAAGCGGAAGCAGAATAGGGAAGACAGATGGTCGGCGGCGTTGAGTGGTGGTCTGTGGTGTGATCGGCAGCGTTGAGTGGTGGCCATAGGTGATCGGCGTGCTGTGGAAGACGAAGAGAGAAGATAGAGATGAGAGAGAAGACAGAGATGAGAAGACGGAGAGAGAATATCTGTGATGAGGAGAGAGAAAATGGAATAAAATAATAATATATATTATACCACATTTGTCCGTACAGTGCCAAAATTGTGATGGCACTGTAGCATGTTGCAAAAATATAGAACATTTAACATATCTGATAAAGGGGTATTTTTAGTGTTTGCTGTACCAAATGTGCCAAATATTTGGCATTTGGCACATTTGGCACATCTGCTACAGATGCTCTTAGTAAAACACTCCTACTATAACTTCTCATACCTAAATTTAGGTACAACTATATACCTTTATTTTTTTAAACTGCAACCCAATTGCCAAAACAAGACATCAATAAATGTCTTCTCTTCCCCTCCCTTTGTTTCACATTGAGGCATAAGTAGAGATAATTTTCTTAATACTCAATCTTTTTCATATTTTCTTCCTCACATGTTTCTATGTCAATCTTTAGTTCAAAATTGGAATACTCTTCTTTTTTTTTTTTTTTTTTTTTGATGGGAAAATTTGGAATACTCTTTTACACTAGAATTTGTGTATATTTCAAATGGTCATTTTGTATATAGAAATACAAAGAAAGAACACTCTTTTACCACGTAACTTTACATTTCCTTTTATTTTTATGAGTTGCCCTTAGTATTTGGTTTTGATCTCATGCAAACTATTCAGTATCATCCTTAACTATAATCATTATCCTCCCCTTTTTTTTTTATTTTTTTTCTTTTTTTTTTTATAGAAGCCGTGTATTGCCTAATATTTATATGTAGTTTTTTTTTTTTTTTTTTTTTCCTTAAACTTAATTTGGAGACGCATCTTCAATTTCCTCTTTCAATTTGCTTTTAGTCTTAGATTTTTATGATTGTTGCCTTGATGTTGATGATTGGATCATTGAACTTTAGTATGGATAGGTTTTTTATGCTGGAGAGGTTATTACTCCCATTCTCCTTACTCTGTAATCATCTAGAAACAAATTTTTTGAAACACTAGGTACAACAACCCCGTTTGGTGCAGGGTACAAGCAATTGAAACTCAAAACATGTTTTATGTTTTTTAATATAACAAAGATTATTTATGGGCCCAGTTTTTCTTTAGATATTTCTTTCAATTTTCTATTTTCTAAGTGGAAAGAATGCTAATCAAGACAAAGTGCCCTGGTTTTTTGTCTTCGTTGTTTGTAGAACTTTGTTGGTAATTATAGATTTATATTGTACTCGCAATGTAAATTTAACATTGTAAACTAAAAAAATGTGTACAACATTGTACAAGGAGAGGGGGAGAGTGCCATTTTTTTCAAGGTTTTAATTTTGTTGGAACTTATTTATGTGAATGCACTAGTTTTTAACAAAAGAAACAAGTTTAACTTGAAAAATCTCACTAACTATAGAATTATGTGAATGTGTTGTTTTTGAAGGCTGATTTATACTACTCAGAGTAAAATTCCATGCAAATTGGATTTAAAAAAAAAAAAAAAAAATTACAGAACAACGCTTCAAGATAAAACAATAGTATTGACCATCATGTTGGGCACAATTCCACACACCAAGATTCAAGATAAAGAGAATCAAAATGATTTGTTCTTACTTGAGAGAGATAATCAACATGGCTACATATTTTGAAAATCTAACTGTTGGATTGCATGTTCATTTTGTTCTTATCATGCATGTCAAATTTCATTCAAATGAGATATTATTTACTATTAAATCTATAAACTTATTTTTATGCATAATTTAGTACTAGAAACAAAAACAAATTTAAATATTAATTTGATTGATAGTATAGTTATTGATCTTTGATCTTTGTAAAATTTTGCAAACATGGATAATATAATAAGAAAATGTAATTGTAGGGGCTGGGCTTTTATTCTCTTGGGACGCGGGATTTCAGGATTTTCACCCCACCAAGGGCTGACATTGTAGTGTAAGGCTTGACACCTTAATCCCACGTCGGCAAGAGAAGCGTCCTGATACAATGAATTTGTAGAGAGTGGGTAGAAGGACTAGGCATTAGCGAGTGTTACAATGGTTGATGTGGGTTTACAAGAGCATCAAACGAGGTTTAACTAGGTTTTCTAAGAGGAAGTTTGTCCTTGGCCTAGTCCGACGAGCTCTTCCCTGATTACTAATGAATATAAGGGTTGTCCCCTCCGAACCTCTGAATAGCCCAACCCCCCGAACCTCTGGGGGTTCATTCCATTATATAGTCCTATTCAGCTGATCTCTGCCCTCTACTTGTTGATCATCTGAGCCTGTGTCTGAGGGCTTGTCCCATCAGCCGCCATTCCAGACCTTCTGTTAGTTGCAGTAATCAAGGCATCACTGTTCAACGGTCAATTCTTCATCAATGCGGCCAAAGTGTCAGTTGTGTGCTTTTAATGCGGGGATCATTGCTCCCCTACGGATTACTTGTTCGCCATATTTCCCCCGTCCGACCCTGGGTACTTGTCTTTTTCTTTGGTATGCTCTAGGAGGGTGCTTTTGGTGGGGCGCCGACCTTCCCTTCTTCAATATCGGCCGGCCGAGGACATGGTCGTCCTCGGCGATGCTCCCTAATAATTTGAGCCTTCCCCGCTCATCCTCGGATACTGCATTGTCCTCGGCATGGGCCTTGGGCCCGATATGGAGTGGGCCGAGGTCGCCAAATCTTTTGGCCCCACAATAGCCCCTCAAAATTCTGCTGCTCGGCTTCTCGGGCGAGGAGTAGGATTTTGATGTCATCGGGTCCTTGTCCTGGCCTGGCGAATCTTGTCTTCCTGTCAGTACCAAAATCATTCCAACTGCTCAGGGAACACTCCTGGCGTTTCGGTACTTGGAGCGCGCCTTCATTAAATTTTGGCGGCCCTGTGTCCTCCACGTTCAACGGTGTGATGATGAATGGACGATAGGGATATTTCTGACTTAATGGGCGGGAAAGCCCGTGCGGTTACTTTTAATTGGGGGTATAAATACCCAATCGAACTGATTTGCCCCTTCACTTTTACATTCAAGAGCTCCTGCGTACATACGCTGAACTTGGTCAAGTCTCCAATCGACCTTACGCCTCCTTTCAACATAAAAGGCCTGTCCGAGGAGCCTTTCCTCATTTCTGTAAGTTCTCTTCTCATTCCGGTTCATACTTTTCCTCCTGAGTTCCTTGTTCTCTTATTCCTCTTTCTCTTTCCTTCATTTTCCCTGAGCCCCTCGTTAGTTCTTGAGGATGGGTAGGTTTAAAAAGTTAGTTGAGTCTGAGGCGGCGATGGAAAATTCGTTGTTGATTATAAGATCCCCGATACAGTGGGTTTGAAGTATTGTGGAGAAGGGGAGTGGAGCATTAGGAGAGAAGAGGGTGAGGTGGCGATTCCTATAATCGCCTTTCTAGAGGGTGGTATGAGGATCCCCATGGGGCCAGTGATGAGGGATTATCCTAGGCACTTCGGCTTATCTCCCACCCAGTGCACCATCAATGTGTTTAGGATCTTAGGCTATGTGGATGCCCTGAATAAGAAGATGGGGATAGGGTTAACCCACCACGACGTAAACTAGTGCTACAATCTCTAGTGCCTTAGGGGGAAGTCTTATTACATGAAGACGAGGGACGATAAGGTCCGGCTTATCTGGTGTCTCCTGGAGTCCAGCAAAGGTCTAAATAAAGACTTTCTCATTGTGTCCGGAGAGTGGCACGATGGCCTTCATTGTCCAACAGTGGAGGGTACACCAGGTGGGGCATTCAGACTAGGAGTAGGTCTAATTTCTTGTGCCTTCGCGCTCTGCTTTGCTTGGCTTTTAACATGAACTTGTTTTCTTTTATGCAGATCCGCATGTTTTTGAGCGTCACTTCGGCTTAGTCAATAAGGAGGATTTGCAAACCGTACTGAAGTCGGAGATTTTTGTGAATGAAGCCGACAACCAAGTTAGAGCCGCTCATGAGATTCTAGGATACGATTTGATTCAAAAATCGTTCTCGGCTCCAAAGTATGTGATCCAAGCTAAAGATCCTCGGCTACATAAGATCACCGTAGTCGAGCACAGATTTTTGATCCCTAAAGGATCTCCTGTTCTGGAGGGCATATCGTTGGTGGGTACCTCTTCATCACCTCAAGTTGTCGAGATTGAAGGGGGAGAGCAAGGAGAAGAGGAAGTTGTTGACTCAGGTCCGTCCGAGGATGAGTTTGACGTGTTCAACCAATTCCACTCGCCCGAGGACCCTCCAGGCGATTTGGGTGACCCCAGCTTAACTGAAGTAGACCTTTTATCCGAAGAAGCTTCTCCTCGGTTGAAGATGAGTTTCAAGAGACGATTTCAGACGAGCCTGCTGGCTCTAATTGAGGGGTAACCGAGGAAGGATGCACTGGGAAAGTCTCCTCCTCAGCTTTCTCCTCCGCCATCCCAACAGAGTTCGCCATCTAGATCCAAGCCCATTAGTCCTCGGCAGAAGAAAGACAAAGGAAAGAGGCCTATGGGGGGCGAAGGGTCTGATCCTTCCTAAGGTGATGACGACGCTCGGCGGCCCTCGAAGCAGCTGAGAGAAAGGCGCCAAGGTCAGGAAAAACAGGTTACCGTTTAGCCCGGGGCCCAGGCTTGGCTCCCTGCCCCCATACTTTATGGGAAGCCCTTGATGGACAATGCCTCTCTCAGAGACCCTCGAAGGGGCGAGGGTGCACATGTGGCTAACGCATTGGGGAGGTCCTTACTACTCCTCGTGGATACGGCCCAGTTGGAGGTTCTGAGGAGCAAGGAGGTCTTCCTTGGCCTCAAACAATGTTTGGGCATGGTAAATTTTCTGATCACTTGTGATTCTCTTGACTTCCTGCCTTTTGGCTCCTTACTTATCGTGCATTGGTTTTGATTGGCAGGCTATCTAGAATACCTTTAGGTTGGAGGGTATAGCTAGTAGCCAAAGCAGGGCTGCGAGCTTGGAACGTGAAAAGATGCTAGACGTTGCACGGACCCTCAAAACCTCCAAGACCGATCTTTCAAAGGCAAGGGAGGAGTTGGAGGAAATGAAGAGGGCTCGAGACATCGTTGAATCAGGCCTAGCTAGCGCCCAAAAGCAGGCCCTGGATCAAACGGAGCGCTTGCTTAAGGTAGAAGATCAGCTGAGGGTTGCCAAAGAGGAGATCGCGACCTTGGAAAAGAGGGTGCTCAAGGCAGAGGGGGCTAGAGGCGTTGCGGAGTCCGTTAAGGATGAGGCCTTAAAAGCCAAGGAAGAGGCTGAGTCTGCCAAGGCCGAGGCTGAGGCTTCCAAAGGTAAGGCCGCGCAGGAAGCCTACGAGTTAGGGGTGGCTGAGACAGAAGCCACCCTTAAAGATCAAGTGTTTGGGGCATGCAGACTTTACCATTCCCAAGTGTGGAATGAAGTCTTGAAACAAGCAAGTGTTGAGGCTTCATCTAACCTGTGGAAGGTAGAGAGTGTGTACTACCCTTCTGCCATTCATGAAGCTGCTCTTCCCAGCTCCGAGGCCGAGGTGACTCCTGAGGGAGTTAGGGCTGTTCCTGATAAAGACGCCTCGGCTGCTACCACTTCGGACGAGCCCATAAAGGAAGTTGATCCTCCTATGTTTGTTGTTGTTTTTTGTTTTTTTTTGTTTTTTTTTTAAAGCATTGTAATGACACTTTTGCCCTGTGTAACTCTTAAAGACTCAATGAAGTGCATATTTTATTCCCTCTTATTTGTCCTGTTTGTATTATTTATTTATATATTTCCTTTATTTGCACAATCCTGGCTTAAATTGCACTTCAGCTGACCATATCAATAATTTTGTCTAACACTTAGCTTTTCTGACGTACCTAGTTTCCCCACAGGTTTGAGTCCGAGAACCATGCAATACCTTGGTTCTATCTAGCACTTAGTTCTTCTTAAGTGACTAGTTTTCCCAAAGGTTTGGGTCCGAGGATCATGCAAGACCTTGGTTCTGTCTAGCATTTAGTTTTTTGAAGTAGTTAGTTTCCCCACAGGCTTGAATCCGAAGACCATGCAAGGCATTGGTTCTGTCTAACACTTGATTCTTCTTGAGTGACTAATTTCCCCAAAGGTTTGGGTCCGAGGACCATGCAAGACCTTGGTTTTGTCTAGCACTTAGTTTTTTGAAGTAGTTAGTTTCCTCATAGGCTTGAGTCCGAGGACCATGCAAAGTCTTGGTTCTGTCCAACACTTGATTCTTCTTGAGTGACTAATTTCCCCATAGGTTTAGGTCCGAGGACCATGCAAGACCTTGGTTCTGTCTAGCACTTAGTTTTTTGAAGTAGTTAGTTTCCCCATAGGCTTGAGTCTGTGGACCATGCAAGGCATTGGTTCTGTCTAACACTTGATTCTTTTTGAGTGACTAGTTTCCCCATAGGTTTGGATCCGAAGACAATACAAGACCTTGGTTTTGTCTAGCATTTAGTTTTTTGAAGTAGTTAGTTTCTCCATAGGCTTGAGTCCGAGGAAAATGCAAAGCCTTGATTCTGTCTAACACTTGTCTTCTGAAGTAACTAGTTTTCCCATAGGTTTGGGTCCGAGGACCATGCAAGACCTTGGTTCTGTCTAGCACTTGTCTTTTCTGAAGTACCTAGTTTCCCCACAGGTTTGAGTCCGAGGACTATGCAATACCTTGGTTCTGTTTAGGACCTAGTTATTGAAGTAGTTAGTTTCCCCACAAGCTTGAGTCCGAGGACCATGCAATGTCTTGATTCCGTCTAACACTTTAGCTTTTCTGAAATACCTAGTTTCCCCGCAGGTTTGAGACCGAGGACCATGCAATACCTTGGTTTTGTCTAGAACCTAGTTATTGAAATAGCTAGTTTCCCCACAGGCTTGAGTCCGAGGACCATGCAAGACCTTGGTTTTGTCTAACACTTGATTCTTCTAAAGTAGCTAGTTTCCCCATAGGTTTGAGTCTGAGGACCATGCAAGACCTTAGTTTTGTCTAGCACTTAGTTCTTCTTGAGTGACTAGTTTCCCCACAGGTTTGGGTCCGAGGACCATGCAAGACCTTGGTTCTATCTAGCACTTAGTTTTTTGAAGTAGTTAGTTTCCCAACAAGCTTGAATCCAAGGACTATGCAAGGCCTTGGTTCTGTCTAACACTTGATTCTTCTTGAGTGACTAGTTTCCCCATAGGTTTGGGTCCGAGGACCATGCAAAACCTTGGTTTTGTCTAACACTTAGTTTTTTGAAGTAGTTAGTTTCCCCATAGGCTTGAGTCCGAGAACTATGCAAGACCTTGGTTCTGTCTAATACTTGATTGTTCTTGAGTGACTAGTTTCCCCATAGGTTTGGGTCCAAGAACCATGCAAGACCTTGGTTCTGTCTAGAACTTAGTTTTTTGAAGTAGTTAATTTCCCCATAAGCTTGAGTCCGTGGACCATGCAAGGTCTTGGTTCTGTCTAACACATGATTCTTCTTGAGTGACAAGTTTCCCCACAGGTTTGGGTTCGAGGACCATGCAAAACCTTGATTCTGTTTAGCACTTAGTTTTTTGAAGTAGTTAGTTTTTCCAAAGGCTTGAGTCCGAGGACCATGCAAGGCCTTAGTTCTGTCTAACACTTGTCTTCTGAAGTAACTAGTTTTCCCATAAGTTTGGGTCCGAGGACCATGCAAGACCTTAGTTCTGTCTAGCACTTGTCTTTTCTAAAGTACCTAGTTTCTCCACAGGTTTTAGTCCGAGGACCATGCAATACCACGGTTCTATCTAGTATTTAGTTCCTCTTGAGTGACTAGTTTTCCCATAGGTTTGGGTCCGGGGATCATGCAAGACCTTGGTTCTGTCTAGCACTTAGTTCTTGAAGTAGTTAGTTTCCTCACAGGCTTGAGTTCGAGGACCATGCAAGACCTTGGTTCTATCTAACACTTAGTTTTTTGAAGTAGTTAGTTTCCTCATAGGCTTGAGTCCGAGGACCACGTAAGGACTTGGTTCTGTCCAACACTTGATTCTTCTTGAGTGACTAGTTTCCCCATAGGTTTAGGTCCGAGGACCATGCAAGACCTTGGTTCTGTCTAGCATTTAGTTTTTTGAAGTAGTTAGTTTCCCCATAGGCTTGAGTCTGTGGACCATGCAAGGCATTGGTTCTGTCTAACACTTGATTCTTTTTGAGTGACTAGTTTCCCCATAGGTTTAGGTCCGAGGACAATACAAAACCTTGGTTTTGTCTAGCACTTAGTTTTTTGAAGTAGTTAGTTTCTCCATAGGGTTGAGTCCGAGGACCATGCAAGGCCTTGGTTCTGCATAACACTTTAGCTTTTGTGAAGTAGGTAGTTTCCCCACAGGTTTGAGACCGAGGACCATGCAATACCTTGGTTCTGTCTAGGACCTAGTTATTGAAGTAGTTAGTTTCCCCACAGGCTTGAGTCTGAAGACTATGCAAGGCCTTGGTTCAGTCTAACACTTTAGCTTTTCTGAACTACCTAGTTTCCCTACATGTTTAAGTCTAAGGACCATGCAACACCTTGGTTCTGTCTAGGACCTAGTTATTGAAGTAGTTAGTTTCCCCATAGGCTTGAATCCGAGGACCATGCAAGGCCTTGGTTCTGTTTAACACTTGATTATTCTGAAGTTGCTAGTTTCTCCATAGGTTTAAGTCCGTGGACCATGCAAGACCTTTGTTCTATCTAACACTTGTCTTTTCTGAAGTACCTAGTTTCCCTACAGGTTTGAGTCCGAGGACTATGCAATACCTTGGTTCTGTCTAGGACCTAGTTATTGAAGTAATTAGTTTCCCCACAGAGTTGAGTCCGAGGACCATGCAATGCCCTGGTTCTGTCTAACACTTTAGCTTTTCTGAAGCACGTAGTTTCCCCACAAGTTTGAGTCCGAGGACCATGCAATGGCTTGGTTCTGTCTAACACTTTAGCTTTTCTGAAGTACGTAATTTCCCCACAAGTTTGAGTCCGAGGACCATGCAAGGCCTTGGTTCTGTCTAGGACCTAGTTATTGAAGTAGTTAGTTTCCCCACAGGCTTGAGTCCGAGGACCATGTAAGGCCTTGGTTCTGTCTAACACTTTAGCTTTTCCGAAGTACCTAGTTTCCCCACAGGTTTGAGTCTGAGGACCATGCAATACCTTGGTTCTGTCTAGGACCTAGTTATTGAAGTAGTTAGTTTCCTAATAGGCTTGAGTCCGAGGAGCATGCAAGGCCTTAGTTCTGTATAACACTTGATTCTTCTTGGGTGACTAGTTTCCCCATAGGTCTGGTCCGAGGACCATGCAAGACCTTGGTTCTGTCTAGTACTTAGTTTTTTGAAGTAGTTAGTTTCCCCATAGACTTGAATTCGAGGACCACGCAAGACATTGGTTCTGTCTAACACTTGATTCTTCTTGAGTGACTAGTTTCCCCATCGGTTTGGGTCCGAGGACCATGCAAGATCTTGGTTTTGTCTAGCACTTAGTTTTTTGAAGTAGTTAGTTTCTCCACAGGCTTGAGTCTGAGGACAATGCAAGGCCTTGGTTCTGTCTAACACTTGTCTTCTGAAATAACTAGTTTTCCTATAGGTTTGGGTCCGAGGACCATGCAAGACCTTGATTCTGTCTAACACTTATCTTTTCTGAAATACCTAGTTTCCCCACAGGTTTGAAACTGAGGACTATGCAATACCTTGGTTCTGTGTAAGACCTAGTTATTAAAGTGGTTAGTTTCCCCACAGGCCTGAGTCCAAAGACCATGCAAGGCTTTGGTTCAGTTTAACATTTGATTCCTCTGAAGTAGATAGTTTCCCCATAGGTTTGAGTCAGAGGACCATGCAAGACCTTGGTTCTGTTTAGCATTTGTCTTTTCTGAAGTACCTAGTTTCCCCACAGGTTTGAGTCCGAGGACCATGCAATACCTTGGTTCTGTCTAGGACTTAGTTATTGACGTAGTTAGTTTTCCTACAGGCTTGAGTCCGAAGACCATGCAATGCCTTGGTTCTGTCTAATACTTTAGCTTTTCTGAAGTACCTAGTTTTCCCACAGGTTTGAGTCCGAGGACCATGCAATACCTTGGTTTTGTCTAGGACCTAGTTATTGAAGTAGTTAGTTTCCCCACAGGCTTGAGTCCGAGGACCATGTAAGGCCTTGGTTCTGTCTAACACTTTTGCTTTTCTGAAGTACCTAGTTTCCCCACAGGTTTGAGTTTGAGAACCCTGCAATACCTTGGTTCTGTCTAGGACCTAGTTATTGAAGTAGATAGTTTCCTCACAGGCTTGAGTCCGACGACCATGCAAGGCCTTGGTTCTGTCTAACACTTGATTCTTCTTGAGTGACTAGTTTTCCCATAGATTTAGGTCCGATGACCATGCAAGACCTTGGTTCTGTCTAACACTTTAGCTTTTCTGAAGTACCTAGTTTCCCCACAAGTTTGACTCCGAGGACCACACAATACCTTGGTTCTGTCTAATACTTTAGCTTTTCTGAAGTACCTAGTTTCCCTACAAATTTGAGTCCGAGGACTATGCAATACCTTGGTTCTGTCTAGGACCTAGTTATTGAAGTAGTTAGTTTCCTAATAGGCTTGAGTCCGAGGAGCATGCAAGGCCTTAGTTCTGTCTAACACTTGATTCTTCTTAGGTGACTAGTTTCCCCATAGGTCTGGTCCGAGGACCATGCAAGACCTTAGTTCTGTTTAGCACTTGTCTTTTCTGAAATACCTAGTTTCCCCATAGGTTTGAGTCCGAGGACCATGCAACACCCTGGTTCTGTCTAGGACTTAGTTATTGAAGTAGTTAGTTTTCCTACAGGCTTGAGTCCGAGGACCATGCAATGCCTTGGTTCTGTCTAATACTTTAGCTTTTCTGAAGTACCTAGTTTCCCTACAAGTTTGAGTCCGAGGACTATGCAATACCTTGGTTCTGTCTAGGACCTAGTGATCGAAGTAGTTAGTTTCCCCACAGACTTGAGTCCGAGGACCATGCAATATGTAATACCTTGGTTCTGTGTAGGACCTAGTTATTAAAGTGGTTAGTTTCCACACAGGCCTGAGTCCGAAGACCATGCAAGGCATTGGTTCAGTTTAACATTTGATTCTTCTGAAGTAGCTAGTTTCCCAATAGGTTTGAGTTAGAGGACCATGCAAGACCTTGGTTCTGTTTAGCACTTGTCTTTTCTGAATTACTTAGTTTCCCCACAGGTTTGAGTCTGAGGACCATGCAATACCTTGGTTCTGTCTAGGACTTAGTTATAGAAGCAGTTAGTTTTCCTACAGGCTTGAGTCCGAGGACCATGCAATACCTCGGTTCTGTCTAATACTTTAGCTTTTCTGAAGTACCTAGTTTTCCCACAGGTTTGAGCCCGAGGACCATGCAATACCTTGGTTCTGTCTAGGACCTAGTTATTGAAGTAGTTAGTTTCCCCACAGGCTTGAGTCCGAGGACCATGTAAGGCCATGGTTCTGTCTAACACTTTTGCTTTTCTGAAGTACCTAGTTTCCCCACAGGTTTGAGTTTGAGGACCATGCAATACCTTGGTTCTGTCTAGGACCTAGTTATTGAAGTAGATAGTTTCCTCACAGGCTTGAGTCCGACGACCATGCAAGGCCTTGGTTCTGTCTAACACTTGATTCTTCTTGAGTGACTAGTTTTCCCATAGATTTAGGTCCGATGACCATGCAAGGCCTTAGTTCTGTCTAACACTTGTCTTCTGAAGTAACTTGTTTTCCCATAAGTTTGGGTCCGAGGACCATGCAAGACCTTAGTTCTGTCTAGCACTTGTCTTTTCTAAAGTACCTAGTTTCTCCACAGGTTTTAGTCCGAGGACCATGCAATACCACGGTTCTATCTAGTATTTAGTTCTTCTTGAGTGACTAGTTTCCCCAGAGGTTTGGGTCCGAGGATCATGCAAGACCTTGCTTCTGTCTAGCACTTAGTTCTTGAAGTAGTTAGTTTCCTCACAGGCTTGAGTCCGAGGACCATGCAAGACCTTGGTTCTGTCTAACACTTAGTTTTTTGAAGTAGTTAGTTTCCTCATAGGCTTGAGTCCGAGGACCACGCAAGGACTTGGTTCTGTCCAACACTTGATTCTTCTTGAGTGACTAGTTTCCCCATAGGTTTAGGTCCGAGGACCATGCAAGACCTTGGTTCTGTCTAGCATTTAGTTTTTTGAAGTAGTTAGTTTCCCCATAGGCTTGAGTCTGTGGACCATGCAAGGCATTGGTTCTGTCTAACACTTGATTCTTTTTGAGTGACTAGTTTCCCCATAGGTTTGGGTCTGAGGACAATACAAAACCTTGGTTTTGTCTAGCACTTAGTTTTTTGAAGTAGTTAGTTTCTCCATAGGGTTGAGTCCGAGGACCATGCAAGGCCTTGGTTCTGCATAACACTTTAGCTTTTGTGAAGTACGTAGTTTCCCCACAGGTTTGAGACCGAGGACCATGCAATACCTTGGTTCTGTCTAGGACCTTGTTATTGAAGTAGTTAGTTTCCCCACAGGCTTGAGTCTGAAGACTATGCAAGGCCTTGGTTCAGTCTAACACTTTAGCTTTTCTGAACTACCTAGTTTCCCTACATGTTTGAGTCTAAGGACCATGCAACACCTTGGTTCTGTCTAGGACCTAGTTATTGAAGTAGTTAGTTTCCCCATAGGCTTGAATCCGAGGACCATGCAAGGCCTTGGTTCTGTTTAACACTTGATTATTCTGAAGTTGCTAGTTTCTCCATAGGTTTAAGTCCGTGGACCATGCAAGACCTTGGTTCTGTCTAACACTTGTCTTTTCTGAAGTACCTAGTTTCCCTACAGGTTTGAGTCCGAGGACTATGCAATACCTTGGTTCTGTCTAGGACCTAGTTATTGAAGTAATTAGTTTCCCCACAGAGTTGAGTCCGAGGACCATGCAATGCCCTGGTTCTGTCTAACACTTTAGCTTTTCTGAAGCACGTAGTTTCCCCACAAGTATGAGTCCGAGGACCATGCAATGGCTTGGTTCTGTCTAACACTTTAGCTTTTCTGAAGTACGTAATTTCCCCACAAGTTTGAGTCCGAGGACCATGCAAGGCCTTGGTTCTGTCTAGGACCTAGTTATTGAAGTAGTTAGTTTCCCCACAGGCTTGAGTCCGAGGACCATGTAAGGCCTTGGTTCTGTCTAACACTTTAGCTTTTCCGAAGTACCTAGTTTCCCCACAGGTTTGAGTCTGAGGACCATGCAATACCTTGGTTCTGTCTAGGACCTAGTTATTGAAGTAGTTAGTTTCCTAATAGGCTTGAGTCCGAGGAGCATGCAAGGCCTTAGTTCTGTATAACACTTGATTCTTCTTGGGTGACTAGTTTCCCCATAGGTCTGGTCCGAGGACCATGCAAGACCTTGGTTCTGTCTAGTACTTAGTTTTTTGAAGTAGTTAGTTTCCCCATAGACTTGAATTCGAGGACCACGCAAGACATTGGTTCTGTCTAACACTTGATTCTTCTTGAGTGACTAGTTTCCCCATCGGTTTGGGTCCGAGGACCATGCAAGATCTTGGTTTTGTCTAGCACTTAGTTTTTTGAAGTAGTTAGTTTCTCCACAGGCTTGAGTCTGAGGACAATGCAAGGCCTTGGTTCTGTCTAACACTTGTCTTCTGAAATAACTAGTTTTCCTATAGGTTTGGGTCCGAGGACCATGCAAGACCTTGGTTCTGTCTAACACTTATCTTTTCTGAAGTACCTAGTTTCCCCACAGGTTTGAAACTGAGGACTATGCAATACCTTGGTTCTGTGTAGGACCTAGTTATTAAAGTGGTTAGTTTCCCCACAGGCCTGAGTCCGAAGACCATGCAAGGCTTTGGTTCAGTTTAACATTTGATTCCTCTGAAGTAGATAGTTTCCCCATAGGTTTGAGTCAGAGGACCATGCAAGACCTTGGTTCTGTTTAGCATTTGTCTTTTCTGAAGTACCTAGTTTCCCCACAGGTTTGAGTCCGAGGACCACGCAATACCTTGGTTCTGTCTAGGACTTAGTTATTGACGTAGTTAGTTTTCCTACAGGCTTGAGTCCGAGGACCATGTAATGCCTTGGTTCTGTCTAATACTTTAGCTTTTCTGAAGTACCTAGTTTTCCCACAGGTTTGAGTCCGAGGACCATGCAATACCTTGGTTTTGTCTAGGACCTAGTTATTGAAGTAGTTAGTTTCCCCACAGGCTTGAGTCCGAGGACCATGTAAGGCCTTGGTTCTGTCTAACACTTTTGCTTTTCTGAAGTACCTAGTTTCCCCACAGGTTTGAGTTTGAGAACCCTGCAATACCTTGTTTCTGTCTAGGACCTAGTTATTGAAGTAGATAGTTTCCTCACAGGCTTGAGTCCGACGACCATGCAAGGCCTTGGTTCTGTCTAACACTTGATTCTTCTTGAGTGACTAGTTTTCCCATAGATTTAGGTCCGATGACCATGCAAGACCTTGGTTCTGTCTAACACTTTAGCTTTTCTGAAGTACCTAGTTTCCCCACAAGTTTGACTCCGAGGACCACACAATACCTTGGTTCTGTCTAATACTTTAGCTTTTCTGAAGTACCTAGTTTCCCTACAAATTTGAGTCCGAGGACTATGCAATACCTTGGTTCTGTCTAGGACCTAGTTATTGAAGTAGTTAGTTTCCTAATAGGCTTGAGTCCGAGGAGCATGCAAGGCCTTAGTTCTGTCTAACACTTGATTCTTCTTAGGTGACTAGTTTCCCCATAGGTCTGGTCCGAGGACCATGCAAGACCTTAGTTCTGTTTAGCACTTGTCTTTTCTGAAATACCTAGTTTCCCCACAGGTTTGAGTCCGAGGACCATGCAACGCCCTGGTTCTGTCTAGGACTTAGTTATTGAAGTAGTTAGTTTTCCTACAGGCTTGAGTCCGAGGACCATGCAATGCCTTGGTTCTGTCTAATACTTTAGCTTTTCTGAAGTACCTAGTTTCCCTACAAGTTTGAGTCCGAGGACTATGCAATACCTTGGTTCTGTCTAGGACCTAGTGATCGAAGTAGTTAGTTTCCCCACAGACTTGAGTCCGAGGACCATGCAATATGTAATACCTTGGTTCTGTGTAGGACCTAGTTATTAAAGTGGTTAGTTTCCACACAGGCCTGAGTCCGAAGACCATGCAAGGCATTGGTTCAGTTTAACATTTGATTCTTCTGAAGTAGCTAGTTTCCAAATAGGTTTGAGTTAGAGGACCATGCAAGACCTTGGTTCTGTTTAGCACTTGTCTTTTCTGAATTACTTAGTTTCCCCACAGGTTTGAGTCTGAGGACCATGCAATACCTTGGTTCTGTCTAGGACCTTGTTATTGAAGTAGTTAGTTTCCCCACAGGCTTGAGTCTGAAGACTATGCAAGGCCTTGGTTCAGTCTAACACTTTAGCTTTTCTGAACTACCTAGTTTCCCTACATGTTTGAGTCTAAGGACCATGCAACACCTTGGTTCTGTCTAGGACCTAGTTATTGAAGTAGTTAGTTTCCCCATAGGCTTGAATCCGAGGACCATGCAAGGCCTTGGTTCTGTTTAACACTTGATTATTCTGAAGTTGCTAGTTTCTTCATAGGTTTAAGTCCGTGGACCATGCAAGACCTTGGTTCTGTCTAACACTTGTCTTTTCTGAAGTACCTAGTTTCCCTACAGGTTTGAGTCCGAGGACTATGCAATACCTTGGTTCTGTCTAGGACCTAGTTATTGAAGTAATTAGTTTCCCCACAGAGTTGAGTCCGAGCACCATGCAATGCCCTGGTTCTGTCTAACACTTTAGCTTTTCTGAAGCACGTAGTTTCCCCACAAGTTTGAGTCCGAGGACCATGCAATGGCTTGGTTCTGTCTAACACTTTAGCTTTTCTGAAGTACGTAATTTCCCCACAAGTTTGAGTCCGAGGACCATGCAAGGCCTTGGTTCTGTCTAGGACCTAGTTATTGAAGTAGTTAGTTTCCCCACAGGCTTGAGTCCGAGGACCATGTAAGGCCTTGGTTCTGTCTAACACTTTAGCTTTTCCGAAGTACCTAGTTTCCCCACAGGTTTGAGTCTGAGGACCATGCAATACCTTGGTTCTGTCTAGGACCTAGTTATTGAAGTAGTTAGTTTCCTATTAGGCTTGAGTCCGAGGAGCATGCAAGGCCTTAGTTCTGTATAACACTTGATTCTTCTTGGGTGACTAGTTTCCCCATAGGTCTGGTCCGAGGACCATGCAAGACCTTGGTTCTGTCTAGTACTTAGTTTTTTTAAGTAGTTAGTTTCCCCATAGACTGGAATTCGAGGACCACGCAAGACATTGGTTCTGTCTAACACTTGATTCTTCTTGAGTGACTAGTTTCCCCATCGGTTTGGGTCCGAGGACCATGCAAGATCTTGGTTTTGTCTAGCACTTAGTTTTTTGAAGTAGTTAGTTTCTCCATAGGCTTGAGTCTGAGGACAATGCAAGGCCTTGGTTCTGTCTAACACTTGTCTTCTAAAATAACTAGTTTTCCTATAGGTTTGGGTCCGAGGACCATGCAAGACCTTGGTTCTGTCTAACACTTATCTTTTCTGAAGTACCTAGTTTCCCCACATGTTTGAAACTGAGGACTATGCAATACCTTGGTTCTGTGTAGGACCTAGTTATTAAAGTGGTTAGTTTCCCCACAGGCCTGAGTCCGAAGACCATGCAAGGCTTTGGTTCAGTTTAACATTTGACTCCTCTGAAGTAGCTAGTTTCCCCATAGGTTTGAGTCAGAGGACCATGCAAGACCTTGGTTCTGTTTAGCATTTGTCTTTTCTGAAGTACCTAGTTTCCCCACAGGTTTGAGTCCGAGGACCATGCAATACCTTGGTTCTGTCTAGGACTTAGTTATTGACGTAGTTAGTTTTCCTACAGGCTTGAGTCCGAGGACCATGCAATGCCTTGGTTCTGTCTAATACTTTAGCTTTTCTGAAGTACCTAGTTTTCCCACAGGTTTGAGTCCGAGGACCATGCAATACCTTGGTTTTGTCTAGGACCTAGTCATTGAAGTAGTTAGTTTCCCCACAGGCTTGAGTCCAAGGACCATGTAAGGCCTTGGTTCTGTCTAACACTTTTGCTTTTCTGAAGTACCTAGTTTCCCCACAGGTTTAAGTTTGAGGACCCTGCAATACCTTGGTTCTGTCTAGGACCTAGTTATTGAAGTAGATAGTTTCCTCACAGGCTTGAGTCCGACGACCATGCAAGGCCTTAGTTCTGTCTAACACCTGATTCTTCTTGAGTGACTAGTTTTCCCATAGATTTAGGTCCGATGACCATGCAAGACCTTGGTTCTGTCTAACACTTTAGCTTTTCTGAAGTACCTAGTTTCCCCACAAGTTTGACTCCGAGGACCACACAAGACCTTGGTTCTGTCTAACACTTTAGCTTTTCTGAAGTACCTAGTTTCCCTACAAATTTGAGTCCGAGGACTATGCAATACCTTGGTTCTGTCTAGGACCTAGTTATTGAAGTAGTTAGTTTCCTAATAGGCTTGAGTCCGAGGAGCATGCAAGGCCTTAGTTCTGTCTAACACTTGATTCTTCTTGGGTGACTAGTTTCCCCATAAGTCTGGTCCGAGAACCATGCAAGACCTTAGTTCTGTTTAGCACTTGTCCTTTCTGAAGTACCTAGTTTCCCCACAAGTTTGAGTCCGAGGACCATGCAACACCTTGGTTCTGTCAAGGACTTAGTTATTAAAGTAGTTAGTTTTCCTACAGGCTTGAGTCCGAGGACCATGCAATGCCTTGGTTCTGTCTAATACTTTAGCTTTTCTGAAGTACCTAGTTTCCCTACAAGTTTGAGTCCGAGGATTATGCAATACCTTGGTTCTGTCTAGGACCTAGTGATCGAAGTAGTTAGTTTCCCCACAGACTTGAGTCCGATGACCATGCAATATGCAATACCTTGGTTCTGTATAGGACCTAGTTATTAAAATGGTTAGTTTCCCCACAGGCCTGAGTTCGAAGACCATGCAAGGCTTCGGTTCAGTTTAACATTTGATTCTTCTAAAGTAGCTAGTTTCCCCATAGGTTTTAGTTAGAGGACCATGCAAGACCTTGGTTCTGTTTAGCACTTGTCTTTTCTGAATTACCTAGTTTCCCCACAGGTTTGAGTCCGAGGACCATGCAATGCCTCGGTTCTGTCTAATACTTTAGCTTTTCTGAAGTACCTAGTTTTCTCACAGGTTTGAGTCCGAGGACCATGCAATACCTTGGTTCTGTCTAGGACCTAGTTATTGAAGTAGTTAGTTTCCCCACAGGCTTGAGTCCGAGGACCATGTAAGGCCTTGGTTCTGTCTAACACTTTTGCTTTTCTGAAGTACCTAGTTTCCCCACAGGTTTGAGTTTGAGGACCATGCAATACCTTGGTTCTGTCTAGGACCTTGTTATTGAAGTAGATAGTTTCCTCACAGGCTTGAGTCCGACGACCATGCAAGGCCTTGGTTCTGTCTAACTCTTGATTCTTCTTGAGTGACTAGTTTCCCCATAGATTTAGGTCCTATGACCATGCAAGACCTTGGTTCTGTCTAACACTATAGCTTTTCTGAAGTACCTAGTTTCCCTACAAGTTTGACTCCGAGGACCACACAATACCTTGGTTCTGTCTAATACTTTAGCTTTTCTGAAGTACCTAGTTTCCCTACAAGTTTGAGTCCGAGGATTATGCAATACCTTGGTTCTGTCTAGGACCTAGTTATTGAAGTTGTTAGTTTCCCCATAGACTTGAGTCCGAGGACCATGCAATGATTTGGTTCTGTCTAACACTTTAGCTTTTCTGAACTACCTAGTTTTCTCACAGGTTTGAGTCCGAGTACCATGCAATACCTTGGTTCTGTCTAGGACTTAATTATTGAAGTTGTTAGTTTCCTCATAGGCTTGAGTCCGAGGACCATGTAGGGCCTTGGTTCTGTCTAACACTTTAGCTTTTCTGAAGTACCTAGTTTCCCCACAGGTTTGAGTCTGAGGACCGTGCAATACCTTGGTTCTGTCTAGAACCTAGTTATTGAAGTAGTTAGTTTCCTAATAGGCTTGAGTCCGAGGAGCATGCAAGGCCTTGATTCTGTCTAACACTTGATTCTTCTTGAGTGACTAGTTTCCCCATAGGTCTGGTCCGAGGACCATGCAAGACCTTGGTTCTGTCTAGTAATTAGTTTTTTGAAGTAGTTAGTTTCCCCATAGGCTTGAGTCTGAGGACAATGCAAGGCCTTGGTTCTGTCTAACACTTGTCTTCTGAAATAACTAGTTTTCCTATAGGTTTGGGTTCGAGGATCATGCAAGACTTTGGTTCTGTCTAGCACTTGTCTTTTCTGAAGTACCTAGTTTCCCCAAAGGTTTGAGTCTGAGGACCATGCAATACCTTGGTTCTGTCCAGTACCTAGTTATTGAAGTAGTTAGTTTCCCCATAGGCTTGAGTCCGAGGACTATGCAATGCCGTGGTTCTGTCTAACACTTTAGCTTTTCTGAAGTACCTAGTTTCCCAACAAGTTTGAAACTGAGGACTATGCAATACCTTGGTTCTGTCTAGGACCTAGTTATTAAAGTGGTTAGTTTCCCCACAGGCTTGAGTCCGAGGACCATGCAAGGCTTTGGTTCAGTTTAACATTTGATTCTTCTGAAGTAGCTAGTTTCCCCATAGGTTTGAGTCAGAGGACCAAGCAAGACCTTGGTTCTGTTTAGCACTTGTCTTTTCTTAAGTACCTAGTTTCCCCACAGGTTTGAGTCCGAGGACCATGCAATACCATGGTTCTGTCTAGGACTTAGTTATTGAAGTAGCTAGTTTCCCCACAGGCTTGAGTCCGAGGACCATGCAATGCCTTGGTTCTGTCTAGTACTTTAGCTTTTCTGAAGTACCTAGTTTTCCCACAGGTTTGAGTCCGAGGACCATGCAATACCTTGGTTCTGTCTAGGACCTTGTTATTGAAGTAGTTACTTTCCCCATAGGCTTGAGTCCGAGGACCATGCAATGCCGTGGTTCTATCTAACACTTTAGCTTTTCTGAAGTTCCTAGTTTCCCCACAGGTTTGAAACGGAGGACTATGCAATACATTGGTTCTGTCTAGGACCTAGTTATTAAAGTGGTTAGTTTCCCACAGGCTTGAGTCCGAGGACCATGCAAGGTTTTGGTTCAGTTTAACAATTGATTCTTCTGAAGTAGCTAGTTTCTCCATAGGTTTGAGTAAGAGGACCATGCAAGACCTTGGTTCTGTTTAGCACTTGTCTTTTCTGAAGTACCTAGTTTCCCCACAAGTTTGAGTCAGAGGACCATGCAATACCTTGGTTCTGTCTAGGACTTAGTTATTGAAGTAGTTAGTTTTCCCACAGGCTTGAGTCCGAGGACCATGCAATGCCTTGGATCTGTCTAATACTTTAGCTTTTCTGAAGTACCTAGTTTTCCCACAGGTTTGAGTCCGAAGACCATGCAATACCTTGGTTCTGTCTAGGACCTAGTTATTGAAGTAGTTAGTTTCCCCACAAGCTTGAGTCCGAGGACCATGTAAGGCCTTGGTTCTGTCTAACACTTTTGCTTTTCTGAAGTACCTAGTTTCCCCACAGGTTTGAGTCTGAGGACAATGCAATACCTTGGTTCTGTCTAGGACCTAGTTATTAAAGTAGATAGTTTCCTCACAGGCTTGAGTTCGACGTCCATACGAGTCCTTGTTTCTGTCTAACACTTGATTCTTCTTGAGTGACTAGTTTTCCCATAGGTTTAGGTCCGATGACCATGCAAGACTTTGGTTCTGTCTAACACTTTAGCTTTTCTGAAGTACCTAGTTTCCCCACAAGTTTGACTCCGAGGACCACGCAATACCTTGGTTCTGTCTAATACTTTAGCTTTTTTGAAGTACCTAGTTTCCCTACAGGTTTGAGTCCGAGGACTATGCAATACCTTGGTTCTGTCTTGGACCTAGTTATTGAAGTAGTTAGTTTCCCCACAGACTTGAGTCCGAGGACCATGCAATGCCTTGGTTCTGTCTAACACTTTAGCTTTTCTGAAGTACCTAGTTTCCCCACAAGTTTGAGTCCGAGGACCATGCAATACCTTGGTTCTGTCTAGGACGTAGTTATTGAAGTAGTTAGTTTCCCCACAGGCTTGAGTCCGAGGACCATGTAAGGCCTTGGTTCTGTCTAACACTTTAGCGTTTCTGAAGTACCTAGTTTCCCCACAGGTTTGAGTCTGAGGACCGTGCAATACCTTAGTTCTGTCTAGAACCTAGTTATTGAAGTAGTTAGTTTCCTAATAGGCTTGAGTCCGAGGAGCACGCAAGGCCTTGATTCTGTCTAACACTTGATTCTTCTTGAGTGACTAGTTTCCCCATAGGTCTGGTCTGAGGACCATGCAAGACCTTGGTTCTGTCTAGTACTTAGTTTTTTGAAGTAGTTAGTTTCCCCATAGGCTTGTGTCTGAGGACAATGCAAGACCTTGGTTCTGTTTAACACTTGTCTTCTGAAATAACTAGTTTTCCTATAGGTTTGGGTCCGAGGATTATGCAAGACCTTGGTTCTGTCTAGCACTTGTCTTTTCTGAAGTACCTAGTTTCTCCAAAGGTTTGAGTCTGAGGACCATGCAATACCTTGGTTCTGTCTAGGACCTAGTTATTGAAGTAGTTAGTTTTCCCATAGGCTTGAGTCCGAGGACCATGCAATGCCTTGGTTCTATCTAACACTTTAGCTTTTTTGAAGTACCTAGCTTCCCCACAGGTTTGAAACTGAGGACTATGCAATACCTTGGTTCTGTCTAGGACCTAGTTATTAAAGTGGTTAGTTTCCCCACAAGCTTGAATCCGAGGGCCATGCAAGGCCTTGGTTCTGTTTAACATTTGATTCTTCTGAAGTAGCTAGTTTCCCCATAGTTTTGAGTCCGGGGACCATGCAAGACATTGGTTCTCTTTAGCACTTGTCTTTTCTGAAGTACCTAGTTTCCTCATAGGTTTGAGTCCGAGGACCACACAATACCGTGGTTCTGTCTTGGACTTAGTTATTGAAGTAGTTAGTTTTCCCACAGGCTTGAGTCCGAGGACCATGCAAGGCCTTATTTCTGTTTAACATTTGATTCTTCTGAAGTAGCTAGTTTCCCCATAGGTTTGAGTCAGAGGACCATGCAAGACCTTGGTTCTGTTTAGCACTTGTCTTTTCTGAAGTACCTAGTTTCCCCACAGGTTTGAGTCCGAGGACCATGCAATACCTTGGTTCTGTCTAAGACTTAGTTATTGAAGTAGTTAGTTTTCCCACAGGCTTGAGTCCGAGGACCATGCAATGCCTTAGTTCTGTTTAATACTTTAGCTTTTCTGAAGTACCTAGTTTTCTCACAGGTTTGAGTCCGAGGACCATGCAATACCATGGGTCTGTCTAGGACCGAGTTATTGAAGTTGTTAGTTTCCCCATAGGCTTGAGTCCAAGGACTATGTAAGGCCTTGGATCTAACTAACAGTTTTGCTTTTCTGAAGTACCTAGTTTCCCTACAGGTTTGAGTCTGAGGACCATGCAATACCTTGGTTCGATCTAGGACCTAGTTATTGAAGTAGTTAGTTTTCTCACAGGCTTGAGTCCGAGGACCATGCAAGGCCTTGGTTCTGTCTAACACTAGATTCTTCTTAAATGACTAGTTTTCCCATAGGTTTAGGTCTGATGACTTTGCAAGACCTTGGTTCCGTCTGGCACTTAGTTTTTTGAAGTAGTTAGTTTCCCCATTGGCTTGAATCCGAGACCATACAAGGCATTGGTTCTGTCTAACACTTGATTCTTCTTGAGTGACTAGTTTCCCCATAGGTTTGGGTCCGAGGACCATGTAAGATCTTGGTTTTGTTTAGCACTTAGTTTTTTGAAGTAGTTAGTTTCCCCATTGGCTTGAGTCCGAGGACTATGCAAGGCCTTGGTTCTGTCTAATACTTGATTGTTCTTGAGAGACTAGTTTTCCCATAGGTTTGGGTCCGACGACCATGCAAGGCCTTAGTTCTGTCTAGAATTTAGTTTTTTGAAGTAGTTAATTTCCCCATAGGCTTGAGTCCGAGGCCATGCAAGGCCTTGGTTCTGTCTAACACTTGATTGTTCTTGAGTGACTAGTTTCCCCATAGATTTGGGTTCGAAGACCAAGCAAGACTTTGGTTCTGTCTAGCATTTAGTTTTATGAAGTAGTTAGTTTTCCCAAAGGCTTGAGTCCGTTGACCATGCAAGGCCTTGGTTCTATCTAACACTTGTCTTCTGAAGTAATTAGTTTTCTCATAAGTTTGGGTCGAGTACCATGCAAGACCTTGGTTCTGTCTAGCACTTGTCTTTTCTGAAGTACCTAGTTTCTCCACAGGTTTTAGTCCGAGAACCATGCAATACCATGGTTCTATCTCGTACTTAGTTCTTCTTGAGTGACTAGTTTCCCTATAGGTTTGGGTCCGAGGATCATGCAAAACCTTCGTTCTGTCTAGCACTTAGTTCTTGAAGTAGTTAGTTTCCTCACAGGCTTGAGTCTGAGGACCATGCAAGACCTTTGTTCTGTCTAACACTTGATTCTTCTGAAGTAGCTAGTTTCCCCATAGGTTTGAGTCTGAGGACCATGCAAGACCTTGGTTCTGTCTAGCATTTAGTTCTTCTTGAGTGACTAGTTTCCCCAAAGATTTGGGTCTGAGGACCATGCAAGACCTTGGTTCTGTCTAGCACTTAGTTTTTTGAAGTAGTTAGTTTCCCCAGAGGCTTGAATCTGAGGACCCTGCAAGGCCTTGGTTCTGTCTAACACTTCAATCTTCTTGAGTGACTAGTTTCCCAATAGGTTTGGGTCCGAGGACCATGCAAGTCCTTGGTTTTGTCTAGCACTTAGTTTTTTGAAGTAGTTAGTATCCTCACAGACTTGAGTCCGAGGACCATGCAAGGTCTTGGTTCTTTCCAACACTTGATTCTTCTTGAATGACTAGTTTCCCCATAGGTTTAGGTCCGAGGACCATGCAAGTCCTTGGTTCTGTCTAGCACTTAGTTTTTTGAAGTAGTTAGTTTCCTCATAGGCTTGAGTCTATGGACAATGCAAGGCATTGGTTCTGTCTAACACCTGATTCTTTTTGAGTGACTAGTTTCCCCATAGGTTTGGGTCGGAGGACAATACAAGACCTTGGTTTTGTCTAGCACTTAGTTTTTTGAAGTAGTTAGTTTCTCCATAGGCTTGAGTCCGAGGACTAAGCAAGGCCTTGGTTCTGTCTAACACTTGTCCTCTAAAGTAACTAGTTTTACCATAGTTTTGGGTTCGAGGACCATGCAAGACCTTGGTTCTGTCTAGCACTTGTCTTTTCTGAAGCACCTAGTTCCCCCATAGGTTTGAGTACGAGGACCATGCAATACCTTGGTTCTGTCTAGGACATAGTTATTGAAGTAGTTAGTTTCCCCACAGGCTTGAGTCCAAGGACCATGTAAGGCCTTGGTTCTCTCTAACATTTTTGCTTTTCTGAAGTACCTAGTTTCCCCACAGGTTTGAGTTTGAGAACCATGCAATACCTTGGTTCGGTCTAGAACCTAGTTATTGAAGTAGTTAGTTTCCTCACAGGCTTGAGTCCGAGGACCATGCAATACCTTGGTTCTGTCTAGGACCTAGTTATTGAAGTTGTTAGTTTTCCCATAGGCTTGAGTCCGAGGACCATGCAATGCCGTGGTTCTGTCTAACACTTTAGCTTTTCTGAAGTTCCTAGTTTCCCCACAGGTTTGAAACTGAGGACTATGCAATACCTTGGTTCTGTCTAGGACCTAGTTATTAAAGTGGTTAGTTTCCCACAAGCTTGAGTCCGAGGACCATGCAAGGCTTTGGTTCAGTTTAACAATTGATTCTTCTGAAGTAGCTAGTTTCTCCATAGGTTTGAGTTAGAGGACCATGCAAGACCTTGGTTCTGTTTAGCACTTGTCATTTCTGAAGTACCTAGTTTCCCCACAAGTTTGAGTCAGAGGACCATGCAATACCTTGGTTCTGTCTAGGACTTAGTTATTGAAGTAGTTAGTTTTCCTACAGGCTTGAGTCCGAGGACCATGCAATGCCTTAGATCTGTATAATACTTTAGCTTTTTTGAAGTACCTAGTTTTCCCACAGGTTTGAGTCCGAGGACCATGCAATACCTTGGTTCTGTCTAGGACCTAGTTATTGAAGTAGTTAGTTTCCCCACAAGCTTGAGTCCGAGGACCATGTAAGGCCTTGGTTCTGTCTAACACTTCTGCTTTTCTGAAGTACCTAGTTTCCCCACAGGTTTGAGTCTGAGGACCATGCAATACCTTGGTTCTGTCTAGGACCTAGTTATTGAAGTAGATAGTTTCCTCACAGGCTTGAGTCCGACGACCATGCAAGGCCTTGGTTCTGTCTAACACTTGATTCTTCTTGAGTGACTAGTTTTTCCATAGGTTTAGGTCCGATGACCATGCAAGACTTTGGTTCTGTCTAACACTTTAGCTTTTCTGAAGTACCTAGTTTCCCCACAAGTTTGACTCCGAGGACCACGCAATACCTTGGTTCTGTCTAATACTTTAGCTTTTCTGAAGTACCTAGTTTCCCTACAGGTTTGAGTCCGAGGACTATGCAATACCTTGGTTCTGTCTAGGACCTAGTTATTGAAGTAGTTAGTTTCCCCACAGACTTAAGTCCGAGGACCATGCAATGCCTTGGTTCTGTCTAACACTTTAGCTTTTCTGAAGTACCTAGTTTCCCCACAAGTTTGAGTCTGAGGACCATGCAATACCTTGGTTCTGTCTAGGACGTAGTTATTGAAGTAGTTAGTTTCCCCACAGGCTTGAGTCCGAGGAACATGTAAGGCCTTGGTTCAGTCTAACACTTTAGCGTTTCTGAAGTACCTAGTTTCCCCACAGGTTTGAGTCTGAGGACCGTGCAATACCTTGGTTCTGTCTAGAACCTAGTTATTGAAGTAGTTAGTTTCCTAATAGGCTTGAGTCCGAGGAGCATGCAAGGCCTTGGTTCTGTCTAACACTTGATTCTTCTTGAGTAACTAGTTTCCCCATAGGTCTGATCCGAGGACCATGCAAGACCTTGGTTCTGTCTAGTACTTAGTTTTTTGAAGTAGTTAGTTTCCCCATAGGCTTGAGTCTGAGGACAATGCAAGGCCTTGGTTCTGTCTAACAGTTGTCTTCTGAAATAACTAGTTTTCCTATAGGTTTGGGTCCGAGGATCATGCAAGACCTTGGTTCTGTCTAGCACTTGTCTTTTCTGAAGTACCTAGTTTCCCCAAAGGTTTGAGTCTGAGGACCATGCAATACCTTGGTTCTGTCTAGGACCTAGTTATTGAAGTAGTTAGTTTTCCCATAGGCTTGAGTCCGAGGACCATGCAATGCCTTGGTTCTATCTAACACTTTAGCTTTTCTGAAGTACCTAGTTTCCCCACAGGTTTGAAACTGAGGACTATGCAATACCTTGGTTCTGTCTAGGACCTAGTTATTAAAGTGGTTAGTTTCCCCACAGGCTTGAATCCGAGGACCATGCAAGGCCTTGGTTCTGTTTAACATTTGATTCTTCTGAAGTAGTTAGTTTCCCCATAGGTTTGAGTCCGAGGACCATGCAAGACATTGGTTCTCTTTAGCACTTGTCTTTTCTGAAGTACCTAGTTTCCCCATAGGTTTGAGTCCGAGGACCATGCAATACCTTGGTTATGTCTAGGACTTAGTTATTGAAGTAGTTAGTTTTCCCACAGGCTTGAGTCCGAGGACCATGCAAGGCCTTAGTTCTGTTTAACATTTGATTCTTCTGAAGTAGCTAGTTTCCCCATAGGTTTGAGTCAGAGGACCATGCAAGACCTTGGTTCTGTTTAGCACTTATCTTTTCTGAAGTACCTAGTTTCCCCACAGGTTTGAGTCCGAGGACCATGCAATACCTTGGTTCTGTCTAGGACTTAGTTATTGAAGTAGTTAGTTTTCCCACAGGCTTGAGTCCGAGGACCATGCAATGCCTTAGTTCTGTCTAATACTTTAGCTTTTCTGAAGTACCTAGTTTTCCCACAGGTTTGAGTCCGAGGACCATGCAATACCATGGTTCTGTCTAGGACCGAGTTATTGAAGTAGTTAGTTTCCCCACAGGCTTGAGTCCAAGGACCATGTAAGGCCTTGGTTCTATCTAACAGTTTTGCTTTTCTGAAGTACCTAGTTTCCCTACAGGTTTGAGTCTGTGGAAACTAGGTACTTCCGTACCAACCGTCGCACTCGCTAATCCTCAAGTTCTCCCCACAGACGGCGCCGATTGTAGGGGCTGGGCTTTTATTCTCTTGGGACGTGGGTTTTTCAGGATTTTCACCCCACCATGGGCTGACCTTGTAGTGTAAGGCTTGACACCTTAATCCCACGTTAGCAAGAGAAACGCCCCGATACATTGAATTTGTAGAGAGTGGGTAGAAGGACTAGGCATTAGCGAGTGTTACAACGGTTGATGTGGGTTTACAAGATCATCAAATGAGGTTTAACTGGGTTTTCTAAGGGGAAGTTCGTCCTCTGCCTAGTCCGAGGAGCTCTTCCCTGATTACTAATGAATATAAGGGTTGTCCCCTCTGAACCTCTGAACCCCCCAACCCTCGCATGAACCTCTGGGGGTTCATTCCATTATATAGTCCTATTCAGCTGATCTCTGCCCTCCACTTGTTGATCATCTGAGCCTGTGTCTGAGGGCTTGTCCCATCAGCCGCCATTCCAGACCTGCTGTTAGTTGCAGTAACCAAGGCATCACTGTTCAACGGTTAATTCTTCATCAATGCGGCTAGAGTGTCAGTTATGTGCTTTTAATGTGGGGATCGCAGCTCCCCAACGGATTACTCTTTCGCCATATTTCTCCCGTCCGACCTTGGGTACTTGTCTTTTTCTTTAGTATGCTTTGGGAGGGTGCTTTTGGTGGGGCGCCGACCTTCCCCTCTTCAATATCGGCTGGCCGAGGACATGGTCATCCTCGGCGATACTCCCTGATAATTTGGGTCTTCCCCGCTCATCCTCGGATACTGTATTGTCCTTGGCATGGGCCTTGGGCCTGATATGGAGTAGGCCGGGGTTGCCAAATCTTTGGGCCCCACAGTAATCTTATGGTAAATTTGTTAAAATTCACACCCAATAAAAAGATATAAGAAGTTTGTAGCCATTGGCTACAAACCAATTTGTAGACAAACTTTCTTCTTTATAAATCAATAAAATAAACTTAAAAAGCTTGAATCATTCAATTTCCAGAATTATTGGTATACATTTTTATTTTATTTTAAATTTAAGAGAAGTTCAAGATTAATAGCAAAGCGTAATTTTACAAAATTATAAAAGTGATCAAGTGATCAAAATAAAAGAAGACAGCATAACTTTTCCTTTTGTTTTGAAGGACCCCGCAATGTGAATAGACCAACAACCTAGACGGCAAGCTTGAACCAAGAACTTTACTATAGGATTTAAACCAAAATACCCTAATTAGAGCATCAGTGGGAAACCGTGTTGTATAACTATGGGCTGCACTGCACAGTTGCGCACTGTGCAGCCTGTGGCCCTGTGCTGCTGTGCGCCTGTGCAGCAGTGCAGATCAGCAGTCAGCAGATGTGAGATGTCCAGCATCCAGCCTGTACTCTATTATCATATGGCTAAGTTATAAAGCAAAAAACACGTCCTATCATAGCAGAAAATGATCCTATGATAGCAAAATACGTGTCTCATGATGGGACTCAACAAAGAAAAATTACCTCTGCTAGCTGTGAATTGAAGGGGATAAACAAAGAAAAATTTCAAGTTAAACCGACTGATTGAGTTACGAAAAAAGATCAAGAATTAATACGAAGACGAAGAAAAGAAAGGTAAGAAAATAGACGGGGAGGCAGAGAGATAGAGAGATTAGAGATTTTTTTTTTCTTTTTTAAATTTATAATTTTTATTTTAGCATATTTTAAGATAATTATGGTGTATTATTAATGAATTTGTTTAATATTAATTTTAATTTTAACATATTTGAGGAATGAGTTAATAAATTTGCCTCCTAAAATTTAATTTTGTTAGCTAAAATTTGATTTTTTTTTTTGCTTTTAATTTTTTGTATTTTAAGATACAATAGAACTTTTTTAATGTATTTTATTGACAAATAAAAGTACTTAAATTTTTTTTAATTAAAATATATAGATAAATATATTATGGGTCTGGTTAATGTGTGCCCTTAGGATAAACATTAACAAATTCATTTTTAGAAAAGTTTTATTGGAAATACTTTTTTTCAAAATTGGTTTAGTATTGTGTGCCCACAGGGCACGTAAAAGAGCATCCACAATGGGCCTGTTATATGCCAAATGTTAAGTACATTTGGCATACAGGCCTAAAAATTGATCCACAACCGGAATTCTATATGCCAAATGCCAATTTTTTTTTGAGATTTTGCTATAGTAGCATCTCAAATGTAAGATGGTACTGTAGCTGAATCTTATAAAAAAAATAATTTTTTAATGCCAAATTTTACCCTGCAATTTTCTCTCTCAACTCTCATTTTTACTCTTTCTTTTCTCTCTCTGCCTTTCTCTGTTTCTCATCACCTCTCTCTCTCACCATGTCAAGCTTCTCTCTCAAAGCTCATGCCGAATCACCAAGTCAGATCGGAGCTCACACCGGATCGGATTTCTAGATCGGCGTGGTGGCGAGGTTGGTGGCACGGCTGCGATGGGCGTGGTGGCTGGAGGTCAACGCGGTGGAGATCGGCTTAGAGACCGATGTGGAGATCGGCATAGAGACCAGTGTTTGGTGAGTTTGGTGGTGTTGACATGGTGGCCGGTTTCTGGGTTTGGTGGCCGGCGTTTGGTTGGTTGGGTTGCTTTCATATTTTGGTGGGTTTTATTTTGTTTTTTTTATTTTGGGTTTTTGGTTCCGGTTTCCGGCGTTTGGGTCGGATTTAGGTGGCGTTGGGTGGTTGGATTTAGGTCCGGTGGTTGTGATTTTTTCCGATGGGTTGGGGGATTTGTTTCGATGGTGGGTTTCGATGTTTGCTGGGTTTGTGTGTGTGTGTGTGTGTGTTTTTTTTTTTTTCGTTGTGACCGATGCCTAAAGGAAGAGGTCTGGGTTCTTCCGGGTTGCAATCTGGGTTCTTTTTTTTTTTTTTTTTTTTTTTCTGTTGTGATCGATGGCTTAAGGAAGAGGTGGGTATGGCTGAATTGGGTATGTGTTTGATATGGATGGTGTTTGAATTTTATCTCTGCTCTTTCTTTCTTTGTGAATATGGCTGAATTGGCAGTGAAGAGAAGAAAAAAAATCAAGAATTTTTTCAAGTTGCAGGCGTGTATTGGTGGGTGGTTGTTTTGGGTTTGGGTTGGTGGTGGGTGGATGAGAGAGGGAAAACAGAGAGACGGAGAACAGAGATGAAGAGAGAAGAGAGAGATTTTTTATATTATTTTATTGTGTAATTTATATTATTTTAATAAGTAGAATGAAAAAAATGAAATATGGGATGTTGGGTGAATTGTTAAATGGTATGGTATAAGTGATAAAGTAGCTTTTTGGGATGGTAAAATAGGATGGGATTTGAGATCCGGATGTGGATGCTCTGAAATCCATATGTTATATATATAATTTTTTTAACAAAAGTTCGTGTAAAGACTAAAATAGGAGTTTTTACTTTTATGGACACTGCCATTCGTATAAAAGAAAGGTTGTTTACACAGTCCGTTATGCTTTCTTTACTCTTATCTCTTTTAATTTTCATTTAGTCACATCTTTCTTTCATTCTCTTCTTCTCCTTCCATATTTTCTCAAATCTTTTGCTCATAGATTCCGATGGCTTTGCAAATCAACGAAGGAGGCTCTTCTTCTTCCACTACCCAATACAAGTTTGACGTTTTCTTGAGCTTTAGAGGTGAAGATACCCGTTATAATTTTACTGGACATTTATGTAAGGCTTTACATGACAAAGGTTTTAAAACCTTTTTTGATGATGATAATCTTCAAGGAGGAGAAGCGATTTCAAAAGAGCTTCCCAAAGCGATAGAATTGTCAATGATTTCGATTGTTGTATTTTCTGAAAATTATGCATCTTCAACATGGTGTTTGAGGGAACTTGTCAAAATTCTTGAGTGTTGCCAATTTGTTCTACCTGTTTTTTACAAAATAAATCCATCAGAAGTACGTAAACAAGGGGGAAAGTTTGGGATTGCACTAACTAAACATGAAAATGAAAACAAAGATAAGGTTCAGAGTTGGAGGGCAGCTTTAACCAAAGCAGCTGATTTGGTTGGATTCTCTTACGAGGATGGGTATGTATCTCTTACTACTTTTTTGCCTTATTGTAGTATAAAACATTAATAGTTTTGTTACCACCATTTAATTCCAAATAATCAAAGGATTTGCATTGCGTACTCAAAGTTAGTACATGGTAAAACTTCAAATTCATCATGCGTAGGTAGAAAAATATTGATTTCTAAATTAACACAGAAAAATATATACTTCTAGAAGGGTAAATGATTTCACCTTACAATGTTATGTCCGTGTACTAAATAGGAAATAAACAAGAGAGACTAGAGAAACATTGGATCCACTTTAGATTGCCTCTTCTATGCTGCTTCCTTTCTCCATATAGATTTTGATTCGGTTTTTTGAGAAGCTAAGAGAGAGGAAAAGTCACAATCACATCCATAATCACTTGCCAAACAAAATTTTCAGAATAAGATATTTTTTATAAAAATAAAAATAAAATTGTCACGACTCGCAATCCAAATGAATTCCACATTTTCAACCATGACCAACATGTCAATACCAAGCTTAAGCCTGATGTTAATATGAACCAAAGTAAACCTGCGAACAAAAAATTGTCTATTTGTTAGTTGATAAATAGCTTATCTAATTTTTTTTCTCCAAATAATAACAAACATCATCAATTTGGAATATACCACAAGTTCACACACTAAAATCCCCTATTACATCAAAAGTTCCAACGCTCAAATATTGATTCATAAATACAAACATCTCTACAAAGTTAAGCGCAAAACTACTAAAAAGAAAAGTAAAAACTAAATGAAAATAAAACTAGCTCTTATGAAACTCAACTAAGGCTCCAGCTACTACTCTATTGCATAAAACCTGCTCACTGATTTTTTATTTTTTATTTTTATAAAGAAGGTAAGCTAACAGAGCCCAGTAAAAGGGGTTAGGTGGTGTGAGTTATAAAGAATGCATAAATACATGAAAATTAGAAAATTTTCTTAATAGGTGACTATACTTCGAGATAAACTTCTTTGAGCATGTACACACAATTTTTCTTGAGCTTTATAAAAAAAAATCTTTAGATATATAGCTTTGAAAAATAATTTGTATACTTTCTCTAAAGATTTATCTCATTAGATTCAGAAAATGTTTTTTTTTTGCTAGATAAGAAAGAAATTCATCTTAAAGAGTTCTTTTCATGATGATTGCTCTTTATTATCATGCCAAGACACCGATTGATTTTAAGTATAGGCGGAGTTTGAATCTCAGATCTCTTATTTGATAATAAAAGACTTTACTAATTGAGCTAGTTGGAAGCCTAGAACTCACAATTGTTTTCTTTAGAATAGATTTTTTTTTTTTTTTTGACATTATCTATTGAAAAAACCTCAGTCTTGACAACTTCTGAACTTCATAAGAATCACATCATAATCATACTTCCACGTTTCCTCAATTGTTAGTAATTAAATAATTAGTAATTTCCTTTACCATAACATGTAACACAATTACTCTTGATATTACTTTTGTTACTCACTCTTAAATATATATATGTGGTCTATGGGATTACAAGTTATATATATATATATATATATATAACTTGTAATCCCATAGACCATTGGATTTGCATTGTATACTCAAAATTGGCACATGTTAAAACTTCAAATTCGTCATACATAAGTAAATGAGCATTCATATCTAAATCAATATATAAAGGATATACACTTCAAGGTAAATGATTTCACCTCTAAATTTTATGCCCATGTACTAAGTAGGAAATGAACAAGAGATAACCCATCGGTCCACTCTAGATTGCCTCCTCTTTGCTGATTCCCTTTCTATTTACATTTTGATATGGTTTTTGAAATACTATCATACTGGAAAGGAGAGAAAATCTCATAATCGCATATTTAATTGCTTACCAAGCAACAGTTTTTTTTTTTTTTTGGGGAGAATTACCAAGCAACAATTTGAGAATAAGACAATAAATAAACTAATAAATAAATAAGCATTAGTATAGAGATTCTAGAATAGAGAGAAAAGAGTGAAAAGTGGGGGAAAGCATTTTACTAGTTGGGTGCTTAATTTAATTGAGGAAAAAGTTTAGGAACACAACTTTTACTTCAACTATAAAGGGTTGATTGTGGGTGATGTAAAAAAGTGGTAGATTTATATGAAAGTGAGTGTCTACCACTTACAATTAGGAGATGACCAAAATTCATATGTATATATAGTAGTATAGATTTTCATATAGTCTAACACATCAAATGCTTCTTATGCTTTTGTGCTTGGCAGTTGCTCTAAATACGAAACTCAATTTATCGAAGAAACTATAGGAAAGATATTAAGGATCACATCAAATTGGACAGAACTATTTGTCGCTGAATATCAAGTTGGAATAGATTCTCGTGTGGAGGAGATAGAATTGCTTTTGGATACAAAGTCAAATGGTGTTCGCAAGCTAGGGATTTATGGTCTTGGGGGAGTAGGTAAAACTACAATTGCAGAAGTTGTTTATAATAAAAAAATTTATCATTTTGATAGGAGCTGCTTCTTAGAGAATGTTAGGGAAAAGTCATTGACAATTAATGGCATAATCCAACTACAAGAGACACTTCTTTTTAAGATATTACAAGACACACATTTAAAGGTGGACAATATTTCCCAAGGAATTGAACTGATAATGGGTAGGCTTTGTCGTACAAGGCTTCTTTTAATTCTTGATGACGTGGATAAATCGAACCAAATAGAAAATTTTCTTGGAAGATGTGATTGGTTTAGTTCAGGAAGCATAATTATTATAACAACAAGAGACAAACAAGTGCTAACCACTCTTGGAAAAGATCATCTAGTTTATGAGGTTAAGGGATTGAATCAACCTGAAGCTCATGAACTCTTCAACCGACACACCTTCCAAATGAATAAACCAGGGGAAGACTATTCAGAAGTTGCAAAGCAAATTATACATTATGCCAACGGTCTTCCATTAGCACTAAAAGTATTAGGTTCTGATTTGTGTGGAAGAAGTGTACGTGAATGGGTAGATGCATTAGAAAAGTACAAAAAAATTCCTCCCCAAGAAATTCAAGAAAGGCTCAAAATAAGTTATGATGGATTGGAAAAAATTGTAAAGGATATTTTTCTCAATGTTGCTTGTATTTTCAAGGGATTTAAAGAGGATTACGTTATAGATATACTAGAAACTTGCAATTTATATCCACGTTATGGTATTCCCAAACTTATCGATAAGTGTCTCATAACTGTTGATCAATATGGCATATTGTCGATGCATGACTTGTTACAACAAATGGGTAGGGAAATTGTTCAACAAGAATCTGAAAACCTTGGAAATCGTAGCAAGATATGGAGTTATGAGGATGCTTATGAAGTGCGAACTGGAAATATGGTACAAATTCTTTTACTTCACTTTTCCTTTTTCCAAATATTTTTTTGTTTAAAATTTCAAAATTTTTACGCTTTTTAAAAGATTATATAATCGAACTTATTTGTTTTATTCTTTGTTCAATTAGGGGACTGATAAAATTCAAGCAATGATATTGCGCTCACCTGAACCGGAAACCATGGAATTGCAAGGTGAACCTTTTGAAAAAATGAAAAATCTTAAATTTCTTTGGGTTGAAAATGTACCCATTTGTGAAGAATTTCAACATCTCCCTAAGGAGTTACGGTTACTTGTTTGGCCTCAATTTCCTTTTTCCTGGCCATCTAAATATTGTCCTCGAAAGCTTGTTGCACTTTATATGGGAGGGAGTAATCGCATTAGAATGGAGACAATATTCAAGAAGGTATGATTATTAGTATTTATGTATTATAATTTCTTAAAATTTTTTTGAATGATGGCCAAAACTAAATTTTGATTTTTTTAAATCTACAGGGTATCCAATTAAAAAATTTAAAGCATATCAGTCTTCAGGAGTGTGACTCTATTACAGAATTACCTGAATTGTGTGCCCCAAACCTAGAGACATTAGACCTTTCTTGTTGTCTTAACTGAGTTACGGTTGATGAGTCCGTTGGATTTCTTGATAGACTACGGTTCTGGTGCCTCCGAAACTGTGTGAGTCTTCAAAATCTTCCAAACAACCTCAGGTTGAAATTGCTCGAAGACTTTTCTCTTAGTAATTGCTCTATGCTTGAGAAATTCCCCAATATTCATCAAGAAATGAAACGTTTAAATACGTTAATATTATCTAATAGTGGCATCAGAGAGTTGCCTTCATCAATTGGGTATCTTACTCAGCTTACTGGATTATGGTTAGATGGTTGCCACAACCTGAGGGATCTTCCAGACAGCATCGGGTATCTTACTCAGCTTACTCTATTATCTTTATATAATTGCCACAACCTGAGGGATCTTCCAGACAGCATCTACAAATTGCAAATGCTTGAGGACTTCTTTTTTGACACTGCCAAATTGAGACCACCACGTAATTCTTTTGATGGATTTTCCAAATATGGGTTTCTAAACTTATGGAGGTTAGATTTCAGTGGATGTTGTGGAATCAAATTAGAATTTTTGATGAAGCCCAATTACTTTCCCGTTTTGAGTACTCTAAGTCTATGGGGCACTGATATTGTTAGCATCCCTGGAAGCCTAAACAGATTTACTAACTTAGAAACCCTTCATATAGATCATTGCCAGCAGCTACGACAAATTTTTGGGCTTCCACCATTTATAAAAATTTTACTTGCAGAGAACTGTCCGTCATTAGATGCACAATCCTCAAGCAAATTATTGAATCAGGTCTCTCTTTTTCAAGTTATAATAAAAAATAAAAAATAAAACAAATTTTTTTTTTAACTTTCTTTCTTAATTTAATTCGTTGAATTTGCTAATTATATGCAGATTGGAGAAATTTTAGAAAGAACCGACACGTGTATCCAACGTGGTTGAATTCCAAGCTTCAAAGTAGAGATTTGCTCCGTGAGGATTTTAACGATAGCCGTTGTTTTATGGTACCGTATCCGTATACAGAGATTCCAAGGTGGTTGAATTCCAAGCATCAAAGTGTTGGAAATTCCATATCATTCAGTGTTGGTCGCAAATTTCCAAATGTTTTTGCCGTCTATTTCGCTTTTGGACTGGAGAAGCATCCATTTGATGATTTCTCACACTATGAATTAAATGTTTACCTCTCCATTAATGGTTTTGAAAAAGTTTCATTTAATTGCATTTTCCTAAATCGTAAAGCTTCTGATACATTGGGGATACTTCCTAGAGCACACCTCAAATTGCAGAAGCTGTTGAATGAATCAAATCCATCTGATTACAATCACATTGAGGTTACATATGAATGGGCCAAAGAGACAGATCGCAACAACCCTCCAATTGAGCTTAGAAGGTGGGGGGTCAAAGTAGAATGTATCTGTTGTCCTCAAATGATGGCCCTTACCCTTGACAATGATTCTGACTCCGATCCGAATCTACCATTAAAGAAGAGGAGAAAATATTGATTGAATTCGGGAAATATATATATGCCAAGGTTTGTCTCCTCCTCCTTTAGTTGCAGTGTAGCATTTGCCCTTAATTATATCTTCTCTCCTTTATCTTTTATTGAGGATATCCTCTCCAGTACGGTTGAAATTGAAGTAAAAAACATCTTAATTAAAAGAGATTGCGGAAACTAGAAAGTAGGATGGTATTAAATTCTAGGTTGATCTATTTATGCATTTAGCATTTCATGTATGAATTAGTAATTACTGACATCTCTAAACTAGTGCAACAACAATTGATCTTATTAGAATTCTTTGTTAAATTGTTTAGGTTGGACCTTTTTATTTTTTATTTTTTGATAAGTAAGAATGTTATATATACGAATGGCTACTCTATGCATGAAAAACATAGAGCAAACCTAGAAAATACAAGAAGAAGAAAACAGAAAAAACAAAAAAGAAAACCAAACAACGAAATAATTACAAAAGAGAAAGAGAGCTAAGAAAAGAGGGGAGAGAATCACTAGTCGTGAGTCCCCATGCTCGAGACCAATCAAAAAGAGTCCCACTAAAAGAGGCAACCATCTGAACACCTGAACTATCCAAATCCTCAAAAGTCCTCCGATTCCTTTCCTTCCAAATACACCATAAGATGCATAACGGAACTAAGTTCCAAATCTGAGATGAATCCTTCCCCAACCAATTCCACCAGCCAAAAAGCAAATCTGGGATCGATCTAGGCATAATCCAAGACAAACCAAAAGTTATTAAGACAAAGCTCCACAATCGATAGGCCATCTCACAATGAAGAAGTAAGTGATCTACCGTCTCTCCACAATGCCGGCACATAATGCACCAGTCTACAAAATCCAATCCCCTCAATCTTCTCAAGTTATCACCCGTTAGGATCTTATTCCAAGCTACACACCAAACAAAAAAAGAAACTCGCCTAGGAGCCTTTACTCTCCATATTCCTTTCCAAGGAAAGACAATTGAGGGAGAATCCCGCAATTTGTTATAATACGACCGGATGTCAAACTCCCCATTAGGCTTCAACTTCCATCTCATCCGGTCTCTAACATCCATTGGAGGAGTATTACCTCCCAATATACGAAGAAAATACAGCCCTTCATCCATCTCCCAATCATTAAATACTCGAATAAAACGAACATCCCAAATTCTCCTATCCTCCGCCCCCTGCCTTGACAAAGAAGCTTCTACAGATGCCTCCTTATCAATGGCAATTCCATACAGCCTTGGGAAAGCCACTTGGAAAGGTTGATCCCCTTGGGTATGCTATTTTATAGCTTTTACTATGAAATGGAATGTTTACTTTTTATTGATTATTTGATTGCGAGATTGAAAAATTGAATGAGTCAAACCAATCTGACTGCTGTGTGAAAAGGGCCTACAGGCTGTAGTTTTCAGTAGAATCAGTAGCCGTCACATTTTCATACCCCTTTTTCCACTTCAGAACTGGTTCATTTGAACCAGGCTTTTAAGTAGCTAATATAGTCCAAGCCCAGGTGAAAATTTTAATCGGGCCTGCTACTAGAGGTTCTTCCTCAATCACATTTTTTGTTTTTGTGTGTGTGTGTGTTTTTTTTTTTTTTTTTTTTTTTCAATTTTGTCTCATTGGAGTCAAGTGTTAACCTTTTATTGTTGTTGTTGTGCTCATGTTGCCATTATTGTGGTAGAATTGTTCGACTATCAAAACAAAATGTCACTACATTTGAGGTATAACATCCATTACCTGTAGTTTAATCAAGAAAAGTGTTAGAAATTTAGACCCCTTAAACCACAATTAGATTGCGTAGCCTAGTTAATTAGCCAAGTTGTTACTTAGTCAAATTAAGCAATTCTAGGTTAAAACAATCAAATAATCATATCATGCATATAAAACATATAAAGCAGCGGAAAAATAAATAACACAGTGATATGATCACCCAGGAAACCACACGGAAAAACCTGGGGAGGATTTTACCCACCGATCCTCAAGGCAAAACGGAATCCACTAAGAAAGAATTGAAGTTCTTACAAAAGGACTTACAAGCTCCCCACTTGACTTCCTAATGCTACCCACCAGTAAAACTTCCTGACACGACCACGCGCAGGCTCCGAGTCCACGGACTACTTCTTTCTTTGAATTCTCCTTCAATCAGCTACAAGCTCCCCGCTTGTTTATCTTTAAGCTTCAATGGTAGCAACCTTGTTGATCATCAAGATGTAGATAATATATCTTCCTTGAAAACCCTAAGTTTATGTGAAGGAAAGCTCCTCAAAGATCTCACAAGAGATTCACATAAACAGCAATGTTTGAGCAACAAAGACTTAGAGAGGTTTGGGTACAAAACCCTAATAAAAGGAGGCACAAGAGGCACTCTAATCTCTCTCTCTAAAAAAGGTCTTAAAAAACGTTCTAGGGTTTTCCTTATATATAGGAGTGTTTTACTTGAACCCCAAGACGTTTAAATAGAGTTTGGGCTGAACTGGAACTCTGCAGAAAAATAAATCTGTACGTGGTTCGATCGATCGAGTCTAATTTTCGATCGATCGAGACTTACAGATTTAGTCCAATAAATTCTGCAATCACTCGATTCCAATTTTACAAATAAACATACTTTGAGCAAGCCTAAACCTAGACTAAATGTTTTGATCATGGTTTGCCAACAAAATACAAATTGAAGTTCTAATACATTAATTCCTAATTTCTTAGAACCCAACAAAAAGCTCTACCACAATATTGGTTGATTTTTTGCTTTATATTTCACTATAAACATGTTGACCATTAGCTCTGTGGGGCATTATGACTAAAATTCCTTTTACGTAGACTCAGATATTACACACTTTTTTCTTTTCTTTTTTGATTCAATTGCAATAAAATTTTGCTGGGAGTTAGTCCCTTTATGTGAAGAATTGCAATATAATTTTGCAGGTTTGTCTCTCTTTCTAACCCCCCGGGCTTTTGGACCCTGAGTGTTTCTTGCTCTTGAATTTTCTATTTGAAGGTAATGCAATGGAAATCTGCTTAATTATTACTTGCTAGAATTGTCTTATTTTGCTAGTGAAGTCATTTTAAAGCACTGATGTCTTTGACTTAAGATGCCAATTGATTTCAATAAAGAAACAACCTTAGAAATTGGAATTAAAATCTAAAATGTCCATTTAGAATTGGAAGTAATACAAGGAGAGCTAAGTACCACTAGTGAAGATTGCTGTTGAAAGTAGGAACACAATTGAAATTGTTATGCCACAGTTGAGAACTTGATTTTCAATTTTGATAAGTTGTATTTCTTGATTATTCTTATTGGCTAAAATTTTCAATTACGAACAATGGAAAGGCTAAAGCTGTTATGCCTACAATATGCAGAAGCTCCTTAATGGTTGATGTAATCTTCCACTGAAATTCCCGAGTTAGATGAATTGTCTGATGGTTCAATTGGGAATTCTACTACTCCATCAAGGGCACCTAAATCTGCTACCAGAAAATTTATGGCCACTGATTTTATTCTGTAAGTAAAGTGACACATGCATCTTTGTCTCTCTCTGTCTCTCTCTCTCTCTATTTGTGTCTTTGTCTAACTGTCTTTTTCTTGTTCACAGTTATAGCAGATAACTCAAGAGGAATTTGTTGAATTCAGGAGATATATATATGCCAAGGTTTGTCTCCTTCTTTAGTTGCAGTGTAGCATTTACCCTTAATTATATCTTCATTCCTTTATTTTTTATTGATGATATCCTCTCCAGTACAGTTGAAATTGAAGGAAAATACATCTTAATTAAAAGAGATTGTGGAAACTAGAAAGTAGGACAGTATTAAATTCTAGGTTGATCCATTTATGCATTTAGCATTTCATGTATGAATTAGTAATTACTGAGATCTCTAATCTGGTGCAACAACAATTGATCTTATTAGAATTCTTTGTTATATTGTTTTGGTTGGACCTTTTTATTTCTCACTTGGGTATGCTATTTTATAGCTTTTAGCATGAAATGGAATGTTTACTTTTTTATTGATTATTTGATTGCGAGATTGAAAAATTGAATGAGTCAAACCACGCTGAGTGCTGTGTGATATCCTTCAACAAAGTAGGCTTTGTTGTATTACTTGGCCTCTATAACAGCCGAATTTTTTGTTGCTTGTTGAAGTGTACCCAAGGTCTTTTCCATGAATTTTATGCAATCTTTTAAGTGTATTTAATCATATCATTTATTTAAGTTGACAGCATCTCCTAAAAATTGATTAAGTGCTTGAGGAAAAAAGATGGCCCAACTGATTAAGTATTGATTACTAACAGGATACACTAGAGCATATGACTATAAGTTTTTGTCTGTATGAAGAAGTAAAGAGTTTGGGGTTACTATATTTGTTATGAGGGGTTTGATATGGGTTCATCTTCAATGGGACTTACTTTTCTGACAATGATTCTGACTCCAATCTGACTTTGCCATCAAGGAAGAGAAGAACAAATTGATTGAAATTGAAAGAAATATGCCTCCATCTGAGCAGAGCCTTGAAACTATTCTCTCCTTTGTTGTTTCCGTTTGAGTGTTTGACTTCTTTTGCATTTTATGACAAGGTTTGTCTCCTTTATTTCCGTTGTTTCATTTGCCCATGTTATTTTCTTTTCTCCTCTATTTTTATTGATGATACCTCTCTAGTACAGTTGGAATTGATAGATAATAAATCTTAATCAAAAGAGTTTGTGGAAAGTAGGATGATATCAATTTCAAGGTTGATCCATTTATGAATTTATCATTTCTTGCATGATATGAATTACTGACATCTCTAATCTGGTGCAACAGCAATTTATCTTCTAAGAATTCTTTGTTATATGGTTTTTAGACCTTCTTTTTTCACTTAAGCATGCTATTTTGTACCTTTTACTATGAATGAGATGTGTATTTTTATTGATTGTTGGATTGAAAAACTGAATGAGCTAAACCCGAGCTTAGTGCTCTATGAAATCCTTCAACTAATTAGGCTTTGTTGTATTACTTAGACTTTGGCCTCTGTAACAGTGGAGTTTTTGTAGCTTCAGAAGTGTACCAAGTTCTTTTCCAGGAATTAATGCAACTCTTTGAAAGTAGATTTAGTCATATTTTCTAAAGGGGTACACAAGAACCTATGAATAAAAGGTTTTTTGACTGTACTAAGAAGTTTAAGTAGATCATGCATTTGGAATGACCAGATTTGTTATGTCTGATTTCGGCATTAGCCTTTCAAATTGTAAAAGACAATTTGAACTGAGCAAGGAATTTATATATTGATAAGTAAATTGAGCAAGGAATATTATTGCATGAATTGGCCTAAGTTTGTTTTCCTTTGTACGAGAGCTTTCTCATTAATAGGAGTAGGTCTCAGTTCAAGAGTGGCTTAGTTAATTAGACTTTTGCTGCTACACTTGGGCACTCCAGCATTTCTCTGCATTGTAAGTCATGTGATTATTCAATGTTGCTTCGCTTTTGATGCTTGTTTAATGTGTAATGGAAATGTGAACTCCTGGTTCCATTTATTTTGATGTTGAATTGTCATGTTTAAACAACCAATTTTGGCCCTTATTTGAATGCAACTTCTTCTCTATTATATCTTCCAGTTGGCAATTAACAGCATGTAAAATACACCTTAATTAAAAGGACACAATTTATTAAATAAAAATTTACTTGAAAAAAAATAAAGTAAAAGTAAATCTGAGAAGAAGAATAATATGAGTCCCTTACTTATCAAAGAAAAGAATAATATGAGTCCATTAACATATGTGAATGTAAAGACAAGATTGTAAATTTGAGCTCAGAGAAACAAACTACAAACTCAAGATGTGTATAATCTTCATTGCACTTCTTGGTTTCTAACCAAGGTTTGAAATGCTGAGAAGTGTATAAACCATCCTTCTTATTGGTTAACCTTTCAGGTCTACAATGCTCTAGATTGCCCAAGTATTTATTACTGTTTAAAGTTAATAATAGGGAAATGTCTATGATACTTTACTAGGTTGGTAGGTCATTTAAGACAAGCTAGCCAAAAATTAAGTTACTAGGTTTCCTAAATGCCTTTGGGTGGGATCTATGGAAGAATATAATTCTACTTGATTGGTTGAAGAGTTTCTTTATATATAAACCAGAGGTATTTATATGTAATTTTTTTCTATTAATAGGTAGTATTTGAATTAATAAGGATGGCTGCACTGCAACCTCATCACAATTGGGATAGCAATTATGGCTGCTAATGAGACCCCTCTGTCCTCAAATTTTTGTGCCTAAAATTGATCTTTCTGTCCTTCAGGACCCTTTTGAATGTATTTTATGTTGATGTACTTCATACTTATGCAATCGGTACAACTGTAAGTCTTTGTTTTATTATATGCGATGTGCTTATTTTTGAGACATTAAAATGAATCTCTATACCTGAAAAGAAAAGGTTTATATTATTATTATCGACTGTGAACATGTTTTCTATCCTTTGGAAAAAATAAAGTTATGTATCTTGGATATCTTATGGATCTACCAACTTATTCAAATTCTTTGGAGGTAATCTAGATGCCATGGACACCCATTTCATCTCTTTCCTGCATGCATATCTTTCGAAATAAATTAATTGGATTACTTCTGATTTTCTAAATAGTTTGGTTGAAGCTTAGTTTGATTATAGTTGATTCAATTACTGTGTTTAGTTTAATTATAGTAAATTTCTAAGAATTTGTGGCCTATCTTACTAATTTCACTTCAAGTATTTGATTTGTACAAAACATTGATGTGTGGTTTCTTAATTGTATTACCTTGAGAATTCACCTTGTTATTGGAATTCCTAGTACAGAATTGGGTAAACAATGGTTATGAATAAAATTGTAATGATTTTATATCCAGCATAAACAATGTGTGCCCCTTTTACCATCTTGTACATAAACACAGTGTGGAGAAGATGTCACTTATGGAAATTCCATATTTTTTATTATTTCTCCTTTGTTTTTGTTTTTCCCTTTTTGTTGATTTTGTTCATGTTGTAACCAATGGTTGGTTTAAAATATCCTGCATTTATAATGTTAATTTTGCATGTTAATATTGCCCTGTTGATAATACTCATACATATTATTTAATCATTTTAGACAATTTCATGTTAGTTTGTGAGACTGTACTATTTTGTATAAATGTCTTTTTTTTATTTGTACTCTTCATAAATGATTGATCATTAAATGCCATTTAAAAATTTCTTATCATGTTTACCAGGCTATGGTAACATAGGTTTAGCACTAGTTTCAACTTGGAAGAATTTCCATACAAGGAGTCAAAGATTCTAGTTTCTTGTCAAGTTTTACTGTTGCAACTATGCAAGCATTGTCCACTGTGATACAGACGTCTTCAAGCTTCAGCTAATAATTTTTCTGGTTCCACAATTCTTAACCTCTTACTGAGCTAGGTAAAACCTTATATCCAAGTAACTCATGTTTTTTGTTTAAATAAATAAATTTATCTCTAGATGGCTGTTCTCCTTGGTGGTTAAACTTCTAACTTGCTTAACATTAATTATCTCTCCTGTAAAATTTTGTTCACTTAGAAGAAACAAATTTTAGGAAAGATGCATCAAGTGTCATCACAATTACCTTTCCCATCCTTGCTTCTACTTTTGGATTTGAACAAAATTCGAAACATCTCATGCAGCTAATGTATTGACAAACGCTATATTTGTCCCTAACCTTTACAAGGGACAAATCAAATGTACTATCTCATCTGAAAATGGAAATGTTGACCATTAACACAATATGGAAGCTGTATATTAGTTCTCTTATTTCTTATCATTGCTTTTCCTAAATCTATGCTAAGGTCATGACTTATGGTGGTAATGTATTTAGGTCATTGATTGGAAACATCAAAATGTGCAAGGAATGCATGCATTGGCATATTAGAAAATTTTCTTTAGATTTAGCATCAATGAGTTCATCCAAAATTATGCCTTTGACAGCCACTCAACTCCAAACATTAACTTAATTGATCTCACTCTCACATACATACATGCCCTATTTGTTTTTGACATAGGTACCTTGTTAGTATTATGGTGTGCACTCTTCTTATAGATTGATGGTCAATTACTTAATCCTTAGCCAAAAATTTGTGGAAAAGCTTTTCTTTCCTACCATGAGAATAGAATTTTCTTTCTTGATAAATGCCACAAGGGTGGAATTGCCATTAGGCCAAACTACCATTGCCCTTGAGATGCATCACTTGCTTGTAATAAATAATTATATTAGCAACTTGAATAACCATATATTATTTGAGCTGGAGAAAACTTAAGATTTGAGGATAAGAAAAAATACCAATTGACATTTTTTTTAATTCATCAGTCATTATTGTTATAGACAGTATTAAGAAAGATGGAGTGACATAGCAAATGCAAGAAGCAATTGATAGCATTCTTGTTTGTTCCATGTAGTCGGACACATGAACACACATACATATAGTACTTCCTGGACTTGCTTTACATACCACCAAAGCTGCTCCAAATCCTCGTCATGGATTAAACATGTTGTGAGGTAAGCTGCGGATAGTGCTTCTATCAAGTCCATACTTGTAAAGTTTGTGTTATTTCTTATTTCACCTTTTCATTTTCAGCAAAGGTCATCTGGGCTTTCAAAATGAGGCAGACTCAATTATCTTGAAATTAGTAGGATTTTTTCTGATGGTAATGATTTAGAGGAGGTAGTGAGTTTTATAGTCCTTGAGACTTTTTTTCCTTGAACTACATGATTTGTTCTTTGGGGATTTTGTTTTCAAAAAAACCTTCCCCCATTCCTGATTTTCCCTTTATTTTTCTAAGTTTGTAATATTTTTCAGGGACAGTCCTAGAAGACCTGTCAAATGTCAATATAGTTAAGCATACATATGAGGATTTTGTGTAGTTAACTGTCTTAGACCTTCTTGTCCAATATAATGTCTGAGATAGATGTTTGTAGCTTTTTGATCCACTGCATGTTTGGCTAACTTTTCTTCTTTGTTGAACTCTTCTCAATCAGAGTTTCAAATGTCAAGATGATGATACTTTATACTATCCTATGGTTTACCATAAATTTCTAAGATATATCCGCTTCATTTCAGGTCTAACATCCATTTCCTGTAGTTAAATAAAGAAAAGCCCTACCACAATATTGGTTGATTTTTTGCTTTATATTTCACGATAAACATGTTGACCATTTGCTATGTGGGGCATGAAAATTGCATCATTTATGACTAAAATTCCTTTTACGTAGACTCAGATATTACATACTTTTTTCTTTTTCTTTTTTTTTTTTATTTGATTGCAATATGATTTTGCTGGGAGTTGGTCCCTTTATGTTAAGAATTGCAATATAATTTTGCTGGTTTGTCTCACTCTCTGCCCCCTAGGCTTTTGGACCCTGAGTGTATCATGCTCTTGAATTTTCTATTTGCAAGTAATGCAACGTAAATCTGCTTAATTATTACTTGCTAAAATTTTCTGCTTTTGTTAGTGAAGTCATTTTAAAGCACTGATGTCTTTGACTTAAGATACCAATAGATTTCGATAAAGACACAAACTTGGAAGTTGGAATTAAAATCTAAAATGTCCATTTAGAATTGGAAGTAATACAATGAGAACTAAGTACCACTAGTGAAGATTGCTGTTGAAAGGAGGAACGCAATTGAAATTGTTATGCCACAGTTGAGAACCTGATTTTCAATTTTGATAAATCATATTTCTTGATTATTCTTATTAGCTAAAATTTTCAATTACGAAAAATGGAAAGGCTAAAACTGTTATGCCTACAATATGCAGAAGCTCTTCAATGCTTGATGTAATCTTCCATTGAAATTCCCAAGTTAGATGAATTGTCTGATGGTTCAGTTGGGAATTCTACTACTCCATCAAGGGCACCTAAATTTGCTACCAGAAAATTTATGGCCACTGATTCTATTCTGTAAGTAAAGTGACACATGCATCTCTCTCTCTCTCTCTCTCTCTCTCTCTCTTTGTCTAACTGTCTTTTTCTCGTTCATAGTTATGGCAGATAACTCAAGAGGAATTTGTTAAGCTTCAGAGCTTGGGACTGAAACCGAGCAGCAGTTCCCAAGTAGAGCCATGCTTGACTCGTGTTTACAGTGGGTCTTAGCATTGGAAAGGAGAAATAATTTTTAATTTATAGGAGTTGGAAAAAACAGAATGAGTCATCTTTAGTTTTTGTTGTAGTTAGATTATGATTTTTGTCAAGTGATAGCTAATTATGATTTTAGGCCAGTTGAATATAAAACTACCCTGATTTTAGTCAATTGATAACTAATGTAGTTGTTGTCTATCATGACATAAGCTTCCACAAATTCAATGACACCGTTAGTCTCTCTTTCATGATCTGATCTATCATTCTTTGTGTGAGAATTGTATTTCAAATGTATGCTATAATGTAATGTGACTTACCATGTTCCTATAGAGCTATAGGAGTTGAAGCAACTTCATAAACATGCTCCAAAATTTTGTATCATGCAGCTTCTAATGAATGTCTGTTGAGAGCATCTGCTTCAATGTTGTCAGGAAGACTTGAGGTTGCCTCAAGATATGAAGGATGAAGCTTCAAAATATTCACTAAATAGACTATTTGCTGTTTCTAGTAAGTTATTGAGGGCATCTAAGTTAAAGGCTGTGATGAATATAAAAGTACTCTAATATTTAGAGACCTAAAAATAGAATTTGAAGATTAATTGTGGCAAGGGTGAGCATTCTTTAGGAGTAGAACCTATTCCAGATGCTACTGGCTCAAAGAGCTTGTAGCATGTCCCTTTCCATTTGTTGTGCGAAGTCTTCATCAGTCACTTTTTCTGTAAGAGGAACAAATGAGTGACTGGTAGCTTGATTAACTGGTACTTTTAGGAGGAACAAATAAGTGATTGGTAGCTTGATTAACTAGTACTTTTTAGGCACGTTTAGTACACTGAATGGAGATTAGAACTGGAAGGGTAATCTTTATAACTAGCAATAAAATATGTTGTAATGGAATAACTGGTAGCTTTTTCTCTAAGACACATGCTTGATTTTCAGGATTAGAGGCTTTTTCTCTAACCAATACAAAACTCGGGTGTCCAGTTTTCGCACTTTCCTCCGCTGTTTATTTTCGAATGTATCCAGTCCCTCCAATTATCAAAATCTCACCTTTTAGAGCCATTGAGAGAGAATTTCGAATGAAATGGATTAATGTGTTTAAGCAAAACAGAGAGTTTGGACTATCTTTGGGTAATTCTCAGTTTCAAACAAACCTGAGTTCCTTAAGTACATAAACATTAACTTCCTTGGCCTTATAGATGCCTACCAAGTCCCCCAGTATAATGAAGGCTACATGAATGGCTCTATGTTGGACTTTTTCAAGTTTTTTTTAGACAACATCTCACCCTTCTGGTTTCCTTTGTCCAAATAGACAACATCTCATTCTTTTTTTTTTAGCACTGCTGACCTCCAACCGTTCTATTTTTTTTATTATAAAGAATCCCAGAGTTCCATTCCATTAAATTAATATCTATTATTATGTTGATCCTTCTACAATACAATCTACATGATCTGTAAGAGTCATCACCAACTCTAGCATTAGACCAGTGATAACTTCTTCAACCATTTTGCATCTGTGACAAGGTGCGAATGGGTAATGCATGACCAACGTGTGTGGATTAGAGTAGTTTGACTTTTCTTCTTCCATGCATGCAACATTGTCAACTTTTGGTGATAGGGGTTAATGACTTGTCTTTATTTTGTCTCCTTTCCTTAGTCTAGTACAGTATAAGTTTTCAATATAAGGCTTCGTTTGGTTACATATCACTATCCAATAAGTGTGTAGTATCCAACAAGTGATAAGAGAAATAAAAAGTAAGAGTGACGTGGGGTTTGTAGCAATAATGTGTGTGTAATGTTTTAAATATCACTAAAATTCTATATGTTTAGAATTCCTTTGTGTATTCTACTTGAGTGTATACTTTCTTTCCGAGTGGTTACTTATTATTTTGACAAATATTTTCTTTCCGAGTATTTACTTATTATTCTGACAAAACTTTCGCAAAGGAAAATTTCAACATGATCTCATCTAGCCACACTTTTAAATTGTGTTAGTGTTAGACATGGTGCTTTGTTGTCTTTTCTTCTTATATGGCTGAAGTTGCATCACCCCATGTGCATTGACATGCTTTTTGCATTCTTTGTTACACCCCCATTCGTAACAACATTCTCCATTTCTCCTTCCTCCTTCAGCTCAACAATTATGCTCAGTGAATTTTCCTAAAACACAATCTCTATTATTCCTATCTCCCTCGTGAATTACGCAGCTTCCAACTGTTCTAATTTAATTTGCTTACGTTCCACAACATATACATGTACACTATTTACTATAGGTTTATTTTAGGGTAAATTACACCAACTTCCTTCAAGAATTATCTTTATGACACTCAATTAATGTTTCTATTAATACAACATATAAATCTATACCCTCTAGCAATTCTATTGCCCTAACGATTTCTTTTTTCTTTTTCAACAATCCAACTAATTTGTATTGTAATTCATATAAAAATTAAGGGGGGAGGAGGGGGGGGGGGGGGAGAGGGGAGTGCCATTGCTTTCTTTCTTCTTTTTTGTTGGGTTTTTTTGTCAATGTACAAAATATTTAACAAAGAAATCAAGTTTATATGAAAATTCTCAGTAACTATAGAATTACGCGAATACATTGTCTTTGAAAGTTGATTTATGCCACCCAAAATAAAATTCAATATGAAATGGTTTTTTGACCGATAACCCCTGAGATTATACTATAATGCTAACCTTCATGTTGAACATACTTTCACACACTAAGATTCAAGAACAACCTTCTATAAAGTCTTTCCATTCAAGATAAAAATAATCAAATGATGTGTTTTTACTCAAGAGAGATGATCAATCTATGTGGGAGAGAAGGTATATAGAACTATTGGAGAGAGAAAAGAAGCTTATCAGACAAGATCTAATGATGTGTTAAGCAAGCCATTGACTAGGTTAAAAATAATACTCCATCCGTCCCACTTTGTTTGTCCTCTTTTGAAAAGTCAAACTTTTTAAGAGAGCATTATTTATTATCTTGTCTACCTTTTAAAAATGTATAAGTTTCCAAAACTACTCTTAAATAAATTTATTGTCTTGTCTACCTTTTAAATATTAGTTGGTTTTCTTTTCAAATAGTTTTGAAAATAAAATAGGGGTATAATAGGAACATTAGTAAATTAATGACTTTTATTTTTAGAAACAGAACAATATTTTAAAACATCCTAAAATAGAATAAAAGACAAACAAAGTGGGACGGATGTAGTAAGATATTGATTAGTTTTTAAATAAACTAAACACTTGCAGTGCCAAAAACCCAATGGTCACAAATTGCTATAAGCAACAAGACAAGGCAAGTTATAAAAGCCCAAGAATGACAAGCAACCAGACAAGATGGGACACGCATGTGTAATAGCGGAGACCCACGCCTCATCTAGGCCTCATATCTAAAGACACCAAACGAAGCCCACAATTGTGTATAAACTTGTATGAGCACACTGCTAATCAATATGTGATTAGGTCAAATGTTTGGAACACACACCAACCGATCTAACCAAATCTCCCAAGGCCAAGAATATAACTGAAATTTTTTATTTTTTGTAAATCAATAAAATTGATTTTATTATAATTAAAAAAAAAATTAATTCATGTCGCAAAAAGTAATTTTACAAAATTTCAAACCCCCCAATTCCCCTTTTTTCAAAAAGGGATGATAAAAAAATAAAAATAAAATAAAAATCAACATAATTATTACTTTGTATTAAAGGACCCCCGTAATGAGAATAACCCACCAACCTGCACAGCAAGCTTGAACCAAGCACTATAATGAATGCATTTTTACAATCATTTTACAAGCAAGACCTTGAGGGAAATATGAGTTGTAATTCTATTAGATTTGAACAAAGTTACGACTGGGGGGAGGCTTCAAGTGTTAGACCTGACAACCAATCCAACAAAGCCTTATTGGCAAGCTCTGGAACTTCATCATGTGGACAGTGCCCGGCTTTTAAGTTTACGAGAGACGTTTTTGGATAAAACTCTTTGATTCGGTTAGCCTTTGCAGGACCAACCCACGGGTCTAAGTCACCCCACAGCAACAACAGTGGGCAAGAGAGTTCACTCAAGACACCATCCAAAGTGTATTTGCTTTGGTTCAACATGAACCTTGTCATTAACCTGTGGACACCAATGAGAATACAGAATAAAATAAATGTGGGTAGAATTTTATAGGCCAATTGAATCGTTCTTGTAATCAGCATTGCTTTATAAGCAGACCTAAACTACAATTTCATATTCATTGTAAAGAAAGAAAATGGACATCATCTTAGATGCCGGGGAGGTTCTTATTAATCCAATACTACTATCTAAACAAACATGGAAGCCAGGTGGATGAGCATATTTCATAAGTACCTATAATAAACTTCTCCAGCATTAGGGTCAGCTGCTGGCCTTGTTATTGATTCCACAAGATAGACATCCACATTGGAGGAATTTATATACACCTGTGTTGGAAAAAAACGTGCTTAACATAATGTACAAAGCCATGGAACAATCATAAACAGAGGGTGCTTATCATGACTTCAGGGAGTTCAACAGACAAATAAAATTGTCGACATGGAAAATACATTAGGAGATGGAAAATATACGTTCACTTCTTAAGGTACAAAATATGATTCTTGAAGCAAGAATAAGCATCTTTACTCATTCATAACAATATATGTTTAAGCAGTCATGTTTCATATCAGAAAGAAATCAGCATTTAATCCCAAATATATAATTGACATCCTGCTAATGCTAACAGATATATACTTAAGCTTCGCAAACACACATGAAGCATTAAGAAGAAAAACTCGAGTTAAATTAGGTAGCAAGTGACTTACACTCTTTAAGACAGATTCAATGCGAGCTGGTTGCTTTGCTTGCCAGAACAAAAATCCAAGAACTATACGCTGGAAAATCTCCTTTAGTGGTTTTACAATCGCCTTCTGCAAGAGTGTTTCTTCAGACTCATTAGATTTACTATTCGCATTTCCAAACTGTCCTGCAGAATTTAGTAGTGCAACTCCAACAACTTGCTCAGGCAACCCAGCTGCTGCAACCAAAGCAGTAAAGCCTCCAAGGCTGAAAAATATTACCATGATTTACATAATTATTATTTGCCATGACATCTTAAAGAAAATCATCATTGTTCCACTCAAGACAAAGGGCAAATTAAACTTTTTCATCCTAAACTATCACCCCAATTACACTTAATCTCTTGAACTATTGAAACACATGATTAATCCCCCAATTTAAAAAATACGTTTCAGTTAACCCCCTACCGTCTGTTTTGATGTTAACTCTAATGGAATTTAGTATTGAAAGACCAATTTAACCCTCAACTATATGTTTTGGAGAGAGGGGTAAATCGGTCTTTCAATGTCAAATTTCGTTAGACTTAACACCAAACAAGACTTCAGGGGGGACATTGAAGCAAAGTTAACTTTGAGGGGCAATCGTGTGTTTCAACAGTTCAAGGGGTTAAGTGTAATCGGGTGATAGTTTAGGATGGAAACATATAATTTTCCCCAAGACAAATAAGCAATATATAGATTGAAGGAGTTTTGTTTTCACCAAAGTTTCTGAGGATGTGATTCATTCAATTATGTATGACACATAATTCATTCAGCTTAAAAAAAGAAGACAAAAAAAAAATCCATAAATCCATAATAAAGTAAAAAGAAGGTAGCCTTTGCTCAAAACAATCAACAAAAAAGGTTACTTTAAATTACATATTAATGCAAAAATCCAAATATTATGGATCTCTAAAGTTGTATTCATAATATGAATTTTAAACACTTAGCTATTGTCCTGCTTTGCTGTGCCATTTCCACACCGCCCCCCCCCCCCCCCCCAACCCGCCCCCCTTTTCCCAAAAAAAGAAAAAAAAGAAAAGAAAAGAAAGAAGTCCTTTTCCATATGGTGTCTGCCTGTAGCAATTTTTCTACAGGCACATCAAGCAGAAATGTGGGCACAAATGAGGCAGCACTACAACGATATGCATAAAGTAGAGATTGCATTTTAGGCATGCAACAGACTTGAGCAAGGCATAAATACTATGCACTGAATTAGAAGGCTTACACTGTATTAGAACTCATTGAAAGGGGCGCAAGCCTTAAATACAAAGCCGCGCATAAAATGAGACAATGGCAGTTATGCAGTTATCATCTGGCCGTAAGTTATCTGAAAACAAAGGAAAAATAACCCAGGCCTAAGAAGGGTTTTGGAAAGATTTTCAACCAGCAGTAGATGCGCCTTGGTTAGACCCTCACTAGCTGAATCATTGGCAGACACATTTTCTTATGGAATTTACATGGCAGTCACATTTTCTTATGGAATTTACATGGCAGTCACAAGAGCCAGCAACCTACTAATCATTTACATTTCTCACCTTAACCCACACACCAAGCACAAATAGGGTAAAAATGGCAAGTACAATCAAGTTAAAAAAATATCAAAGAAAAATTAGGGAAGTATGAAAGCAAAATAAAAGAGAGATCAGACAAGATGATTCAATTAAAGAAACTCAGTTAACTTTATTTCCAGTTGTAAGTCGATACTCATGTTTACAGACCGAAAATCAAGCTAGAATACTGCAGTAGACAAAAAAGTTCAAAAAGAATTAATAGACTGCAATTCATTCCACTACCAAAGGAAAAATAATAATATTGAAAATAACTAGGATGCACGGACACGGACACGAGTACGGGTACTGGTACGATACAGCGACACGAGCAAGTTTTGAAAAATTATAACATGAAACGGCAGGTATGACACCGTTATGACACAGGTACAACACGGATACGACACGGGTACGGCACCCTAAATGAAGTGTCCATGCATCCTCAAAATAATAAGGAAACTCAGAATGTAGATTAGCCTTTAGAATATTTGATATAAAAGGAAATCCTAGTTTGGACAACTCTAGGGATCCTAAATTCACTCCTGAAGCTGAAAGTGAAACAGAGGCATTTCAAGTTGCAAAAAATTTTCATCCCTAAAACCCAAGATATCAAGCTATAGTAAAACTTCATCACATATAAATGAAGTGTAGAGACAACAAATAGCCACTTATTTTTGGTCATTACCTGTTTCCAACTACAACTGCTGGCTCCTTCACTATTTCCTTCAAGAAGTCCACTACTTGATCCCTCCATACCATGGCATCGTATTCAATAAGTGCTTTGTCACTCCACCCGAACCCTAACAAGTCTATGGCATAAACCTTGTATTTTTTGGCCAACTCAGGTATGTTGTACCTGCACACATGGATAAGGGAAATAATTAAATCATACATATAGGCTAATAAACTTTTTTTTTTTTTTTTGAGAAAGAAATCATACATTAAGGCTGATAAACTAGATATCACAACCAGACAACTAAACAAATCCAAAGCCATTTTCTCCAGAATGAAGGTTCAACCAAAATCATCGATCAAGTGACATAAGATAGTACCTAAGAATCCACCTCCCAATTAGTCATATAAAAATTATTAGGTAAAATATAACATAAAAAGCCCAAATTTTATATCATGTCTCAGATTAGGTCCTAGATTTTTAATTTTGTCAATGAAAGTCCCAAATTTATAAAATTGTTTCAATTTAACTGAAACAACTCTATTATACATTTTATTCTGGGCAGTAACAGAGCAAAAAAAAAAAAAACCATTAATTAAAAGTTTGCATTTCACCTAGGGCTTACTCATAAATCAATTTGACAGCCATTGAAGAGGGTAGAGGGAGAAACCTTCACTTAGGGTGAAAAAGTAATTGCCAGAAAATCGAAACTGATTACATAGGTGAAACATAAAGTTTTGTCAACAACCATTTTCTCAACTCCATTATTGCTATGAAATATGAATAACGGAGATGGACAGGAACTTCAAATTGAAAACAGTTTCATAATTTAGGACTTGATACTCACAGTAGTGGTGAATAAGATGAAATATGAAACTGACATGAAGGCACAAAATATCATCAGGATTAACATAAGATTAGATTAGACGGAATATGAGAACATGGGCATCAAAAGAAACAAACCTCCAGTGAAATGCAGAGGCACCAAAGCCATGAATAAGAACAATGGGAAACCCTTCTCCTTGCACCACATAATGTATTCTATGACCCCGCCATGTCCAAAAATTGTACCCATCTGGCTTGAATTCCAATCTCTCAACCCCTATAAAAGAATTCGACTTAACCAAATTCAGAAAAAGAAAACCCATATATGATATAATAATAAAAAAAGCGAAAGAGAAAACAGACCTTGAGCAGGTTCGGTTATCAAAGAAAAACCCATAACCGAAACTCCAGAAGCTACAATTCCTCCTTTCAAAGCGAAGCCCCTTCTGCTCATCTCACATTTGCTGCTTCCTTCAAGTACACAGAGAGAGAGAGAGAGGTACTCCAATAAGTTTAATAGTTAGTGATTTTATACTAAAAAAAGAGAGTAGTGGGCTTACGGTGTTGATAAAAGCGTGCGGACGAGATAAATCTGTTGGGAAATGGGTTGAAGAGTTGGGTTCTGAGTGAAGAGGAAAGAGGAGCAGCACATGAAGAAGAAGAAGGAGAAGACATTATTATGGAAGCTTAAAAGACAAAACGAGGTACTAGGTTTGACAAGACAAATGGTGGGGACTGTAGAGGAACTGTAACACAGATTTTTCTAGAAGAGTATAGGCAGCAGATTTTTGAAGTTGTAGTTTGAACCCGCGGTTATGTTTATGTGGTTGCCGAAGCTTTGGTGTTGTTGCGGACTCCAAGCCAGATGAGATTGTATAGACCTCTGGTTGCTTTTCCAACAGAAACGGTCCTTTTTTGTTTATTTATTATTATTTAAAAAAAAATTACTGAAACTGTACAATTAAAAATAAATAATTAAAGCCAAATGAGATCTTTTTCTAGGATCCTGGCCGGTGATACTTTATATGTTGAATTGTGGAAATGTGTTTATATCCTGGCGGTACTTTTTTTTATTATTGTTTTTTGGTTTTTTTGTTATTTCTCATTTTATTAGGTAAATTTTTGGATAAATTATATAGTTAGTACTTATTTTTTACTGCATATTTTAATTTGGACCCTAACTTTTTAGTATTGTGTCAAAATGGTCACAGTGGTTTAGTGATAGATGAAAAATACTCACATGGCTAACAATCAAAATAAAATAATATTTTAATTCCATGTGTACTGCCACATCAACATTAAAAAGAAATTAAAAAAAAAAAACCCTCAATGGCCTGTGTGTTCATAGTGACCCCATCACCCACACCTCTGGAATCCATGAGATCAAATGCCATAAGTCTCAACCTGGCATAGGTTTTCCTTGATTAACACCATGACCGAACATGAAAAACCCATCAAAGATATTCCTTTGACAAATGAAAATCGAAGCGCATGCAATGATTCACAACACAATGAACAATGTTTTGTGCGATGAAAACAATGCTACTAGTACCTCTGGTGATGTAACAGGTTTGATAATTTTCTTTGATTTTCATTTTATGATCATTGCTACTGCCCAGTGCCTTGGGTAATGGTGGGTGTGGGGCCCTATTGCACTAACCACGCTGGCCCACAACATGCGGCCCAAGGCCCGCGCCGAGGATAATGCAAAGGCCGAGGACAATGGGAAAGAGCCCAAGTCATCCAAAGGCCTTGCCGAGGATGACCTGTCCCCGGCACACCGACCTCACCAAAGGGAAAATAACCCTGACTCGTTGAAAATATTTCACTAACGTTCTGACCGCTTTAATGGTGAGGTGACCTGAAAACCCTAAAGCATCAGTCACTTCAACTATTATAATGCCTGCAAAGGCGGCTGGGAAATAACATAAAGCCTGCAAATAAAAAGTGATGGGACAATCCCCTGTACCTAAAAGCCCCGATAATTGACAAATGGACGGCTACGATTAACGAAAAGGAAAGACTATATAACTAAGAGGTTTCCCAACATAGAGAGGACTCTCGACAAAAGGGGGGAGGCCCCTCAAACACTTAGCCAAATTCTTACAGTGAGATCTGACTGAATCTTGTATCATCAATTTTTCATTACAAACTTTACGCCGGCCATTGTTATTTCGGTGATGCCAAATCCTTCCTCCCACATCTCTACAAATTTTATTGTTAAGGGTCCAAGATATTTTGAGTCCCTACAATTGGCGCCGTCTGTGGGAAGGAATTTGTGCCCTGGCAAGTACGGTGATCGGCGTAAAGAAATTAAGGGAAACTTTTTCAGAAACAACATACCAAAACAATACAATATACTACAGCAACAATCATTCGGAAGTCAACAACCACAAGAACACAAATATGCGAAAAATAGAAAGAGACAAAACAAGTCTACTTCTTTTATTCATATATGAAGAAAAGTTACATCTTTTGCAAGTGAGGCCCAGGGGGCTTGTTCTAAAGCTAACTACAAAGGCAGACGCTTGACAAAGCTGGCGGAGGAACGAAAGGTAGGAAGCAACGATGGCAGAAAAGCGAAAGATAAAGAAAAGAGTAGAGGAAGAGATGAAGAACAAATAAAAAATAAAAAAAGGAAAAAAAAAAAGGCTCGTTGAGGAGCAAAAAGAGAAGAGAGAAGAAGGATTAGAAGAGAGGAAAGCTACATAGGAGGTGGAAGAGGTCGCGGCACAGGACGGCTCCGCTTCTGGGTTCCGCCTGATTTCCCTCCCACCCCCACTGTAGCCAGCTTGGGGGGTTAGTGACCCATACCCAAGGGGAGGTGGTTACGTTCTTCCTGGATCCTCCTCCAGACGGCGAGGAGGGCTCCTCCTCTGGTTAGGTTGAAAAGAAGGAGAACCTTCTGACTTCCCCTACTCCAACCCCAATGTGACGTCCGGAGTTGGAGTGCCATCCTCGACTCCTGATAGGGGCTGTGCATCCCCACGACCGCCCTTTCTAAGGGCCAACTCATTCGAAGGGGCTCAAACGGCTGTGTTTGGCAGAACCTTTTTGGGCGATATTTTTGGAAGAGTTCACGATGGATATTCGTCGAGTGTGAAGAAGTAGGCTGCCCTAGAAACGCTTTATATAGAAGGTGGAACATTGATGGGCGCTAATCCGCAATAAATCCCAGGGAGAAATTTTCGGAGGCAATAATGCCGCCCCAATTTCCAAGGGGCTTGTTAACCGTTTGATCCTCGTAGATCCATGGCCGGTATTAATGAAGAGACGCCTCATTAAACGAGGGGACACCGAAGCGTCAGAACGCCTTACTCGGACAACCCAAGAGACGCCTCGTTATCAGAAGATTCCCATCAAACGAAGAGACAAAACACGGCAAGGTCTTATCTTCTACCAACTCCAGCCCACATTTATTATTTTTATTATTCTGCTTGAAAATTGTAATTATTTAATGCTTATAGAAAATTATAGCAATATAGAACTAAACGGTTACGGATAGTTAGATAAAATAAGTGACAGATGATAAAATGAGAAAACTAGGTACTGGACAGAACCTAGGCATTGCATGGTCCTCGGACCCAAGCCTCTGGGGAAACCAGATACTTCAGATGATGATAAAATGAGAAAACTAGGTACTGGACAGAACCTAGGCATTGCATGGTCCTCGGACCCAAGCCTCTGGGGAAACCAGATACTTCAGATGATGATAAAATGAGAAAACTAGGTACTGGACAGAACCAAGGCATTGCATGGTACTCGGACCCAAGCCTCTGGGGAAACCAGATACTTCAGATGATGATGAAATGAGAAAACTAGGTACTGGACAGAACCAAGGCATTGCATGGTCCTCGGACCCAAGCCTCTGGGGAAACCAGATACTTCAGATGATGATGAAATGAGAAAACTAGGTACTGGACAGAACCTAGGCATTGCATGGTCCTCGGACCCAAGCCTCTGGGGAAACCAGATACTTCAAATGATGATTAAGTAAGAAAACTAAGCGTTAGACAGAACCTAGGCATTGTATGGTCCTCGGACACAGCCTCAGGGGAAACTAACCGCTTAAAATGAGAGGACTAGGTGCTGGACAAAACCTAGGCATTGCATGGTCCTCGGACCCAAGCCTCTGGGGAAACCAGATACTTCAAATGATGATTAAGTAAGAAAACTAAGCGTTAGACAGAACCTAGGCATTGTATGGTCCTCGGACACAGCCTCAGGGGAAACTAACCGCTTAAAATGAGAAGGCTAGGTACTGGACAGAACCTAGGCATTGCATGGTCCTCGGACCCAAGCCTCTGGGAAAACCAGATACTTCAAATGATGATTAAGTAAGAAAACTAAGCGTTAGACAGAACCTAGGCATTGTATGGTCCTCGGACACAGCCTCAGGGGAAACTAACCGCTTAAAATGAGAAGGCTAGGTACTGGACAGAACCTAGGCATTGCATGGTCCTCGGACCCAAGCCTCTGGGGAAACCAGATACTTCAAATGATGATTAAGTAAGAAAACTAAGCGTTAGACAGAATCTAGGCATTGTATGGTCCTCGGACACAGCCTCAGGGGAAACTAACCGCTTAAAATGAGAGGACTAGGTGCTGGACAGAACCTAGGCATTGCATGGTCCTCGGACCCAAGCCTCTGGGAAAACTAGATACTTCAAATGATGATTAAGTAAGAAAACTAAGCGTTAGACAGAACCTAGGCATTGTATGGTCCTCGGACACAGCCTCAAGGGAAACTAACCGCTTAAAATGAGAAGACTAGGTGCTGGACAGAATCAAGGTCTGTCATGGTCCTCGGACCCGAACCTACATGGGAAACAGTCACTACGAGACAATACAAACGCTGAACGGAACCAGGGTTCTTGTATGGATCACGAGTCCAAACCTAAGGCGAAGCCAACCCCCTTTTTAGACTATAAGCAAACGAGCCCCACCAGGGACGAAATCTATGAGAAATTGAACGTTATAACGCAAACGACCCAAGCCTACCCACACTCGGGCGACCCTTTGCGCAAAATGAAAGCTGCAAAAACAGCTGAGGTAGCGATAACATTGACGATAAAGAAGAACCCAACAGGCCGAGAAAGTGAGCCGAGATAGTCAAAATCCTCCTCCCCGCCCAAGGGGACGTGCAGCAGAATTTTGAGGGGCTATTGTGGGGCCCTATTGCACTAACCACGCTGGCCCACAACATGCGGCCCAAGGCCCGCGCCGAGGATAATGCAAAGGCCGAGGACAATGGGAAAGAGCCCAAGTCATCCAAAGGCCTTGCCGAGGATGACCTGTCCCCGGCACACCGACCTCACCAAAGGGAAAATAACCCTGACTCGTTGAAAATATTTCACCAACGTTCTGACCGCTTTAATGGTGAGGTGACCTGAAAACCCTAAAGCATCAGTCACTTCAACTATTATAATGCCTGCAAAGGCGGCTGGGAAATAACATAAAGCCTGCAAATAAAAAGTGATGGGACAATCCCCTGTACCTAAACCCCGATAATTGACAAATGGACGGCTACGATTAACGAAAAGGAAAGACTATATAACTAAGAGGTTTCCCAACATAGAGAGGACTCTCGGCAAAAGGGGGGAGGCCCCTCAAACACTTAGCCAAATTCTTACAGTGAGATCTGACTGAATCTTGTATCATCAATTTTTCATTACAAACTTTACGCCGGCCATTGTTATTTCGGTGATGCCAAATCCTTACTCCCACATCTCTACAAATTTTATTGTTAAGGGTCCAAGATATTTTGAGTCCCTACAGTGGGTCAGCTTGGTTTTAAGGGAAACAGTGAGAATGGGAGAGTCAGAGAAAGACAATACGATTATACAAACTTTCCGATGAAAATGTATGGAAGCATCTGGAGCATCACCTTATAGCTCTTGGTTGGTCTAACAATTTCTCTCTTTTTTTTTTCTTTGTATAATCATTCCAATTTTTAAAGATACATGTTTGTACTTGTTTTCTTTTGGATTTTAATCTTGTTTACATTGTTTGCTAGTTTGGGTCTAGTTTTACAGTATTGATTTTTTTTTTTAAGAATCTTTTACAGTATTGATCTCAAGTGGGTATTCGATTCTGAGGTGATTGTATTTGTTTCCTTAGCTTATTTTATTCTTAAAAGAATCGTACAAAAAACTTTTATTTTACTCCAATTTGTATTCAATTGATTGGCCTAATTGAAGGAGCTTGAAGAGTTTCTATCCTGGAGTATGAGGATAGAGAGAAATCGAGAGAGAGAAGGGTACATTGAGAGTGTTATAGTAAATTAGAAAATGTTGATATTTATAATTAATGTCGAGTGGCAGCTTATGTGGAAGTCATGTAGTATAAAAAATAATATTTTATTTTGACTGTTAGTCATGTCAGCATTTTTCATCAATCACTTAACGGTCGGGACCATTTTGACACAATACCAAAAGGTTAGGGACCAAACTGACACGATTAAAAGGTTAAGGACCAAATTGAGATATGGCGTAAAAGATAGGGATCAACTTTGTAATTTACCTAATAATGTTTTATTTTGACTGTTAGTCATGTCAGCATTTTCCATCAATCACTTAACGGTCGGGACCATTTTGACATAATACCAAAAGGTTAGGGACCAAACTGACACGATTAAAAGGTTAAGGACCAAATTGAGATATGGCGTAAAAGATAGGGATCAACTTTGTAGTTTACCTAATAATATTTTATTTTTTCTGTTAGTCATGACAGCATTTTTCATCAATTACGGGACCAAACTGACACGATTAAAATGTTAGGGACCAAATTAAGATACGACATAAAGAATAGGATCAACTTTGTAATTTACCCAAAAAATTAAAACATATTTTTCCACAAACCCATGACCTGTTACGAAATGAGTCTTACCCTATAAAAACGGTCAGTCGTCTCAACAATGTGATGAACAGTTAATGAGAGAATCAAAACGGTGAGTAGTTTGTTTGATTTATGGCCGCCCTGTCAAGCCTATACTGCCATTCAGCCAAGGAGGAAAAAAATTCCCCTTCTCTTCTTCGTTTCTGTCATCGCTCATCACTCGTTAGTCATTACTCTCAGTCAACTCTTTCTTCTTCTTCGTCTTCGGATCTAAAACGCATTTCTCTCCCCGCGATACGACGGCGTTCTCAGCTACCGCCACCACCACCGGTTCGGTAGCTGAAGCTGGGAATGCCCCCCCTACCCCTACCCCTACCCCTCCCCCTACAACGTGGCACCATTCCAAACTGGTAAATGGTAATGCTCCTCTTCTTAGCTCCTACAGCTACACTAGGTAACCACACTAATCCCTAGCACTTTTTAGGCTTTGGTTTTGGATTCGATTAATAAAAAAAAAAAAAAAAAATTGCATTTTTCCTCTATGGAAGCTCCGGTTAAGTTCTTCTGTGGTAACTCCATTCTCAACCGCCAAGTCTTTGCCAAAACGGCACCGTATTACGCGTCTTCTCTCATTTCAAGTCACCGCCGAAACGACGCCGTAACAAGACCGAGACCGAGACCGAGACCCCAATGCGCGCTTTCTCTCACTGCCTCTTCTTTCTCAGCCAATCCTATAAACCCTAACCTAAACCCCTTCTCCTTTTCGTCTCTTCTGTTTTCCAACCCAATCTCTACCACCAACAATTACTACGAACAATTCCTCGCTCGCTCATCAAACGACGGCGTTTTTGCTTGGAATCGTGCTCCGGAGCGATCCACCACCAATGGTGGAGTACTTGTGGGTGACAAAGAGCCAGTAGTGACGGTGGTGTTGTTGGGTTGGCTCGGTTCCAAGACCAAGCACCTCAAGAAATACGTGGAGTGGTACAATTCCAGGGGCTTTCATGCGTTGACTTTCGTGGTCGATGTCGGCGAGCTGCTGTGGTTTGATTTAGGCCACAGAATTGAGCAGAGAATCGCGGCTTTGGCCAACGAGCTTGTATCCTGGGTTTCGGACAAGGAAGAGGATGGTAGAGAACGCTGCTTGGTTTTCCACACATTCAGCAATACCGGTTGGTTTGTGTAGGTTGATTGCTCTCTTAAAACTTTGAAATTACGCTTTCATTGGTTTTAAAGGATTGCGAGTCGGTGTTTATTAATTGTTGTTTGCCTTGGTTTTTTTTTTTTTTTGCAGCTATGGTTCCATTCTTGAGATTTTGAAGGGTAGAGAAGACCTGATGGAAAAGATTAAAGGATGCATTGTTGATTCGGGAGCAGCGGAGCCATTTAATCCTAAGGTAGAAACTAAAAATAGGAAAACATCTACTAGTCTAATATGTTTGATTTCATGAATGTACATTTTGCAATTCTTATTGTGTTTTGCGTTGCAGCGGTGCCTAATTGAGGGTGATAGTAGCTTATGATTTATAGTCTGTGCTTCTTTTATAACTGTTATGTAGCATTGTTAATGTAGCTTAAAGATGAAAGATGTCTGTGTGTGTGTGGGTGGTTGTGGATGTGTTTGTTTATTTTAGATAATGGTTTGCAACTAGATGAAATGAATTAATACTCACTCATTGCGTGGGGCCAAACATCATACCATTTTTTAGTTCAGTGAAACTTTTGTGTCTCACAATTAGAATTGAAAGCACCTTTTAGTAAGTTTAATCATGATTGTAATTTGTCCGCAATTATTTCTACTCAAGGCATTGATGCATTGCTATGCCATTTAGATGGGTTGTTAAAGCAGCTGATTGGCATAGCAATGCATGAGCTTATTTCCTCCCTCTTTCATTCCTTGATAATAATAACACTCTCTACGGCATGATATAAAATTTTTTCATTCTAACCAAAGGAAAAAAAGAAAAACAGGAAACATCAATCTTCAAGCAAGCCAGTAACATAGAGTCATTTGCTTTGTGTTGGAAGTGCTCGTTTTTTACATCTATTTAATTACTTAGTTGTTTTTCTTGGCCACTTTTATGCCTTAGATGATCATTAATGATTCTTCTCTTCTTGGACTACTATTCTCATCTTTGAAGCATTCTTTTTTCCCAAGTAAGGTCATATTAATCTAAGTAGAAAGCAGTTTCTGCAATATTTAAAAAGCAGAGCTGCAGTTCTGTACATTGACATTGGGCAGGGAGAATTCTTAAATAGCAATAGAGTGACTTTTAAGTACATCCAACTGTGCTAATCACCCCAGTCAGTCCAAATAAACTATTATTGATCTGGCCTGGTTTGAAAGCAGCTTGAGATGAGCCAAGGTTCTCTTAAAAAGATGATGAAATTTACCAGTTTGAATTTCTCTTTCGCTCTCTCCTTGGGCCAAAACTTACTGATTTTTTATATTTTATTTTAAAGATAATGAAATTTGTTTGGCTTAAATTCACTATTGGTCCCTAATAAGCACAAGCGATTTTAGTCCCAAAGTTTAAAGTGATCTTTTTTTAGTCCCTTAAATGACATGGCCAAACAAAAAATTGACACATCATCACTCCTTATGGACTAAAAGCGACCACTTTAAGTTTGTTAGGGACTAAAATCTATCACTAAGGGTGTGTTTGGATACCACTTATTTTGCTGAAAACTGAAAACACTATAGCAAAATAATTTTTAAATGTGTGAATAGTGCCTTGGGACCCATTTTTAATGAAAGTTTTGTTCAAAAAAAGGTTTGTGAGTCTTGTGAACAGTGAACGGGACCCACTGGAAAAACCACAGCCACAGAAACGCTCTTCAAAAAAAAAAAACCGCAAAAACGCAGACGCGGTCACTTTCATCAGTATCCAAACACTACCTAAAACTTCAAGGACTAAAAAACTCATGAATTAAAGTTTAGGGACCATCAGTGTATTTTGATCAATTTGTTTTTACATGGTAGCAGCTCTACTGTGTGATTTTATTAAAGTTGCAATTGTAATTGTGAATAATGCTAAATTTTACAACCCTTAAATTTTAATTGTGAATAATGTCTTATCTTTACGACAACCCTTGAATTCTAAAAAATCATCACTAATTTTCAAAATTTTAAAAACTCATCTCATCAATACCAACTTTAATGCAAGTGGGCAATGTATGTATGAGAAGATCTTTGGAAGCTGAAAGTTCTTGAGTTCCTTGAAAACTTGTTTCAACCTTGTTCAAGGTTTCAATCATGTTTCAACATGATAGAATTGCCATTTTTTCATACTAGCATCATGATTCAAGCAAGGTTTTGGATGGACATGGAATATTTAGGTCTATTCCAGGACTGGGAGCATGACTTTGCATAGAAGATCAAAGAGTGGGGCCCCAAATGCACATGTATTAATGTATATCTCCCATGATGTCCAAATATTTGTTAGAATCTCCTCTCTTCTTAAACACTCATAAAAGATATAAACACTTGTTGCTAGAATATTTATATAGATTAACTTCTTTGATCACATTTTCCAACTTTAAGTAAAAGTAAGATTTCTGGCTTGTTTTAATTTATTCTGATTTCCAGCTTCAAATTACTTCTGATTAGTGTATTGCTCAGGATGTTATTAGCACTCTCATTCTGATAAGCTGCAAATATTTTGGACGATAACATGTCATAACCCTGACAGGTGTGGGCAGCTGGATTTTCTACTGCTCTACTGAAGAAGCGAAACTCTGTAATGAATGAAACCAGAAGTGAAATGAGCTTGTCAAAGATGCAAGGGAATGAACCTCCAATGGTTGAAACTGTGATTCTATCAGTTTTAGAGAGGCTTTTCTCTGTCTTGTTAAAGTTGCCTGACGTTGAATCGTAAGTATCTATGTATTTTAACATTGCTATCATATTTTTCTACTAAATGGTCTGCAAGTATGTTGCTAATCGTATCAATTATTCCCAAGATGACAAGTAACTGGCTTTTGTAGAAAACTGTCATATTATGATAGCAGTTAATTCTTTCTGGTTTCACAGGAGGTTAACAAAGATTGTGTCCAACCTCTCACAAAACCAGCCTTATTGTCCTCAGCTTTACCTCTATAGTACAGCTGACAAAGTCATTCCGTTTCAGTCTGTAGAGTTGTTTGTTGAGGAACAGAGGCAGACGGGGAGAAAGGTAAGGACTTTCAACTTTGGGTCTTCCCCTCATGTTGACCATTACAGGACATTCCCCAGCCTATATTCATCAGAGCTTCATAAATTCCTTAACGAGTGTTTTGCTGTAGTTAAGCAGTCATAACCGATTGTCCATGTACAATTGTCATTTGTTTCAAGTATTGTTGTGGCATTTTTAATTCACTAGAGCAAATATAATGAGGGAATAATTGTCTACTCCTTATATTCTCCACGTGGTGATGTTTTATTACATTTTTGGATGGATGACCACTTGCAGTTGTTCTGAATGGAATGCTGCAATGCCATCGTTCATGATGATGTTTTCTAAATAGTGCTCCCTTATTCATGCTTGTATTATTAGAGCTGGAACAGATTTGATCAGAATTTCAAGACTTTCCATTGCTAGTTTCTCTAAGGCATGTTGTGGCTCACATATTGTAATAATAGAATCGTAATCGAACTTTGGATAAATTAATGTTTTGAATGTAGGAAGCTTTCTTTGCAATTGTTCTCTCCTTTGCACCATAACTGTTTTAAAGTCATTTTTCTCATACAGTTTCTTCTCTTTTGGTATTCGAAATGTGGTAATTATCATCAGCAAATTTTGAGAAAATTTTCATATGTTTTCTCTACTTGGCCATGTGAGTGTGCTGTCTCCTCCTTGCATGGTTATCGGTGGCGTTGATGTAGCTTGTGTTGTTGCTCCTCCGTTCTCCATTTGTCTGAATTTTTTGTTGGTGGACGCGGGTGATAAATGAAGACATGATTTCTAGGTGGGCGATTTTTTTTTTTTTTTTTTTTTTTGAGGGTGCTATGTCAGTGTTAAAATGTTGTTTATAACATACCATTCAAAGTAGACCCATACTTTAAAATAGCTTCAAAGCAGCCCCAGTTTTTACATTTTTATTTTAACTATTATTTTGCCAGAAACAGCCATTTTAGGAATCATAGCTGAGATAATTTGATTTTATGGACTTGGCATTTTTAGGGGAATAAGCCAAAGTGGGGAGGTGGTTCTAATTTTTTTTTTTAAAAGAAGAGATAATTCAATAGATAAGGGTGGAAGAATTTGAACCTGACATTTCTGTTAGAAATATTAGGAAGTGCCAATTGAGTAACAAGGCTTTTGGCACCATTATTACTAACTAAACAAGTTAAATTTGAGTACAATAAAAAAATCCAAATTTAATTCTTTCATGCTAATTGTTGTGCTAAAGTAACCGATTTAATTGTATAGTGCTTTTTTAAGAAAAACAAATTACACTAGAATGTAAAATGTGAGGACAATTTAAATTGAACCCTAAAATGATGTCATAACTAATAAGATTTATTGTTTTAACCTCAAAGTTAAAAAAAATAAAAATAAATAAATAAATAAAAGTAAGTGGACTCTTAAATTAAATCTAAATAGAAAATATTAAATTTATTTTGTGTTTTAAAGTTGAAACAAAATATGGGGTTAAGTGATAGCTCAGTGGTACCTTTTAAGGTGTATGGTCTTCACTTATGTAATAAAATTTGTAGTGTTCTTAGTATCATTTTTTTTAAAGCCTCATTAGGCAAAACACAAAAAGACAACTATTAATTTGATTAAACTTATAAATTCATGTGCCATAATTTGTGTTACAATATAAGTAGTAATAATTGGCATTTGCTTAAAATATCTCATTAGCGCATCAATCAATGCATAATAGCCTATGTAGGATTGATAGGCCCAGTGATATATATCTATATGTATATATTGGGCCGGGGACCCAATTCGAGAACATGAAGTAGTCCGAGGACAGATAAACACTGTCATGGGTGTTCGTGTTAGTGAGTGAGGAGGCGAGTTTTGGTCATAAGAGTCCAATAAAGTGGTCCGAGGATAAATGCCTCCTCGACTGGGAAAAGCCGAGGTTCGAAGGTGTGGTCTGCCACCCAAGGTAACGTTCTGAGAGATTCTATTGATAAGGATAAGCATCACAAAAGCACAAGACAGAGGGAAGTCCTAAAATATCTAAGAGAAAGCTGCTACCACCACATTGAATACACTGTAACTAACTCTTTGGCCTCATTAATGAGGAAATGATATCTGAACAGTAATTTTTAACCTTACAGCTACTACCAAAGACTTCAGGAAGGTGTTATTGGGATAAAGATCAACACCAGCAATCTACTTTACACATGGAGGGTAGAGATGAAGGAAGGAAGATAGTATAAAACATAAAGAAGATCCTGAAGGAAGGGGATTGGGAATTAAGAGAAAAATATTGTAGCAACAAGAACTGGGCTTGTAATCAAATTCAAAGAATATATACAAGAACTGATCTCTTCGAATTGTGCCGATAACGATTTTCCTTAGATAAAACCAGTCTATCTTTATTTTATTGTCATCTGAATCCATTATAATTGTAATCTAACTCATTAGAGCTTAGTATTCCAATTTACTCTCTACAAATTCATTGTATTGGGTTCTTTAGGCCTAGACTCTTTTACATTTTGGGCTTAGGACTCAATTCGTGCTCTTACAGCTTAAAGATTAAATTTTGCACATTCAATCTCAAAAATCAAACACATCAGCTCATGTAAAATTATGTAAATTTACATTCTAGTTACACTAAACATGTAAATATACATAGCTATTGTTTGTGTATGTCAATATTTTATTCATTTTTCTTACTTCTATTCTTTCTCTCTCCTTCATTTCCCATCTATTGAAATAGAAAAAAAAAAATTAATGTAATGTTATATTGAAATAAAATAAATAATATGATGTGAGCATTTTTTTTAAAGTAGTTACATAAAATCAAGTAAAAAGTAGATTCTTATACAAAAATAAATAAAAATTACGGGAGCTGATAAAATGCTCATACATGCCACACTCCCAAAAAATAAAAATATTATCGCTCTTAAAAACGAATTGGACAAATTTTAGGGAAATGATACCTTATTAATCTTCTCTCTCTCTCCAGGCGTTGTAAATAATGGTTTGGGCTAAATCAAATTTGTGAGGTTGTGGCCGAGTTGAGCCACATCTGGCCAGGCCTAGTTCATTTTGACATATTTTATTAGCAGTGAAAACTGAAAACTGAAAAGCTGGATGGTCACATGAGCAGTTGAGCACGGCACGCACAGGTACTATAGTACTAAAAACACTTTTTAATGCGAAGCTCGGGAGTTGGACTCAAATCAGGTGAAGCACTTTGCATCCCTATTTAATTTCAACACCTTTACTGTTACGTTAAGTCTTTGTTTTCGTTTGTTAACTATCAGATCAGATCAGATCCCATTTAATTTGTTGAACGTTGACCCAAAAAAAGTCCAGGTTCATTGTACCTTACGGCAACCAGGCGCACCTAACAAAACCCCAAAAATCCCTTTTTTAATAGCCGAAATTCCCATGACATAAAAAAATAATAATTATAAAAAAAGAGTAGTTGTTGCGCTTGCTTTGCTTTTTGTTGCGTAGTTGGTTTTGTGCTTTGGTTTCTCACTATAAAAAAAAAAAAAAAAAAAACAACAACAACAACAGCAAACAGCTTCGGGCTTAGGCGACCTGAGATATCCAGACTAGACTTCGAGTTCGTAAAAACTAATAATGTCGGATCCGTTGGTAAAGTCCGAGATTTCTCCGCCAAATTCCTACGCAGCTGTTGTCATCGGTGGTACCTTTGACCGTTTACACGATGGTCACCGCCTCTTTCTCAAGGTCACTCTCTCTCTCTCTCTCTCTCTCTCTCATTCACGCAATAACACAAACACTCTGTGTGTGTGTGTGTGTTTTTATTTATTTATTGTAGCTGTTGTTGTTATTTTTGGGAGTTGACGATGGAGAAAAATGGTAAATTTTTAGGCGGCGGCGGAGCTGGCAAAGGATCGGATAGTGGTTGGAGTTTGCGACGGTCCTATGTTGGCTAAAAAACAGGTTTGTTTGTGATTTTTGCAATTGTGGCAGTTCTATATGATTTCACAACTTCTTTCTTATTTTTACAAGTTATGCTTACTTATATTATATTTATATCTCCCTTTGAAATCAGGGTTCATGTTAAATTTTGTAATGGTAACCTTAAGCAGCTACAATGGCTTTTTTTTAGAAGTTAGTATAGAATTTCGTTAATCCCTTTGAAGGGTGCTTTTGCTATTCATAGTCATGGTTGTTTAGGTAGCTCCTGTGTTGTTGTATGGTCTTGGTGACATGTGCTTATCTTGTGATGTCCCTACAAAAGGAAAAGAGGGCTTTAGGTGGCATGGACCATGGAATTTTGCTGTTGTAAGCTATTGAATGACTTGGGTTTCAGTTGGTAAAGAACATTTAATGTTCAACTAGATTCGGAAGAGTAACAGTCACAAACTTTCTTACAACATTTTTACAAGGTGTTGATGTGGCAAATTCTTAGTGGTGCTCATCAAGGCCCATCACTTACCTCACTTTTTTCACTCACCAATAACCACTCATCACATTAGTCGTTTGAAAAAAAGTTTGTAGCTCTTGCATTGTCTAATTTGGAATATAACTTTTGTTTTCCCAAGCCTTTTTTTTGCTGTTATTATTAAATTTTTTTAAATTTATTTTTGATGGATGAATATCACTTGTGGTATTTTGTTTCTTTTGATTTGATTTGTGGTACAAATTTTCGGTTTTCAATCCTCTTTTTTTCAATGTTTGACAAAGTTTCTGTCTTATTGGGACCAGCAATCGTGGGAACAAAAAAAATCTGTTAAGGTGGCATGTCAAGCTCTAACTGAAATTTTCAATTTCATTTCTTTGTTCTAATGCTCGAATTATAAACAGATAGAAGTTGTTAGGCTGAACTTATCTTGTGGAGTGATACACCTAGAAGATAACATGGCCTATTCTGTGGCAAATTGTATTTATTTTCTCCAGAGCACACAACTAGTATTTGTTTGTTTTAAGATGACTCTAGAATGATTTATGTAATAATTCTCAAGTCTTCTTTGTAGTTGGATGATTTATAATTGATGAAATAAAAGCACTCTGCTCAATCATACGTTCAAAATTAGTATGTAGAATATGGTGTTGTGGTTCAGGTCTCATTGATGGCCTTCTTTGTCTCATTTGTGGACTCTGTTCCTGACAACCTTGTGCTCGTTATTCCATTTGAATTTTACTTTATACAGTACAGATAGTATGATCTTATATATTTGTTCCATCTTTTGCAGTTCTCAGATTTAATACAGCCCATCGAGGAAAGGATACTTAATGTCAAAAATTACATCAAGGTATATGGTACAAGAAGAATTTTTTTAAGGGCTATATAGGCATATTTATGTACTGTATCTGAGAGTGCGGGATTGATTAGTTTCATGTTTCCCTCAATCCCTACCATCTTATCATGTGTCAATCTTAGCACGATGGCAACTGCCACATGTCTGAAAGTGGGATGTCCATATTAGCAAAACCTTAAAGAGGTAAAAGGGAAAGAGAGAGCTAGTATTTTATTCTGGTGGAAGTTAATTGAACTGAAAGTTGCCATTTGAGTGGACTTTTGGTTGCAAAACATATGTACTATCAAGCCTGCAACCTTGAATGCAATGCATCATAGAAATTTCCACAAGGTTTCTAAAGCATAACTGTGTACATGTTTTTCTCTTACAATGACAATTCAATTATTAATTTCCTGTATTTATATATGCGTAGTCTATCAAGCCGGAGCTGGTCGTGCAAGCTGAGCCTATTACAGATCCCTATGGCCCTTCAATTGTGGATGAAAATTTGGAGGCTATTGTTGTCAGGTGTATTATTAATGAATTTGTTTTTGCATCTTAGTATTTCTAAGATAAGGCATCTTAGATGTCTCCAGTTCTTTGATAAGTTTTTTTCTTTTTGACCTTTCGGCATGTATGTGTTAGTTCAAAGTTGATCTAGATAATGGCCTGCAGGGATATCCACATAATGCCTGCCTCTGAACTAGGCTAGTTGAGTGGTTGCGTGAATTTATTTTGGCCCATTGTTCTAGGGATCTTTGTGATTTTCATTTAATTGTGGGACAGGAACAATGAAAGAACTGATTGAGTTACCTGAGTCTGCCTGGGTTGTAATAGTCTTATAGTCTTCTAAAAAAGTGCTAGCAGAAATTTTTTGATTTACTGGATTTGTTTTCTTTGCCAGCAAGGAGACATTGCCAGGTGGACTGTCCGTTAATAAGAAGAGAGCTGACAGAGGCCTTTCACAGCTGAAGGTTTGAGTTTCTAGTTTCATTGTATGAGATCCATGTGGAAAATTATGAGATCCAAATAAAGTTCATTCTCTACTTTTTCTTAGTTCCTTGAAAATTTTGTCATAAAAAAAAAGACCTTAATATCATGAGTCTGTCTGTTGCAGGTTGAAGTTGCAAATCTGGTTTCTGAAGAATCTAGTGGAGAGAAACTAAGTTCGACGACATTAAGGAAGCTTGAGGCTGAGAAGTCCAAGAAACAACAGGCAGAGCGAATCAATTCCTGAGAATCTGCTTGAGAGTTGCTGTGTTCATTATTATGGAGAAAGCTTGGGGCTGAGAAGGCCAGTAGACGATAGCAAAACAGTGTTTCTGTCTGGGAGTTTTCAAAGTATTTTTGTATCAGTAACAATGTTGTTATATGTTTTCCACACTTTCATTGATAAAAGTTGGTAAAATGCTGTAAACTGAAGGAGGGGACTCTATCTCCCCATTTGCCAAATGTATAGGGATTTCACTTGTACAGTAATTTGTCACACCCCCTTATAATCAGAGCACAGTATTTTCCCAGCTTTCTATCCATTTCCACATAGCCTTTTGGTGGTGACAGTGTCTTACAATACATTGTTGGAATAGCTTTAGTGCCAATGATCCGAGTGCATTGGAACCATACCAAACTACCAACTTGTGCCCTTTTTTTTGGTGGCCAGCAAAATGGAAGAACTTGTAGTTCTTGAAACTGGTCATTGGTCAATTGCTGGTTAAGAACTAAAACTATCTGGTATGGTTCTTAATGATGATGATGATGATAGCATATAGAAGAACCTAAACACAATTAGGGAATGTGTGATTCTAAACCTTTTGGTCAACAAGCTAAACGACTCCTTTGAACGTTAATCAAGAGCATAGAAAATAGTAAAATGATAATACATACATACATACATATATATATATATATATATATTATCAAATCCTGAAGGTAAAAATGTAAATAAAAAATTAATCATATAGTTTGAAAAGTAACAAATCAAATCCTCAAGGTTGTTTAAAAATTAACGAAATGAATCCTAAATTTATATTAACTTCAAACATAATATGGTTCTAATTAAATAGACTAGATTTAATTTGTTACTTTGAAATAAAATGGTTTAGTTTGTACTTTTTAAAATCTTAGGATTTACTTTGTCTATAGAGTTTAATTTGTTATACTACCTCTAAATTATAAAAATTAAAACAAAAAAAAAAGGATAGAAAACGCTGTCGTAAGGAATGCAGAGCCTGACCGACTTAAGAAACGAAAATATGAATTTCCCTCGCTTATATAAAGAACTGTAACGAAACCCAAATGATCACAACTTCTCTCACTCTTTAAAGTTTAAAGCCCCCCCTCCATTTGCATTTTTTTTTTCAATTTAGAAACCCAACATTCTGCTCTTCATCACTCATACAAACACACACACACACACAATCAGAGGAGGGAAAGAGAGAGAGAGAGAGAGAGAGGGAAAATCTTCACAAGCTTTCAAGAGCAGGGTCATCGACTTATCCAAGGTTTTACAAGAACCCACTTTGGGTTTCTTTCTTTATTCTTGGTTTTCATATGTTTAACTAGTAATATAGGGGGTTTTTCATTTTCATGTTGCAAAACCCATTCTTGGAGTCACAGATTTCCATTGGTTTATTTACGCTTTGATATTCTTTTGTTTCTTTTTTGGGAACACTATCGTTGATGGACTAATTTCCACCATTCGTCACTTACTTCCATGGTTTTTTTCCTCAGAATTAGAACTTTGAAATTACCAAAGATTTGAGAATGGAATGTGATTAATAGTCTGTTTTTCAAACCCATTTTTGTATTAAAAAATTCCCATTTATGTGTGGTGTTCTTGATGGATTTGTTTTCATTTCTTGAATACACGTCTCAAACTTCATGCTGGTTATGTGTGTTTGTTGTAGATCTCTTGGAGTAGTAATTTGAAGGGAATCAGTGAATCTTGAGAAGTCAATCCAAATTTTGAATCTTTCAAGGGTGCACTTCTTGAAATCCTCTTCTAAAATCAAACTACTTGGTTTATTTCCAAATGGATGTGGAACCGAAGATACAGGCCCAGAAGGACCTTGAAGCTGATCTTGAACCTGAAGCAAGCCAACTCAACCCCACTGTTATACAGAACCTCTCTCTGTTCTTTCAAGAAGTGGATGCAATCAAGGCTGAAATAAAAGAGATCACCAATCTGTTGTTTGATCTTGAACACCTGAATGAAGAGACAATGTCCACCCATAGCACCCAGATTCTTTGCAAACTGAGAGACCGAATGGAATCAGACATGGTCACTGTACTTGGCAAAGACAAGATTGTCAAGGAAAGGCTAGAAGCACTCGATAAATCCAATGTGCTCAATTGCAGAGTCTCAGAAGCATGTAAAGAGGGAAGTTCTATTGATAGGACAAGGATGTTAGTCACAAGTGGTTTGAGAGTCAAGCTCAGGGAAATGGTGAATGATTTTCAATCCTTGAGAGAAAAGATTCTATTAGATCACAAGGAAGATCTCAAGAGGAGTTACAACACTGAAACCGGTGAAGCGCAGAGTCAGGAGGTGATTGGCAAGATGATTTCAGGGTCTTCTCCATGTGGCGGTGAGAAAGACGAAGTTGGGCTAGAGATTCTAGAGAAGCCAGACCTCTCAAAGTGTCCAAGGGTTACTCCAAGTTATCGGGATTTGAACACGAACCAATATTTAGCTTCAGCAAGCAAGAGAACAGAACTTGATCGTCAAGTCTTGAATGACAGGTTGATTTGTGTCAATTTGGATACCAAGCGCAGTCTTAGGGAGACGACAAACAATCTGGTTGAGAACAATGAGAAGTTTCTGAACAAGTTTGAAGATGAAAAACTTGAGGAGGATATGTTTGCGGCAACATTGAGTTCAGCGGCTGAGCGTGCGGAGGAGAGGCTTCGGCAAAGGCTAGAGGAGTGGAAGCTGGGGGCCCCTTGAACATTGCATATGGATATGCAAAGCTTGATACCTGTTCTATGTGCTCATGACAACCTTGAGCCTGTTATTCTTTTTTTTTTTTTTGAAATTTCCTTTATGCAGTACAGATGGAATGATTTTATTATCCTTGTTCCAGCTTTTGCAGTTCTCAAATTTAATACTGCCCATTGAATAAAGGATACCTATATGTCGAAAATTACATCAAGGAATGTATATGGTTCATGAAGAATGTTTACTCCATCTTTTTATTGTAACAGCGGAAGTTTTGCTATTAGTTTGTTGTGGAAAAGTGTCTCTAGATAGCACAATTATCACCTAAGATTAATTGTGAAAATATTACTGCCTTAGAAAGATTTCCAAAATAAATAATATAAACGAAAAGAAGAAAAACAGACAACCATACACAAAAAAGAACACCAAAGATTACACATTCAGGCCTTTGGCCTACATTTAGGAGTGACAGAGAAAATTTACTAACAAATATTGAGAATACAAAATGATTTAAAGGCAATCCCATAATATCAAAACACCAGTACAACAAATAGTCCTCTCACAAATAGCAAAAAATAGAGAAATTCTTCTTTCCTGTCCTAGGATGCGGGCATACTTGTCCTTAAACAAATAAGCAAGGTCACAGGAGGTAACAAGAAAAAAAATCTCTATATATACACACACTACATGAACTCCTAACATATCTCAATTTGTGTTAATAACTTCTTCACTGTACACACAAAGATCACAAGACCAATATGGGACGTAAAACAAAACCAACCGACTTAATAGGTTTGAAAAATCAGGCTACAAATGTTAACAAATCTCCACCTTAACTTGAATTTAATCAAACCAAATGAACAAAACTCCTCTGTTGTCTCCATCAAAGCCTTTTAAGGGCAATCCCAAACTGCAAATTCCAATAAGGTCCAAGTAGTGCTCGAACGTGTGTACAGGAATTGGATTAGTCATCATATTAGTTGGATTATCTGCGGTCTTAATCTTTTGAACAACTATTTCTTAATTAACAATTTTACCAACAAAGGGGAAGTGAAAGTCAATATGCTTAGTTCAAGAGCAATGAACTTGGTTCTTCATAAATGAATAGCTCATTGATTGTCACAAAATACACAAGTGTGCTCTTGATCGATGAGTCCCCAAGTTTCTAATCAAACAATGTAGCCCAATAGCCTCGGCTTTAGTCAGCCTTAGTGGTTGACAATGCAATAGTGGACTATAGTTTTGACCTCCATTTACGGTACTTTCACAAATGTAAAGAAATAGGCTGTAGTGGAATGACACTTTTCTAGATCACATTTTGTATAACTTGGTCAAAAAAAAAAAAAAAAACCTTAATTAGAATTGATTTTTAGCCCAACAACCTCCTAGAATTAGACTATAACATTAAATTTTGTGTTTGACATACTTCCACACATTTTATTGTCAATGATTCACTTCATTAATCAAGAACATTTAAGTTTGAACCACACTAGATCCTTTACTACAGAACTCTTAATATATAATTTTAGAAACAAGAAATAAAATATCCTGTAATCATTAACTTGTACTGCTTTTCTTTTCTTTTCTATTTTTGACAGTAAAATGAAAAGGCTTGTAGTGCTTGAAAAGTGGCCAATAGTGGTTTTTTTTTAGCCAATGGTGATTAAGTAACAATACCGGCATGATTATTAATGATGATGATAGCATATAAAAGAGTCTAAATAGTTTTCAAAAATAAATAAATAAAAAGAGTTTAAATAGAATTATGAAATGCGTGATTTTATGATCTCCATTGTAATGCGGGATTTTATGATCCCCTGATCAACAAGAAAAATGATTCCTTTGAAATATTACGAGTGTAACAGATTAAATTTTGAAATTTCTAAAAGTAATAAATTAAAATTTTAAAAAAATAAAAATAAAGGAGACACTCAACCGCATTAAATGCCAAACACAATGTTGTTTCATTTAAATAGGCCTGTAACAAACCCTAGACACAATATCATTCCACTTAAATGGTTTAAGTTTTAATTTGTATTTTTTAAAATGAAAAAATCTATGCACACAATTTTTGTCACAACTCTAATTTAGACAATTGTAAATAGTATAGAAAAAGTGAGAGGTCTATATGAGAGTAGTAAGTACTCACTCATAATTGATCATATCAAAATTGTAGTAAAAGTTGTGATCATATAATAATTATTTTGAAATTTCAGCGTTTAATTTATTATTTTTTACTTTGGGAATTATATGGTTTATTTAGTTTATTTTTAAAATCTCATATTAATTTTTTATCTTTGTAATTATAGTATTTTTATAACTTTAATTTGTTACACCGACACCCATAAATTATAAGATTTAAAATGTATTTTTCCCAATAAGAATATGTGCAAAAAGAAAAACTAAAACGCTGTCGTAAGGAGTGCAAAGCGTGACCGACTTAAGAAAGTGAACGGCTATTTCCAAGTTATTAAAACGAAAATTTTGAAATTTTCAATTTTCAAACACACCTGTATAAAAGGAACTGTAACGAAACCGAATGATCACAATTGCTCCCACTCTTTAAAACCCATCATTTTGCTCTCATCACATACCCCCACACACACACACACGCACAGGGACACAGAGAGAGATAGAGAGTAATCATCTTTGGCATTTCACAAACTTTCAAAGCGCAGGGTCTTCGATTTCTCCAAGGTTTTACAACAAACCCACTTTGTGTTTCATTCTTTTTGTTCTTGGTTTTCATAGGTTTTAGACACTTCAAACTGCAAAAGATTCAGTAAGATTTAAGACCCATATGTTTGTTTAATCGGTAATATAGAAGAAGATGGGGGGGTTCCATTTTCTTGTTGCAAAACCATTCTTGGACTCGCTGATTTCCATGGTTTATTTAGTTCTTGATATTCATTTTTTTTTCCTGTTTGGGTACCATCTTTGATGGTTTTTCTTGGACTTTTATTTCCATGATTTTTATTAGGAATTAGAACTTTGAAATTACCAAAGATTTGAGAATTTATTGGGGCTAATAGTTTGGTTTTCATTGATTTCCAAACCCATTTTTAAAACAACGGATTCCCATGGTTTCTATTGGTTTTTGATATTTCTAGTTTACTTTATGTGTAGTGTTCTTGATGGGTTTGTTGTTTCCATTTCTTGAATACATGTCTTAAACTTCATGTTCGTTATGTGTTTGACTTAGATCTCTTGGAGTAGTAATCTGAAGGGAATCGGTGAATCTTGGGAAGTCAAATTCATATTTCGAATCATTAAAGGGTACATTTCTTGAACTTCTCTTCTAAAATGAAAATTCTTGGTTCATTTCCAAATGGATTTCAATTTCGTAAATAATTTTCTTGACATGTTGGCAGGTGGGTTTTGCAAATTGATTGCAAAGATGAATGATCTGATGACAAAATCTTTCTTAAGTTATGTGGATTTGAAGAAACAGGCAAAGAAGGACATTGAAGCCGAAATTGACCTTGAAGCAAACCAACTCAACCCCTCTGATGAACAGAACCTCTCTCAGTTCTTTCAAGAAGTGGATGCAACCAAGGCTGAAATGGAAGAGATCACCAATCTCTTGTTTGATCTTCAACAACTGAATGAAGAGTCTAAGTCCACCCATAGTGCCAAAATTCTTCGAGGGCTGAGAGACCGAATGGACTCGGACATGGTTGCTGTACTTCGCAAAGCCAAGATTGTCAAGGCAAGGCTAGAAGCGGTTGATCAATCGAATGTGACTAATCGCAGAGTCTCAGAAGCATATAAAGAGGGAAGTCATGTTGATAGGACAAGGATATTAGTCACAAGTGGTTTGAGAGTGAAGCTTAGGGACATGATGAATGATTTCCAATCTTTGAGAGAACAGATTCTATCAGATCATAAGGAAGATCTCAAGAGGAGGTACTACACGGCAACTGGTGAAGTACCGAGTCAGGAGGTGATTGACAAGATGATTTCAGGGTCTGTGAAAGTTCAATTATTTGAAGGGAATACTGAGTTAGATTTGAGGAGTAAAGAGAGGCATGAGGCTTTGATGGATATTCAGAGGAGCTTGACTAAGCTTCATCAGATTTTCCTTGACATGGCTGTTCTGGTTGAGACACAAGGGGAAAAGATGGATGATATTGAAGAGAATGTGGCCAATGCTGGTCACTTTATCAGTGGTGGAACTAACAGTCTTTACTATGCCAATCAGATGAAGAAGAACAAGGCATGGGTTTACTGGGTTTGGGCTGTCATGGTGATTATACTGCTGGTGTGCGTCATTTCTATGTTAGCTTCCTGAAGGAGCAAGGTCTGAAAACCATCTGGAGATTGTAAAGAGGCTTGTTGTTGGTGAGGCCAGAGGGAGGGATTTTGCTCTGTAAATTCATCTCTAATTGAGCTTTTCTGAGCTCTGGGAGGGGTTCTCTTTCTTTTGCTGTTCTTATGGCTTTTAGTTTAGATATGATTCTGTCATTGTCTTTTGGTATAGTGATTCTTGTCTGATACACTTTGAGGTTTTCTCAAATCATGGTAAATGTTCATGAGAGTTGGATTTTGATTTTGATTGAGTAGATTACTTGGAGAATTTTCTAAGTGGGAAGCTTTCCTATTCTTGTTTGTTTTTATGTCCTGCTTCTCTCTTTTTATATGCGGGCTTTTTTTAGCAGACCATTATCATTGTAGTAAGGGGCCAAAAAATTTCAACTTGAGTTGCTAAAAAATTGCTGCATCCGCCATTTATGATATACTCATTTCTGTTTGCAGAAAAGAAAATTAAAAGAAACAAGAAAATAATTTTTTTTTAAAAGGAAAAATCAATCAATCTGATAAAGTCTCATCCATGTGATTCATTTTCTTTTCACTGTGGGAGCGAGGATGATTCTGTGGCTGTGGGTACTTCCAGAACTCATTTGATTAAAATTTTTTTTTTTTAATAGGCTCCCTTGGTATAAGCATATTGTACCTGATAGGTAAACCTTGACAGTCAGCACTTCCCTATTGAGCTCTACTTAAGCTTGTATGGCTATGTATTGGTAAACATTATCGCTATAGCAGTGTGCTACACAATGCAAAAACTATGCTGTATCATTCATTTTATTTTCATTCTCAATAAATGCTCATTTTAGTAAATCTCTGCATCACTATGTTTCTGCAAGCATCTCTTGTAGTTCTCTAATTCAGTACCAACAAACTTTGATCAATTAAAATTTTGGAGTCATTAACTTGTCGAGGGGGCTTCTCATTGTAGTCAAAGCTGTTTTATAAATGAGTGTCTAGAATCATAGCCCTCTTAAAAATGGTCATCATCAAAAGCTTCTGTTTCAAATGTTGTTAAGCCTAGGCAATCGAGTTGAACGAGAGAATACCCATAATATCACTGGCCATCATCTCTACCCTTGTATGGCCCAAATTTATTGTTTCACTCTTGTACACAGGCAGCTAGCCAGCAACAATTTGTTCATGTTGCAATGTGATGTCAAGGATGAAGCAGATTTACTTTCAAGAGAAAAGAAAAAGATGATGAAGCAGAATTATCGACCATGTTTAGGTTCTCAAAGTGCATGGACGTGAATTTGAGATGCATTTAATGATGAGGAAAATTACAATTCCAATCAGCAGAGAAGGGCTTTTGACCAAACAAGAGCACCACAATTTATGAAATGTGTAAAAAAGCTTCATCTGCAATAGTTGATGACGATGACAATGGGACCAGCAAAAAGTGACCCTACAAATAAAGAAAAGAATATTCCTGTCAAATATCAGGAACCTTATCCAAATTCCTGAAGAAGTTAAAGCCACAAGAAACGATTCCACATGTTCTCATTATCTTCTCACTATGAGTCTGTAACAAGTTTTTCACTAATCAAAAATTCAATGGCACCTATTTTGTTGAATCTGCCAAATCAGCTCACCTTCGAATCAAATGTAGCACAGACGCTGTCTCTGCTTGAAAGATGTACAAATATGATGGAACTAAAGCAGATTCATGCTCACATTTACAAAACAGGTCTCATTATAGACCCTATTCCAGTGAGCAGGCTTCTAACTTTCAGTACCTCACTGGATTTTGGAAACTTAATATATGCTCGGAAGGTTTTTGACAGAATCAGCAGACGCAATACTTTCATGTGGAACACCATGATAAGAGGATACTCAAACAGCAATGAACCAAAAGAAGCCCTGTTTCTGTACCATCAAATGCTATGTCATTCAGCCCCACACAATGCTTACACCTTCCCTTTCCTGCTCAAAGCATGTTCCCGTATGTCAGCCTTGGAAGAAACCCAACAAATCCATGCTCAAATCATAAAAACAGGGTTTGGCTTGGACATTTATGCCACAAATTCCTTGCTTCATGTTTATGCCATCTCTGGCAGCATTAGATCTGCACATCTCCTCTTTGACAGGCTCCCCCACCGAGACATTGTTTCTTGGAACTCAATGATTGATGGGTATACAAAATCTGGTGACATAGATACGGCTAGTAAATTTTTCAAAGATATGCCTGTAAAGAATGTGATCTCATGGACAGCAATGATCTCTGGCTTTGTTGGGGCAAACCTGAACAAGGAAGCTCTTAAGCTTTTTCATGAAATGCAAGTTGCAAGCATCAAACCCGACAATGTAGCACTGGTAAGCTCACTTTCAGCATGTGCACAGCTTGGATCATTGGATGAAGGCAGATGGATTCACACCTATATAGACAAGAATGGAATCGAAATTGATCCAATCCTGGGTTGTGTTCTTATAGACATGTATGTCAAGTGTGGTGACATGGATAAAGCACTAAAAGTTTTCAAAAAACTAGAGAAGCAAAGTATCTCTGCATGGACGGCAATAATTAATGGTTTTGCAATACATGGGCTGGGACAAGAAGCTCTTGATTGGTTTATGAAGATGCAGAAAGCAGGAATCAAGCCAAACTCGATAACCTTCACAGCAATTTTGACTGCATGTAGTCATGCAGGGCTGGTTGATGAGGGTAAATTGTTGTTCAAGACCATGATGACAGATTATAAATTAAACCCAACAATAGAGCATTATGGGTGCATGGTAGACCTTCTAGGCAGAGCTGGTTTGCTTCTGGAAGCAAAAGAGCTAATTGAGAAAATGCCCTTAAACCCAAATCCTGCAATTTGGGGGGCACTGCTCAATGCATGCCGGATTCATGGACATCTTGAGTTAGGGAAGCAGATAGGGAAAATCCTGATTGAAGTTGACCCTGCACATGGTGGCCGGTATATTCACTTGGCAAGTATTCATGCTGCAGATGGGGAATGGGACCAGGCAGTCCAAGTACGAAGCCGGATGAAAAACCAGGGAGTTTCAAAACTTCCAGGGTGCAGTGCAATCAGCCTTAATGGGATAATCCATGAATTTTTAGCTGGAGACGCATCCCATCCACAGATGGATGAGATTTATAAGATGTGGAAGCAGATTGCAGAGAAACTACAACAAGATGGGTATAAACCTGCAACAGGGGATTTATTACTTGACCTAGATGATGAGGAGAAAGAAAGAGCAATCCAGCAGCATAGTGAGAAGCTGGCTATTGCATTTGGGCTAATCAGAACTAAACCAGAGACAACTATCCGGATTTTTAAGAACCTTCGGGTGTGTGAGGACTGTCATACCGTTTTAAAGCTTATATCCAAGATTTATGCTAGGGAGATTATTGTGCGGGACAGGACTCGCTTCCACCTTTTCAAGGAAGGGAAATGCTCTTGTAGAGATTACTGGTAGAGAGAGAGAGAGATTGTCAACTGCATCATGCTCATGGAATTTGTAGTGTATAGAATGGTAATTCCAATATAGATACATAATTTGATATGAAATTATTAAGATCCTTGGACAAGCCAAATTGTTTTCTTTTAAAGCTGGAAAGATTTGCAAAACTCAAATCAAAACTCGAAGACATTATTTTTTGGACTAGTTCTACAAAATTTAACAACAGTGCTCAGGTACACTTCAACCAATGCTAAGATGCTGTGTGGCTGTCCAAGATTGTTCAGGCTCTAGCTGGACATTTCCAATCTGAAGGGACCATGAAAAAAGGAAAAACAAATCAGGACAGATACTCAATAAGACCTCATGCATCAGGAACAGCCTTTAAAGATTGTTCAATCAGCAGAACAGTTTGTGCTGGATGATAAAGACAAAGTTGATAAAGTCATTGTAGATGCTATCTTCCAATCACCAGTCTGCTGATTGAACTGGCTAGTTTGATTCATCATCAAGCCCAGGAGTCATTATCAACAAGAAAGATACAGGTTTTTTTTTTTTTTTTTTTTTTTTTTTTTTTTTTTTTTTTTTTCAAGTCTAGGTAGTTAACTTCAGAAAGGAATATGGTTGTTTATTACCTTTGCATTTTCAACACAAACAAAATCTTTGTAGCAAGCTTCCATCTGCAGATATGGGTTCCACAAAACAGCATCCTTCCAACTGCATGGGTAGGAACCAGAATGCCAACAATATGAAAAAAAGAAATAATGATGGCAGATCTCAGTGAAACCAATGTTAAAGCATCAAATAAGGTTTTCAACTCACTTTGTGTTCCTGATAGATATTATATCACCCAAGCCATTATCAAGTTGCAATTCATTAGGTGCATCCAGGTAGACACAATCTACAAATCCAGGAAAAGTGACCACATCCCTGTGTCATTAAGAATGTCAGAAGAAGAGCCTTTTAAAACATTCAATAAGAAATTGCAGCATAATGTAAGGATGAACAATCATACTTCCCTCAGCAGTTTCAAATGATGTTCACAATAATTTTTTGATAGGTAATAATCTCACTAAACATTGCACTTCATAGGCAAGGGTATGCACCATTCTGCATGTTTGTGTACATTTTATTTATACAATAATTTGAAAACCATAGTAAAATATATGAAAACATTTTTTTTTTCATGAAATATCAAAAGACAAGATTTTATTGACTAATATCCAAAATGAAGCTCAAATTTTAGATTAGATAAACATATATATGTTAGAATTATGTTTTAATGATTGAATTCACCATTTCCTAATAGATTAAACTTTCGGGCTGATTAGCAATTTATCATAGTATTAGGGTAGTTGGTCTTGAGTTCTAATCCTATCTTCACTTTACCTCCTATTTAAAAATTTAAAATTTCCACATGTTGGGGCCCATTTATTAAGCGGGAGTGTGGGCCCACACGCGAGGGAGCGTGTTAGAATTATGTTTAAATGATTAAATTCACTATTTCCTTTTAATCTTTTGGGACAATTTTTAGTATGGACAAAATTACAAAATTTCATAAGTTATGAACATTGTTGTGGTATCATGTATGACAATGGAACTTGTTTAGGCAAAAGATGTTTTCAACTAGATGCCTCTGCAGAAAGTTCATTTTATCCTAAGGTAAAAAATAAAAATAAAAAAAGAAAAAAAAATAAAAAGAAAAGGGAAAAGATGATACGCTGATAATTGATTACCTCTTCTAGAAATTTTAGATTTGCAAGAGAAACACATTTAGAATCAACCCGAACATCTGAGTACATGTAACATGGTACAATATCATACTGCCTAACTGCCTGTCTACCTTCTTTAACCCAGCCAATTACTAAAGAAAAGCAAGGCACCTTTATTTCATTCCCCTTCTTAATGGACTATAAACAGTTCATTAAATGAAAATGATACAGACCTTTCTTCCTTGCCCTCCAGGGGATTCTTTGGATCTGGATCTTTATTCAGAGTTTTGCACCCTTTCAAACCTTTCACTGACGCCCCTGTTACAGAAGCCTGCACAACAGTAGTGAAAATTATTCTCATTTATTTGAATTTTATTTTGCTAAGTAGCAATTAATTTCACAATTACCATGTATGTTAAAGACAACATTTCCTAGTCATTTTAATAATCTCAAAGTGAAATCATCTAGCAAACTCTCTTATCTTCTTACTTGCAATTTTTACCTTTACTCTTCACTACTTATCAGCAACAGTTTCCAATTAGTTTCAGATACCTTACTTAATTTTCCTCAATAAATAATTCCTAAAATCATGACTTCATCATTAAAAGTAAATTAAGTATACATATTAACCATGTGTCAAAATGAAATCTTGTTTTGGTTACACCAGAATGATAAATGGATCTCTTGAACACGAAAGACGATACTTACATGGAAGTATGAATGCAAGGCAGTAGAAAATGAAAATGGCTTATTGTCTGTATTTGTAATTGTTAGTTCGGTGGAAAGGCTTTTTGTATTTAGAATGACCTGAAAAGAATTAAGCATTTATAAGTTATATTCACAAAAATACATTACACAAAATGAATTATTACCAAAGCAATAAAAAACTTACTAATACCATGACGTGAAACCAAAGATATTTGTTAGCCACATTCCATTAAGGAGTTAAATTACATCTTTGGTTTAGGCAGTTAACAACAAAACCAACTGACCTTGTATATGACTTATCGGTGTCACCTAGCTGAACTATATTTTCATAAGAGGGAAGTGACCAACTAACCTTGTATAAAGCTTGAAAGCTAAAATCCCACATGGAACGACTGTAAGGACCATCCTTTAGTTCTAGAGTTATAACAGGATTTCCTTCCACGTTTCCAGAATCAACAATGGACCAATCCGAATTCCTTGCAAATCCATGCTGTTAATTACATAAACATCTCCAGGGGTTAAAAAAACTATTAGAAGACTGGAATTAAGAATATGATTGGAAAATACTAGAAAGGTTTCAAAGAGACACTCTTCTATTTTATTTTTTTGCTAGAGCGAAGAGACACCTCTTTGTGCTTTCACAGGAATGAATAGAAAGGGAAGAGTTCAATCATCCATCACTTTTGGCTAGATTATAACTTCTATCATTGCTAAGATATACTTTTGGCAAATTATCCGTACAGCAATCAATTTTATGGAAAGATTTACTGATGGCCCTGGCCCATGTGAGGTGTTGGCAGTAGTAAAACCAAAGGTCTTCATTTCTTGCCTCAAAATCGTGTACTCAATAGCTCATTAGAAATTGAATGAACTCGTACAACATACTTTCTTATTTTAGATATGAACCAATATAATATGGGATGCAGGCAAATAATATGGATGATAGGTAATAGGGACAGGAACAATAATAGAAGGCCATACCTGCTGTATTGGGCCAGGTCCAAACTGAGGGAAACAATGTGGAAGGCCACCACTATCCCAAGAGAGACATAATCAGTTTCTGTAAATCCTAAGTTTTTAGGCAATAATAAGATTCAATACATGCTTCATAATAAGTAAATAACAGAAATTTCTTATATCTTAAAACTTTGAATGACATAGGACTCAAATCCTCTTCTGTCTTAAGAATTCCCCTTATATGCCAAAAGATATAGGATTTAAATGGAGGTTTTTAAAAAAAAAAATGAAATAAAATAAATTTGTAATGCCCTGCCCTCCAAATGATGCTTGTCTATGAACTCCTATTTTGGTTATTCTTTCCAATTCAGTATACCACATAAATTCATTAGATTAAGTCAACTGCCTTCAACATGTGCCTCCTAACCTGAGGTCACAACTAAAGCCCAACAGACAAAGCCTAACAAAGGAAACTTTAGTTATTGGAAGGTAGTAAAAAATCAAATATAACAAATACTTGAATCATTAACTGATATGCTGACTAACTATAAAATGGAGCAAAGAAGTGTGAAAGATGCAGGCAAAGTAACCACAGTGCAACATATGAGAGTGGCAAGAAGGCATACCTGATTGGTTTTTTCTTATTAAATACAGCATCTGGCCGAACAAAAAGGAGGTCCTTGCCATTTGCAACTTTCCAGGATGTGACACAACCTCCATATAAGTATATATCAGCCTCGCTGCAAGCAATTTCAATCAACTGTCACAGTGCATATATGCATTTGCTATTGTAAAAGACTCAACGTAACACTAATTACAAAATCCCTTTTTTTTTTTTTTTTTTTTTTTTTTTTTTTTGGCAATATGAAAAATTCATATCTTAATTTCCCAATGCCAGTTACTCAATGGGAAAACTTTTGTAAATGGTGAAACTACCAACAACCAGGAGACCCAGAAGTGTCAGCAGATCTAAAATAAAGTTGACTCTACTCCATATGAAGGTGGCATAATATTGCATGACACATAACATCCTTAAGAAGAACAACTTAATTTATAGTCTCCAATTATAATTTGGCTTCGCCAATCTTGTGAGTGAAAAACATCAGTTTTCACACCCACACCCCCACCCCCACCCCAAAAACCCATATCTTACTTTCAATTCCAAGATCCTTAGTAAATAGCAAAACATCCACATCTTCTTCCTTTTTGACTCCACAGAATAATAAATCCTGCTAATTAAATGATCTTATGAAACTCTGATCAACAACAAGGTTCCTGGGTTACCTCCACAGCTACCTATTGCACTTGTAATTAACAAAACAATTTATACTCTGTTTAATTGATTAAAGAAAAACCAATAGAATGAGCAACAACAGACTAAAGTGTGTGTGAATGTCAACCACGTGGTGAGATTTTTTTTTTTTTTTTTTTCATGCACTGGATAGGTCTTGAACCCAATACCTCCACCTTACTTTCACAAATGAAAAGACTTGACATTTGAGTTAGAACTTAGAACCCAATAACTAGATTGTCTTGTATTGTAGCACATTCTTCTAAAACATCAAATTTTAAAACGAGACACAGTATCACTTCCTAGTAGTTAATAGATGACAAGTAGATAGAGGATAGTAGAAGAATTAATACGCACCTACCCCCAGCAGAAGTGAGCACAACCTTAGGCAAGTTGCCTTCTCCTTCTGTCACTCGCACTCCTAACGCTTCTTTACTCACACTTGCATATGCCATACCTCTCGAATACCTGTTCGTTCCAAATTTCCAATTACAATTTATTTTCAATATATAATATATGGGATTCCTCAAAAGGATACATGCGAATTGAACAGGAAATAAAGAGAGAGGAACTATCACTATCTTACCTGTTGACTCGGCGAAATTTAGGAGGGGTTAAGGAAGGGAGCGAAAATGCCATTGAAACCATTGCCATCTTGTATAATACTAGGTGTCAGTGGATGTGCCACACAAAACTAATTTATTTGATACAAACAATAAAACGACAGACAGTCAAAGTGTGCCTCTTCAACTGTCCTTCCTGTCACTAAAATGGTTTTGGTCGTTTTGGTCGTTTGGGCCGTTGAGGTTGTATACTCTTATTATGCTTCTCAAAATTCGGATATTCTTTTTCTTTTTCATATTTATAAAATACATTTCCAGTCATTGTTGGTTGTTATTCTAATTTCCCGATTTTTTTTTTCATTAAAAAAAAAAAAAACCTTTTGGGTTGTTATCATTTTATTTTTATTTTTTTTTTTAAGAAAAGAGGGTTGTTATCAATTTAAGTATTAAAAAATTTATAATTAACATCTTAACTTTTGAATAGTTTTAACTGATTCCTCTAAATACTTTCAACAGAGGTGTTTCGAATTTAAATCTCACATTCTCAATTATCAAATTATCAAATATCCCCTAAAAAAAGAGACTTAAACCTAAATTTTTGAAAAACATGCATGCAAAATAATTGATTTCTCCATATGTATGTTACACTTGATGTTATTTAATCTACACTAGTTACACTAGTAACAGTGTGCAATCATTCATGTTATAAATATGCAAAAAGAGCTGGTAGTTTCAAATAACCAATGTTTGTGTTACGAAGAAAAATCTCATTCATCAAATATATATGTTATCATTCTCATAGTAGGTGTCACATATAGCTATAAAATCCACACAATGTGAGAAGAAATATACATACATACATACCTACATTTTTTTTTTTGGAAAGAAGGAAATACATACATACATACATATATATATATATATATTAAATAAGATAATAATTATTGACTTAATGGTTTTTAGTTAACAAATTTTGACAAAATCCTCACATTGAGAGTGATTTTAAAAGCTGATTGTGTTAAATGCAAAATGCTATAGACTAAAATAACAAAGACACAAAAGTTAGAGACACCAAAATAATAATAATAATAATAGTAATAATAATAATAATTTTTTCTAATATCTTTTTCATTTAAAAATGTGTGGGCCGATTTTATTTATTTATCTAACAATACAAGGCCCAAGAGCGTATTTATCCATGGTAACCTCAGCCCATAAGGAAGCGAAGCAAGGCTGAATTCTTGAGCCTTCGAAATTACTACTCCATTGAAATTGTGTAACAGAAGAAAGAAAGTTAAAAATCTGTAAATGTTAAAATTGGTTGGACAGTCGATTACAAGGGTTGAGCTGAAACTCCAAGGTCTCCGGAGATGGACGAGCAGTGCTGTAGTGATGAGTTTTGGAGATGGAAGCCAAGGTGCGGTGGGACTGCCCACCTCAACGACTGGTCACGGTGGCGACGCCTACGAGCCCACACGAGTCCCTGGCCTCCCCTTCGATGTAACAAGTGTTGCTGCGGGACACTACCACTCCTTGGCTCTCACTTCCCAAGCCCAACTTTGGGCTTGGGGCCGAAACAACGAAGCCCAGCTCGGCCGTGGCTCTCTTGATCCCAGGTTGTTATCAATCCTTCTCTCTCTCTCTCTCTGTCATGAAAATATGATTTTGATGAAAGTTGGAGTTGATTTGAGTTATTATTAGCAGGGAGTCATGGAATGAGCCAAAGAGAGTAGAAGGGTTGGATAAAGTGAATGTTTGTGCTGCATTTGCATCTGGGGTCGTTTCTGCTGCCATTGGAGATGATGGGTCTTTGTGGGTGTGGGGAAAGTCTAAGCGTGGACAGCTTGGTCTTGGAAAAGGTATCATCGAGGCTGTTGTGCCTTCCAGAGTTGAAGCACTTTCAGGAGAAAAGATTGCCAAGGTGGCCTCTTTTCTTGTTTATACTTGCCTACAAATTAAATATGCAACTTTTTTTTTTCAAACATACTCTATCAGTCTATTGTGATCGATGCATGATAAAAGTGGAAGTGGTGTTAGTAAGGGACTAAGGGTCTATGTATTAAAGTAATGTTACTACAATCACAACTTTTCACCTTAATCAGCATTCTGATGTTGCAAATGACCCACAAATCGAAATTGACATAAGTGAAATTTTGAATTTTTTTTATTGAAGTCTTGAGTGGTTCTTGCTTTGGTAGGTGTCATTTGGTTGGGGGCATGCGCTTGCACTGACTGAGGATGGGAAATTGTTTGGCTGGGGTTATTCAGCTGATGCTAGGTTGGGAAAGGTTGGGGAATCTATCGAGAAGTCTCCTTTGGAGTCGAATGCTGGAATATCTGCAAACAATGGACAACTCTCAAGCTCAGCATTTGAAGTTGCTGAGAAGTTGGTTTTAGAAGGAATTGAGAAGGAGAAAGACATGCCAATGGTCTGGGACCCTTGTTTAGTGGAAGAACTACATGGTGTTGAAGTTGTTGACATTTCGTGCGGGCTTGATCATTCCTTAGTTCTTTGCCGTAAGTAATACTAGTTGTATTGCATTTATGTGCATGTTGGGGATGTATCTATATGCATGCATATATGTTCTAATTCACTAATTTCAGGTAATGGCACCCTGTTGAGCTGTGGGAGCAATGCGTATGGTCAGTTGGGCAGAGTAAAGCAAGATTTGGGAATGTTGCCAGTTGACATAAGCTCTGTTCCTTTGTCTATAGCGTCAGGGCTTGGACATTCTTTGGCAATTTGCCGGGTTGCATCATCGGAAACTGTAGGAGATGACACAAGTATAGTTTCGTGGGGATGGAATCAGAGTTCTCAGCTTGGAAGGACAGGGCCATCAAATGTGCCATTGGTGGTTGAAGGATTGGATGAGGAAATTCCTGTCTCAGTGTCAGGAGGGCGTGTACATTCCATTGTTCTCACATCTAAGGGAGAAGTGTGGGTTTGGGGCTGTGGTAAGAATGGCAGGCTTGGATTAGGAAGCTCCTGTGATGAAGCTGAGCCAATTTTACTGGACTCTTTAGAAGGCTGTGAGGTTTTACAATTTGTTTCAGGCTTTGATCATAATCTAGTCTTGATTGCAGAATGATGTAGTCTCTGTAGTTGAATTATTTCTGCTGTTTTGCTCTTTCAATATCTGCGATTTGGTTTTCAACTTTGGCAAACCACGTCATCATCATGACGCTACTACTGCTTTTGAAGTGGAGACACCAACTTGAGATGATTTACTGGCTTCTACCGCGAACTAATTCAATCACATTAAATTACTCATTCGAGCGTGGTTTTCTAAAGCTATATATTGAAACTGACTTGTAATAATATCACGCTTCTCTTCTCAAATGTTGAAGGACAGAAAAAGAGTAGGGGGTGACCAATTTCGGATAAGAGCAGACATATTTTTAGAGCAAAGATCCACGACAATAAAATAAAATAAGTACTTATAATACATTAATTGGAATATATTACATTTTGAGTTTCCAAACAAATTTTTAAACCATTTCTTTTTATCTTTCCTCATGTTATGCTCAACAAAGAAACCTGCGACTTTTGCAGGACAAACGCAGAATGTGGTTCCCACATAAAATGTATTTTACATGAAAAGCACCCCTGATTTTTTGCGGAACTTTACAGCAGCTAGCATGGTGGAAGATCCTTGGGTGGAGGCAGAACGGATTGATCTTGTCCGGGGCCATCTTCTACAACAAATGCCGTTTTCAAGCCCCAACCAGTGTGGAGCTCCAAATGACAATGCATAAACCAAACACCTAAACAGTCGCATAAGGAACATTAGTACAAGGTTTCTAAGTTTCGTTTGAACTTTTTTGAACAAAAACAAAAATGTTCCCCCTCAAGTTAATCAAGTATGATGAAAATGAAAGAATATGCATTTTAGATAGAACTTTTTACCAAGTAATGGTAAGGAAAAAAATTTAACATTCTTTTTCATAACGATTGACATAACAAGTTGTGATTGAATTAGATCACTTTCATATGGCCGATCACTAACACCACTTTTGTTAGCACCAATCATAGTATGTTAATTTAGCAGTTGTGAAGAAAATTGTTAGAATAGAAAATGGTATCTCTAAATTATTAGTACCTGGATTATCAGCTCTGAACCGAATAGCAGTCCAACCACCAGTGGGAACTCCAACTGTATTTCTCTCCATAGGATCAACCAAGTTATACTTAGCTGGATCTTTGGCAGGATCAAAATTCCCAATTCCCGTCCCAACAACAAAGAAGTTATAGCCATGGAGATGGAATGGATGTGACTCAACTGTTAGAAGATTGGTGTCTTGTAGTACCAGCTCAACTGTAGAATTAAATGCAATCTTACTAACCCTCGTGCCTGTGGCAGTGCCAAGATTAGATGTAAGTGGTGCACCGGTATAGTTGAAAGGGGTTTGAGGCTTGTCAGGAAAATCAGCTCGATATACTCCTTTAATGTTGAAGAAGTGAGCTTGGAGAAGTGCAGTTTGAGGCATCGCAAAAGAGATATTATTCAAGGAAGCAAGAAGTTTGGTTCCATTGAGGCATGTTGGGCAAGAATTCTTGCCAAAACCAATGGTGTAAAAGAGGTTTCTATCAACTTTGAGAGGAACATTGGCAGGATATTTTGGAGAGTTTAAGCTCCTCAGCTTCTTGTTGTAGCTTAGAGCAAATTCTGTGTCATTGGATAAAGGCAACTGAGGAAGGGTAGGGAGGACAGTGTTTGGAATGCCTTTGTATTGAAGTATTGCAGTGGCGGTTCTGTTATCTATGGAAAGCGGAGCATCCATGAAAGGCCTAGTGGCCATGAAGTATCTGCCAGGGATTTGGTTAGCTTGGACCAGCACATTTGTGGTCTGGCCAGGTGCAATGAGTATTGCACTAGTGGTGAATGGTTTTGTGTAAACTGCATCAACCTCCACTACTGTCATGTTGTGACCAGCAATAGCAAAGAAAAGCTCATCATTGAGGGCAGAGTTGATGATCCTCAGCAAGTACGTTTTGCCCAATTCAACCTCCATTACAAAAGTATCTAAATCAATTAAAACCAAAGGACAATTAATTAGGCCCATATATCCATGGTAACAACTTTATTTTATGACAAGGCTCAGTATTTTTACGTTTTTCATAGCATGGAAAGAGCGGCCCTGGCTTTCCATTGATTGTGTGCGCATCTGACATATTTGGTGGCAAGCCCATGTTTGTGCCTTCCTTGACAACCTCTTCCACATCAGAATGCCACCATTCTCCTACGGAACAAACAAAAATTATAGAAAATAATCTAATAAATTATCGATTGTTTTAAAAGCTTAAACTTCACGTGAGATTTTTAAGACAGGATTCAAAATCAAGACCATACACGCTAATGCCATGATAAATTATAGATTATTCAAAAAACTTAAAATATTCGGAAATGAGAAATTTAATCATTTAATTATATTATTCTAACACAATCTCATAATTTTTTATGAAGATTTTTTGTTGTTTTCTATATGAAGCATCTTTACTTGAAACTCACCTAGCAGAATTTCAACCTCCCTGTTTGGCTGTGGGAAAGGAAACGGGGTTCCTTGTTTTGGCATGATCACAATTGCACCATAGACTGTAGCCCTTAGCCAAAGAATATGTGCATGCCACCATAATGTTCCCCTTTGTCCTGTTACATTGAAGTCGTAAGTGTAGCTACTCCCAGTCTGAATTGGGCACTGTGTAATGTAAGCAGGCCCATCAGCCCAACCATTTCGATATTGTTTTAATCCATGCCTGTAACAATCACCAAATGAAACATTTAGAGAAAAGATAAATAGGAAAAAAACAAATCCTAAACTTTATATTGTTTTGTTCTGTTGTTATTAGGAAATCATCCTACCAGTGAATTGACATGTTATATTGTGCATGGTTTGTCACATTGACAAGAACTCTGTCTCCCTCTCTAACATAAATTGTAGGCCCTGGGAACCTCCCATTAACAGTTACTATGGGTTTTGCATGGCACAACCTGCTCACATTCTTCACTTGAATCTGATAAAATGCAATAATAAATAAATAAATAAATAAAGAAGTTACTTTGTCATCAATAGAAAAGCTGGCTAAATGCTACTTTGTCCATGTAAATGAATGCTCCAACTCACATCAAATTGGTACTTCTTTATGGCAGCTTCAGCTGGAAAAGAAATTAAGCCAAGAAATCCAAGGAAAAGAAACGTGAACAGAGATAAGACTGTAGCCATTTTTCCAGTCAAAAAAAGCTTCTAGTGTAGTGTTTGTATGGATGAGACACTGAGGTGTAATGATTTGAGGTGTATATATGTATGTATAGAGGTAATGGTTGGATATCAGTTTGTTAGAGGAGAAGCAGTTGTGGATGATTAGGTAGGAATTGTGAAGGTGTTGTTCATCAAAGCTTGTAAGCAAGATACTGATAGAGACGGCACAGGCCATTGACTGACGTAGAGGCTGAGATTTCTAAACCAAGAAGAAGATTTCAGGACCATGAAGGTTAGTTTATTTACATTTTTTTAACTTAAATATTTGAAGATTGTGGGCATGAGAGGTACATAAGGCCAACCAAATATTATAGAGGATAAGCTTTAACTTCAAGGAAAAGAAATAGGCAATTTAGGATAAAGATACTGCACAGAATTAGCATCCAAGGGAAAGATTCTTCTCAAAGTGCCTTATTGCGATTGGTGACAAGTGAAAACTAGTTTCTATATTGGGTTTTACCCATGGAATCCTTGGCAATATCAGAATCACGCTTTCCACTGTTGTGTAATACAAAAATAATTCAGAAGAGAATTTACTTCTAAGCGTTTCTGTCCTTTCTTTTACACCTGAATTTTTGGCTGTTTTTGCTTGGCAAGTAGCTCTATATTCTTATTTATTAAGCTGCTTGGTAGAGTAATATCATATTGCTTCCTACAATTCCATTACGAAATGCCAAAGGCGGAGGAATTGCATTCTTAAAGCAAAGAAATGAGAGAACCATTCAATGCTGTGTATATATAAAATAACATAACTGTGTTCATTGATAATTGATCATAAGCGTCATCTCCTTAATTTCTCAAAGAAAACATGCTAGTATGCTAAGATATGCATGCATTGACAGATTGCCTTGTGGGTATAATGCATGGCAAACTGAAATGCAGCCCACATCGCTTTTCTGATAATAAAAATGTAAAAGGAGAATTGATATTTGTATTCTATTGTTGAACATATTAAGCTATACAAATGAAGTCTATATAGACATGGAAATCTAGGATAGCTAGAACTAATTAATATTGCTAACTCTATGAACATTGATTTGGACTGATATAACTCTGAAGCCGACTTGAGTTTGGATATAATAGCTTGAAAGCGGCTTGGTGGATAAGTTTTGGTGAAGATATTGTCCAACAGGGACGGATCCACAGCTAGACTAGAGGGGCCATGGCCCCCTGGATTTAAAAATTTTTAAAAATATTTTATATATACATGTAAGATTATACAAAATAAGTATACTTGGCCTCCATCAAAAATTCAAATTGATTAAAAAAAACTCAATAAAAAAAAAGTTTGGCATCACATTTCTGTGGTTGTCCATTGTGAGACCAAGCTGCCTATGTGGTGTGTATTGTTTTTTACTTTGTTTGAAATTCAAAACATGTTTGTTAATTATTTTGATTTCCCCCCACCCCCTATTTAACAGACTTTTGTTGTTAAGTTGTTTGACTTTTATTTTTTGTTTTTTTACTCGAAGTTAAAAAGTGTTTTTTTTTTCTTGATAGTATTAATTTTGTATTAAAAAAATTGACATATAATTAGATGATATATAGAGAGAGAATTTTATTAGATTTTTAAATTAAGGGAAAATTATTTAGCTACAATATTTGGTTTTTTGGAAAGAAAAACAAATAATTCAAAAAAATTATTTCGTGTATTTTTTTAATTTATTGGTGGTCAAAAGGAATTTTTTTTAAAATAATTCTTCAACTATTATAAATTTTACTATATAAAACTTATAAACTAATATATCAATTTGCAAAACACAACAAAAAATTAATGTTGTTGATGTGACACTAATTGTATTCATAATCATTGCTATGCCAGTTTGTAAACATATTGTAGTCAAATTGATGAAGTCTAGTCCTACATCAAAGCCAATTGGAACAATGCAATCTTGTAGGACATATGAGAAAATTTTGAGTAATCTATAACCCCTAATAATACAATAGTACTAAAGACATAACATTTTCACAACAAATCTCAGTCCTATCATTCTAAATTGATGAAGTCCATTCCTACATCAGTGCCAATTGGAATAATGCGGTCTTGTATGACATATGAGAAAAATTCGAGTAATCTATAACCTCTAATAATAGAGTAGTGCTATAGTATAGGCCTAACATTTTCACAATAAAGTCCAAGTGGTAAGTTATTACTGATTCTTACGTGAGTCTACCACGTACATTACTTTTTTACCTATCATTAACAATTTGTTATCTAGATTGATGTTGGGCTTGACTTCTATAATGCCTAGGCTAATGGTAAATGCCTCTGTTGCATCAAATGATTTACCATTAGCTTAGGCTTCACCACTAATAATACAATAAATAGAACTTTGGGCAATAAGATAGACTTATTTATCATGGAATCTGGAGGATAAATATATTAACTTAGAAGGGGGTTCTACAATGGTTATTAATTGGCTAACAACCTGTGACATTTTGACCTCAGATATATTTGATTTGGTTTTGGATTGCAGGTTCCTAATGGAACGAGACTAGCTAGGCCATACATCCTCATCACAAATACCGTGAGGCCAATGAATGTGCATCTTTAATGGCTAAAATGGGTTGATACCGCAGCATTCGAGTGGAAGGTTATGATCAATACCATCCTCTTGTGCATCTTTTTTTTTTTTTTTTTGGTCAATAACCTCTTGTGCATCTTTAGTGTTATGTTTGGGATCCCTTGGTAATGCCTGATGGATTAATGTCTTTTCGCCTTTTGTCTTTAAGTTTTCTTTTTCTTTTTCTTTTTCTTTTTTTACAAATAATATAATTTTTAGCATTTTAGAAAATAAACTAATTTTTAGTTTTTTTATCATACATTTAATATAAAATATAAAAGTTACCAAAAAACTATATTTTTGATTAAAAAAAATGTCTTACCATATGATAATAGGAAAAAATTTGTTAACAGACATGTTTAGAGTTATCTTGCTCCAACATGGTGATTAAAGAGATAATTTATGTGTAATTTTAATCACATAAATTTTTTAATAAATTAAGTTATGTAACTTGTTTAAATAATACACATAAGTAGGTAATGTCTCATATTTATTTGTGTAAGTGAAAGATGTCCTACCACATCTTTTTTGAAAAAAATAGCTCCAAATAAATTTGATGGCAAACTTTTTGGTGTATGTTAGCAATTTGGCATGAAATTTCGAGAAAATTAAGATCCTTATTATTTTATTTTTTTTGTTATGACTGTGATATAACAGACTATATGAGTAATAAGAAATAAAATGATAGTTTTTAAATTTTTTTATGGAAACAAATGATTGGGGAAGTGATATTATGCTACGCAAAGTAGAAGTCATGACAACAAAAAAAGTTACCACCGTTCTAGATCTGACTTTCAAGACTACAATGTACTGACAAAATAGGCCTCATCGCTGCTGCCATGTCCACAGTATATCACTCTCTCACTCTGTGCAGAGCCACAGAGGTCCATGGTCAGCTGAGGAAGCATTATTTAGTCGCAATTCAGGTGAGGATTGAGGAAGCATTATTTAGTCGCTTTCTTTTTTTTGACAAGCTCTGAGAGATTGACTGAACCATTATGTTATAACTACCCAAGTTTGATCTTTTTTTAGGTGAGAATTAGCATGTGAATGACAATTTTTTGTTTTTACTTGGCATATATTGAATATTGAATGAATTCTTTAATACATAAAGATAGGGAGAAAGAGTGTTAACCCAAGCAAACAACCAAACTCACCCATCTCATGATCTCTTTGCAGGTGGCTATGAATTGAAAATCCAGGTACACTAATGAGTGCATATAAGTTGTTTGTGAAATTGCCTGAACGGGTTTGTCTTGTATTTTTGTTCTTTTTTAATGATTTTCTTGTAAATATTTCAAACCGCAATTATTTTTATTACATTTTTCCAAAAAATTTCTCATTGTGTAATTGTTTGATCCTTTGGTCATTATCATTGTGAAAAAGTGAAATTACATATTTTAGGGCTTTGATCTTGTTGATTAGTTCAGTGGTGGCTAGGAATATCTGTCTTCCTAGCAACATATGAATTAGATTTATAACACCAAGCAAGAGAGAGGAATTGAAAAACAAAGGTTTTCAATTCAAGATTTTTTCTATTGACTTTTTTTTTTTTTTTTAAGATTTGTATTTGTATTTTTTTTTTTTCCTTATGGATCTTCCTCCTATATTACTGTTTGCTAATTATGGTCCTTTGGTTTTATGGTATTTATCCTGAGACTTCTACAGTTTAGCTTCTTCTTCTTCTTTTTTGGAGATTTTGTGGATTTAGTTAATTTGAATTTATGGTTCTTAGGATTTTAGATTGAAGAATTTGATCAAACCACAGATGTGGTGTTTGGACATAAAATTTTTATTGTGTAATTCATATTTTGGAGAATTTGATTATATTCTATTAATTACAAGCGTGAAGCAATATCTTTACATTACAATGGTAATGATTGAAAGTAATCAAACATGTTATTAATGACAGGGCACTGTTGACAGGCTTATTGTTCTGTTGCTATACATTATAATTGCTATTTGTTCAGGAGGCATCACCCTACCTTTCTGCAGATCTTGATTTCTATACTGGCCGGTATTGGAGTTTTGACAAGGTATGCAGCAGATGTCTTTTTTTTTTTTTTAAATGGTTTCTGTCTTTTTTTTGTTAGAGGAGAGAGGTTCTGAAGGTCTCATCTCATGGTCCAGATTTTTTACCATTATGTGGAAATATGATATTGTTTTCTTTGCAAGGTTCCAGAAATTATCCTATAGCTGGGAATTGCTTATTTACAGTAGCTTATTTGCATTGTGTTTATCAAAATATATAGCTTTTGGTAACTTTTATGTTAAATTTGTTGCAAAAAAACTAAAAGTTAGTTTATTTTAAATAATAAAAAAAACTGAAAGCTAGATTATTTGCAAAAAAGTGGCTTAGACAAAAAATAATAAGAAATTTTTTTTAAAACAATTCCCAAATGCACACTTGATGTGAGTAACCAATGTTTATCTTTGGAACCTTGATGAGTGTTGTTGCATTGTTATCCTCCATCTCTATATTTTTTATATATATGAATTTATAGTAAAATTCATTATTTAGTTTTTTTTTTTTTTTGGCGTTATAATTTCAACACTCAATCTGCTATTACATAAAGCTATCCAGTCAATTAAATCTTTCTGTTTCCTTACATGTTCTGTGTTGATTTCTTGTTTTATGTAGTTACTTCTTTTCAGTTGTTACATGACTTAATAATGCAGTCACAAGAGCAAGCCCGTTCAGGTCCTTATTCGTGTGATCAATGCTGCTTTGTTGTTGCTTTCCTACTTTTTAATGTTGCATACTGAAAACGAATTTGGGAATGTTGAGTGACATACTTGTTGTGAGGGAGTGTTTTAAAATTATAGACTAAAGTACACTTGTTTGGAGTTGTTTTCATCTTGGCCCTTTACATTTCAAAATTTTCATTTGGCCCTTCAAGTTTGATTCATTTTCCTGCTTGGCCCTTTATGTTTTAAAAATGAAGGGTTAAAATGAAAATTTTGAAACATTAAGGGCCAAATGAAAAAATGAATCAAACATGAAGGGCCAAAGTGTAATTTTTGAAAGTTGCTTTATTCTAAATTAAAACAACCCCAAAGTTTAAGGGCCAAAAGTTGACTTTAGTCTAAATTATATGATAAGAGAATATGGTGACCAAAAGTCACATTCTGACTAAATTGGACATTAATTTAAGCGAGGTAGGATTTTAAGTTACGAACTACAAAGAAAGAAGTTCATGCAAGCCCACCCCTTTAAAAAAAGGGTGGGGCGGCTAGGAGGAAGTTGCTGATTAGTACCTGAGTGTGAAAGCAAGAAGCAATTTAGAACTTTTGAAAACAAATAGAAGAACCAAAAAATAGAACCATAAATTTATTCTTTGAAGTTTTCTTATGCTTGATACTTCCCTAACTAATGAGTTAGCTTGATGCCACTTTCAAAGCTGTTTGTTTATTGCACTATGAATGACACTGTTTATGATGTTAAGTCAGTATGCATCTTTGGGCCCTAGGTAAAATCTTCTTCTTCTTATTTCTTTTTTTTTAATTATTATTATTATTCAAGAATGACAGGTATTGAAATGATTTGACTGGCTTTTCCATAGAGGATTGATGTCTGTACTTAAGCAAACATTCCTTTTCAGATGACCCATCACAATGTTGAAGCCTCTATGGTTGTGAAATTTGGAGAGCAAAAATCAATTGTTGGCATTATAATGGAGAGAGGTTTGTGATATTCAGAAGATTCTTTTAGCATATGATATGAAAGGTGTTTCTTTGGAAATTGCACTCTTATTTCATATACTAGGATTATCATATCATCTGCTAGCACATGAATTGGGTGAATTTTACTAGGATCTTTTTTTCTTTTCTTTTCTTTTCTATTTTTACAGCTACTAGGATCTAATTATATTAGATAAAGAGTCATATATTCTGGCTTCTATGACAATATCATTTCCTCATTTTTTTTAAATTAGAATCATGATAATCCAACAAGATCTCATTGATATGATTCTCCAATGCGGCACCTAAGTCATTTCACTATCTGAAAGCTTTCTTGTGCTTCTTTTGTCAATTGGATAGTATTATTCGAAAGACAACAATACACTTCTTTTTTCTTCATAAAAGATTCTATTTCTTAATTATTTGAATCTATAGAATTTAGAATAGTGATTGGTACTTCAACATGTATGATCATCTTCTTGATTCAAAGAAGATTAAATGACATATTTTAAGAAGTTTACATGGATTAATGAAAATCAAGATTTGAGGTAGTTGACATTTAATGAGTATTTTGATAATTATATTAAATGATTTTCTGTGAACATCTTCCTTGAAGTCATTTCTTTGTTGTCTTCAGAAGTTGATTTTTAATTTTGATGCATAAAAAGGCTATTAATGCAAAAACCAAGCAAAGAATCAAATACATTATTACACTTTTTGACCATTTATTTGTAAGAATTGAAAAAAAAAAAAGACTTATTCGTATATTTGCCTCAGTACGAGTAATACATAGAGCAGTAGTGGAATGCTGAAGAAAAACTAAGGTTAGACTTGTGTTCTAAATTGACAGTGAACAGTGTTAGAAGAGTGATGTTGATAGAATAAACTAAGGTCTATATTAATAATGTTATACTTGTAATTTTCTATTTTAAATTTCATTACTCCTCATCATGGTAACCTATTGTCTCAATTGTGTATTTGGTATTTTTTTTGTTATATAAGTTTTTGTTTTTCCATGACACTCTCCAAGAGAATTTATGTTTATTTTTGGTTTTTGGTGGTTGAATTACAAATTCTGAACAAATATTGAGAAATTGGTTTGAAAAATATTTTTTTGACATGTTTACGAATTAAATTTTTAGTGCTAATGATTAGTTTGTTTACTTGTTTTGTTTTGATGTCTTCCTGAAACTTAACTTTTATATATATATATATATATATTTTAATACTTTTTGAATTGTAATGACTATCCAATTTGTGCTGGTAGAGATATGATGACATGCTCATGTTTCAAATTACAGATTATTTGTGATGGTTTTTAAATCTTTTATGCTAGGTAATCCAGTATTCTTATGCGTGAATAGGCTAGCATCCACTTGACAGACTATTTAAAGTAATTTTGTTGTTAACAAATTATTGTTCCTTATTCTAAATGGTATAGAGATAATTAACTTTAAATTAAAGGAGGATGTGAATATGTGATAGAATCAGTTTTTTATTTGCTATAAATATTCTCTAACAGCAGTACTTATAAAAAATATTCTCTAATAGTAATTTATACGTGCAAGGTCGCTCAAAACTAGATTCTTATAATTTTTAAAAGCACCAGTTGAATCTAGTAGAAATGTTTTTAAAAGCACCATGAACCTAGTAAGGTTTCTCAAAACAAAAACGAAAAGTTGAACCTAGTAGAAATGGTTTCTAGACAACCTTTTTTTCTCTCTAATGTTCATAGGAGTAATGGACTTGTTTTCAAGCACTCGTTGGACTTCTAAGGTATTAGCAATTTGAAAACTAAAAGCAGACTCATTTGCAGCTTTCTTTGCTGTTCTTGAAAATTTTTCATGTAAGGCTTTGACACTATACTATAATCTTGAGGGATGAAACTGGTTTCCAGGACAACATTTTGCCGTGCTTCAACTGTATTAAAATTTGATAAGTTTTATATCTGAACTATTTTCATTTCTAATATAAGAAATTCTATTTGAATATACTATTTGGTTTTGGATTATTTGGTACCCACTCATCCAGAACAAAACTTACAAGATACATGAGAATAAGGAATAGTACCTGAATTAGGGTGCGCCACACACATTTCTTCATGATTTGCTTTTAGCCTTCTTGAACAGGAGTAAGTTCCGTTGCCATTCTAGTTTGCTGCAAATTACTCTCATTTGAATTTAAAAACAACCTTCAACTAAGTAGAATACATGACAATGCAAGCTGTGGAAGCATCTTCCAAGACAGTACCATTCATTTAACAGTTTTAATACTTAAAAATAAAGAAGTTACAACACACAAGGTGACCATCGAATGAAATTATTGCCGACACTTTACTTGGGAGGAGTTTGTTGGCGTTGAAACTTCCTCTGCAATTTGGCGGCACCAACTACTACTGTCACATAAATTTTGTCAGTCATGTTGCCCAAGAAGCGGAAATAAGTATGTCTCCAAGATCTGCTCAGTATTAAAGAGCCCCATAATCCCCAAAATCCTGTAATAAATCCGAGTCCCCTGCTTAAATAAAATGAAGGTATTTTGAAGCCATCATGCCCTTCTTTTTGAATGCCTTGATTTTCTTCGTCTCCCATTTCATTGCTACAACGTGAATCTTCGAATAATTCATCCCTCGAGCATATCTTGGACAACGGAGACCCACAAAGTTGAGGATTCCCCAAGAAGGATGAGTAACTGAATGCTTGGAGTTGGGTAGAATGTGGAATTTCTCCTGACAAATTGTTATGTGACACGTCCAAGTGACTGAGGAAGGTTAGACTTGCCATGCTAGCTGGCATTGTGCAGGAAAGGTGATTCCTTGATAAATCAAGAGCCTCTAAAAATTTAATTTTACCAGTGTTTGGTGGGATAGGTCCGACCAGATGATTTCTTGACAAATTCAAACTTATCAATCCAACAAGGCTCATAACTTCCTCAGGAATTTTTCCCGATAAGTTATTGGAAGAAAGGTCAATTAATGTGACCAAACGAAGATTCCGTTGGTATTCAAGCTCCCTAGATTTGACTGTGAGTACGATATCATCAAAATAGGTTGTGTAAGGATAATAGACAAAGGAAAGAGTGTCCTTATAATCAGTGGAATTCATGCCCAAAAAAACACACCTTGGAATAGTTCCAGATAAATTATTTGAAGCAAGATCCAAAATTTTCAAATTTTTCAGTTGGCATATCTGCGAGGGAATACGTCCACTAAATGTATTAGAACGCAATTCAAGAATCATCAAGTTTTGTAAATTATCACCAATCCATGCTAGTAAGTTACCCAATAACCTGTTCCTAGCAAGGCCCAGAACTCTCAGGGCAGTGCAATTCTTCAACGATGAAGTCACTTCTCCAGAAAGACTATTGTTGTCCAATCGCAAGGTGTACAGGTGCACTAATTGGCCAATTGAGTTGGGAATTCGTCCAGAAAGATTGTTATTAGCTAAGTTTAGAATGACCAAATTCTGTCCATATTTCCAACAATCTGGAATCTCTCCCGATAACTTATTTGAAGAAAAATCCAAATAGTTCATAGAGTTATTTACAGAAAATATTTCACATAAGCGCGAAATTGGTCCAAAAAATGAATTTGTAGCTAGAGCCAATATTCTCAAGCTGACCGAGAAGCGAGGCAAGCGACTCCTAAAGTAATTGTGGCTCAAATCCAGTAGTGAAAGTTGGAGTTGCGATGAAAAATCTGGCACATTTCCTTTGAGCTCATTGAAAGACAAATCCATATGCTTGACCCAGGAAGAAAGGTTCCAAAACCAATCTGGCACGACATCTACAATACTGGCATGAGAGATATCAATGAAAGAATAATTATTTTGTGATCGAAGCCACTGTGGAAATTTTGGGCCTAGTAGGCAAGACCTCAACCCTATGGTTTCAAGTTGAAAGGGTGGAATCCAACTTGAACTCACATTCAACACCAACTGGTTTGAAGAAAGATTTAACACCCGCAGTCCACTGAATTCTTTTAAGTGAGCTTCCGTGATGTTACCCTCCAAGTCATTCCCAGCCACATTCAAGGCAACCAGTTGAGCGAGTTGTACAAGACTTTGCTCTAAGGACCCTTTCAATTGATTGTCGTAAAGATACAACTCTCTCAGTGAGGAAGATTTGTTCAGCTGACTTTCTTTTTCAAACATGCCTAAAGTTAGTGGTATTGGACCTTCGAGATCATTCCTCGAGAGATCAAGAGAGGTGAGAGAAGTCATGTTCCCAAAAGCATCTGGGATCAGACCTTGTAACTGACATCTTGAAAGATTAAGGTAAACCACACTATGGCCAATTTTAAACAACCAATCTGGTATTTTAGAAGTGAAATAATTATCTGAGAGATCGAGGATTTTAAGAGAGGTAAAATTCACATGATGCACATATTGAGGAAGCTTGTGAAGCATACAATAAAATAAACGTAACTCTACTAAAGAACTTAGCATATTTATTGATTCGAGCCAATCCTCTGCGTTGCTAAGATCAACGCCACTCAAATCAAGAACTTTCAAAAAAGAAAGACCATAAACCCAATTGAGGTTTTTGGCTCTTAAAGAAGAATATCCATTTCTACTCAAATCCAGATACTTCAAGTGTGAGAGGTTTCCAAGATTACTAGGAATGGTTCCATGAAAATCGGCATTAGATAGGTTGAGATATTCTATATGATGAAGAGAACCAATAAACTCTGGAATTGGAATATGGTTGAACTTATTTTGACTCAAGTCTAGGTATCTCAGATATGGTAGGTGAAGCAAGGATCGATTTATCTCACCTGTCAATATGTTGAATGAGTCTGGACTACGGAGATCAAGTTTGGTCACATGACCTGATACGTTGTCGCATCCAACTCCTCTCCATTTGCAACAATCTTCTTCGGCCTTCCATGAAGAGAAGCGGTCTAAACCACTCCTAAAGCCTCCTTTAAACGTGAGAAGAGCATCATGCTCACTGTCCATGCACCGAATCGCGCCACTCAAACTGAACTCCATGCATTGAAGCCCAATGAGATAAACTAGTAGTTGAATGAACTTACTTCCATGAATCATCATGATCAGGAGTGCCCTTGAGATTTCCAGGTTTCAGCACTAAACGAAAGACAGTTTTGTTTACAAATAGGTAGTCTTTTTTTGAGTCAACTAAAGGTAGTCTTAAACGTGTTAAAAGAACGTAAACAACTCTACTTTGCACTTTGCCTTTTGTTCAATGAAGACTTCATGTAAAATTATAAAGCATGCTTCGTTCCTCTTTCCTATGTCTTTTTCCATTACTTTTCTCACCTTTTTCATCATGAGTTACAGCAAAAGTTATCTCATGTCTGGTGCGCAGAAACTACCTGTGCGGTGGAAACTTTCCGCCTTCTAGAATGGGCCCAGCGACAACGTGCCAAAGGAGGCCAGCCCACTGGGTTTAACGGAGAAGATCACCAGCATATTCCTTATCCGGAGACTTATGTGGCACAAGCCCCAACTGGGCCAACATCTCCCTGGGCAAACCATTCTATCAAACTATGGCAGAGTCGGAATTTTAGATTAGAAGGAGAAAAATTAAAAGACAAAATTAAGTAAAAAAATTAATTTGAAAAATATTAATAACAAAATAAATAAATAAACTATATGCTAATATAATTATCATACACAATATAATATATATGTAAATTTAAACTTATTTTTTTATAGCTCGAAAGGCTAGAATTCAATTTAGACTCATTATTATGAACAAATTTCTCATAATCTCTGTGGGGGGTAGTGGCCCATAATGCTTGGTGGGCCCTGGGCCCTAGCTCAAATCATGGAAGGTCCGAGGGGGGAATTCCATTCCCAAGGATCTTAGAGATATATGTTCCAAGGGGAAGTGCCCCCTTGGATGCTGTTTGATACCAGTCGGCCTCATTCCCCACAATACTGATGATCAGTCAGAAAGCTTCTCTTGACAATAAAGACCCCTACAAGGGTGGAAAAGGAGAGCCCAGAAACGTCCAATCGAAAGGCTACTCCCTCCACATTAAATGCTCACCAATCACTTTTCTAGCCGCATTTATGTGGAAGGGACCGATGAACAGTGTTACACTGTCAACAGCAACTCACAGAGGGCCAAGGAAAGTGGCTGATGGGAGGAGCACTCAAGTGACAAACCCGATGGCTGACAGGTGGACGGTCAAGATAGCTTAGGAATGTATATAAAATGTAAGATACCTCCCCTACAGAGGGGGAGGAAGAAAAAGGGAGTTTAAACTTAGCTTGAGGAATTTTCATGCTGAACACTCGGACGTATTAAATAAAAATCCTGTTTTAGCTATTGAGAATCTTGTCTAGTCCCTGCTCTTCAATCCACTCTCTACAAAATCTATTAAATCGGGCTCTTTGGACCGGGACCCAATTCCTCTTTTGGGCCTGGGCTACAAATTGTAACCCTACAATCTCAATTGATTACAAGTATATATTTCACATCATTAAAATAAAGAAATCAAAAATAATCAACTCATAGTTAATAACAATCAAATTAAGATATTAATCTAAATACATCAAGTTTAAACATGTAATTTGATTACTTAAATTAAAGTGAGAAAATAAATTAATATAAAAGTGTTAAGAATACAACAATATATCTTCAAATATGTATAAGTTTTTCAATGCCTTGAATGCTTTTCAAAATTATCTAGAGTTCAAATATTTTTAGTCGTTAAAATTTGGGTTTATAATAAAAACTTTAAAATTGAAACGTTGAAAATATAAAGAGATGGAAGAGTAAAATTTTAGTTGAGGCTCTACAGTATAAGTCCATGGCATAAAGTTTTTTTTTTTTTTTGGGTGTATTTAGTAAAAAATAGGGTTTATTATTAGAATAATGTAAAAGACACTACAAATTTTACTATATAAATTTTACAAACTGGTATAATAATGAATATGATTAATAAATTCCAAAAACATAATAAATTAATGTATAATAACTCTAATAACTTTCTGTGATTGGTAACACGTCAATTTGTAAATATTATACTTCAAATTTGTATATTATTTACAAATTCTTCTTCTTCTTCATCTTCTTCTTCATTATTATTATTATTATTATTGTTGTTGTTGTTATTGTTATTATTATTATTATTATTTCATGGGACCCATTATTTTAATTATTTACTTGCCATGAATTGGAGAAATGAACCTGACAAGGAAAGAACTTTGGAATGGTGTGGGGGGACAAACTGTGCTTTTTCTTTTTTCTTTTTTTTTTTTGGTGAAAGAGAATCTAATTAAACAAAACTACGAAGTACAAAGTCTTGGGTGTGAAATACTCATAGCATCCGAAAATAAAAGATACATAATAGAGAGAGGGGGGTGCGAATACAAAATAAAACTATCACTACTACGAGGTCCTCCCTTTGCCAAAGGTCGACGCATTGATTTCCTTCACCGTAAATGTGGTAGATGTGAGTTTCCTTAAAAGACTAGAGTAAGGACCTGCAATCAGAGATCAAGGCACTAGAAGGGTGATATGAATCATATAAAGCATCATGCGATGTAACGATATTATATATGGACAAACTACTTTCAAATAGAGCAGCAACCATTATAAACGATTTTTTTGGGGAGCTCTAGGAGGGTGATTGCCACCTCTCACTCTCTGGCTCCGACATTGGCCATGGCCCCTATGAAACAACGACCGAGTAAGACAAAGTAAGGCTAAAAGGAACAGATGTTAGAGAAGAAGAAAAGTAGCTCTCACTTCCGCATTAATTGACCTACTTAGTACTGACAACAACTAGCATTGAATGACATCTCTAGAAACAAAGAAGTAAAGTCAAGCCTACCCATCGTTTGCTAACCCTACAGCGATGAGGGTAGTTTGATGGTAATTCGAACTTGGGAAATACTAAATGGAGAGAAAAGAACAAGTTTAGAGAGAGACATACAGGAAAGAAAGGTGATAGAATATTAATGAGAGTAGAAACACAAGCAAAAGAGGGAAAAGCTCTCCTTAGTATTGTAAGCCTTGGGCTTTTCTTGAATGAAACTTCTCTAAAAAAAACATTAAATTCATTGTGCTAAGTTAGAATAAGTTAGACAAAGACCAAGTAGTTAAGTTTTAATTTACATATAATGCAAATAGTCAAAACTTAAGTACATTACCTTAGGTTTCCCATTTAAAATTTTGACACCTGTCCAATTTGACAGACCAATTAAACGGCGTTAAAACTAAAATATTTTTTTTTCTTCCTTCTTCCTTCTTCCTTCTTCTTCCTGTACCTGCAAACGTCTTCTCTTCCAAACCAAAAACATTTCTCTACCAAACCACCATGACCCTTCTCTTCCAATCCCAAAACCCATATTTCCTTCTTCCTTCTTTTTCCTGTACCTGCAAACGGCTTCTCTTCCAAACCCAAAACCTTTCTCTTCCAAACCCAAAACCCAAAAAAGAAAAAAAAAATCTCAATCTCTCTCCTCTCTCTCTCTCTCTCTCTGTGTATGTATGTGTATCTGTTTCCTTTCTTCTTTTCTGATCTATGATTCTGTGGAAGTGTGCTATTTACGGCTAACCGATCCTAGGCTTCACAACCACTGAGTCTAAAAACTGATACTGTTCTCTTCGTTCATTAGACACTTGGATAATTTGATTCAAAGGGCAAGCTTCTTGGTTCATTCATAATTGGTTGCGACGATTCCACATAGCCCAACCCATAAAAGCCAACAAATCTAGATCCTTACCATTGGAGATGGCAAACTAAAAAATCTCTAGAAAGCTTCAGCCCTGCATATTGTGTAGCCACTGCGACTGAGGGTTCGAACTCCATACAGCCTGCACATCTGAGCAGAAATAAATAGCATGGGAGCCATCTTCTATATATTTTAGTTGCTCTGTTTTAGTTCGCACCGCATATGCCAGCCGTTTTTTGGTTTGAAACCCAGTAGATCTGGTTTTTATTTCTTGATCTTTCTTGTTTGGTTACTGAGAAAATGAGGAAGAAGGGTCTCTTTTTTTGGTTTGAAACCCAGTAGAAAATGAGGCAACTGGAGATTTGAAGCCTGGGTTCTCGCAGTACAGGAAAAAAAGGAAGAAGGAAAAAAGAAAAAATTTTAAGCCATGGGTTAACGCCGTTTGTTTGGGATGTCAAATTAGACAGGTGTCCAAATTTTAAATAAGAAACTTAAAGTACTGTACCTAAGTTTTGCCCAATGCGAATATATCTTTGTATAAGCGGGAACCTCACCATCAAGTTACATATTTTTTTTTTCTTTTTTCTTTTTTGAGAGATAATTATAACATACTGTTAACCCCGCAGCTCAAACCCTTTCCCCCCTAGACCCCCAAGCACTTTGTGCATGGAGAGGTGTCAATTCAGCTATAAAGCTTTTGGCAGTTACATATTCTTTATGTTGTTAACACTTGTGTCAAATTCATATTAATAGGATGTTATTAAATATTTCATCTGTAGATTAATCTTTTATGCATAATTTAAAAAAAAAAAAAAAAAAAAAAACAACAACAACAACTTGAAATCTAAACTTTTATAGTTGAGATATCTATCAATTTCTCGTTGTCTTGAAATTTCGAATAATTTAATTCAATGGTGGATTTGCCAAAATATAGATCCAATAAAAACTTATTAGGTAGTTTACATTGCGAAAAAATTAATAGCATGTGTAACTTGAACCAAGATTGTAATGGCTTAAATTGGTGCTATGTCAACCATTAAGAAAAAATAATGTGGTAAATGCATTTATTTCATATATTAATTATACATAGGTGGCTCGCTAATAATTATTTATGTAAAAATGATTTTTGCTGTTATTTTTTCTAAAATTTATATAAGAAACAATTGATTATGATATTCTTACTTGAATTTAGTTACTTTAACAATGATGAGTGTTTACCAAATCTCTGCTTTTGCCTTTAGCTTAGTAATCATCCTCTGGAGGGTTAGTTTTAGGCTTTTTTGGGAGTTCATAAGGGAATGGAATGTAATGTATTTAAGTAAGGGAAAGGAATGGAAAAGAATGGAATGGAATCAAATAACCTTAATTGGATGTTTTAAAATAAAAGAATAGAAATGGATGAAAATGAATGAAATGTAAGTAATCTTGTTTTGGAGTAACATAGAGGGAATGTAATTGAATCATTTTATGACAATGTTACTATTATACTCATATTTTAAAATAAATGGTTGAATATATAGGGGTATTTCAGGAGTTTTAGTAAAAAAATCATTAAATTTAATTTTATTCCCTCCCATTCCTACAAATTTCGGGGGAATGAAAATTTGAGGTTTTAAAGGAATAAAGATGAATGAGTGTTCCCTCCTACTCATTCCATTTCTCCTACTTAGACTTCGTTTGGGAGTTCATAAGGGAATGAAATGAAATGATTATAAGGAAATGAAATAAAATGTATTTAAGTAAGGGAAATGAATGGAATTAAACAATCTTGATTGGATATTTTAAAATAAAGGAATATAAAGGAATGAAATGTAAGTAATCTTATTTAGGAGTAACATGGAGGGAATGGAATGGAATCATTTTATGACAATATTACTATTAGAGCCCTATTTTAAAATAAATGGTTGAATATATAGGGGTATTTTGAGAGTTTTAGTAAAAAAATTATTAAATCTAATTTCATTCCCTCCCATTCCTCCCAATTTCGGGAGAGTGAAAATTTAAGGTTTTAAGGAAATAAAGAGGAATGAGTGTTCCCTTCTACTCATTCAATTTCCTCCTACTTAAACTCTCAAATAAGGGAATGGACTTTCCATTCCCTCTATTAAAACTCCCAAACAAGGGAAGAGAAGAATATTCTAAAATTATTCTTTTTATTCATTTCTATTTCATTTCATTCCCTACTCCCAAACGAGGCCTTAAACTCTCAAATAAAGAAATGAACTTTCCATTCCCTCCATTAAAACTCCCAAACAAAAGAATGGAAGAATATTCTAAAATTATTCTTTTCATTTATTTCCATTCCATTCCCTCCTCCCAAACGAAGCCTTAGTAATCTCATATGCATGAAACTAGGAGTTCAATTCAAGCCCACCTATACAGGATAAGGCTTATTAATGTTCAATGCTCCATCCTTCCATAGTTCCATTCAAGGATTAATATCATTTTTAGCCTAGCAGCTTAATCATACTTTTTATTCTTCTTAAGTAAGAGGCCTAAGATACAACGTATAAAAGGTACAAAATTTGTGGGATTTGGTCCATTAGGATTTTAAAAGGCAAAAATAAAAATAAAAAAGCAATTATAATCATATTCGATCATTTCTCTTTTTTTTTAGGTAAGTTTATAACTATATTATTGGGTAGTATGTGTAATAACTCTGCTCACTCTATCCTTATTTTGGATCGTAGGCAATTGATGAGACAAATCCCAAGCATAAAGATTATACACTGTTATCAAGAGGCGAACCAGTGTGCAGACAAACTAACTAAGAATAGAGAAGATCAACAACAGGATTTTATGGTTTTTGCCAATCCGCCTACGATATCATTTTATTGATGTATTATGATTCAGTGAGTTTGTACTCTAAGAAACTGTGTCTTATCTCTCCTATTTAATTTAATGCGATGCAATCCTTTTTCTAACCAAAAAATAAACACTATATTATATATGTGTTGTTCATCTCTACTTACTTACCAGGGCTGGTCCTAAGCATTTTGGGGTCTAAGACGAGAATTAAAATAAAGTCTTTTTTATATTTATGTATTAATTAAATTAATATTTATTTAATATTTTTATATTATTATATATTTCATTTAAAATCTATTTTTCTTGCCTTTTTAAGTGCAAATTGACTAATTAAAATTTTGTATTCAAGTTCTTCTAACATTTCATTTTCAATCGATAATATAGCTAATCCACTTAATCTTTTTTGGGACATTATCGATCTTAGGTATGATTTTATTAGTTTTAATTTTGAAAAAAAAATTCCTGCAAAAGCAACTGTAACAGGTATTATTAGTAAAATTCTATAAGCGATGCATGTATTTGGAAATGAATCTAACATTTTTATATAATTTAGTATGTCAATTGAAATATATTCTTTTATTTGTAAAATTTCTCTTAAAACTTTTAACTCTGAAAATAAATTTAAATCATCAATATCATAATAAACATCATGTTTGCGAAAAGATTCAACATTAAGACAGTATTTTTGCAAACTATCATCATCTAATGATTTTCAATTTCGTGAAGTTAAATAGAAAACCAAAAATATCTTCATATATTTGAAATTGCTCAAACCTATTCTCAATCGAACTAATTGATTTATATACTGTAGGGACTCAATTTGTAATGGACCCTAAACAATAAAATTTGTAGAGTGTGGGTAGAAAAGCTAGGCATCAGCAAAGCAAGCAATGGATGACATGAAATTCATAGGAATAATAGCAAAGGAATTTAACTCAGTATTTTTGAGGATAATCACTGTGATCTTGGTTAAATATTTTTGAGGATTTTTATAATGATTTTGGCTAAGTGTTTGTGAAGCATGATCATCCTCGGTTCAGTCCGAGGATCTCTTTTCTTAGAACTGATAAACACAAAGGTCGTTCTCGGACGCCCTCAAAGATCCTCCTCCTTTTCCTTGGCGGTTCTATCTGTTATATATTCTCGTTTAGTTAATCCTCTGTCGTCCACTTGTCGGTTATCCAAACTCTGTGTTTAAGGGTTTGTCCCATCGTCTGCCTTTGCAGGCTTTCTGTTAGTTCCCAGCTGCCTTTGCAGGCTTTCTGTTAGTTGGAGTGACCAAGGCATCTGGGTTTGCTGGTCACTTCACCATTAAAGCGGCCAGAGTATTAGTGGCGTACGTTTAATGGGTGAGTGACAGCTTTCCACCATAAATATCGGTTTGCCAAGGACGTGAGTATCCTCGGCGAGGTCCTCTGATGATTTGGGCTTTGTACGTTTATCCTCAGGCTCTATTTCTCCTCGGCACGGACCTTGGGCCCGATATGGAGTGGGCCGGGGTTGTTAAATACTTGAGGCCCCACAATAGCCCCTCAAAATTCTGCTGTCCGACCTCTCGGGCGGGGAGGAGGATTTTGACATTCTCGGGCCTACCATCTTGGCCTATCGAGCCTTGCCTTTTCTGTTAGTGTACCCATCCTTTCAACTATCCCTACAACTTTCTTTAGCACAAAGGGTTCGCCCGAGGAGTTTTTCCTTACTTTGGTAAGTTTTCTTTTCTTCTTAATCTATAATTTACCACATGAGTTCCTTGCTAGTTCTCCCAGGAGAGGTAGGTTTAAGTTTATTATGCTTTTAGTGCTCGTCTTCGCTTGGTTTTCGTCCCTAGCAAGATTCATCGCTTAGCACCCAAGGGATCGGCTTTGCCGTAGGTTTGTGCCTATGGTTAGTATAAAAGCCTATTTCTGCCCAGTGCTCATATCGCCGTATAGTGACTAGTTTCCCCATAGGTTTGAGTTCGAAGACCATGCAAGACCTCGGTTTTTCCTAGCACTTAGTGTTTCATGCGGAAATAGTTTTTCTATTGGCCTAAATCCTTGGACCATGCAATGTCTACGTTTTGTCTAACATTGAGTTTTCTCATCTGAAGTATCTGGTTTTCCCAGAGGCTTGAGTCCGAGAACCATGCAATGCCTTAGTTCTATCTAACACTTAGTTTTTTCATCTGAAGTATCTAGTTTCCCCAGAGGCTTGAGTCCGAGGACCATGTAATGCCTTGATTCTGTCCAGTATCTAGTTTTCTCATTTTAAGTGGTTAGTTTCCCCAGAGGCTGGTGTCTGAGGATCATACAATGCCTAAGTTCTGTCTAACACTTAGTTTTTTCATCTGAAGTATCTGGTTTCCCCAGAGGCTTGAGTCCGAGGACCATGCAATGCCTTGGTTCTGTCTAGTACCTAATTTTCTCATTTTAAGTGGTAGTTTTCTCAGAGGCTGGTGTCCGAGGACCATACAATGCCTAGGTTCTGTCTAACACTTAGTTTTTTCATCTGAAGTATTTGGTTTCCCTAGAGGCTTGAGTCCGAGGACCATGCAATGCCTTGGTTCTGTCCAGTACCTAGTTTTCTCATTTTAAGTGGTTAGTTTCCCCAGAGGCTAGTGTCCGAGGACCATACAATGCCTAGGTTCTGTCTAACACTTAGTTTTTTCATCTGAAGTATCTGGTTTCCCCAGAGGCTTGAGTCCGAGGACCATGCAATGCCTTGGTTCTATCCAGTATCTAGTTTTCTCATTTTAAGTGGTTAGTTTCCCCAGAGGCTGGTGTCCGAGGACCATACAATGCCTAGGTTCTGTCTAACACTTAGTTTTTTCATATGAAGTATCTGGTTTCCCCAGAGGCTTGAGTCCGAGGACCATGCAATGCCTTGATTCTGTCAAGTACCTAGTTTTCTCATTTTAAGTGTCTATAATAAATGAAAATGTGATTATGAATTACATTACTGTAGTGGTTATGCCGAGGAGAAGACCCTGCTCTGTTCTGCTTCTTCGTTTGGCGCGACTCTTCTGATTACGAGGCGTCTCTTGGGTTGTTCAAGTAACGCGTTTTGACGCTTCGGTGCCTCCTCGTTAATGAGGCGTCTCCTCATTAATGTCAGTTGTGGATTTACGAGGATCTAACGGCGGATGAGTGCCTTGGAATCTGGGCGGAGTTATTGCCTTCGGTAATCTCTCCTTAGGATTTAATACGGATTGGCTCTTACCAATTTTCCGCCTTCTATATAAGGTGTTTTTGGGGCAACCTTCTTCTTCACACTCGACAAACATTCGTCTTAAACTCTCCCAAAAACATTGCTCAGGGGTTCTACAAAAAATAGCAGTTTGAGCCCCACCAAATGAATTGGCCCTTGGAAAGGGCGGTTTCGAGGATGCCAAGCCCCTCTCAGGAGCCGAGGATGGCACCCCGACCCTGGACGTCATGCTGGGGTTGGGGTAGGAGAAGACCGAAAATTCTCCTTCTTTTCAACCTAACCAGAGGTGGAACCCTCCTTGCTGTTTGGAGGAGGATCCAGAAAGAACGTAACCTCCTTTCCTTGGATCCGGGTCTGTGAACCCTCCAAGCTGGCAGCGATGGGGTTGGGAGGGAAACCAGGCGGAATCCAGAGGTGGAAACACCCGGTGCCGCGGCCTCTTCTTCCCTCAACGTTGCCTTCCTTCCTTCTTTTCCCTTTCTCTCTTCTTCTTTTGCTCCTCAACCAGCCTTCCTTCCTTCATTTCCTCTTCTCTTGCTTCACAACCAGCCTTCCTTCCTTCATTTCCTCTTCTCTTGCTTCACAACCAGCCTTGTTAAGCGCTTCTCTATGTAGTTAGCTCTAGAACAAGCCCCATGGGCATCAATTGTAGGATGTAACTTTTTCTTCATATATTAATAAAGAAGTAGACCTGTTTCATCTCTTTTATTTTTCGCATGTATCATGTTTCTTATGACTGTTGCTTTCTAAGTGAATGTTATTGCTACATACTGTATTCTTTTGGTGTTTTGTTTTTTTTTTTTTAAAGTGCTGCCCTTAATCTCTTCACACCGACCATCGCACCTACTAGTGCACAAGTCTTTCCCACAGACGGCGCCAATTGTAGGGACTCAATTTGTAATGGACCCTAAACAATAAAATTTGTAGAGTATGGGTAGAAAGGCTAGGCACCAGCAAAGCAAGCAATGGATGACATGAAATTCATAGGAATAATAGTAAAGGAATTTGACTCAGTGTTTTTGAGGATAATCACTGTGATCTTGGTTAAATATTTTTGAGGATTTTTATAATGATTTTGGCTAAGTGTTTGTGAAGCATGATCATCCTCGGCTCAGTCCGAGAATCTCTTTTCTTAGAACTGATAAACACAAAGGTCGTTCTCGGACGCCCTCAAAGATCCTCCTCCTTTTCCTTGGCGGTTCTATCTGTTATATATTCTCGTTTAGTTAATCCTCTGCCGTCCACTTGTCGGTTATCCGAACTCTGTGTCTAAGGGTTTGTCCTATCGTCTACCTTTGCAGGTTTTCTGTTAGTTCACAGCCGCCTTTGCAGGCTTTCTATTAGTTGGAGTGACCAAGGCATCTAGGTTTGTTAGTCACTTCACCATTAAAGCGGCCAGAGTGTTGGTGGCGTACATTTAATAGGTGAGTGACAGCTTCCCACCATAAATATCGATTTGCCGAGGACGTGAGTATCCTCGGCGAGGTCCTCTGATGATTTGGGCTTTGTACGCTTATCCTCAAGCTCTGCTTCTCCTCGGCGCGGACCTTGGGCCTAATATGGAGTGGGCCGGGGTTGTTAAATACTTGAGGCCCCACATATACTATATATAAGAAATGGTAATATGACTAAATTTTAGGGATTTGAGATTTATGATTTGTTTTGATTTGTTATTGTTTTGTGGTTAATTTTTTAGACCAGGTTTGTATTTTATCTTGTTAAATTTTGGTTTGTCTAGAGATAAAAGATGTTATTTTTGAAACAATTGATTTTGTTTAAACCAAAGAATTTTTTTGAGTTCCAATATTTACCAAAATATACCAGATTTTTTGTTCTTTGATCACAAAAATTTACCAAATTTTTTGAGTCTCAATTTAAACTTTTTTTTTTCTACTGCCATTTTTTTCCAAAATTTTGAAGCCTCTTTCTCACTTGGGGGCCTTTAGGCAAGAGCCTAATTGGCTAATGGAAGGGTGCTTACTAGAGTTATGACACTTCACATATATGCATGCATATCCCATGCCGGCCGTGCGCAGCTTCAAGATGAATCCTCTGGCAAAATACGATGATTTGACAAATATCCATAGCCTATCATGGGGCACATCAATTGTCAGCTGGCATTGGCAAAGGTGCAGAAGCTAAGATAAACACTTTTATTCCTAATCATCAACACCCAACCTTATCGAAGATGCCATAGCCAGCACAGTCAATTTTTTTTCACACAACATAGAATGATTGATCGAGGTGCTCTCAACTCTCTCAAGTGCTGTCTACATCTTCCAACTAATGCCAGTCGGTCCATCCCCTTATAAATATTTAAGAGACAATAATAAGAGCAGAGCACGATTGATTGTATACGAAGTGGGATATGTGTAATATATGCATATATATGTATATTTATGGGGCTCCACAACATCATCGATCAACCAACTTGGCAACTAATTTAAGATGGTACAATAATTCTTAATTATTATTCCTTTACCTTTTGACTTGCACCAACTAAGTTGTTATCTCATTGGGTCTCCAATTTTTTTTTCGTAATGGAAGGGCATGCTAGCTAGACGCTAGTGCTCATTGTTCTTTGATAACTGTAAACAATAAAAGCCATTGATTATTGAAGCCAAGAATGCCAATCCAAGTTTTCTCCTACCAATGTACTTCGAATCTTTAAAAGTTGGAATATGCCCCATATATTTTGTATGCATTGCATTGCATCAAAATTGGAGCTCGCTAATATTCAGGTTTGATAAAGGTAGATTTCTCTTTGTTACCGCTACTGCACATGGAATCCACTTGAACGATGTAGTACCCAAAAAAAAAAAAAATTTGAGAAATATCTATTCCTTTAGATGTATGTAATTCAATTATTTTATACCCACTAAGTTATTATAGAGAGAGATTTCGTGTGAATAATTTCAAGACACTGGCAAGAGGTTTTAAATCTAAAATCTTATAAATATTATGAAACTTTATGTACGGCACGTGAGCCATTTGGGCCATTCAAAGTTCCCTGGGCCGTGGCCGATGCCACTTGAGCCAGCCGAGGAAGTCAGGCCCAACGCAGCATCTTCCTTCACAGAAAACGACTCCGTCATACCTGGTATACGCAACACGAGACTGTTCCCCGGGAGCCGAGGCCGGACCCGCTCCCGAGCTAATCACGCAGTTGCCGAACAACCCAGAGCAAGAAGCCATTCCAGGGTCGCTCCCACCTAAACGCCCACTTACAACTAACGACATTGGACCTCCAAAAGCACTAGCGACGGAGGCAGTCGTCACTATTCCACTATCAATTCACTATAAATACATAGAACTGAGAATGGAGAAGGGGTTGTTGGAAGTGAGAGGAAAAAGGAAAGGGAGCGCAGAATAGTCTAGTCGTTAGAACCACCCAAAGTAGGAAACTCTCAAACCCTCTTCATAAGTAAATTGTAAGCCCAATAGGGAAGGCCCATTGGTCTCTCAATTGGTGGTCACACTTTAAAAAACCACTAAGTCAATTTCTTGGAGTTTTTATAAAATTTTAATACTCCCTCCGTCCCATTTTTTTTGTCCTGTTTGAAAAGTCAAACTTTTTAAGGGAACATCATTAATTGTCTTGTCTACCTTTCAAAAATGTATAAGTTTCTAAAACTACCCTTAAAAAAATTTATCAAAAAATTGAATTAGTAAATTAATAGGGGTATAATAGGAACATTAGTAAATTAATGACTTTTATTTTTAGAAACTGGACAATATTTTGGGATGTCTCAAAATGAAATAGAGGACAAAAAAAGTGGGACGGAGGGAGTATAATGAAAGTAATTAATGTTTTTTCTCTCACAAGATTGATGAATTTTTAATAATTTTTTGTGTTATGTAATATGTATTGTCTATGAATTATCCATTAACTAGAAAGCACCTTGCAATTTTTCATCTTAAATGGAGATATATATATATATATATATGTGTGTGTGTATATAGAAGCACAAAGGAGTACTAATTAAGTTACAAGACTTTTACAAGTAATTTATTTTACCTTTATATATCCTTAGTTTTACAAGCCTTCCAATTTACCAAACTTTCTTAGATGCCTTGACACTTGACAGTGCATTTTCTAACAGTGTAAAAAAAATGTTGGAAACTAAAAAGTTCATGGGAATTTTAAATGAACCATAAACTTGCAGTTACCCTTATTGTTATGACACGCCGTTATAATTGACTCTATATTTAGTATAATTCTTCTTGAATTTTAAAGATAGTTCTTAAAATAATATAATTATTTTATGATTAAATTAATGTGGTAACATTAGTATTTAAAATGGATATCAAAATAATATCAAGCAAATTAATATTTACGGTTGCTCTTATAATAAAATTATAGATGAAATCCCCCCCTCCCCAATTATAGATGAGATTTAAACTCTAAATTTTTTATTTGATGATAACAAATTTTACCAATTGAACTAACTTAAACTTTATAATATTTATTTCAATATTAATGATATAATAAAACTTCAACTATTTATTTAGTAATGATAAATTATCATTGAAGAGTTAAAAAAGATCTCAATCAAGCTCATAGGATATTTGAAATTGTGAACACATGAATTGTCATGGACAGGGTGATGAGTACTGCAGCTGTGGTCCACTTATTGGAACAGTGTACTTCAACTTCAACAAATTAGTGCATCCTTCTATGCCAGTCGGAAAGTAGAGAGAGCACATTCATATACTGATTATAGTGTAGTACGAATCTTATAGACCCATGCTGGCTCCAATCTGACACTGCTAAGTACACCAATAAATGTGGCTCCCCATTTTCACGTGCCTTACTTTCACCTGCCCTTGAGTCTTGAGTAGAGGAGGACTTGTGTTCTCTAGATCTTTTCATTTTTATGGCTTTATTTTTTTATTTTTTGATAGTAATAGTATATTTTATTAGAGATTTTTAGTATAATTATTTAAATATTATAAAAATACATATGAATTAAAAAATATTATGAAAATATATGTTTTAGTATTAAAACACTAAAAATTGTTATTTAAATATATGTACCAAACATTTTCTAATTTATTGAGTAGTAAAAGAGAAGTCAAAAATCTCAACATTCTTATAATTTTCAAGGAATTCTTAAATGCTTTCAAGAAAAAAATAAGAGAAATGATATGTTTACAACATTTTTACAACAAATTTTAAGTGACAGGTTGTTACTAGTTGTTATTGTTGGGGCAAAAAAGTAATCTTAGTGTTAGTTTCAAATTTGAACCAATAACAACTAATCACCTGTAATTTGTTGTAAAAATATTATAAAATTGTTGTAGACGTAACATCTCTCAAAAAATAAATATCATTTCACTTAAGAATTTTCCGCAATATCCGTCATCCTTAAAACCCATGTAATTCCTAAACTCACTCTGCCCTGCCAAAATCTATAATTATAGTAGGTCCCACTAGCTCATCACGCTCATTAATCTTAATTTAGTTCCTAAAGTTGGCAGAGTTTATAATTAAAAATTGCATTCCACTTGAACGTTATAACTGAAAAGGCATAAAAATTGTCTTTTTCTTCGTGTGATTTGATAACATCATATGACAAATCTGTTTAAAAAAAAGAACAACCAAGGTTATAAAACAAGTGTCAAGTCACAGAATAAAATTTACAAATTTTTATGTAACCGTTGATTTAGTAGATTATATTAGTGTATGATAAAAGTGAAATCTACAGTAAAAATATATGTAAAAGTGATTTCATATAAATCATAATTTGTTAACTTATTGACGAAAGAAAAAATATTTTCTAACATCACTCATTAGACGATAACAGAAGGATAAAGTTATCATGAATAGGTTAAATTTCATACAAGAAAATGAAAAGGATAAAGTTACAGTGAATCATTCTTCATAATAATAATAATAATCAATATTATTATTATTATTATAGATGAGCTCTTTATATATTGCAAGATGGAAAATTGCTAAAAGTAGTATAAATTTTGCAACAAAATGCTTACATACTGTGTGACAATGACTGCAATTAATTCTACTTCAACAATATATTAAAAATCTTCATTACTTTTTAAAAAAAAAATGTTAAATTGATCATAAATTTTTATGACAAAAGGCTTACAAAGTTAATACATCAATGGATGGGATTAGTGCTACTTAAACAACATAATAAATGAATATATGAAATATTCTTTTATTATTAACGATTCATCAATTTGTAAGACTTTTGCGATGAAATCCGTTGTATTTTTAGTATGACTTTTTACTTTTTGTATTGACCAACTTGTAAGGTTTATTTAACAAAATTTTGTAATATTTATCTTTCAAGATTAAGATTATATATATATATATGTGTGTGTGTGTGTGTGTGTGGGGGTAAAAACCCAACATCACGCGTTGGGCTTAAGGCCCAATTCGAATATCACTGTGTCCGAAGAGAAGAAAATGGTTTGGAATGAGTCCAGGTGGAAGAAATATACCTGAAAACGAATAAGGAAGATAGTCCGAGAAGAACCCTAGTGTTCCGAAGAGGTCACTCTCCTCGGACACCAAGGGGACTTGATCAAGCAAGTATACGGAAAGTTTGATTGATTTTTCCAACAACTTCAATGACAAGAACAAGCTTTGGGCATGCCTGGAAATGATAAGAACGGAAAAATATTTAAAAGGAAAAGCTGCTACCACCGTATTTAATGCACTGCAGCAACTTTCCTGGCAGCATTTATGTGAAGAAGACCCCTGAACAGTGCAATTTCAGCTACCACCACTCACGGAGAACTAAAGCAGATATCTGATATGACATGTACTCAAGTGAAGGCTTAGATGAAGAACAGGTGGATGGTGAAGATGAAGGAGAAGAAGAATATATAAATGTAATAGGCATCTAAAGAGAGGGGGAAGAAGAATCTGAAAAAAGTCTCTAAGAATTGTATTCATCTTTCAATCAATAAGGTGGATGGTGAAGATGAAGGAGAAGAAGAATATATAAATGTAATAGGCATCTAAAGAGAGGGGGAAGAAGAATCTGAAAAAAGTCTCTAAGAATTGTATTCATCTTTCAATCAATAACAAGCCTCTTCGGATTCAAGTTTATTTTAGCTTTCCAGTAAATTTTTATGTGAGTTTATCCCAGTGCATGAAAGTTTAATGTTGCTAGATTCACAACCAGCCTAACTTTTTCACCCATTCTCTACAAATTCATTGTTCTGGGTTCATTGGGCTCAAAATCCTTATCTTTTGGGTTTGGGCCACGAAATTTAGACCCTACAATATATTTATAATATTATTATAATGCTGTATTATTTAAAGCTTTAAATGACACGTAACTAAATTTATTTTTAAATTTAACAATATATATTCTAAATCATTAAATGGATGCATATAAAATGCTACTTAAAGGCTAAGGGCATTGTAGTTCAACTTACATTTTTTTTGTAGGGTTCAAATTTATTCCTCCATCTATCCAATTATATATATATATATATATATATGTTAAGCTTTAACTAGCTGGTAACAATGCAATGCACAATAAATTTTAACATAATATGCATTTTTAATCTTTATTATTTTTATCTAAATATGAAATTTGATTATTGTGAAAATTATCTATAGTTATTTATTATGATTGTGATTGTATGAGCCTATATATTGTATCATTTAAAGAAAATACAATTTGCCAAGATTCTAATGGAGGTTTCATATATAGAATATTTTTTTTTTATATATATTATTTCTTGTTGTAATATATAAAATCGAAGACGTTTGACTTTATGATATTGTATTACATAAGTTGTTGAGGTATAGATTTGTGCAATGCATGAAATTTTTTTATCAAAATGTGATTTTTTTTCTCTTTTATTTTTTTGTCTAAATATTAAATTTAATAATCTTAATAGTTGTTAATAGTCTTTATTTAGTGTCTAAATATGAAATTTAACCATTATGGTAGTTATTAATAGGAAATTATAGTACTTATTAATAATCTTTTATTTTAATTATGACAATATTTTAATAGATAGTTAACCCTTGGAATATAATTTAAACCAATTGAAAAATATACACTAATATAATAATTTTATTATTTTGTCACCAACCATGAAATGCAGCAAAAGTTTTAATAAAATATGGTTTTATCTTAAACATGATTTTCTCTCTCTTTCATTTTATATAAAATATAAAATTTGATAATTATGATAATTAAATTAGACATTTATTATGATTTTGTTTGTATATGAAAAAAATTAAATATAAAATTTGATAATTATAATAGTTATTAATGAATATTTATTATGAATGTCTTTATATATGAAATTATTTATTTCACCATTTAAAGAAAATTTAACATGTCAAAATTTCAATATATGAATAAAAGCAGAATTTGTCAGTCAACTTACTTAAAATTAAAATAAATTTAACTAAATTATAAAGTTAACAAAAAGTCCAACACGGTTTTACTTTTACACGAATAATCCAATCTAAGACAGAAAAAAGGTTGATTGCCTACGTGGACTAACTAACTGGGTTGAAGCAGTATGAGCAAAGCAGACCCTAGATTCCCTCCAATTACTTTACTGTAGTATATTAAAAAAAAGATTAAAATAATAATAAAGCAAAAAAGAGAGCCTTGGATCCGGTTTTAAGGCAGAGAAACTGAGAAAAAGAGAGAGATTTTTGGGGTCCTCTAATCCAAAGTAAAAAGAAAAAAGAAAAAAAGGAAATCTCTTAGCCTTGGTGGTGGTGGCCAGGTAGTGGTACTGGGTGGTGGTGGAAGAAAACTCAGCTCATGGTGCCGTAGCGATCGAGGGCTTCGCACTACCGGAGCCCCGATTTTTATCTCTATCTGTGTGCGGATCCGGATATTCTACGGGTTTTCTCGGTGACCCGTGGAAATGATATTCGCGAAAGGCATGTTCTGGATTTTGAGCTGATTCGGTCCGATCTGTTTTGTTTGTTCTCTTTTTTGTATCCGGACAGGTTGGTTGCCTAGTTATTCTGCGATTTTTGAGTCTACATTTTCATTATTCGCTCAAAGTCCACCTGTCTTTTGTTTTAAAATTGGTTCTGAAATTTTTTTTTTTCTTCTTTTGTTTTTTACATTGCGAAGCCATGGCTGGTTTCGCAGGTAGTTTTCGACCACATGTACTACATGTATGAAAATTTGCATTTTGTATCAATTCATTTGATATACGATTTTGTTGCAGTCTTAATAATTTTGTTTTGTATGGGTTTGCACTTTGCAGCTGAATGCATTGAAGTGGGGGAGGATTGATGTGATACATAGTAAGATTAGAATGTCGCTTAAAAGCATTGTTCGCGAGATTAAGGATGGCATGGGTGGGAGCATGTCAAGACGACGAGGAAGTGGAGAATGGAAACATTGGCATAGAAGGACTAGGTCGCAAATTGTTGTTGCACCTGCGGATCAAAAAAAACCCATAGTACATTCCTCGTCCGAATCGATCAGGCAAGGGCGGTGGGCCAATTTGCCGCCTGAATTGCTCTTGGACATAATCAGGAGGGTGGAAGAGAGCGAGACCTCGTGGCCCGGCCGCGCCGTGGTTGTGTTTTGTGGCTCTGTTTGCAGGTCGTGGAGAGCAATTACTAGTGAGATTGTCAAAACTCCCGAGCAATGTGGAAGGATCACATTTCCTATCTCGTTAAAGCAGGTGTAAAAAAAAAGAAGAAGAAAGAATGATCTATTCTTTGTTTTTGTTATTGTGAAAGTTTGCTTGTTTTGACTGTTTTTTTTAAAATGGTTTATGAATTATAGCCGGGGCCTCGTGAGTCTCCGATACAGTGTTTTATCAAGAGGGATAGAGCCACTTCTACGTATTTTCTGTACGTCGGTCTGGTGCCCTGTGAGTAATTCTCTTTTCGGCTTATTCCTTAAATCAATTTGAGCTTGTGAACCTTGACATTACTGCTTGAGAATGTTGAACTTCAATTTTCCTGTTCTTGATATCTGGATTAGATTTTTGATGTTTGGGGAATGGACATAATGTGATTATCATCAATTTTTCATATACTAGTTTCCTTGTATGATTCAAAGAGAGGAGCTGAATATGGCATTGCTTGTACTTCATCCAAAATAAAGGTAGAAATAATTTGTATGGGAGGGAAATTAGTGACAGTGTTTTTTGAGTTGTTTTCTCCTTTGAGGATTCTATTGTCTATGAGTATCGGCTTAATGAAGAATTAATTGAATGAATCAGTTGATGAAATAAAATTATATCAGTTCTTACAAGGTTTCTCACTTATGATATTATTAAATTGACAGCTGAAGTTGGGGGTGATAAATTGCTATTAGCAGCCAAAAAGATCAGAAGGGCAACAAGCACAGACTTTGTTATATCATTGGTTGCCGATGATTTTTCTCGGGCCAGCAATAAATATGTTGGTAAATTGAGGCAAGTCTAAGCCTTTGCTCTTTGTATCTACCTCTTGCCTTTTCTTCTACATTCATTATCCCTATAATTTAGGTGACAAAATTTTGCCAGGTCTAATTTTTTGGGTACAAAGTTCACCATATATGACAGCCAACCTCCTAGTGAAGCTGCAGTTCAACTAAAAAGTCGGTCCAGTAGAAGATTTCATTCTAAGCAGGTGTCTCCAAGAGTACCAGCGTGTAACTACAGTGTAGGGACCATCTCCTACGAGCTCAATGTCCTTCGCACCAGAGGGCCAAGGAGAATGAATTGCATCATGCACTCCATACCTCTCTCATCTATTCAGGAGGACGGAAAAGCTCCAACACCAGCATCATTCATACACTCCTTTGATGAGCAATTTTCTCCCTTACCAGGTCCAAAAGGAAAGGATATAATCACAGATTTCAGCACCATAAGCCTCTCAGAGCCACCAGTTTCAGCCCAGGGCTCTGAAGAGCCACTGGTTCTTAAAAACAAGGCTCCTAGATGGCATGAGCAGCTGCAGTGCTGGTGCTTAAATTTCAGAGGGCGTGTTACAGTGGCTTCTGTTAAGAATTTCCAGCTTGTGGCAGCTGTTGATCCATCGCACAATATTTCAGCTGCAGAGCAAGAAAGGGTAATTTTACAGTTTGGAAAGATTGGGAAAGACATCTTCACTATGGATTATCGCTACCCACTCTCTGCCTTCCAAGCCTTTGCTGTCTGCTTGAGCAGCTTTGACACTAAACCTGCCTGTGAATGAAACTCGTGTTGGTTGGAGATCATGATCTACATTTGCTAAATTTCTTCTCAAATTTTGGGAATATATATATCTTTGCTCTTCCCTGAAGTTAATCGTGCATGGCCATTCACAGCTGAGAAATCTTGTGCAGCCAGTAGCTATCCACCACCCCCACCCCAACCCACCCAACCATTCTCTTTCCCCCTCCCCTCTAATTTCCGTTTATTCCGGAATTTGACTTGTATGTTGTTCCATGCCTTGGCTCTACTGAAATTAAGATAAAAATAAGTTTAGTAAATTATATCTATATAGTTGAGATGTGGTTTCATGAATTGCTTGGCTAAAATATAGATGGTAATCTAATCTGGTTTGTTGCTCACTTCTGCTTCTAACCTCGCTATATCCGTAGTTTTGAAATCAGTTGGAAGTTAATTCATGGTCCTGCCTCTGGTTTCACCTCAAGGTTAATTACTTTTGCGCATGTATATCTTATTTGTATGGCTCTTGCCTGGACTGTATTTCCAATATGATATTTTCCCATTAAATATGTTTAATTGTCATCTTTTCCTATATTGTGGTTACTCTTATTTTGCCTTTGCTTCTCTAACGCTGTCATGGATTTCCTTTTACTATTTGGCTTGTTAGTTGCTTTAAAATCGGGTCTTTATTTTGCCTTTTGTTCCTACAAACCATTGTATCTTTGGACAAATCTTCCATGCTTCATCCTTGTCCCTGTAAATAAGAATTGAAAAAAGAAGAGTTGAAGAGTGTGTATTTTTGTATATTGAGTATCTAGATTGTACGGAGAGACCAATATTATTGGGTATATAGAGAGGGACCGAGATTCTGGCTAAAATTTTCATACCTATGACTTTATGGATCTCATGAATACTTTAGTGTAATACCAGGCTAATCCCCTATGTTTGTAATAGGAGAGGCTATTCACCTCCCTAAAGTCGTGGCTGTAGAATAAAATAAAAATGCGTGTATTGCTATCTTTTATTTGCGTTAATTAGTGATGTATGGCACCTCTTTGGGTGACACAATCTTGCTTTAGAAAAAAAACTTGGATTCTTGACTAATTTGCTGGTTTAGGAATTAGCATCCCTCTCTATCTAAATATATTACTCTATTATTTTGTCTGGGAACGTTGGTTCCATGATGGCAAACAAGTCGTAGGCATCTAAAAGCTCGTTACATTGGGATCTGATCTTAATTATTTGATTATTTTTGAGCTCCACTCTAAACCGAAATCATTGTTTAATAGGGACACGTTAAGCCCCATGAAAACCCAGTAGAAAGAAAAGTACTCGACGACAGGAAATGTAAATCCTATAACCCTTTTTTGTTTCAAAAGCCCATCTTCTTGAGGCTTACGGCTCACCTCATTTCTTGTTTGTGCTGATTAATCAGATCCTGAAAACTTGTGGTGCACGCTTTACAGATGAACTGGGATTCGTAGATTTCGTAAGCATGCAATATATTTCTGGCCTGTAATTTTAAGTTGGTCAGATTTTAAGCTACACAAATGCTTGAAAAGTGACTCATAGAGTCATAGCTTGTCAATTAGACTAATGGCCACTAAATATACAATCTCTAGAAGTGTATTTCGTAATTATGCAATGTAGGCACAAATAAAACATAAAGTAATTGTGCTTATTATTTAGTTTTTTGCTAAAAGTACTCAAAAGTATTCTTATATTTTGAAAAAATAAAAAGATGTAATGTTTTAAAAAGTTACATAAAAGTTAAAAGCAAAAAAATGGTCAATACCAAACGAACATCACCGTTTCTCTTCTTAACATACAATCTCAAGTGCATGACCAAATAAAATTGTATTATGAATTCATGTTTCTTAGGCAGTAAGCCTACATAGGCTTTGCAGCATAGCTCTTACATTAATGTGACTTTAAAATTTGACAAATTTGTGCTCACTCTCCAACCCTTCCATTTTGCCATTAATGTCTTCAATTTGAAAGCTGTTGTCCCTCTTCTTTGTTTTTGAATGTCTCTCTCTACTCTATGGATGTTTCCCGCTTCTCTTTTTTAAACATCTCTGTTTTAGCTTCTGATTTTGATGATTATGCTTGGTATTTAGAAGTCTCTATAGAATAGGCATGATGAGAGCCTAAACTAGGTACTAATTTGCTACTACAAGTGGCTTTTACGTACGAGAGAAGGGCAAGGCAAGAAAAAGAAAATGGAAAAGAGATTCTCAAGTTTTGGTTTTCCATGATTTATGCTGATCGGTGGCCCCTAGAGTTTATCGATGTAACGCCCAAAGTCAAGGACTTGTGTATTTTACAATGCTAAAAAGTCTTGATAGCCGTTTATCAGTATCTTTTAGTAATGACGGACAACGGATTTTGTTGTTTAGGCATGTATCAAGCAACCGTGTTACCGTAATGTAAAACAGCTTCGCCTCTTAAAAGTCACAAAATTAGTATTAAAAATAATGGTTGAATTGTCAAAGCATCCATAATATAAGTGTTAGATATATGAGTAATGTTACAGATAAACATTTTACAAACGGCTAATGTGGCATGCTCCACATTAGCTTTAAAAAAAGAGTAAACTGTAAATTACACCCCTAAATTTTGGAGGTTACTGAATTTTACACTCTAAAGTTTCAAAATTTAGATTTTACCCCCTGAAGTTTGGTGATGTTTGGATTTCACACCCTAACGTTTCAGATCTTGGATTTTACCCTCTATATTTTAGAAGTTTTTGGATTTTACTCCCTAAAGTTTTGGGGTGTTTGAATTTTACACCCTAAAGTTTCAGAATTTGAGGGTGTAAAATCCATACAACCTAAACTTTAGGGGTTAAAATCCAAGTTCTAAAACGTTAGGGTGTAAAATCCAAACACCCCAAACTTCAGGGGGTAAAATCCAAATTCTGAAACTTCAGGGTGTAAAATCCAATCACCCCCAAACATTAGGGGTGTAAATTACTATTTACCCTTAAAAAAAATAAAAAGCCACATAAGATATTAACATAACTCAAATTAAAATATCACTTTTATCACTCTTAAACACAAATATATCAATTTATTTCCTTTCTTCATAAATACTGTATTAAATACCAGTTTCATCACTTTAAATGTTACAAAATTTAATATCAAATGTATTGTTCTTAATTGGCATAATACTTAATTTGTTTGTTACAAAAAATTAATTCTTTGAAATAAGTAGCGGAAAGATATCAAGGTTGTAGACGTTTGGATTCTCAAAAAAAAAAAAAAAAAAAAAGGTTGTAGTTATTTCCCTTCAATTGCTAAGATGATATTGTATTCGTGATAGAATGTTGTATGTACTATCGATAAAACTATGCAAGAATTTTGTGCTTGTAAGGGGTTTTTAATTTTTTTTTATTTGGACTAATAAAGGTGTTCAGGCTTTAGACCTCTTTGAGAACTTGATTATTTCATTGGCTATATGTAGTCTCCTAGTCTCACACATACCAAATAATTAATAGTTACGAGAAAGGTGGCCTAAGATGAAAGTTATTCGTTTTGAACTTAAGATCTCATGGATAATTGATCTCATAAGATCTTAGGAACCATTAGGCTAGCCATTTGAGGTATGTGAGTCAATTATATATCGTGCATGTCAAATCATATATCGTACGCCTATGTTGAGGCTCTCCCATTTGTCTTGTTTGGAGTTTTCGCTTTTAATAGCTTCATATGTGACCGATTATATAATTTACTTAGAATCATGTGAATTGAAAATGCAAAATTCCAAACAAGCAAATGTAATATGCCAAATTTCAACCACATTTATTTATTTTACTTATGTATATATTTGTGGGAGGGCCAAGGACTGAGGAACCCAATCCGAGGATAAATTTGCCCAACCCAAGCAAAGAAAGGTAGGTAGACTCCAAGGACTATGCCCACTCGAGGAGAATTAAAGAGCCAAAGGGCAACTAGCACCCTCGAAAAACCTAAGGATAAGGGAATGGATGGCAAAGGAAAGGTACAAGATGTGTAAGGGTGGAGGAAGGAAGTTTCTTGAAGAAGACACCTCTCACCTCCGCATTCAATACCCTGCACCAACCTAACTAGCTGTATTAATGAGGAAATGACCTCTGAACAGTGACTTCACAACTCAAAACTCTTTCTACCACTTCCAGAAGGATCCTGATGGAACAAGCATCCAAAGAGTTCCTTCGAAATGTACATATGGAGGGCTAAAATGTAAGGAAATTGGCTATATAAGGAAAGGAACACCCCCCCCCCCCCCCCCCGGCAACCCAAAAGAGGGGGTGAGCGTTTTCCAAGAAAAAAGAAACAAGTGTGAGAATAGAGAATTACCGTGTAAAGATATATCAGTCTTACTTATCAATAAGAAATCTATCCTTAAACCCGCCCAAGGAAGAGTTTACACTGAATTGTTGTTCTATTCACTCCTATTTGTTACTTTGGTTCCATTAGTCTTAGACTTGTGATTATCTTAGCATTGCACCTGACTTAGAAGCCCACTCTCTTAAAAATTCATTGTTTGGGCTTGGTTTGAAGATTTAGGCATCACTATTCTAAGTGAGCCTGAGTTTTTCTTTTTGAGTTATTACAATATTTATTTGTTTAAAATTTTGAATTGGTTTTAATTGTTCATACCTTTTCAAAGATGTGCGATGGTGGAAGTCGATTTCTTTAATTGTTCTGCATCCTCCTTGTTTTTTAATGCATTTTCCCATTTAATTTTGCATAAGAGACAAACAGTCAAAAAGTTTTCAATTTTTTATTTTATTTTATTTTAAACGTGTTCAAAAAAGTATTATTTTGCTAAACCCCCTTTATTGTGTTTTACTTTTATTAGATCCAATTGGTTCTCCCAACTTTGTTAGGTCAATTATAGAAAACAAATAGAACTTACATAAATTTGTGTTAATAAGTAATTATCCCAAAACTTTACTGCTTATTATACAGATTTTTATGAAGAAGAGTATAATATTAAATAAAGAATTTGAGGTCACGAGTATTTTTTTTTTTTTTTTAATATCACTTTTGAAATAGAACTTGTTTTTTCTCCTTTTGTTAAAATTTTAGTTTATATTCAAATACGAGGTAAAGTGAAATCGCCAGAGTTTAATATGTATAATATAAAAGTTATATATATATATATATATATATGTAGGGACAAGGTTTGGGCACTTCTTTTTTGGGATGAGTGGATCCAAATCCAACTAACCCTGTACAATGAATTTGTAGAGAGTGGGCCAAAGAACTAGACATTAGTAAATCGAGTAACGGTTATAAGGAGTTTTACAAACAATCAAACAGAAACGAGCCAAGCTTCTGCAAGAAAATTTGTCCTCAGCCCCTTCCGAGGAGTCTTACTCTAGTACATTCAATGATCCGGAATTGTTGGGATTGCTCCCCCCCCCCCCCCCCTTTCATTCTGGAGGACTCCTTTAATTATATACCCCCTTGCAGTTGATCTTGACCCTCCATCTATTGATCATACAGGTCACTACTTGAGTGCTTGTCCCATCAGCCACATTTTTCAGCTTTCCGTGAGCTACAACAACCTAGACAATACTGCTCAGGGGTCATTTCCTCATTAATGCGACCAGAATGTTAGTTGCGGGCATTCAATGTGAAGGTGACAGTTCTTTCTGAGATTGCTCTTCCACCATGCTTCCAAGGTTGATCCATTATACTTGTCTTCTCTTGGGATCCTCTGGGAAGTTGGCGTTGATGGCGTGCTGTTCTTCCCTTCCATGATCTCGACTAGCCAAGGGTAGCATCGTCCTCAACGAGGTTCCTTGGGAGCCTGGGCATCCTCAAACGTTCCTACCTCCTCAGCATAGGCCTTTGGGCTTAATATGAAGTGGGCTGGAGTCGCCAAAAATCCTAGGCCCCACAATATATATATAAAAGAATTCCTTGAGAACATCAATATTGCAAAGCCCTAGTATTTATTACCGATAAGAATAAATTTTGTTTAGAGAAGCACCATAATATCAGATTGGGGGAATATCAGAATTAGAAAAGCTAGGATATAGTGTGTAGAAAAGAAATATATATATATATATATATATATATTTTATGTTTATCATTAGCTATGGGTCCGAACCTAAGAAAATGGATCCAACGATTACAACTGACTAACCTCTCTCGTGTTGGTCATCTTTTAATTTTTAATGCTTGTATGTATTGAAAATTTGAAAGAGTAGAAAGAGAAAAGGATAGTAACGATCTTTAGCTATAACTCCTCTGACTTCTGAATTCAATCCATGAAACAGACACTACCAACGGAATGATCACCAACTTTGTCAAATACCTTGAGGTGGAAGTACAAACATAGTAGAAGAATCACTATTGACCAAAGAGTTTTGCACTTTGGTGTAAAACTTGAATGCAAAGTAACAACACGAAAATTCCATTGAATTTTCCCAAGATGTCAGGTATGTGAGGAAAAATGGCCCCCCCAATTCATGCTAAAAACAATCAATTGAAAACCCACCCAACTTTGGTTTTGAGAAATTCAAATGTAACTATACATGACTAGAGATATATCCTCATGGTTATTAATATGATCGGGCTATCAACTGCATGCTTCTCTCATCTCACAAAAGAGTAGGTAATGAACTCCCTTGAAGTAAAGTGAAATGGTTGATGCGGTATAGGGTTCCTGCAATGACAAATGGTAATATATTAACGATTAGTAATACATGATGATTAGCTAATTTATTAGCAATTAGTAATTGATGAAGAAAAAATATAAGGACACGCACGGTCGAGGGCCGTAAACTTTGATCTGACGCACATGAGTATCCCTCCCATTCAGGTGGTTTGACAACACAGCAATTTGCAACATAAAAGTGTTGACAAAAGTTTCCCTGCCAAAAAAATGGTGTAAAGAAGTTCACAATTTAATACAAAAATTAATGCAGACAAAAACTAACCACACAAGGATCAATACATCCCAATCAATTTCCTTGATCTCAAGGACAAGAGAAATATAAGGAATCACATGGTTAAGTCACATTGTAATCAACTTTCACTCAGCAATGAAACTACAAATTAAGCACAAATGCATAATATACCAATGTCATTCCAAATTCCAAAATATAAAACGGAATTGTCCCACAAATTCTGTTTTGCTTTGGCACTGTACCATGCACGTCTGGTCCAGAACATTTACAAATTACAGGTGCTTGGATAGTAGAGAGGTAATCTTCTTTTAGAGACTATATTAATCATAGATGATAGCTGTTCTTGATAAGTTATGTGAACAATAAGTGATATTTCACAGGTTCTTTATCTGTCAACGGAATGTAAAATGATAGCTAATGGGCCCTGAAAACATCCACAAGATGTTTTGAAAAGAATCTCTCATACTTTCCTATGTGTAAGTTCTTCTACTAATAATTTTGTGCATAGTTGCAATGATATAAGAAAAAAAGCACTCAAAATAAGATCCATTATTCACTGGTAACTCAAAACTGTCAAAACAAGAAAAGAAATTGAAGATCAATTTGCGAGTAGTTGAAAGAAAAATAGCAAAAATAGTAAATGTAAAAGTAGCCTCAACCGCTTACCTAGGATCATTTCCAGACAAGGACAGATATACCCAACCACTTGGCTTGACAAGTTCCACAGTTTTTATTTCCTAAAGATATTTGCAGGGAGAAGAACCACAAAACAAAAGAAAAAAAAATGTAGATTACCGCTTGTGTTAAACATGTTCCAATTTAAATACTAGTAAAATAAATGCTTGAAGAGTATTCTTAAAAACCCAAATCAAAGAAATTACCTTCAGATTGTGGAAACCATCGCCAGCACGAATGGAGATCTTACTGGGTGTGTAGCTCTCATCAAGCTTGAAATCCACATAAAGAACAACTAACTTCATAAACAAACAACCCCATTAATTGCTATTGACCCACATACACAAACAAAGGAACTAAACTTAAAAAATTAAGATTTAAAAAAGGATTATAAAAAAGAATCTGCATATGACATACTTGAAGCTTAACTTTCTTCTGAAATTGAATATTAACCAAATGAGGTTGTGCACCATCTGATCTGAGATAAAACAGAAAAAATGTAATCAGTTTTTCAAAGACAGAGAGAGAGGTTCGGTTACAGAGATTTTGTAATTAATTACTGCCAATAGGTCTCGAGGTTCTCATCACGGAGGGCAGAGACGCCATTGCCGGGCTTGCAAGAGCTTACACTCCAGGCAGCCTTTTTCCCCATTTCTCTAAGGTCATCTTCCACTATCAGCACCTGATTCCCACCAGTAACTTTCCCTTCTTCTTCTCCCTCTGACAATTCTGTCGCCATAAGCCTAACTTTTTACTTTGTTGCGATTAGTCTTTTAATAATCTCTGAAGGAACCTGCAATCTATTGAGAGATCAAACATAAACCCTAAAAAATGGACCTGACCTTTGTAACAAAGAAGCTACTTGAATAAAAACTATAATAGTCAAACTTAAGAATCTAAAATTATCTATATATATAATAAGTTTTTAAAATGAAATTGAAATAGACTACTGGGATTAATTAGGTATTCTGCTGAGTGCTGGCTCCACTTGAAAAGGAAAGGCCTTGCAGGGTGTAAATATTGAATTTCATGTTTTTCAAAATCGTGTTAGAAATCACAGTTTTGTAATGTTATTTTCATCCCATGAGAACTACTAACTTAACTCCATTTCTTAATTTGCAGTTTTAAATGCCAAAACAGAATAGTTATCTAAAACAGTGTATCTAGGGCTAACTAGTTCTAGCATGATTGTTCCTTAAAACAGTCTTTTTCATGAGGAGGAGATGGCCGGGGGGGGGGGGGGGGGGGAGGAGGATATGCTAATCAAATTATCCATGTCAGATGTTCTTTTTTCTTTTCTTTACTAAACATTCAGTAAGTTCTACATATAACTACTAGAGATGATAAAAGCCCAATGGTCATTCTTATCATTACTATATTCATTTAGGCTAAAAAAGCAGCACCAATACTTATACCAGCAGAACTGAGGATAACCATGAACACATTCCAAACCAAGAAGGAGATTAACACATGATTATTATAGTTAGACATTAATTCCCTTATCAGAAATATTTTCTTTCACTTTTTATTTCCTTCAAAATTTCACATCTCCAAAGTCATTTCAAGAAATGAACAAAGTCACACACAAACTAACTAACTATTTGATGAAAGATTTTCGTGGGTTAAAAACTTCTAAAACACACTTTGTCAACTACTTTTTCATGAACCAGTAATCTAGTTTGTATTCTACAACAGTAAAAATTCTAAACAAACAAAACAGCAACAACAAAAAAAAAAAAAAAAAAAAAAAATTGAATGATTCCAGGCCCCAGGGTCATAAATTACAAGTAGCCAAATGAAAACAAATGAACCAATCGAAATTGGCATTCACATACCAACATCTTAATATGCACAAAGTAGATTATGTATCAACAACCCAACAACAACAACAATTAAACTCAGCCATTTACATAGTGGATGACCCAACTTATATCAATACTAGATCACTTCATAATAAAAGGACTAAATTTTACACTAGCTGTCAACTTATCGCAAGCCTCGTAAGTTTTTGGGACTGGTTTTGAACAAAACATATGACACTAAACACAGACACAATCATTAAACTAATTGTACAAAGGAAGCATATGGGCGTTTTAATAAAGATTTTTAAAAAAAAAATTACTCAAACACAAGCATTAAACTAAGCTTTTTCAGTCCAAAAAAAATAAAAATAATAATCTCAATTACTCAAAACTTAGGTTTCGGAACTTACAGGAAATCCACAATCCTAACCAAATGAACCCACAAATCACTATAATCTCTCATGCATTGAACTCCCCAAAGTACCAATTACAAGATATGTAAACCCCAAACAAGCCCTCAATCAAAATAGAAAAGCCCCAATATTAAATTTAGGGTTTTGGGGCTTTTAGTAAAAACCCAGATGCAATCAGAAAATTTCACCAGCTCTATAGTTCCCTTATCAACATCAACATGAAAATCCTCAGACTTGAAATTAAATTCAATAAAAACACGGTTTTTAAGATTAATGAAAACCCCAGTAATGGACATTGAAGAAACAAAGAGAAACGATATTAAAGATTTTTTTACCTTCAACGTCTCTGATACTTTTCCCAAATACTCAAAACAAAGAGAGGGGAGGTGGTGAAGTTTGAGGAACTGAAATGTGGCAGAGGGAAGGAGAGATGAATCAGTAAAGTGAAGGGAGAAGGAGGGAAACGAAGGGCTCTGTCACTTTCAAAAATATAAGTAAAAACTGGAGGAGAGTTGATTAAATATTGCATTTTTTTTTTTTTTTTTTTTAAGGTTTAAAATATTTTCACAACAAATTTTATGTGTAATATTGTCACGAGTTGTTATTAGTAGGATAAAAAATAATTTCAGTAGTAAGTTCAAATTAGAACCAATAATAACTAACTACTTATAATTTGTTGTGAAAATATTATAAACAAAACACTTCTCAATTTTTAATGGTATCATTAGTGGATTAGTTATTTTTATACACACGTTTCTAATTTATTAGATTTTGATATGAACGATATGGTATAATTTAATATAAAATACATTTTCCGGCATCAAATAATTATTTTTTAACATCACATTTTATGGTATAAATAACAGATTCTACCAGTTGAGTTTTTTGAAAATTATAAATAATGTAAAAATATAAATACATATCTATTCATTAAGTTCTCCGCTTCAATTAAATTAATAATAAATATCAATTTATCTACATCTGACATCACACGAATGGTGTCAAACTCTAATTAACGGCAAACACATTTTTACTTTGAAAATAGTTGAGAGAAACATGCCTCCAAAAACAAACATTTTGCCCCTCTTTTTTCGCACGAAACAAACAGATTTCAAACAAAATTTTTATCGTGTAAAGAGACGGTGGGGCATGGTGGCTGCAGAGCGGTTTTCATTCTTTCACTTCCACAAGAATATTAGTTTGACGTTAGTTGGAGTTTGACACCGTTTGTGTAATGCGGATAAATTGGCCATGTATATTTATTTAATTGGGGAATATCTAAGTTTTTGCCCTTTAGCTCTAAAATAAATATTCATTTTTAAATCAAATGTAATAAAAAAATATACATTTTTAATCAGATTATTTCAAAAAAATAAAAATAGTTAAACCATTTTAGGTAAATTGCAAATTATACTCATAAAATTTAGAGGTATTTGGATTTTACACTCTGAAATTTTAAAATTTGAATTTTATCTTTTGAAGTTTGGAGATTTTGGATTTTATATCCTGAAATTTCAAAATTAGAATTTTACTCCTTAAAGTTTTGGAGTGTTTGTATTTTACACCATCAAATTCTGAAACTCCAGAGAGTAAAATCCAAACATCCCTAAAATTTATGGGGTAAAATCTAAATTCTGAAATATTAGGGTATAAAATCCAAACACTCCCAAATTTCAGGGAGTAAAATCTAAAGTTTGAAACTTTCAGTGTCTCAAACTTTAGGGGTGTAATTTGCAATTTATCATTTTTTTTATTTATTTTTTATTTTTTTATACAAGATAGAAATCTAAGTGTATAAACCCGGCAAACCCAAACTTTCATCTCCAAAATGCAATTCGTTAAATTACCAACTATCCCAAAAACTTAAATTAATAAAAATTGGTAAATTGAATCATTTAAGTTAACATAATTTGAACATTCCCTTTCACGTTCTGTATTAAATTACTGATTGTCCCATAAGTTTAAAACAATGAAAAATAATAAATTAATCATTTTAATTACATAATTCGAACCGTCTAATCTTAGCTAAAGGAGATGTTTGATACTATAATAAATCACTAATTGTTCCAAAAGTTTTTAATTTTTAAGAAATTGTGAAGTTTAATTATCTAAGGAATATTCTAACGCTCCAAGCATCTAGTTGGCTCCGATTAGACTATGATACAGAGGCATTTTGTGGAGTTTTTTTTTTTTTTTTGGGTAAACCACAAGATTGGTTCAATGAATGATACAAGCTAAACGAAAAACAAAACCAGTTTAATTTTAAACTGATTATACTTTGTTTAGAATCAATCAGAACCAATTAACATGCATGTGAAAACTTCGAAATTAAAAGTAGATTCTGCTGACATATGTATGTGAAAGCATCAAAATTTCAAAATTTTGATTTCGTAGAGAATGTATATGTGAAAGAAGCAAAATTGAAACTACAAGTTTTTTAAAGAATACTAGCCTTATTATGCGCGCTTTGCCCGTGTGACAAGACTTTTTTTTTTTTTTTTGGTCTAGTGTATGTAAGATTAAGAATTAAGGAAACTAGAAATTCAAAAAAAAAAATTAAAAAAAGAAAAAGAAAAATTAAATACTACTTCCATCCCAAATTGTTTAGCTTAGTTAGAAAAACTCAATTATTTAGGGAAACATCATTAACTGTCTTATCTCTTTAAAAAAAAGTTAGAAATTTTCTAAATTACCCTTAAACAAATTTATCAAAAAATTATTTAAGAAAAAAAAAAAACATTTCTAGTATTGGTGCCAATTGCCATGCAATTTTCAAAGTTATTGTAGATTTCAAATTCTATTAGTGTACTACTCATACAATTTGCAAACTTATATTCAAATCCAAATTCTATAGCCACCAAACATAATCCAAATTCAATCTTTATCTTTAAATCAAATTTTAATACGGTAGACTAGAAACTCTAATGGTGGCAAAAAAATAGCTTTAGCAGATTTCAAAACTTAGGTTTTTAATTTAAAAAAAAAAATGCTCACACAAATAAATTAAGGGCATAAAGGGAATGTTAATAAATTAATGGTGTTTGACTTTTCAAACAGATCATAATTTTGGAACATCCCAAAATGGAATACACACCAAACAATTTGGGACGGTGGGTAAAAGAAACCGATGAGTCTTCATAAAGTTAAAAAAAAAAGAAAAAAAAAAGGGAATGTGATCTTGAGGGAAATATCAAAGTGGATAGAGAAGTTTTTTTTTTTTTTTTTTTTTTTTTTTTTTAATTTAATTTTTGGATAAGTTTGTTTTGAAGACATGAATTAGTAGGAGAGTGTACTATTTTGTAGGCATTTTAAGTGGAGTTGGAAATATATTTTTAACGGATTGTTCTCAAGTTTTAAGGTTTAGGGATATTTCTGAATCACATAAAAGTTTAATTCAAAAAAAGAAATCCTCTTATAAATAGTATTGATATCTGGTTCAATATTAAACCAGTTTTTTTTTTTTGGGAAATGCTAACGAGTGCCCTTAGGGCACTCGTTAATAATTCATTTAAATAAAGTTTTTATGGGAAATGAAAAAAAAAGTAATTAATATTTTGACAGTTTTTTTCATTTCCCATAAAAGTAGTATCAAAACTTTCCTAAAATGAATTATTAATGAGTGCCCTAAGGGCAATCGTTAGCATGACCCTTTTTTTTTTGTAATCAGAAGGTTAACAAACTAAAAACATTTTAGAACCAATTAAATTGTTCTGGGCTAACCTGGTTTTGTGATATGCCATAAATCCTTAACTCATGGACAGGACCAGGCCTTGTGGGTCATTAGCCCACTATCAAAACCTTGTTCCCTACCTCTCTAACTAATTCTCTTTCGTGCCTTGTCATTTGATTTCAATTCGGCAACTGTAATAAGTGCCTATATTATTTGGTCTTGACGGTTGGATACATTTATTTCAAAACATGTTGAATATTACTATATTAGTAACAAAGTATTCCAAATTCTTAAAAAATTCTCTTTATCAAAGTTTAACTATGATTGTTTTCTCAAAAAAAAAAAAAAAGTTTAACTATGATTAATAAAAAGAACATATTATAAACTCAATTATATTTGGAGTGTAAACAAGTTGACTTTTTTTTTTTTTTTTTAATAAACAAGTTGAGTTGAATTAAAGACTAGGCTACATATTCAATTAATATTATTCAAGTTTGAATTGCCAAACATAGATACTTACCATCTTGATATGTTAAGGTTTGGTTGCTTATTAACCTTAGTAAAAAAATTGTTCTTTTCATATATATATATATATATTACCCAGTAAATATATCTTAACAACCCCTCCTTCCCCAAAATGCATACATGAATTACAATTTAAAAAGGAACAAAAAATAAAAATAATGAGTCTTGACTTTTTGGTCACACCTCACCAAAGGGCAAGTTAGTTTTGGACATTTTAACTATGAAATGGAGGATAATTTTGGAAATCTATTCTTAATCAATGTCATGGGCAGGTAATACATAACATTTATAAGTTCTAACATCAATTTATTTAACAAAGTTTGGTATAAAATATTATTCTCCTCAAACCTAAAAAAAGGAGAGTGTAATTATTGTTTTTTTTTTTTTTTTGAATGATGTGGAAATTCACCAAAATAGGGTCCTCAGGACCTACCCCTGACTCTGAGGAGTAAATCTTGAATACACGACTCCAATAATCAAAACTATGTATAAGATAATTCAAAAGAACTCCAAGCGAATATTCAAACTCGGAATGTTTAGATTTATAGCTCATCCCAAGCTTGACACCAACTCGCTTATTTTAAGCCTGTCACCGACCCCAACCCCAACATAACGTGTATGTCATGTATTTCTTCACCATTTTTGCCAAGGTAATGTTGAAATTATTTTAGACTACTTGGCCTAACAGGTAAAGAGTTTAGACTTTGCTACTCATCAAAGAATCTAAATTGTCCAACCACTGTTTAACAAATAGCAACAGGAGAGAGAGAGAGAGAGACCAACCCAGAATGTCCACTAATTGGGAAATAGTGCAAATGAGCCAGCTTCTTGATTAAAATAGATCAACATCATATCCATTTCCTTTAAATAAATAAAAAATTTATAGAGCAAATAAAAATAATTTATTTCATTATAAAAATTTATTTATTTTTATGTATAGTAGTATACGTGTGTCACATCATTCAAAATCTCGTTTCATCCATATAATAACTTAAAATTTTCACAATGAAAATGGGGAAATCTTTTTTTCTTCCCCCCTCCCCCACCCCCGGTTGGTAGGGGTAAACAATTGTGTGCTAATTTTATAGTGTGTTAAGAATTTGCTTACAATGAATCATGTTTTTCAAATGAAATATTTTTAATAAATTAAATAATCAATCACTTTCTTGCCAATTTGACATTATTTTTTATAAAACTGACTATATGACGTGTATCCCATTTACATCATGTGGCAGCTAAAACAAAGTCCTCAGAGCATTTCCAGCAGATTCTCCAAATTTTTGTACTATTTGGAGAATGAACAGTGTTTTTTACTTTTAACAACCAACTTTTTCAAATACACTTTTCAACAGATTTATTCATTCTTTATTTTTTTTATCATTATTTATTCTTTCTATATTTATTTCCAACAATTATATTTTCCAATGAAAAGTGTTATATTTATAACATTTTTCGCAATACTTTCACAAGAATTATAACAAAATCTTATATGAAAAGTTGTTACTAATTCTAATTTGAACCCACTACTGAAATTATATTTTTACTCACCAATATTAGTTAATAACAATATGTTACTTAAGATTTATTGTAAAAATATTGTGGTTGTATTTCCATTCTTTCATCCATATCTTTCCTTTCTTTTTTCTTTCTTTTTTCTCTTGTTTGTTCTGCACAACACACGTATACTCATATATCTCATCCTCTCCTTTTTTTTTTTTTTTTTTTTTCTCTACTTTTCACTTCCAAAACCTCCCTCTCGATTTCTTTCTCCAGCTCTCTCCTTTTCTACTCTTTTTCTTTTCTTTTTCTACCATCATCTTCAAACACACACAGACACGCATGAAGAGAAAGGAGAAATCACCCTTGCTCCACCACACCGCTGCTGCTCCATCACACACATACGTCTCCATTTTTTTTTCTTGATCTTTTATTGTTCTAATTTTTTTTTTTTCTGTTCTTGATCTGTTGTTGTTGTTGTTTTGATTTTAGATTTGTTGTTTAAATTAAATCAGTTTTATGAGAGCAAGAATTGTTTTGTGAGAGCAAGAATTGTTTTGTGAGAAGAAACAAATCAAAGAAGAAAGAGAAAGAAGTGATAAAATATTAAGTGCTGAAATTTTTTAATGAAAAAAAATCAGTTGCTAATCTACAGTAGCCCATCAAACTTGATGGGCTAATGTTCATGAGCCAAAAAAAAAATTCAGGTATACCAAACCGGTTGGAGCATGAGTAGTGCACAGGTTCTCTAAATTTTAGCTAACAAACCCAAATACAGCATCTGTTGGAGATGCTCTCACGCAGGAAAACAAACGAAAAACATTAGCAACAAGCTTTTTTAGGAGATCACTTGCTTCTCACTTTTTCTTTTCCCTCCTTTATAAAGTTAGTAATAGTGATCACTTGTTTTCTTATCTTCTAAGATCACATCACTTATAAATCCTCTTGCCAAACTGTAAAATATTTGGAGGGACAAGATCATTAGGCTTGGTGGGGACATAGTTTCAAGACACAATTAAGGGTGAAAGGGCACATGCTAATGCTGTGGTCAAATAAATTGCAGACTGTGACGAGAAATAGACTGTTAAGCAATAGGTAGGAGATAATGGGTGTGGAAGTGTTGTGCCGATCTCCACCCACTTCATGAGAATGCTTGTCTCTTTCACATTTGCTTGTGAGAAATTACATTCCAATCCTTGTACCGATCCAATAATGAGGCCCACCCCCTATATGAGAGCACGGAGCACTGCTCTGCGACTATCTTAAGTTTTTCCGGTATCAAAGTCAAGTTTTGCTTTAAATTTTTTATCAACCGCGTGCCTTGGCCCAGGGCTACTATTAAACAGAGTCAACTACTGACGTTTCCTTGTGTAAACAATGATAGGAAGCTTCAGTCAATCAGTGCCCGAAGCAGGACAACACTAATAACAGGGGAGTTTCAGCTTTTCAGGGCTGTTTTTTCTTAGAAAGGTTGTGGTTCAAACATAATAGTTTTAGTTTCACACCAACTTATTACTCTTCTGTATATCTCCAGGTGAAGAGAACAGATAAGGGAGGGAAAGGAGCTACAATGTTTGAGAACTTATAGTGCAGTTTGGGAGGATTAAGCAAAAAATTAGAAGCTAAGTCATATTATTACTTTACTTTCCTTGAGAAAGAGAATGATCAATACAAGTTTCACATTGAAGTTGCTTTGCATACAACTTCCATCTGAGGTTTCTGCAAATTTTTAAGTTTGGAAGGCTGCAATCATGGAAGAGGATTGATTTTGCTTATTCCTGAAAATTGGAATACGACTCTGTTTAATGGTTGAACTAATACAAAAACATGATATTTATTGAAGTTACTGATGATTCAAGTATGTATACTAATATGCGCTCAGGAACCCCACAAAAATAAAAGCATAACAGTCTGCAGGAAAAACTACAAAGATATGTTTTAGTAAGTGCAGTTTAATTCCACAAGAGATTATCATTCCAGCATGTAAGATAAGAAGACAACCCATCAAACAACACAAAACTGTATATTCTTGTCAGGCTATTATCTAGAAAGTGGCAGCAAATACATCATGAATTAGGAATTAAAGCTAACAAAAGCTACAGGTTGAGAATTAGTATTAGAGGTTGAGAACAGCTTATTTAGCTGAAACTGAAAACTTTTTGTTGAAAGTACTGTAGATAAAACTAAAAAGTAGTTAAAATAATACAGTAAAACCCATGAATAGTACAAAAAGTGCAGTAAGATCCATGAATAGTAGCAAAAATAAGCTAAATAGTAAAAAAGACTGACGCAACCAAACTATACATGATGAATCATGGCTCCATCCCATATAAACAGAAAATCCCTAAAGGCTAGGAGAAAAGAGAATTTTACCAAGCGGACTTTCATTTGACATAATATGAGGCACCACTGGGTATAATTTGAAGACACAAATTTCACATCTTCTTTTTCAAAAACATTGGTATCTTTGCAAAAAATCCAGATGTCTTAGATGATTTCTTTTCTTTAGAGAGATCCGTAGTGTCCTTAGAGGCATCAATATTAGATCTAGAGCAACCCCGATCTTCAGCATACACGATACCTCTTAAGAACTGTAGCAATTCCAAGGCACTCGCCCTGCCTTTTTCATTACCATTGATAGATATATCAACAAGAGCAGGAATGACACCCTCCTCCATGACCCACTGACAATACTGAAGACGTTGAGAGCATAGCGAAAGGAGAACAGTCACTGCATTTTCTTGATCCTCACAACTGCCAGTCTCAAGAAGTGCAGTAACAGAAGCAATGCATCCGCTAGTTTCAGCAATAGAAACCCTAGCCTCTTCTACACTGCATAGATTTTTCAAAATAAATGCACACTTTCCTGCAAGAGTGCTATCACCAAGGAAAGGAACCAATTTTGGGATGCATTCCAAAGATACAATGTATGAGCAAATATCACTGCTTGAGGACATATTGTACAGAATTTTGATAACCCGTTCCTGGAAATCTTTGCTATGCGAGTTGAGCGTCTTTAGGATGGAAGTCAAAGCACCAGATGCTAATATTTTAGCTCTACAATACTTGTGGCCTGACAACACTTCAAATATATCTAGGGTTTCTTCTGTGACTTCTGAAATAAGAAAAGTTGCCAAGAGAGTCAATGCTTCTTCACGTAGGTATGAGATCCCACTTCTGCATGAAGCAACGGAAATTAATTATAGTGTCATACATGAGCCCAAGCATAAAGAACCATGATCATATTCAAAGAGAAATCAAGGACAGGGACTTACAGAAGAAAACAACAATTACATGGGTCAATGTTCATATGTTGTGCAATTACATGGTGGTAAAAAAATAATCTAGTTAGGATTAAGCAAAGTACCTAAATCAACTCAAGGTCTCAATAAACCACACTGTGTCAACTGGCTAAAAATTTCATAGCGACCTTCCCTTCTTAGTCAACGCCCCGTAATTCCCAATTTACAAGTCAGATGACATATTGAACTAGCCACACCAATTTGATACATTTTAAAACGATAAGAATCACCTTAAATTAAAAGTTTGCAGTTGCATCTTGTCAAAGATATATTAGGCCATTAGCATAGGCCCAAGTCCAATTCTATTTGTGTGTAAACCAAGTCCCCTACTTGTACTATAAGTTTATTAGTTTAGGGTTTAGACTACCACATATATCAATGTTATTGTGGGGCCTAAGAGTTTGGCAACCCCAGCCCACTTTATATTAGGCCCAAAGGCCCACGCCGAGGAGGTAAAAACGTCCGAGGATGAAAGTAGGAAGTCCAAGTTCCTAAGAAACATCGCCGAGGACTATCCTGTCCTCGGCTAGCCAAGATCATGGAAAGGAAGAGTAGCACGCCACCAAAGGTAGCCTCCCAAAGCATCCCAAGAAAAAGACAAGTAAAATGGGTCAGCCATGGAAGCATGGTGGAGGAGCAATTCAAAGAGAAACTGTCACATCCACATTAAATGCCCACAACTAACATTCTAGCCGTATTAATGAGGAAATGACCCCTGAACAGTGTTGCCTAGATTGCTGCAGCTCACAGAAAGCTGAAGAAGGTGGCTAATAGGACAAGCACTCAAGTAGTAACATGTATGATCAACAGATGGAGGGCCAGGATCAGCTGAGAGGAAGTATATAATGAAAGAAACCCTCCAAAATGGAGGACAGAGAGAAGGGGGAAAAAGAAGCAGAAAACACTGTAGTAATTCGTATCATCTTAGAAACCTCTGTAACCAAACACTAAGAGAATAATGAGAACTCCAAGTTCCCCAAGGGAGGGCCGAGGATAGAATTTCACACTTTAAATCTGTTTCCTTGTTATTCAATCCACTCATAGCCATGTCTAGTTGTTGTAATCCTCACTAAGGCCTAGTTCTTAAACCTACTCTCTACAAATTTATTGTATTGGCTAGTTGGGTCTGAGTCCACTCATCTAATAGAAGAAGTGCTTAAACCCAGTCTCTATAATTGGCGCCGTCTGTGGGAAGAACTTGTGCGTTAGAAAGGGCAACAATCAAGTATGGTAGGATCAGGTCCTCACCAAGCAGGCTCCCATTAGCCTGAGCTGGCTAGATCCCAACAACAGGATAACTTTCCCAACCCTGAGCGTGATCGAAATGAAGAGAATGAAAGGTTTCGAGAGGAAAGTGTGCACACCACTCAAACCAGTGGAAGCCACTTTCGTGGGGGCAGTCACGTACTCCAGAGACGAAATAACAACCAAGCCATGCAACTAGAAGAAGTTAGGAGCCATGTATCCCAGAGACAAGACGATAAGCTGGCCATGCAGCGAGAAATAGATGACTTGAGGAAGAAACTGTGCCATGCACAACGGAAGCGATCTCGTTCCAGCCCTAACATGCCTTCCGACGATGAAAGCAATGTTGACTACAGGCAAGGACCAAGAACTCCTCCAAGCGAGACTTTCTCTCACGAAGAAGAGCACTACTGGAGAAATACACGTAAAAGCCCATCCCCTAGGGGTTTGGGAAGCGATGCCATGAGCAGGGCACTGGATCAACTATCCAAGTCACCTTTCACAGCCACATAGAGAGGGCTACGCTTCCTTGGCAATTCCAGCAGCCAACCTTTACCATTTATAACGGCAAAACAGACCCCGTGGAGCATGTGAGTCAGTTTAACCAAATGATGGATGTCTATTCTAAAAATGAGGCGCTAATGTGCAAAGTTTTCCCATCTAGCTTGGGATCAGTGGCGATGAGGTGGTTTAATGGCTTGAAGACGAATTCCATAGATTCGTATAGGCAGCTAACCCAAGCCTTTGGCTCTCGTTTTGTTATGAATAGCAGAGCTCTTCGGCCCTTAAGTGCGCTGTTGTCTTTATCCATGCACGATGGAGAAACTCTAAAGGCCTACTCGGATAGATATTGGGAGATATATAATGAAATAGACGGCAATTTTGATGATGTTGCCATCAGCACCTTAAAAATAGTCTCCCAACTCAGCACGACTTGAGGAAGTCTCTGACTGGCAAGCCTGCCACCAGTGTCATCAACTGATGGATCAGATCGATAAGTATAAACGAGTAGAGGAAGACCAGCTGCAGGGCAAGGGAAAAGAGAAGGTTATCCCTCAAGAGAGGAGGGATTTCAGGTCAGACCGATATAACAACAACCGCCCAAGAAGAGATTTTGCAGGGCAATCTGGAGCAACCAACATATAGACTGTTAATGTTGTATTCTGAGAACCAGTGCATCGAGTGTTGGAGAAAATCAAGAGCGAGCCATACTTTCAGTGGTCGAATAAGATGGCGGGAGAGCCCACGAGGCGCAATCAGAACTTTTATTGCCAGTACCACCAGGACCATGGACATACCATGGAGAATTGCAGGAACCTCTGGAATTATCTAGACCAACTAGTCCAAGAAGGAAAGCTGAAGCACCTTTTGCATCATTCCAGTGGTCATTAAGGCCAGACCTATCGGGAACCCCAGAGAGATACTGCCTTGAGGCCACCTGCAGGGACGATCGATGTGATCTTAGCCGCACGCGCCCCTCACGAGTGTTATCTGTGGCTCAGATGCCTACTGAGGAGTCCCAGTCTGAGCCAAAGAGGGCCAGAAGGAATTTCCACCCAATCTTGAGTTTTTTAGAAGAATACAAGATTGGGACCACCCAGCCCCATGATGATGCGCTGGTGGTCACCCTCAAAATTGGGGACTTCGATATGAAAAGAGTGATGGTGGATGATGGCAGTAGGGCCGAGATTATGTACCCCGACCTCTACAAGGGGCTGAAGTTAAAACTGGAAGACTTAACACCCTATAGCTCTCCTTTGATGAGTTTCGATGGGAAGTTGGTTATACCAAAGGGCATGATTAGGCTGCCCATTCAGACCAGCCCAGAGATAGTGGAGGTGAACTTCATTGTGGTGGACACCTACTCTCCATACATAGCCATCGTCGGTAGGCCCTAGCTTTACACCTTAAGGGCTGTTGCTTTCTCCTTGCACCAGAAGGTGAAATTCCCGTCAGGGGACCAGGTTCTCGAAATTCGTGGGTGCCAATTCATAGCAAGGCAATGCATGGTGGTTGCCATTTCACATCGGCTCAATGCGGAGTCCTCGGCCTCTGCTGAGAAGAGAATATAGCAATCAAAAGCCCCGGTGGTGCCTTCTGATGCAGCTGCCAAGGATGCAAAGTGTGAAGATCTAGTGAAGGTGGTCATTGGTGATGACCCAGAGAAGTTCTTTTAGGTCGGGGCTCAGCTGCCTCTTCAGAAGAAAGAGGAATTAATTGAGTTCCTCAAAAGAAACATTGACGTATTTGCATGAGACGCCTGTGATGCTCCAGGGATTGATCCAGCCTTCATCTATCACCATCTCAATGTCAATCTGTCCATCACTCCGAAGAAGTAGCCACCCTGGCGCCCATCAAGAGAGCATGCTAATGCGATCAGGAAAGAAGTAAAGAAGCTTAAGCATGCAGGGGTATCAAAGAGGTTTTTTACCTCGAGTGGTTGGCCAACACTGTGGTGGTCAAGAAGAAAAGTGGAAAGTGGCGGGTTTGTGTAGACTTCACGGACCTAAACAAGGTATGCCCAAAGGACCTGTTCCCCATGCCTCGGATAGACCAGCTGGTAGATGCAACTGCGGGCCATCCTCGGATGAGTTTCTTAGATGCTTTTCAAGGCTATCATCAAATACCAGTTGCCCTGGAGGATCAGGAGAAGACAACCTTCGTGACACCTATTGGGAACTATCACTACAAAGTAATGTCATTCGGTCTGAAGAACGCAAGGTCCACTTATCAAAGGATGATGATGAGAATGTTCGAGCTGCAGTTGGGTAAAAGCATCGAAATCTACGTTGATGATATGGTGGTGAAGAGTAAAGTGGTGTCTGAGCATTTGGGAGACCTCGGCTGCACCTTTGATATCTTGAGGAGGCACAAGCTGTGCCTGAATGCTTCTAAATGCTTATTTGGCATGGGGTCAGGCAAGTTTTTAGGCTACATTATTACTAACAAGGGAATTGAGGTTGATCTCGACCAGATCAAGACTATTCATAATTTAAAGCCTCCACAAAACCCCAAGGTGATCTAAAAGCTCACTGGAATGATTGCGGCCTTGAATCAATTTATTTCCAGGTCGGCGGATAGATGCAGACCATTCTATCTCTTGATCAACAAGTGTAAGGAATTTGAGTAGTCCAAGGATTGTGCCGCGGCCTTCTAGCAGCTCAAGGAATACCTATCTCGACCACCTATCATGTCCAGTCTTGAGGCCGATGAAGTCTTATACGCATATATTGCTGTGGCACTTCATGTCGTGAGCTTGGTGCTAATACGGGACGACAATGGCATTCAAAAGCCAGTCTATTACGTGAGCAAGTTACTACATGAAGCTGAGGTCAAGTACCTACCCTTAGAAAAAGCCATACTAGTTGTGGTCCATGTTACCCGAAAGCTTCCCCACTATTTCCAGGCTCACACAATAGTTATTCTAACCCAACTACCCTTTAAGTCTGTACTTCGGACTGCTGTTTACACTGGAAGAATCACCAAATGGAACACAATTCTGGGAGCTTTTGACGTCAAGTACATGCCTCGGACCTCTATAAAGGGCCAAGTCCTGGCTAATTTGGTGGCCGAATTTGCTAAACCACTAGTAGAGATGGTAGCAGAGAAGTAAGGCATGGATGGAAAATCAGTTGGGGCAATCTCTATTCGAGGGCCCCCATGTTGGAAGGTGTACGTCGATGGTGCAGCAAATCAAAGGGAGTCTGGAGTGGGGCTAGTCCTAGTATCCCCTGAGAAGGCTATCATAGAGAAATCCCTGAGGCTTGGGTTTTCGGCCACAAATAATGAAACCGAGTATAAAGCATTATTACAAGGGATGGTCATGGTGCAGAAAATGGGAGGAAAAGTAGTAGAGATGTTCTCAGACTCACGATTGGTAATGGGCCAGGTGAAGGGAGAATTGGCAGCCAGAGATGCGAGGATGCAAAAGTACTTAAGCCAGGTCAAACGCTTGTAGTCAGGCTTCAACCTTTTCAGCTTGTCACATGTCTCCAGAAATGGAAACACCCACGTAGATTTATTGGTCACATTTGCTACGTCCTCGGTAGGAGATCTGCTTCGGGTTATTCTTGTTGAGCATCTGGAAAGAGCAAATGAGGTGGCAACAGGCATGGTTCATATCCATCAAGTTAGAGTGGGTCCCATCTGGATGGACCCTATAGTGAGATTCCTTAAGGATGATGTTCTGCCCGAGGAGAAGTCAAAGGCTGAGAAGGTACGAAGAAACACCCCTCGGTTCCGGCTGTCCGAGGACCACAAATTGTATAAAAGCTCCTATTCTGGGTCATATTTGTTGTGTATTCATCCTGAGGCATCAGAGTTACTGCTTGAGAAGCTGCATGAAGGAATCTGTGGGAGCCACACAGGGGGAAGATCTCTGTCACACCGAGCCATTACCAGGGATATTGGTGGCCGGGAATGCAAAAGGAAACCCTGGAATACGCAAAGAAATGTGACCAATGCCAAAGGTTTGCCCCAAATATTCATCAACCAGGAGGGGTCCTCAACCCTTTGTCCAGTCCATGGCCGTTTGCCTAGTGGGGCCTGGACATTGTAGGCCCTTTCCTCAAGGTGCCAGGAAATAAGAGATATCTGCTGGTCGGCATAGATTATTTCACCAAATGGGTCGAAGCAGAACCATTGGCCAACATCAGAGATGTGGATGCCAAGAAATTCGTCTAGAGAAACATCGTTACGCGATTTTGGGTCCCTCATACCCTCATTTCAGATAATGGACTATAATTTGACAGCAAAGCCTTCAGAAGATACTGTTGCGAACTGGGGATCATAAACAAGTACTCAACTCCAGTTTATCCTCAAGGAAATGGGTAAGCCGAGGCTATCAACAAGGTCATAGTCAATGGGCTTAAGAAGAGACTGGATGACGCCAAGGGAAGATGAGTAGAAGAGTTGCCACACGTCTTATGGACTTACCAGACTACACCACGACAGTCAATAGGGGAAACACCTTCTGCCATGACCTATGGGGCTGAGGCTGTTATCCCTCTAGAGGCAAACTTTCCAACGCTAAGAACGAGCTCCTTCACTCCAAGCAGCAATGATGAACTGCTAAGGAAGAGCCTAGACCTGATTGATGAACGAAGAGAAAAAGTAATGATCTAGTTTGCCTATTACCACCAGAAACTCAAGCGGGGATATGATGCCAATGTGAAGCTGAGACCACTAGCACCAGGGCACTTAGTGTTGAGAAAAGTCGTGGGTGCTGCTAAGAACCCATCCTATGGAAAACTGGGACCCAATTGGGAGGGACCATACCGAATTACTTCAGTAGCAGGGGTAAGAGCATACCACTTAGAAGACTTAGATGAAAAAGCTGTACCACGTCCATGAAATGTAAATAACTTGAGAATGTATTATTATTAATGAAAGCGCTTTTCTATATCAAATTCTAAGTCTATTATGATTGTATATCTCATGTTTTGACAACCATCTAAGTGTTAGACAGAACTAAGGTCTTGCATGGTCCTCGAACTCAAACCTATGGGGAAACTAACTACTTCAAGAAGAATCTAAGTGTAGACAGAACTAAGGTCCTGCATGGTCCTCGGACTCAAACCTATGGGGAAACTAATTACTTCAAGAAAATCTAAGTGTTAGACAGAACCAAGGTCTTGCATGGTTCTCAGGCTCAAACCTATGGGGAAACTAACTACTTCAAGAAGAATCTAAGTGTTAGACAGAACCAAGATCTTGCATGGTCCTTGGACTCAAACCTATGGGGAAACTAACTACTTCAAGAAAATCTAAGTGTTAGACAGAACCAAGGTCTTGCATGGTCCTCGGACTCAAACCTATGGAGAAACTAACTACTTCAAGAAACTAACTACTTCAAAAAGAACCTAAATGTTAGACAGAATCAAGGTCTTGCATGGTCCTCGAACTCAAACCTATAGGGAAACTAACTACTTCAAGAAAATCTAAGTGTTAGACAGAACCAAGGTCTTGCATGGTCTTCAGACTCAAACCTATAGGGAAACTAACTACTTCAAGAAGAACCTAAGTGTTAGACAGAACCAAGGTCTTGCATGGTTCTCGGACTCAAACCTATAGGGAAACTAACTACTTCAAGAAGAATCTAAGTGTTAGACAGAAATAAGGTCTTGTATGGTCCTCAGACTCAAACCTATAGGGAAACTAACTACTTCAAAAAAATCTAAGTGTTAAACAGAACCAAGGTCTTGCATGGTCCTCGGACTCAAACCTGTGGGGAAACCAACTACTTCAAGAAATATCCAAGTGTTAGACAGAATCAAGGTCTTGCATGGTCCTCGGATTCAAACCTATGGGGAAACTAACTACTTTAAGAAAATCTAAGTGTTAGACAAAACTAAGGTCTTGCATGGTCCTCGGACTCAAACCTATGGGGAAACTAACTACTTTCAACAAAGATGTGAACAAACACAAGCACATGAGCATCACTTAAGGCATTCTGGGGCACGTTGAACTTAACTCCCCAGCATAATCAGCAGCTAACTGTTTTCTTAAGGTCAGTAAATTTTTAGAACATATTTATGAGTACCTTTACACATTGTGCTATAGCATTTGATCTTAGGATTTAAAAACTTATCTTTACGAATGCTGCGTCTTAGCATTTTTTACCATTTATGATAACTAATCCATGAGGTACAAGATGCATATTATGAGGTCATTCCCTTTATAGCCCATTCAGCAAAGGCAAATCATAGTAATAAGGTGGCTCAATTATTAACCAAAGTCTAACTTTAAATTATCATTATGGGCTTTACACTTTGTGGCTGCTATTTCAAAAATGAAAACAAGTCGCACTATTGAGACTGTTTGGCTAATAACCAAAGCACAAGTTACATAAATGGCGAAACCCATCATGGCAACAATTAACACATGAAAATGGAGTGTTATTATTGTTTGATTGTACGCAAGTGTTAATAAAAGCATGAATCATACGAACAAAGAACTCTGTCATTGAAAGAAACATACACACTTCATTACAAAAAAGGGAAAACAATTCCTTTACATAAGTCCAAGTACCACAAAAAAAAAAAAAAAAAAAAAGCACAGCGGAGGCAGTTTATTTCTTCAACTTGATCTTTATCCCCCCCTTGGGAGGCTGGTCTGTGGCAGCCTCAGGGTCCTCAGAGCTCTGACTTGGGGGAGTAGCCCGCAGGGGCACCGCAGGGAGAGCTGTCTCCTCGGTGTGAGGGGCCTGGGTATCAGATGAGGGGTTTACGGCCTCGTGGGGTGTTTCCTCGTCAGGACCTTTGTCTGTTTCAATTACCCTAGGAGGATCAGTTTCCTTGGTTGGCTCATCAGGGGCATTTGCAACCAGAGCAGCTTCTGGTTGAGCAATTTCAGCCTCCTCAAGAGCAGCCTCAGCCTCGAAACTGGAGGGAGCAGCCTCACGGATGGCAGGAGGGTAGTATACATTCTCCACCTTCCACAAATCAGATGAAGCCTCAACTCCAGCTTGTTGAAGGGTTTCATTCCAGACCTGGAAACAGTAGATCCTGCATACCCCCAGACACTTGAGCTTTGAGAAGAGCCTGGGTCTCGACCACCCCCGATTCGAAGGCCTCCTCCTCGGCCTTCTCCTTTGAGCTCTCTGCCTCGGCCCTAACAAACTCTGCCTCTTCCTTGGCCCTCAGAGCTTCATCCCTGGCAAACTCTGCAACGTTCCTGGCCCCCTCTGCCTCTATCACCTTCTTCTTCAGGTCAGCGATTTGCTCTTTGGCAATCCTCAGCTGATCCTCTGCCTCGAGCAAGCACTTTGTTTGGTCTTGGGCCCCTTTTTGAGCTCCGGCCAGGCCTACCTCAACGCTATCCTTGGCCCTGGTCATCTCCTTAAGATCCTCCCTGGCTTTCACGAGATTAGCCTCGGAGATCTTAAGGGTCCGAGCAACATCCAGGCACCTGTCACGCTCACGATCCAGGGCCCTGCTCTGGTTATTGGCTACTTCTTCCAGCTTGTAAGTGACCTGGACAGCTTGCCAATTGAAACACGCACACAGTAAGTTGGGAACTAAAGAGCAAAAATTGACGAAGTCACAGGTGCTGGACGCCTTACCATGCCCAAGTACCTCTTGAGGTTAAGGACGACCTCCTGCCTCCTCAAGTTCCCCAACTCAGCCATATCGGTAGGAAGTAGCAGGGACCTCTCTAGTGCGTCGGCCACATACATGCCTTCACCCCCTCGGAAGTCCTTGAGGGAGGCATCGTCCATCAGAGGTTCCCCATAGAGCATTGGGGCGGGGAGCCAGGCCTGGGCCTCGGACTGAATGGCAACCTCTTTGTCTTGGCCTTGGTGCCCTATTTTCAGTTGCTTTGAAAGCCGCCGAGCGTCGTCCTCCACCTAGAAGGAACGAGATTTGTCTACTCCCACGGGCCGTTTGCCTTTATCCTTCTTCTGTTTAGGATCAGTGGGCTCCAGCCTAGGTGGCAAACTTGGCTGAGGTGGAGGAGGTGGAAGCCTGGACTGGGCAGAAGATGACCTGGTCTGGGTAGGTTAAGACTTGGGTGGAGGAGGAGGGAGCTTGGATTGAGACTTCCCCGGCGCGTCTTTCCCCTGCTGGCCCTCAATCAAGTCGAGCAAGTTGGTTTGGAGTTTTCTCTTGTAACCCATCTCGGCCTGAGGAGAAGTCTTTGCAGATGAAAGGTCCGCCTCAGTCAAATTGGGGTCACCCAAAACACCAGAAGGATCCTCGGACAGATTAACTTGGTCGAACGCACCAAATTCGTCCTCGGATGGACCCAAGTCAACAACTTCTTCTTCTCTTTCTGGTTTTCCTCCCTCGGCCTCAACAGCTTGGTGGGATGAGGAATGGCCCGCCAATGGAACACCTTCTAGAATAGGGGATCCCTCGGGAAGCAGGAACTCGTGCTTGGCTACAGTGATTTTGTGAAGCCGAGGATTTCTGGCTCTAATCACGTACTTAGGCGTCGAGAATGACTTCTGGATTGGATCGTACCCGAGGATCTTGTGAGCAGCTCTAACCTGGTTGTCAGCTTCGTTCACAAAGATCTCTGCCTTGAGGACAATTTCTAAATCCTCCTTGTTGACCAAATGAAAGTGTCGATCAAAAGCGTGAGGATCTGCAAAAAAGAAAGCATATTCTTGTTAGCAACCAAACAGTGCAAACTATGATAACACAAAAGATCAAACCTTCTCTTACTCTAAATACCCCACCTGGCGTCCCCTCCTCTGTCGGACAGTGAAGGCCGTCGTGCCACTCCCCGGACACGATGAGAAAGTCCTTATTTAACCCCTTACTAGACTCAGGGAGGCATTGGATAAGCCGAACCTTATCCTCCCTCATCTTCATGTAATAAGACTTACCCTTTAGGTGCTGGAGGTTGTAGCACCAGTTTACGTCATGATGGGTTAAACTCAACCCCATCTTCTCATTTAAGGCATCCATACAACCTAGAATTCTAAACACGATGGTGCACTGGGTGGGAGCTAATCGGAAGTACCTAAGGTAGTCTCTCATTATCGGTCCCATAGGGATTCTCATACCACATTTTAGGAAGGCGATTATGGGAATCACTACCTCACCCTCCTGCCTCATAAAATACCCCTCCCCTTCTTCATAATATCTCAGACCTACATTACTAGGTATCCTGTAATCAGCAATGAACTTCTCCATTGCCTCTTCTGACTCAACCAACTTCTTAAACCTACCTATCTCTAGAAACGGCTAAAAGACTCAGGGAAAGACGAAAGGAAGAGAGAAAACGTAAGATAGAGAGAGAGAGAAGAAGACTTATAGAAGTGAGGAAAAGCTCCTCGGACAGGCTTTTTGTGCTGAAAAGAGTCGTGAGTTTAATTGGAGATTTGATCGAACTTAGGGTATATGCGCAAGAACTCTTGAATGCAAAAGTAAAGAGACAAATCGGTTTAAATAGGTATTTATACCTCAAGTTAAAAAATAACCGTGCGGGTTTTCCCACCCATAAAGTCAAAAAGATCCCCACCGTTAGATTATCATCACACCGTTTTGCGTGAGGAATATAAAGCCACCAGAATTTAATGAAGGCGCGCTCCATATACCGAAGCGCTAGGAACGTGCCTTGGACAGGTGAAAAGACTTTAACACTAATGGAGGACAAGACTTGACAGGCCATAACAAGGGGCCAAGGACATCAAAATCCTCATCCCCGTCCGAGGAGCTGAACAGCAGGATTTTGAGGGGCTATTGTGGGGCCTAAGAATTTGGCAATCCCAGCCTACTTTATATTAGACCTAGAAACGTTCGAGGATGAAAGCAGAAAGCCCAAGTTCCCAAGAAACATCGCCGCGGACTATCTTGTCCTTGGCCAGCCAAGATCATAGAAGGGAAGAGCAGCACGCCACCAAAGGCAGCCTCCCAAAGCATCCCAAGAAAAAGACAAGTACAATAGGTTAGCCATGGAAGCATGGTGAAGGAGCAATTTAAGAAGAAACTGTCACATCCACATTAAATGCCCACAACTAATATTCTGGCCGCATTAATGAGGAAATGACCCCTGAACAGTGTTGCCTAGGTTGTTGCAGCTCACAGAAAGCTGAAGAATGTGGCTGATGGGACAAGCACTCAAGTAGTAACCTGCATGATGAACAGATGGAGGGCCAGGATCAGCTGAGAGGAAGTATATAATTTAAGAACTCCTCCAGAATGGAGGACAGAGAGAAGGGGGAAAGAGAAGCAGAAAACACTGTAGTAATTCGTATCATCTTAGAAACCTTTGTAACCAGACACTAAGAGAATAATGAGAACTCCAAGTTCCCCAAGGGAGGGCTGAGGACAAAATTTCACACTTTAAATCTGTTTCCTTGTTATTCAATCCACTCATAGCCATGTCTAGTTGTTGTAATCCTCACTAAGGCCTAGTTCTTAAATCCACTATCTACAAATTTATTGTATTGGGCTAGTTGGGCTTGAGTTCACTTATTTAATAGAAGAAGTGCTCAAACTTAGTCCTTACAGTTATGATTCACTGTAATACATGATTTATACTACACTTTCATATGTAGTCTTTAAGAATTTCTTCCATAGATATTGGCCGTTAGATTAAACCACGTAACCCTTGTGTTTTTGTATTGCTCTATTTTATGCTTTTTCTTCCGCATCTATTCTAGTATATTCAACATGGTATATCAATGCTAAAATTTAACATAGTATTAGAGCCAAACTTCGTTCTTAGCCTCTAGAAAAATCTCTTTTTGTCAAGCTTGGTCCCAAATCAATCGTGCCTTTCCAATCTTAGATCTGTGCAAGCCGTGCCTCTTCAGAAAACAATTGTCTTCCTTGGCCTTCATCTGCAATCTCAACCTATTGTGCGAGGAGTGTGTGAAGAACCCTGGAGGCGCATGAAAACAACTACGATTGCGTGAAAGCGCGTGGCATGTTGTTTGGCGAGTGGACTTTAAGGTTTTGCAGATTGACGTATGGAGAAGCTGTCTGAGTGGCGTGTGTGACAAAATAAGGAGCTACGAGTGAGAAACATAAAGCAGCGCTTGGAATTCTCACCAGAGGTCTCAGCCACATGTAGAGCGCATGCAGCTGAGATATATGGCACCGTTTTTCTGGTTTTTGCTCGCGGGATGCCATAAAGCTTGACTATGTGATTGGTTTCATCGAAAGAGAGCTTGAACGGCATAGGTCTGAGAAGGATAGATGTGGATTGCCTATGATTCTCAAGATTGCAACAACTGTTGGGAACTGTCGATGGCAAAGACAACGAGGCAGCCGTGAGACTTGGTGCCTGATATATCGCCCCTTAGCTTTCATTCATGCTCACCACCGCCTCCAGGAGGTAGATCATTCATCGATCTACAAAACCCAGAAATTTCGAGGCCAAATAATCATCCATGCGCTCTCATGTGATGGTGGAAGATTTGGTGAGACAGCCCACGCGACCCACACGCTACCTGGAGAATTACTTGTTTAGCCACGTGCCTCCCCGCACTTATGCGCTTGAATTATTTGCTGATGTCATTCATGATGTCATCATAGTCGCATTCTCACCACGTTAGATAATCCATGTTAGCATTTAGCTATGGATTCAGATCCTCTAAATTTCTTAGGTACTCCACTAGTAGATTTCTTTAAATTCTAACCACTCTTTTATGATTTAAGAGTCTAAATTTTGTCATGTTAGCATTCCACTCACAATACTCTTAGGAAATCTAGAGGATTTGAATCCGTTAGCTATATGTCAATTCTGCATCAACACCTCTATGCCACGTTAGCCCTAGTTGACTTCCAGCATTGATTTTGACTTTAATGTTGACCATTAACTATTATCAAAGGTGAAATTTTTTTCTATAGAGCGTATCTTGCTTAGTTTTTCACGTAGATTATGATTTTGGGTTCTGTTTCTTCATTTGAAACTCCTAAAATAGTCATTTGGCCAATTTTTCATCCTTTTTAGGTCCCTTCTATGCATAAAGACCCGCAAACCATGCTTCATGACGACATCCTCTTCGCCAATCTTCTGCAAGCCTTCAATGTAACCATTCTTGGCCCTAGTAGCCTTTCTTGGTCATTGATGCAACCTTTCTATGGCATTTTTTAGACGTCTCTTTCATTGTGCTTGGTTCTTCCTCCATAGTGCCCAATCCTTCTGGTCTCTTCCAAGGTCATTCTTCAAGGCATTTTCGTGGTCATCTTCATGGTTTCTTTAAGGCATCTTCTCAAGCTTATCCAGCTTCAAGGTTTCATCGAGCTTACACTTTAAGTTTGAGAAGGGGTGTTAGAGATATATTAGCCAATTATAATATGCCCAAGCCTAATCCTACTTGTGTGTAAGTCAAGTCTCCTACTTAAACTAGAAGCCTATTAATCTAGGGTAATATACCCATATTATGGTTCATTGTAACACATGATTTGTACTACAATCTCATATATTAAAAATGCACCTAGCCCTTAAGGGTTCCTCCGTTGATGTTGGCCATCAAATTGAACCATCTAACCTTCGTGTTCTTGTATTACTCTATTTTATGCTTTCGCTTCCGCATTTATTCTAACATATTCAACATGGTTTATCAATGCAAATATTTAACACATCTAAACACAAGCCATTTTAACTAGTATTCATCAACAAAGGGTGAATTACCTGACTTTACTCACAAATGCGAACAACAACAGAGATCCAGTCTTTTGTGCTTTCATATCATGCCGGTCAAACGCATCCTTCAAAAATCTAATGAGTGGTTCAACAAAGTTCTCATATGACAAAGAATAATAATTTTCTTCAGTGTAATTTAGATGCCTTTTGACATCTTCAACAACTTCACATTGGGATTCCCATTCAAGTTCAGCAAGTTCAGAGAGAAATTTCAAATCTGTCTCATTTATTTTAGCATAAGATGGATATTTGTGCTCGTCTTTTGACTGCATAGACGTCAAACTTAAGCCATCTGCTATCTTAGTGCATGGTGAATCTAAGGTGAAACTTGTGACTAAAGATCCAGATGAAAAATTGCTGAGATCCAACCGAAGCTGCATATAATCCAAAGAACGGCCAGTGCTGGCACTAGAAATGGAAGATGATTCCCAAGTGTGAAGGACTTCTGGTTTCATAGTTGGGTCGGTAACAGTGACTCCATACCTCATACACCACTTTGATATTAAATCCTTCAAGCTCGAGTTTGGAGTCAATGACAGATGGGCCAGTTTGATTTTTGTCTTTGGACATGTATCATTACCCTCATCAAACCACCTCTGTATCCACATCCTCTCAAATGTTTGTCCAGATGCAATGACAACTGGATCATACATCAATCTTAAAGATATTGGACATCTAAATTCTTCCACTTCATCAGACTCGCTGTGCGCAGAACTCTTTCTTCTGTTCTCAGATGCAATTACTCCTTCATGCTGAACACAGGTATTCCTTGATTGATCTCCCAAAACTAAATTTCCATACTTCTTCAATAGGTACAAAAGATATTTTAAAATCTTCTTTTTTGTTGCCTCACTATCACTGACTTTATCAATTAGCTTCTCAATAGATTGTTTCTCTATCAAGATAGCGTTTTGGGATGTAATATGAAGTGTTGAAGCTGCATATTGAATAGCTTTAACTTCAGAGGTTTCAAATGAATCTGATGTAGAAGCGAGCAATCCTCGCAAAGCCTTACCAGCCTCTTCCTCAGATGAGTCCAGAGAAAATTTCGCACTCCTAAGATCATCCATGATTTGAGAGATCTACAAAAGACATTTCATCATTAGCTGCACCAAATAACTGAGGCTCAGACTTTTTTTTTATTGGAAAGAAGAAGAAGGGGGGGGGGGGGGGGGAGTATGGAACTAAAAATGGTGGGAATGAGACAGGTTGATACTTGATACCCACATGGATTTGGAATCCTGAAAATTCTCATTTTGTAGTTGTTCTGCCAGATGTTTTTGAATGTTTTATGTGAAGGGGGAGAAGGGAAAATAGTAATTAACAACTAGACTGAAAGCAGGTAAATTGGGAAATGGGGCTACCTATCCTCTTAAAACAGTTCCAATTTGGGATACAAGCATCAGATACCAGAATCACTTTCTGGTACAGTTGCACTCATGTAGCTAGCACTTCCAAAAGACAGTGCAGTGGCTGGCTTACTATACCATGTAATTACGAGCGTGTAAACAAGAATATTGTATATTTTGAAACAAAACAATACTGAGGAACTTCTCTGACAACACCATCAAATACATATACACACATATATCCATTATCTCATCTTTTTTTCTATCTTGGTTGGAAGGGGGAATTGAAAAGGAAAAAAACGAAAGAAAAATAAATAAAAATAAGATAAAGCTCAAGGGGGCATGTAACTTGACGGACCTCTACAGCCAGCATAACTGGAAACATAGTTTGAATGTGGCCTAAACTTTGCTCCAACAAGCTCCTCAATCTTTGAAATCTTAAGACCATTACATCACCTGTTACTGCCTGAAAGTAATTTGCAAGCCTTATCTTCTATGGATTGAGATTTCAGTATATAAACAGTATCAGAACAACAATAAAGGTTATAAAAGAAGTGAAAGGAGTCGTTAATTCCATCAGATTTGACACAACTACTGGATGTTCCATCCAAGGAGCAAGCCGAAACTTTAACACATGCACACACTTACAAAAAATTAAAAAAGAAGTATAAAATAAAATAAATAAAAAGAGGATACAAAGAAGCGAGTTTATTGAAGGACTAATCACAACAACACTCCATAACATGTTCTAGTGCAGGTAATTTCCAGTCAGAAACAATGCCATGTATGATAAAAAAATGCAAAAAAAATCTGCAGGTAATTTCCAGTCAGAAACAGTGCCATGTATGATCAAAAAATGCAAAAACAATCTACCAAGGATTGCTGGTTGTAGGACTTGAACCAAGCCACTTCTGACACAATCAGTTAGCATAAGCAGATTAACCTAATCTACTTACCCTACTCCTCCAGCAAATCATATATTCATATCAGTTGAGTTTTTTATCAGAAGAAAGTTTTTTCAGTTTTCCTTCTCTTCTGGAGTCCACCAGCATAGACCAATTTCATTAATTTATACTATCATACAATTATTTACCTTTGCCAGGTACATGGACCAATCATGACTTGCTATCCTCCAGATCAAATTGCCAGATTTTGTGTCTATCATTTTCCAGTAGTTTATTTATGATGGTTATCACGTTGATGAAATACAGCAGAAATTGTACACATTAATCTACTTTCTTTGTCCTTGGTCATTGAAAAGATTACATACCTGGTAAAGTTTACTAGACTCGCTGCAGTACTGAACAAGTAGCTTGGCCTTCTCAATTGAACAGTTCAACAAGCATAGTGATTGTATTCCTGCTGAGCTTCGAGGGCGAGCCGCTTCTATTTCTGGATATATTCTTGATATTCTATCAACCAATTTCAGGAGTTCTGTGCACATTAAAAAGTGCACCTGTAATCATGAATAAATACAAGAATGAGACAGTTCCACCTGATATTGAAGAATAGCTGAGCTAAAGAAAAGAAAATATTCAGACACAAAGTGAGCTCAGATTTAAATTTCATTCTATAAGATTCCACAGGGAAACCACAGTGCTTCTCATGTCATTGAGAAAAAAAATCCTATCCAGGAACATATATCCATGCTCAATTTGATAAAAAAAACTCTTGGCCTTTAAAGAAACAGCATTTTGGGCCAGAGTATACCATCTTCATCAAAGAACAGTAAAATCTGGTTTCCAGTAGCTAATTTCACATCAAATCCCTCTCCATGACACCATAAAGGAAACACAATAGTCTTCTTTCAAAAGAAATGGAAATTAAGTGTAATTGACACTATTTTACCAAAAAACTAACCAAGACATAAACCATTGGAAGAATATAGGTAGTTGACACTATTATTTAGGATATATACATAAAACTCCTGTATGTATTGGTGAAGTAAATCAAATACAGTTAATAGGACTACACATACAAACCAGCACATTCCAACTGAAGAGTAGTCAAAATCAAAACAGTGGTACCTTAAAGGAACAAGGATCTGGCAGTTTTTCCGCTCCTTCAGCAACATCAGTCCCCATTAAAAAGGATATTATCTTATATCTGGACGATCAATAACAAGAAAAGCATAATTTATATGGGTTCCTTACAAAATTCTATCCATAGTATCTAACATATATACTCCATCAATTCAAGATAATGTATAAACAAACCCTCCACATGCAGAGCAACGATTTGAGTATATGCAATATAAAGCGTTTCCACATGCAGCACAATATATACATGATCTACTAGAGTTGTTCATTAAAATAAAAAATGATAATATAATAGCACTGCTTGTCTCTTTTTCTTTGGAAACTATAGCTTTTGCCAACCAATTGGCAAAATGATGTTAGAAAGCTAGTAAAACAGGTAGACCATCACTATTTCCGAACTATGTAATCAATTTCCAAATTTTAAATTTAAGGGTCATAGGATACTTTATCCTTAAAAAATTTAAATTTGAAATTATTAAATATATAATTATTAAAAAGAAAATTTAAGTTATAAGTTGAACTGGAACTTAAATACGGAGTACTAAACAAGAAGAATAACAAATTCTTACCTATTGCAGTGGAAATCATAACAATGATCAGAAAAGTTTCAATCCCTTGTATACTAGGAAGAAATTGAACTACCAGGAGACCCTATAAAACCAAAACGATAGCTAACTAATTCTTAAACCACAGAGACCCTTTTTAGAGAAGAAATTAAAGTCAAAACACATCCAGTATCTTTCAGTTCCGGACCACCAAGAAAAAACTCCCAACTTTGCAAACAGCCACAATTCAGCCCTTTAACCACTACAGTTCCCTCAAATTAATTCATGCATATCGCAAGCAAGACTTTGACATAAATTCCAGAGTATTTTCCACGCGGCTCTCCCATGCACAAGCAAGAACAACTATGTAGGATAACAGTACTGCGATAGAATAATCTTCTTTCTCATTTAAAAAAAAAAAAAAAAAAAAACCCACGAATTGATTTTCCAAAAGAACCAGGAAGATTCCAAGCAGAGAATAACCCAAAAGGGGCACAACAAATAAAAAATTATATATAAGAAATAACAGTGAAAGCAAAGCTTGTTAATAAATTAAATAATAGTAACATTTAAAAGATTCTCGGGAAAACAGAAGTCTTTGCTTTAGAAGTCCAAGAGCGTGAAAGAGATATAGAGATAATTATTGAGAATAAATTGGGTCAGGAGCGAAAGGTGTGTTAGACGCCCACCAATTTTGACCTATCACGTCAGATTTTTACACCGTGAAAATCACAGAAGTGACCGCTGGAGATAGTGACGATGATGCTTATAGTCTGAAGGTGACACCAGACAAAACCACCAGGACCAGGTGGTTGTGCCGATGTAGGCCATTTTTTAAATCTCAGTGACTTGGAGTTCTAGACCAAGTTTATCTTCAACCTTACGGAGGTAGTAGCTTAAAAAAAAAAAAAAAAAAAAAAAACAGCAATAACTCAGAAAAAAAATCCTGCTGTTTACAAATCTCCAACAACTTCTCAGACTATCTCGCCGGACTCATTTCCAAAAGCTCTTGCTGTAACCTGTAACTATTCTTTTGAACGGTAAGATTGGGTTTTGATTTTCTGCAGATTTTGGGTTTAATTTTTCTTTATTAAATTTGGTATTTGAGAGGGAGTGGTAGTGTGTGTTATCGTTTATTATTTTTATGGGTAAAAAACTAAAAAAATTTCAGATTCCACAGTCCACACTACAACGATGTTCGTTGATTTTTTTTTTCTTAAAATAAAAATTATTAATGACTGTGTTTGGTAGAGAAGAAAATCAAAAGGAAAAAACCACATAAATCTTCTCCACTTGTGTTTGGTAGCCTAGAAAATTAAAAGGTAAAGCTAAAGAAAGTTTCATCTCCATTAAGGAAATTCTTTGGAAGCCAAGAAAACCAAAAGGAAATTCTTCATGTTTTTCACAAAGAAGCCCAAAAAACACCCAATGGCCTTGATTCAACCTAGACTATCCGGGTCAGAATTTTTCTAACCCGACTCGAAAAATATTGATCCGAATTCGATTTTTTTGACTTGAAGTAAAAACAGGTCGACTTATGATCCGACCCGACCCGACTCGGATAATCCGTAATCCAACCTGTTAAAAAAATTCGTTAAAAAAAATATTTAAATTACATCTTAATACTAAGAACACAAAGCACAAAGTATCAAAACTAATAATTAATATTATTATATATTAGATGACTACCAATAAAAGCTAGTTAGCCTAGCATTTTTTTTTTTTTTTTTTTGAGAAGCTAGTTTTAGTGCTTGCCTTGCCAAATCAATTGCCATCAGACAAAACAAAAGGCCCTCAACACGTTACACAGCACACAGGCTAAGGCTGTCAAGTGACGCAAGAATCAAGACAAGTAGACAACCATTTAAAAAAAAAGAAAAAAAAAAGGAAAATCTCATTGAGCTGAGCTGAGCTGAGCTGTACCAAACTCCAAAGCCAAAAGCACATACAAATGAACACGTCTTTTACCTGAAATGTGAAGTTATGTTGTGTACTAAAAGTTGGTTATATAGATTTAAAGGTAATTTAATTTTTTTATAGTAATAATTATATAATTTTAATTCTTTATTGATTTGTTTTCATGGTACATTAAGTTATATTAAAATATTATATTATAGATAAAGATGCTGACAAAATTAGCCAACTTGAGCTACAATTTGCAAGTATGAATATTTGCAGTGCTGAATCTGCTATCAACGTTGAGTAGATTGAGATTAAGGTGTAATTCTTATAAAATATTTACTTATTCTTCTTTATTTAATATGTTATGTTTATTTTTAAATATTTTTTTGTTTAGTTTATCTTTCTAAGTAATCTAACTTTACTATTATTTTAAATGCAACAGTAACATGTACACTTAAGAAGACCGATAACTTGCTATTTTGCTGGCTTACTTGTTTTGTTTGTTTTAAGATCTATCTATTTTTGAAGATGTAAACTTGTAATTATATGCATTTTGACAGTGAACTATTAACATTGAAGACTTTTTTCATCATGAATTTATGACTATAAATCATTTTTGTCATGCTCAAAACTATCAGAATTAGAAGGATATTAACAAGTGGCATTAAGTGCAATTCATTTGCTTAATTGATTTTATTCATTTTCTCTAAACAGGTTGTCATTGATTTGTTTTTGTAATTGAAGGGAAAAAAAAAAAAAAAACTTGTTTGAAAAATACGGGTAAACCCGACTCGTAACCCGTTTAAAAATGACCCGTTTTGACCCGCGACCCGTTTTGACCCGACCCGACCCGAACTCGACCCGACCCGCCTGTTTTGCCATGTCTAATTCAACCACATCGGCCAAGGGCCAAACCTCTGACACAAAATTGCCATCAACCACCTCATCAAACTCGAAATACCCACTTCAGCCACACCCAAAATCCAGTCAACCCAATTGCCAAAAGGAAAAAAAAAAAAATTTACTGAAAGAAAGAGAGAGATTCAGACATGATTTATGAATATTTGGGAGTAATCGTGTGCGTTAAAGTTTATTATTTAGTGGTTAAAAATCTAACGTGGTAAGTCAGGATTGACCGGCGTAAAACACACCTTCTACGCCAGCTCTTCACCCAATTTATTCTCATAGTTATTTAGTTGATCCACACGGTTGGTGGCCTGATGGAAATGGCTCGGGCTTCCATGCACATTGCATGGGTTCGAGCATGCCATCAACACTTTGTGGGTGCCCTATCTATCTGCGCCTTGGAGCGAGTTGGGTGTTATTAGTGTAGCCATGCCAGTCCCACCTCCCCCCTCCTCCCCCCCCCCCCCCCCCCCCCCCCCCAAACACATTTTTTGGTTAGCAAAAAAAAAAAACTAATTAATTATTTGGTTGAAAAAATTGAAAACTATACATAGAAAATGTTGGGAGTTTTAAATAGTAGGAGAATGAATATATATATGCACTCTCTCATAACAAGCTATGAGAGAGTGGATCCTCGATGCATGACAATATTATGAATTTCGTTTTGGAAGCTATTTCGGTTTAGTCACTAGAACAGAATATTTCGATACAGAAATATACGGGCATATTGGTCAAAATAGCCCAATTTAAAACTTTAAATCAATGTTCCTACTCCCAAATCCCAACCATCTTAACTCAAACTCAATAATATTTGATGACTATATATATTCATTATTAAAGACAAATATTTAAAAGTTGAAAAGTAATAGAGTTTATACGACATGTGTGATTTGGGAGTTCAAGAAAAGCTTCTTGAAACTTCCTTTTGTTATTGGGTGTGTTAGACGATGTGTTGTAATTCAGTTGATAGTTTTGTACATAAGGCTAAACTGTAAGTTGTTTATGTATTAGGTGTTAAGCTACATGTAGTTTACTGTATAGTAGAGTTAGTTAGATGTAGATGATAGATGGCATTCACTAATTGGTCAGTCTGTTGGTTAGTTATTTTGGTTTGTTTTTCCCGCTTATTTGTTTCATATATTAGGAACAGAGCTTGATTATTTGTGAATAAGAATTTGATGCACATTCAGATATTTTCTCTCTTCCCCTCATCCCTGAATTGGTTTACACCATTGATGAAGCTTAGTGTGTGCATGAATTCCAACATGGTATCAGAGCATGAATTAATTCAGTATCTTCAATTCGGTATTTTCTAAAATTCTTAGTCCAACTCCTCTTTGTTCTCTCTTTTTTTTTTATTTTTTTTTTTTTAGTGTTTTCTCTCAAATCAAGTAGAAATTGCTCCTCTATATTTCTCTTGATTCTTGCACTAGATTTTCTCTAGATCTTTATTTCTTTGCGAAGATTGGCAAATCAAAGTTCTTGATTTAGGATTTTTTTTAGTTTGACAATTGTGGTGTCTGCAAATGAATTGTTGTTCTTTCGAATTTCAATGATTAGCAAGGGTTCTGACTTGATTCTTTGTGTTTAAGAATCTTGTTTTTGTTGATGAACCAATTCTTGTTTGGTCTTCTCTAGTTTTTTGGTTTGGAATTTTGTGAATCTTGATTGTGATACATCAATTCTTGAAATTCTTGATTAGCCAAAATTTGAGTTTGAGGACATGACAGATATTACTTCAAGTACTTCTTTTCCAACTATACAGCCATGGGAAAACTCCTCTAGTCCTTATTACTTGTCCAATAGTGACAATCTTGGGGTGTCTCTTGTTGTTCAACATCTGACTGAGAAGAATTACTGCACTTGGAGTAGAGCCATATTTATTGCTTTGGATGCTAAGACCAAGATAGGCTTTATTGATGGGTCTATACCAAAGCCTCAATTTGTTGATCATCCTTGTTACATAGCTTGGTACAAGTGTAACAACACTGTTTTGGTTGGGTTGTTCAATTCTATTTCTAAAGATCTACAACCCAGTGTGGCTTATTTCAAGACAGCAAGAGAGGTCTGGCTTGATTTGTAGCATAGGTTCTCACAGGGCAATGGTCCTCGTATCTTTGAATTGAGAAATGAAGTTTGTTCTTTGGCTCAAGAAGATTTGACTATCAATGGTTATTATACCAAGTTTAAGGGGTTGTGGGATGAGCTCTCAAATTATAGGACCTGTTCTTGTGGTCATCAAGCAAAAGAGTGTGTCATGTCTTTCTTGATGGGTCTCAATGACACCTATGTAGTAGTGAGAGGACAGATCTTACTAATGGACCCTATTTATTCTTTAAGTAAAGTGTTTTCTCTCTAGCTCCAAGATGAGAAGCAAAGGAAAGTGGGAAAAAGTCTCAACACTGAATCTTCAGCTTTGGCAGTCAAGAACAATGGTTCTTTTGCTAAAGTATCCAATAAGGCTAAGTCTGGTAGGCCTCAGTGCACTCATTGTGGAGCTTTAGGTCATGTAGTTGACAAACGCTACAAATTACATGGCTATCCACCTGGCTACAAGTTCAAGAAAAAAGGTCAGCAAGGTGGAAACTCTTCTTTTGCCAGTAATGTTGTCACCACTGACAGCAATAGTGAAGAGAGTTTTAGTCTTACTCGAGCAGAATATCAACAGTTCCTTGGCTTGCTTAATCCTCAGAATCACTTTGGTACACAAGCATCACAAGAATCTACTTCAGGTGCACATCAAGTTGCTACTATCATCACTCAACCTTCTTTGGATTTTCAAGGGAATAAGATGTCAGGTATCAAGTCTTCCATTCAATTTTCAACTCAACTTCCTAAATTGCCTTACCACTCATTAGAATATTTTGTCTTCTCTTCACAAGTTGATACTTCTTATCTTTGTTCCACTGATTGGATTCTTGACAGTGGTGCCACTGATCACATGGTCCATTCACTTCAATTACTTCCATTGTTCAAATTTCTGTTAAACTTCCTAATGGAGATATGGCTAAGGTCACCAATATAGGCACTGTCAAGTTAACTTCTACCTTGACACTAGAAAATGTGCTTTGCATTCCATCTTTCTCCTTTAATCTTGTGTCCCTCAGCAAACTAACTCAATCCTCTTCTTGTTGTTGCATTTTTCTTTCACATTATTGCTTTATCCAGGACTTACAACCTTGGAGGATGAATGGATTGGGTAAAAAGCAAGGAGGCCTATATACATTGCAGCTTGCAAACACAATTCTTCCTAAATTTGTTTTTGACATGCTATCCATGTTGTCTTCTCTTAGTTTTGTAAACTCAGTCACTTCTTGTAATTCAACTTCTGTAATAAATGATACTAGTCTTAGGCATAGCAAGTTAGTTCATCATTCTTTTCAAAGATTGGTTCTATTACAATCTCTTATACTTGAAACCATCAATTGTAGCAATAAAAGGTCTTTTGATTGTCCCATTTGTCCAATTGCCAAACAAAAAAGATTGCCTTTATAATCTTTTGTTCATATTTCTAATTCTTACTTTGATTTAGTGCATATTGACATTTGGGGACCCTATTCTACTCCTTCCTTATATGGTTCAAGCTACTTCCTTTCAATTGAGGATGACTTTAGTAGATGCACTTGGACCTTCCTAATGCCACACCAATCTGATGCTTCCAGCTTAGTTCAGTCCTTCTACAATCTGTTAGTCAATCAGTTTAACACAATCATCAAAGTTATTAGGTCTGATAATGGTCCAGAATTTGCCTTGCATTCCTTTTATGCTTTCAAAGGCATTATACATAAGTTATCTTGTGTTAGAACTTCTCAACAAAATTCCATAGTTGAGAGAAAGCACCAAGACCTTTTAAGTGGGGCTAGGGCTTTAAGGTTTCAAGCCAATCTCCCTTTAAAATTCTGGGAGGATTGCATTCTTACTGCAACCTGCCTCATCAACAAAATTCCTAGTCTTTTATTACAAGATGTTACTCCTTATGAAAAGTTATTAGGTCATTCACCCATTTATTCACATCTTAGAGTGTTTAGTTGTCTTGTTATGCATCTACTCTAGCTAAAAATAGAACTAAGTTTAACCCTAGAGCTAAGCCCTGCATCTTTCTTGGTTATCCATATGGTGTTAAAGGATATAAGTTGTATGAATTAAGAACCAAAACTTGTTTCTTGTCAAGAGATGTTGTTTTTAAGGAATCTATTTTTCCTTTTAAATCTTGGATTTCTAAATTTGTTTCCTTTCCTTTTATAAATCATTTTGTTTTTCCTCCTTAACCTTGCATTCCAAATCAGTCAACTTTTAATCCATCTACTTTTGCTGAATTTTCTCCACCTATTACACTTTCTGACATTGTTGTGCCACCTGATGAGTTTCCTGATTTGGTCCATCCTACTGATAATTCCAATCATACTACAGATTCCACTATGCTTATTCCTACTGATTCCACTATGCTTATTCCTACTGATTCAACCTTGAATCTTGCTCCTGAGTTTGTTGTTCCTGCTGTTGTTCCTCTTAGACAGTCTCCTAGAATTCACAAACCTCCCACTTACCTAAGAGATTATTATTGTAATCTTGTTGTTGTTCCTATGTTGGCCTAGGCTTCCCTCTCTCCATCAAGTGACCCCTTTGCTTTTAGTCCAGGTATCTTATATCCCCTTTCTTCTACTCTTTCTTATGCTAAATCGTTCTCTCCTCATAGAGCTCTCCATGGCCTTAACTATTCACAAAGAACCTGATACCTATGCTTAAGCCATTTTAGATCCTAGGTGGCAGGAGGCTATGCAAGCAGAAATTGATGCTTTGTAGGCTAATCATACTTGGGTTATGACTCCTTTCCCACCTGGCAAAGTTCCCATAGGTTGTAAATGGGTTTTTAAAAATTAAACTCAAGGCAGATGGGTCCATTGAGAGGTACAAAGCCAGGTTAGTGGCTAACGGATATACCCAAACTGAAGGGATTGATTTCTATGAGACTTTTTCCCTTGTTGTGAAGTTTACCATTGTTAGGACTCTACTTGCAGTGACTGCTATCCAAGGTTGGCATCTAACTCAATTGAATGTCAACAATGCTTTTCTTCATGGTGACTTAGAAGAAGAAGTTTACATGATTCCACCTCCTGGATTTGGTAGCAAAGGGGAGGTGCGTAAGCTTACAAAGTCTTTGTATGGACTTAAACAGGCTAGTAGGCAATGGTTTGCTAAATTTTCATCCACAATTATTGATCATGGTTTTGTTCAATCAAAATCAGACTATTCAGTGTGTACTTGAGTTCAAAAGGGTTCTATTATCATTCTTCTAGTCTATGTTGATGACATTTTGATAGCAAGAAATGATGTGGATGCTGTGGTTATCTTCAAGTAGTTTCTAGACAACAAGTTTAAACTTAAGGACCTTGGTACCTTGAAGTTTTTCTTAGGGCTTGAAGTGGCAAGGAATGCTAAAGGGTTATCTCTGTGCTAGAGAAAATTCACCCTTGAAATACTATTAGATGCAGGTCTATTGGCTTGCAAACCTTCAAATGTTCCCATGGAACAGTCAATCAAATTGAGTGGTACTAGTGGAGATGGTGTACTAGACCTTTCTTTGTATAGGAGATTGATAGGGAAGCTTTTGTACTTGACACTTACAAGACCAGATATTAGCTATTCTATCCATAAGTTAAGTCAATTTATGAGTGCTCCTAAGATGCCTCATCTTCAAGCAACTTACAAGATCCTTAAGTACTTGAAGAAAACTCCAGGATAAGTCTTTTCTTATCTGCAGAGTTTGAGTTGTAGCTAAAGTGTTATTGTGATGCAAACTGGGCAACTTGTGTAGATACCAAAAGGTCAATTTTTGGCTTTTGTGTTCCTAGGTGAATCTTTGATATCATGGAAGTGCAAGAAGCAACAAGTTGTCTTAAGATCATCTGCTGAGTCAGAATATAGAGCTATGGCCAGTGTGACTAATGAAATAGTCTGGTTGATTGCTTTGCTTAGTACTTTTGGTCACATACATAAACAACCAGCTTCTCTCTATTGTAATAGCAAAGCAGCTTTATACATTGCTGCAAATCCAGTGTTTCATGAGAGAACCAAACATATTGAGATTGATTGTCACTTCATTAGGGAGAAAATCCTAGATGGAGTGATCAAGACTTTCCATGTGCCTACAAGACATCAGCTAGGAGATTTTCCACCAAGCCTCTCAGCCAAAAACAATTCTTGTACCTCTTGTCCAAGATGAACTTAATCAATATTTACTGTTCATCTTGAGGGGGAGTTGTTAGATGATGTGTTGTAATTTAGTTGATAGTTTTGTACATAAGGCTAAACTACAAGTCGTTTATGTATTAGGTGTTAAGCTACATGTAGTTTACTGTATAGTAGAGTCAGTTAGGTGTAGATGACAGATGGCATTCACTAATTGTTCAGTCTGTTGGTTAGTTATTTTGGTTTGTTTTTCCTGCTTATTTGTTTCATATATTAGGAACAGAGCTTGATTATTTGTGAATAAGAATTTGATGCACATTTAGATATTTTCTCTCTTTCCCTCATCCCTGAATTGGTTTACACCATTGATGAAGCATAGCGTGCATGAATTCCAACAGGGTGTAAGCTGTAGAGTTAATTAAAGGGTAGTTGGATAACATTTATTGAAAATGCCTTTTTTAATAAAATAAAACAATAAAGTCTATAACAACAAACATGGCACGGATTGACAGACCAAATATGACTGTCATAAATTATACATATTCAATATAAGTTTGATATGAGTTTTTATTATCATAAATTCATAATAATCTCTTTTAAGAGAATGAATAATTGCCCGAAAGATTACATTTGTATATTCATAGTCTTTATATTTAGAAATATTTTAACTTAAATTTTGCAGTATTGAAGTGGACTGAAATGGGCCGAACTGATTCAAATGGACTGAATTGGACCAAATGGAACAAAATGGACCAAATGGACAGAATAGGACTGAATGGACTGAATAAGAACAAATGGAATGAATAGGACCGTAGTGGGCATAATGAAACGAGTGGGACCAAATCGTACCAAAGTGGATAGACTGGTCCGAAGTGGACTGAATAGGAACAATATGGACTGAATAGGACCAAAGTGGACAAAATGGACCGAATAGAACCAAAGTGAACAAAATGAACTGAATAGGATCAAAGTGGACTGAATAGCCTGAATAGGACAGAAGTGGATCAAAGTGGACCAAATAGAACCAAAGTAGACAGAATGGACTGAATAGGGCCAAAGTGGACAGAATGGACTGAGTAGGACTAAAATGGATAGAATAGGACCAATGTGGACTAAATAGGGCCAATGCGAACTGAATGGACTGAATAAGAACAAATGGAATGAATAGGACCGTAGTGGGCATAATGAATCGAGTGGGACCAAATCGTACCAAAGTGGATAGACTGGTTCGAAGTGGACTGAATAGGAACAATATGGACTGAATAGGACCGAAGTGGACAAAATGGACCGAATAGAACCAAAGTGAACAAAATGAACTGAATAGGATCAAAGTGGACTGAATAGCCTGAATAGGACTGAAGTCGATCAAAGTGGACCAAATAGAACCAAAGTAGACAGAATGGACTAAATAGGATCAAAGTGGACAGAATGGACCGAGTAGGACTAAAGTGGATAGAATAGGACCAATGTGGACTAAATAGGGCCAATGCGGACTGAATGGACTGAATTGGACCGAAGTAGACTGAATGGACCGAATATAACTATAATGGACAAAATGGATCGAATAGACCCAAATTGGACCAAAGAGGATAGAATGGAACAAATAAGACTTTTGAATATTTATAATTTTAATTGCATTTTTAGAGCTCATATTTCTAATTTATAATGTCTATTTTAGTTTTTTTTTTTTTTTTTTTTATAACTAAAAAATAAAGAGTTTAGCCCAAATATAATAAATTTTAGGGAAAATTACAACTTACCAATTTGTGATTTGATCGAAATTTAAGTTGTCAACATATGGTTTGAAATTTGACACTTTACCCACCAGAGGTTTGACCAAATTTTAAATTGCGTACTTGTGGTTTGAAATCTCATCATATAAGTGTTCCACTGGATTCTTTTTTATCTTATTTGATCTTGTATTTTTAAGTTTTTTGTATTTTTGGAGGAAAGAGATATAAAAGTTGAGCAAAATTACATATTTAGCCCAATTTTTAACAGAGGTAAGTTATGAAACTCTAACTGAACTAACATTAAGTGGGTAAAGTGTCAAATTTCAAACCATAGGTAGGCAACTTAAATTTCGGTCAAACCACAGGTGGGTAATTGTAATTTGCCCTAAATTTTATACTCTTCAACCTAAAAATTAAGAAAAATTTTTTTTTTTAAGCTAAACTTGAAAAGAAAACTTACAAAAAGAATCAATTTAAGGCCCAATTAGTCTAAAATGAACTGAAGGGGGACTAAAATAAACCAAGTGGACCGACGTAGACTTAATTGGATCAAATAGAAATTGTTTAATTTTTAAGGAGAACAAATTGTTTAAACTTTAACTGAGCTAATATCAAGTGGGTAAAGTGTCAAATTTCAAACCATAGGTAGACAACTTAAGTTTCGATCAAACCATAATTGTAATTTGCCCTAATTTTATACTTATCAACCTAAAAATTAAGAAAAAAAATGAAATTTTAAACTAAACTTGAAAAGAAAACCTACAAAAAGAATAAATTTAAGGCCCAATTAGTCCAAAATGGATTGAAAGGGGACCAAAATTGACCAAGTGGACCGAAGTAGACCTAACTAGACCGAATAGAAATTGTTTAATTTTTATGGAGAATAAATTATCTTCAAAAAAAAATTAAAGAATAAATTATACATTATATTACAATACAAAATAATTATTTATTCCCACAAATGAGTATGTTTTAAGTCTTTAAAAACTTGCCATGTAACAGATTCTTTAATACATTTATGACAAATAATTCTACATGGAAAACTATAATTGGTCCACCTCATATAAGTTTGACATGTGTTAAATTTATTGATTACATATAAGTTTGTCAAGCATTTAATTTTCACAACAAAAAAAACTCTGCACTTTATTTGCATCCTTAAATGATTCGTAAATTGACATTTAACTATTTTATTTGATATTTTACTGCCACTCCTTTTATGTTCACGTATAGAACAATAATTTAGGTTGTTTCACTTTCACTTTTACATCTCTCTTCTCCCCAACTTAATTAATGAAAAAAAAACCTGAAAAGAATTGCCACACGTTTGAGGTTAAAAAACATTCGGGGTGAAGAAACTGAACACGAAAAAAAAAAGTCATAATTAAACGTGTAAATAATAGCCACAATAATGATAGACTTAATGACCAATTGATAAGGGGAAAAAAACTCCTAATATAATGCACATTGTCAATAGTCTAATACCATAATTATATGCCGGTTTTCTAATACCGTAATTAAATTACACCTAAAATAGCTCTTTAAATGTGTAAATAATAGTACCATATTATTATAGGGATTAGGGATGGCAATTTCTGTCTGACCCACAGATACTCGGCCCGGCCTGATTAAAATGGGTCGGGTTTGGTTTTTTTTTTTTTTTTAACCTGAAGAGGGTCTGGGTCCGGGTTTTTACAAAAACCCGGCCCGACTTGGTTATATATGTATAGTTACTAAAATACCCTTATCTATATATATATAGTTAGAGCATCCACAGTAGTGGTGCTAAAAAGCCATATTGGTATTTTTAGTTCCTCAAACACCTAAAAACCATGCTCCAGCAGTGGAGCTAAACTTATTTTTTTTAGCTCCATTACTATAGTGCACATCTATAGATAGATGTGCACTGTAGCTGAGAGCTAAACAAAAAAATTAATATTTTACTCCCGACCCGATTAAAATAATAAAAGTCTTCCCACCATGCCTCTCTCACCTCACAATGTGCCCCTCTCTCTCAGTCACTCTCACCTCTCTGTCTCAACTTCTCCGACCCACGCCTCCGCCGGCCTCAACGTCACCGGCCCAAGCCAACCCAAGCCCCAAGCCGCCGATCCACGCCTCTGACCCACGTCTCCGCCCAGTCCTTCATCTCAACGCTCACCCAACGCCAACAAGCCTGGGTTTCTTTGGATTTCGTGGGTTTCATCGTTGATCCAAGCTCTAGGTTTCTCTGGATTTCATCATCGAAGCCGTTGCTGCCTTCCTCAGCCCATTGCTTTGGTTTTCCGCTGATTAGACCTATCCGCCTCAGACCCACTTTTCTTTTGTTGATCAGACCTATGACGACACTGTCCTCCTCACCGAAGCCAAGTTTTGTGATTGGTGATTTTTTATTTTGTTTGTGATTGACGATTTTGTTTGGTTTGGGTAGAGGAAAAAGATTGGAGATTTCAGTTGGTGGTTTTTTTTTTTTTCCCCCTACTGTGGACTAATGGTGGTGGTGGTGGTGGTGGTGGTTGTGGCTGTGGCTGATAGTAGAGGTGGTTGTGGTTGGTGCTATGGATTTTTTTGAGTTGTAGGATATATTATTTTATTGTGATGTTTATTTTATTTTATTGTGTTGAAAGCTAAAATAGATCCATTGCTGCAGCATGTGTGTAAGTAAAATAGATAAAATAACTTTTGGTGGAGCTAAATAGCTAAATTTTTAGCTCCACTGCTGTGGATGCTCTTATAACCCTAAAATACCTCACCTCACCTCACCTCACACTCACAATCTCTTCAGCTGCCTCTCATCTCTTTCTCTTCAACTCACCACTCTTACACGCTCACTCACAATTTCACCATCGTCGTAGCACTCAAGCTCAACTCCAGTTTCCACTCTCACTCTCAAGTCTCAACTCAAGCGATCCAGCCCCACACAAGCACTCCCTCAAGCCACCAAGAAAATCCTCGCACAAGCCTAGCCACAATCAAGCATCAAGCACCACGAAAATCTCCACAACCACCGTGAACTACCCCTCACCCGTTACAGACCCACAACTGATTGGGTTTGGGTTTTTTCCTTTTCGTGTTTTGTGAGCAAAATTTGGGTTTGGGGTTTTTTTTTTTTTTTTTTTTTTTGGTGTTTTGTTGGTTTTTCAAATTTGCTAATTTTTTCTGGGTTTGCAAAATTTTTGGGATTTGTTGGATTTTTTGTATAGATTGGTTTGTTAGATCTTGGCATTCGTTTGGATGGCAAGAAAATGCTGTGATTGTTTTGGGTTTGTACTAATATCTTCGTTTGTGATTTTGGGCCGGGGTTTGTGATTTTGGGACGGGGTGAGTTTGGGTGCAACCAAAAAATACCCGTTTATTAAACGAGTTGGGTTCGGGTAACGGATATAGGCCTGCAGGTCGGGTTTGGGTATAAAGAAACCCGACCCATTGCAATTCATAGTTACATGATAAATCAATTATTGTTCATATATATTGAGTAGATCTTTGAATTTTATAATATTATCTAGGGTAAATTACATATTTTATCTTTAACATTTATGCTAAATCTCAATTTAGTTCATAATTTTTTAAATGTGTCAATTTAGTTCTTGATATTTTAGTATTGTGTCAGAATAATCCTTATTATTAAGTAATGGATAGAAAAACTTGACGTGACTATTGACAAAAATAAAATATTATTTTTATGTCACATAGACGGCCACGTGGATTGCCATATGGCTTACATTAAAAAAAAAAAAACTAAATTGACATGTCAGCTATTTTAAAACCTATTGCCATGTCTTTTTTTTTTTTTTTAGAAAAAAAAAAGGAAAAATAATGCTATGTTTTAAATTTAAGCACTCAAATAATACATCAGAATCAAAAAAAGGAAAAATAAGAAACCATTTTAACGATTTTGTATATCCTGAACCCAGCATATATACTGGGTACAGTATATACTGCCTCCATTTTAACAACTGAAATCAACCATTCAAAAATTTCCAATTAGCACAATCTCACGCACACCATTTCCAGATTTTCTCTCATTGCCAGCACTAATTCTTTGGATCTGGGTGGTGAGCATTAATTCCAGTCACTTGATTGAGCCTGGGGAGAATGATGAGCAATTTGGACTGGAAAGAAGGTTCTTGTTTGTGTTGTCTGTTTCGGTTTGTTGTTTGGGAGAAGAGGAACAATAAAGAGGGTTGTTGTTGGTGTTGTCTGCTATGAGTTTGTTGTTTTTAAGGGTGGGGTTGAGTGTGGTGCGATGAAGGCAGTGGAGGAGGAAGAAGAAGAAGAAGACCATCTGGGACAAATCTTTTTTTTTTCTTTTTCCTGCTTATGTTTTTGGATTTTATACATTTTGGTTGTGGTGGTAATGGTGTAAGGTTATTGTTTACATACTTTGGATTTTGGAGTTCGGACTTTGAAGTGATGATTGATGATTCCTTTGTGAGGTGCTATTTGGGTGATGTCGATGAATTGATGATTCCTTTGTGAATTCTTAGGGTTATTGTTTTAGAGATGCAAATTGGGAATTTTTTTATTCATTTTTTTTTTAAATTCTGTGTTTAAGTTTTTAAAACTAAGGGTATATTTGGATACGGCTTATTTGCTGAAAACTGAAAATTTATTACTGAAAATACTAGAGTAAAATAATTTTTAAATGTGTGAATAGTGCTGTGGGACCCAAATTTATCTAGAAATCTGCGTTTTGCTGAGTTTGGTGGTCCCTGAATAGTACCCATGGGACCCACTAAAAAAAAGCAAAACACACAGATTAAGCAAAACGCCCAATCCAAACTCACGCTAAAATGAAATAATAGAATTTAAAACTAAAATGAAATAGGCCATATGGTAGTCTACATGGCAGTCAATGTGGCATAAAAATAAGAAAAATGATATGTCCACAATATTTTCACAATATTTTTACAACAAATCCTAAGTAGCAGGTTGTTACTAGTTGTTATTGCTGTAGCAAAAAAGTAATCTTAGTATTAGGTTTAAATTTGAACCAACAATAACTAACCACCTATGATTTGTTGTAAAAATGTTGTAGATATAGCACCTCTCTAAAAATAATATCTTATTTTTGCTGTTAGCCACATTAGCATTTTTTATTAATCACTTAACAGCCGAGACTATTTTGACATAATACTAAAATGTTAGGGATCAAATTGACACATTTAAAAAGCCAGAGACCAAATTGAGATTCAGTGTAAAGGTTAAAGACCAAATATGTAGCTTACCCTAACTACAAAATTAAATTGCATGCCTTTTGGTATATTAGAAGATACCTTCGGTTACAATTTACACAAGCCCAACTCTATATAAGTTTGTGGAATGTTTTGGCTAACACCCCACGAGCCATGAGAGATATCATCTCAGATATGCAATAAAGAATTGAAGTCTGTAATTCATGCACTATTTTACTGTCCAAACGTGACGGAGATGTGGATGGCAAGCAAACTAGACATAAGTGTACACTGATGTAGTTTGGCAAGAAGATCCTTGATGTGGTAGACTGGGTAGCAGCTATTAGCATATTATGGTTATTAATATAAGATATGTTCTTGGCAGAGATGAAGCTTTATTTTCATAGTATTTTTGCATTCTTTATTTCCTTTTAATTTCTTTTAGTAATTTGTATTATTGTATACAATGATGTATGTGTTTATTATGTTGACTCTAACATGGGTGGTGATTCTGGTGAACCGCAGAATTTTTGTGATGTTACCCAATAATTAGATTCCATCAGAGTTGGAACTCAAAGAAGAAAAAGATAAACAACCATTAGTATAAAGAGGAGAGGCAGTGTAGATGAGCAGAGAGATCCTACCCATTAAGGCTCTGTACCTGCCATTTGCGTTTGATGGTGACTTTATTAGAATTTTCACTATAATTCTTTAATTTTTTTCAAGCAAGCATTTTAGGTTGAATATTTGAGAATTGCATTTTTGAGCAAATGTCAAGGTTGGCTTATTAATATTAATCAAAATAAGTTTAATGGAAGATGTTTTTGCTTAATGTATATAATATATATGATCTTTGACTATTTTCTTTGTTTAGCCTGCAATTGTTTTTTTTTTTTGAGAACTTAGCCTGCAATTGTTAATGGCAAAAAAAAAGACTTTGTTATATTAAGGAAATAATAAAAATAATGTCACAGGAGGTGCATATTGATATTGTAAATAATTCTTTTTCAAATAAAAGATATACCTGTGCAAGGCACGGGCGTACAAACTAGTATATATAAAAGTAGAGACCTTATGCAGAAGTGCATAAGGTCCTGCTATGTGACGCTTTAATTTTTTATTTAGCCTTTTTTTTTTACCTCTTTTCATTGAGTTTTTTTTTTTACCACATTTTTTTCTCTTCTTCATGTCTTTTAGCATACCCACCAATTTAGTATTAAAAACAAAAACAAAAACAAAAAATTAAGGACTAATAGTAATAACTAACCAAATAAGGTCTTGGGAGAGATAGAGAGATACAAAAATGTTGTGAATTGTTAATGCAACGCACTATTTCACTAATCACTATTACCAAAATAAAAGACCTTAGATTGACAAAGCATTTGTAAGAGAGAGAAAGAGGAATCTAAGGGACCGCCACCTCCATCATATTGGCCTCCCACCACCATCAAGCCACGAAACTCCTACGGGTAATTTTTTTTTTTTTCATTTTTTCACTTTTAAATTAGGGGCTTAAATATGATTTAGGTTTGGGTAATCTGGTTGGATAGTGTTTGTTTTGGGTATATAAGTAGAAAGTATATTTGGTGCACAATGTAAAACCATATTCTATCATGGTTTTAAATCATCTATAAGACGTGCATATGCACTTGTCCACACCATGTCTTAATGTCGTACTATTGATGAGTGGAAGCCAGTAAAAGAGTTGGGCATACTTTCATTTCATGATATGTAATCTGTGAACACAATACAAATTAGTTTATTTTCATGGTCTTGTTTCTCTTTTGCATTTATTTTTGGTTTCATGATTTAAAAAAAAAAAAATTAATCTTACCTTGAGAAGGCTACAAATGTGTAGTGAAGCTACTAAACTAATTTTTAATATCTCAAAATGTATATGTTTCATTACTCTAATTTAGTTTACTTTTTCTTTATAATATATATACAACATTCTCTAAAACCATTTTACATAAAATATCACAAAATTATCTGTGCATCACACAAGCAACTTAGTAGTAGGGATGATCATTGGGAGATATAGCTCATGGGTAAAATATTGGTAAGCACGATTCATTTCATGCTATTTATAAGGATTATAAATTTTATGAAATAATTGCAAAATTTAATGATTATTTTTATAAGGAAGAATTTTCTTGATTGGATACTTGATTTAGAGGATTTCTTTGACATATGAATATTCTTGAGGAAAGAAATGTTAATATTCTTTCAATAAACACAGTTGGTACGCATTAGATTGGTGGTAGCAAAAACAATTTCATAGAATCCGATTAAGTAAAGACAAAATTCATTCATGGACAAAGATGAAAAAGATGCTTGCAATTGAGTTTTTTTACCTTTTGATTATGATGTAATTTTTTCATAAACAAACCAAAAATATTCGTCAAAAAGTTCATATTCTAGGAATTATGTTAATGAAGTTTGCATTCAACCATCAAGAGAAGATATAAAATTGGGGATCAACAATATAGGGCCAAGCTTTGAAGATAATATTGAAGTGGTTGAAAAAGATAAACTCTTACAACAAGTTGATGAATTGAAGCTTAAAGACAATATTTCTCGATGAAGAGAGAGAGAGAGAGAGAGAGAGAGAGAGAAAAAAAAAAAAGGTTGAATTAGGAATATGTTGACTTGCAAAATAAGTTTTGAGGTTTTATTATTTTTAGTGGACTCTAGTGTCTTCCTTGTAGATTTAAGGGCTCCCTTATAGATTTAAGAGTTTTATTAAGTTAGAACAAGATCTAGCTCACCATCACATTTCAGTTCTGCATCATTTTGCATCTTGATTTCTTGTTGCCCTTGCTCTGGTTTGATATTTACATTGTGTTTGGAATGGAATGAAAAGGAGGAAAGGGATTGCATTTCCGTTGTTTGGTTGGTTAGAGAGAAGAGAAAACAAAGCAAACGAGATCCATCCGAACCTTTTCCAATCCGCCCAAATTGGGCAACAATGGAGTGAAAGGTGTAAAGGGAAGATTGGCCGCATTTTTTGGCTTTTTATTGCTTTGAAAATTACAATTTTGTCTATTAGCCTTTTACTCACTACTCCACCTAATGAAGGTATAAAAGAAAAAATTAAATACACATTTTTATTTTTATTTCTCTTCTTTTGCAAACCAAACAAATAAAAGGTAAACATTTTCTTCTTCTTTTTTTCTTTTTCCTTTTCCTTCCTACTTCTAAACATCTATAAAGGAAACATTTTCTTTCTCCTCTCTTTATCATTTCTTTTCTCTCCCTCCATTTGCAACCAAATCTATATATATAATAATAGGTGAAGCTGAAAAAAAGTTCGATTAAATTTTCAAATTAGAGTCTAACTGCAAGAGGAGTCCTCTCTCTGGCTAGGTTGAAAAGAAGGAGGATCTTTGGCCTCTACTTATTTCGCCTCCACTGTGTCGTCCAGGATCAGGGTGGCATTCTCAGCTCCTAAAGGGGGTTCGGCTTCCTTGTCCTTGCCCTTTTCTAGGGCCACTCCATCTCCTTAGGCACAAGTCACTATTTTGGCAAGGCCCTTGAAAATGCTCAGAAAACGAAGAGCCTTGAGCCCCTATTGAACCCAAGTATTTGTGAAATTTGAAGAAAAGATTATCCTAAAATGCCTTATATAGAAGGCAAGAGCTGGTGAAAACTAGCCCGCGCAGAATCTTAAGGAAGAATTAGTGGAGGTATTAACTCCGTTCAATTTCCAAAGAGCTCACCAGCCACTGGATCCTCGTAAATCTACAAGGATATTAATGAGGACACGCCTTATGCACCGAAGCGTCAAGCGCGTTACTCGAATAACCTAAAAGACGCCTCGTAGTTGGAGGTGGCGCGCCAGGCCAAGGAACCAGACCGAAGGAGGGTTCCCCCCCCCTCCTCGGCGGAGCAAGCTCAAGGCCGTTATCACTTTAAAGGCAGGCTCCCCAACGATGAGGATGAGCTCCTTCACTTCAAGTAGTAAAGAAAACTCCAAGTGCTAGACAGAACCAAGGTCTTACATGGTCCTCGAACTTAAACCTATGGGGAAACTAGTCACTCAAGAAGATAAGTGCTAGATAGAACCAAGGTCTTGCATGGTCCTCAGACTCAAACCTGTAGGGAAATTAGGTACTTCAGAAAAGCTAATTTTAGACAGAACCAAGTCCTTGCATGGTCCTCGGACTCAAGCCTGTGAGGAAACTAACTACTTTAAGAATTAGGTCCTAGATAGAACTAAGGTATTGCATGGTCCTCGGACTCAAACCTGTGGGGAAATTAGGTACTTCAGAAAAGCTAAGTGTTAGACTGAACCCCAAGGCCTTGCATGGTCCTCGGACTCAAGCCTGTGAGGAAACTAACTACTTCAAGAACTAGGTCCTAAACAGAACCAAGGTATTGCATGGTCCTCAAACTCAAACCTGTAGGGAAACTAGGGACTTTAGAAGAATCAAGTGTTAGATAGAATCAAGGTCTTGCATAGTCCTCAGACTCAAGCCTATGGGGAAATTAACTACTTCAAGAATCAAGTGCTAGACAGAACCAAGGTCTTGCATGGTTTTCGGACTTAAACCTGTGGGGAAACTAGGTACTTCAGAAAAGTTAAGTGTTAGACAGAACCAAGGCCTTGCATGGTCCTCGGACTCAAGCCTATGGGGAAACTAACTACTTCAAGAACTAGGTCCTAGACAGAACCCAGGTATTGCATGGTCCTCGGACTCAAATCTGAAGGAAAACTAGGTACTTCAGAAAAGCTAAGTGTTAGACAAAACCAAGGCCTTGCATGATCCTCGGACTCAAGCCTGTGGGGAAACTAACTACTTCAAGAATAACCTAATTGCGGGGTAGAATCAAAGCCGTGCCTAATCCTTGAATCATCGGCCTTAGTAAAATTTACACCATACCAAGTCTGCCTGGGTGTCAAACAAAGCCCATGAATAGGTTAGTCCAACTTGACTAATTACTTTAATGACCGTGGTGATCATTGCAAGCAATTGAAGCCAGGCTTATGCAAGCAAAAAAAAAAAAATATAAGAACAATGATAATACAAACAGGACGAATAAGAGAAAATAAAGTATGCACTTCGTTAAATCTTTAAGAGTTACACAAGGCAAAAGTGCCATTACAATGCTTAAAAAAAAAAAAAAAAAACAAAGCAAAGGCGCCGTGAAGGATCATTCCTTCAACCCCATTTCAGTTCCTCCCTCAGGGGGTTGGGCAAAAGAGGTACCCTTGCTTGGGACTGCCTGAAGGAGATACCTCCTCAACGTAAGGGGCTTGGACATCAGCTAAGGGGTCCACAGCCTCCCAGAGCGCATCCGCAGTAGGACTCTTGCTTGTCTCAATGGCCCCAAGAGGATCAGCTTCCTTTGCGGGCTCGTCCGAAGTGGTAGCAGCTGGGGCGTCTTTATCAAGAACAGCCCCAACTCCCTCAAGAGTCACCTCGGCCTCGGAGTTAGGAAGAGCAGCCTCGCGAATGGCAGAAGGGTAGTACACACTCTCTACCTTCTACAGGTCAGACGAAGCCTCAACACTTGCTTGTTTCAAGGCTTCATTCCGCACCTGGGAACAGTCAAGTCTGCATACCCCAGGCACTTGAGCTTTAAGGGTGGCTTTTGTCTTAGCCAACCCTAACTCAAAGGCCTCCTGCGTGGCCTTACCTTTGGAAGCCTCAGCCTCGGCCCTAGTAGACTCAGCCTCTTCCTTAGCTTTCAAGGCCTCACCCCTAGCGGACTCCGCAACGCCCCTGGCCCCCTCTGCCTCAAGCACCCTCTTTTCCAGGGTCGCGACCTCCTCTTTGGCGACCCTCAGCTAATCCTCTACCTTAAGCAGGCGCTTCGTTTGATCCAGAACCTGCTTTTGGGCGCTAGCTAGGCCTAATTTAGCGATGTCTTGAGCCCTCTTCATCTCCTCCAACTCCCCCCTCGCCTTTGAAAGATCGGCCTTGGAGGCGTTGAGGGTCCGTACAGCGTCTAGCAACTTGTCAAGCTTCAAGCCCGCAGCCTTGCTTTGGCTACTGGCTATACCCTCCAACCTAAAGGTATTCTGGATAGCCTGCCAATTAAAACCAATGCACAATAATTAAGGAGCCAAAAGGTAGGAAGTCAAGAGAATCACAAGTGATCAAAAAACTTACCATGCCCAAACATTGTTTGAGGCCGAGGAAGACCTCCTCGCTCCTCAGAACCTCCAACTGGGCCATGTCCAAGAGGAGTAGCAAGGACCTTCCCAATGCGTCAGCTACATGCGCACCCTCGCCCCCTCAAGGGTCCTTGAGGGAGGCATCGTCCATCTAGGGCTTCCTATGGAGCATGGGGGCAGGGAGCCAAGCCTGGGCCCCGAGCTGGACGGTGGCCTGTTTTTCCTGACCTTGGCGCCTTGCTTTCAGCTACTTCGATGGCTGCCGAGCGTTGTCATCACCCTGGGAAGGATCAGACTCTTCGCCTTCTCTAGGCCTTTTCTCTTTGTCTTTCTTCTGCCGAGGACCAGTGGGCTTGGATCCAGATGGCAAACTCTATTGGGGTGGGTGAAAAGGAAGTTTGGGAGGAGACTTTTCCGGCGCATCCTTCCCCGGCTGCCCCTCAATCAGGGCCAGTAGGCTTGTCTGAGGTTACCTCTTGAAACTCATCTTCAACCAAGGAGAGGCTTCTTTAGATAAAAAGTCTGCTTCAGCTAAGCGGGGATCACCCAAATCGCCAGAAGGGTCCTCGAGCGAGTGGAATTGGTTGAACACGTCAAACTCGTCCTCGAATGGACTTGAGTCAGCAACTTCCTCTTCTCCTGGCCCTCCCCTTTCAGCCTCGGCAACTTGAGATGATAAAGAGGTGCCCACCAACGATACGCCCTCCGGAACAGGAGATCCTGCGAGGATCAAAAATTCGTGCTCGACTACGGTAATCTTATGCAACCGAGAATCTTTAGCTCGGATCACGTACTTTGGAGCCGGGAACGATTTTTGAATCAGATCATATCCTAGAATCTCATGAGCGGCTCTAACTTGGTTGTCGGCTTCATTCACAAAAATCTCCGACCTCAGTACGGTTTGCAAATCCTCCTTGTTGACCAAACCGAAGTTACGCTCAAAAGCGCGCAGATCTGTATAAAAGAAAACAAGTTCCTATTAACAACCAAGCAAAGCAGAGCACGAAGGCACAAGAAATTAAACCCTCTCCTAGTCTGAATGTCCCACCTGGTGTGCCCTCCACCGTTGGACAATGAAGGCTATCGTGCCATTCTCTAGACACAATGAGGAAGTCTTTGTTCAAACCCTAGCTGGACTCAGGAAGGCACTGAATGAGCCGGACCCTATCGTCCCTCGTCTTCATGTAATAAGACTTCCCCCTAAGGCATTGGAGATTGTAGCACCAGTTTACATCGTGGTGGGTTAACCGCAGCCCCATCTTCTCATTCAGGGCATCCATACAGCCTAAGATCCTAAATACATTGATGGCACACTGGGTGGGAGATAAGCCGAAGTGCCTAAGATAATCCTTCATCACTGGCCTTATGGGGATCCTTATACCACCCTCTAGAAAGGCAATTATAGGAATTGCCACCTCACCCTCTTTTCTCCTAACGCTTTACTCCCCTTCTCCACAGTACCTTAAACCCACTGTATCAGGGATCTTATAATCAACAATAAATTTTTACATCACCTCCTCAGACTCAACTAACTTCTTAAATCTACCCATCCTAAAGAACTAACGAGAGGCTCAGGGAAAACGAAGGAAAGAGAAAGAAGAATAAGAAGACAAGGAACTTAGGCGGAAAAGTATGAACCGGAAAGAGAAAAGAACTTACAAAAATTAGGAAAGGCTCCTCGGACAGGCCTTTTATGTTGAAAGGAGGCGTAAGGTCAATTGGAGGCTTGACCAAGTTCAACGTATGTGCATAGGAGCTCTTGAATGTAAAAGTGAAGGAGCAAATCGGTTCGATTGGGTATTTATATCCCCAATTAAAAGTAACCGCACTGGCTTTCCCGCCCATTAGGTCAAAAGTACCCCTACCGTCCATTCATCATCACATCGTTGAACGTGGAGGACACAAGGCCGCCAAAATTTAATGAAGGCGCGCTCTAAGTACCAAAACGCCAGGAGCATTCCCTGAGCAATTGGAAGGATTTTGGTACTGATAGGAAGACAAAATTCGCCAAGCCAGGATAAGGACCCGAGGACATCAAAATCCTCCTCCCCGCCCGAGGAGCTGGGCAGCAGAATTTTGAAGGGCTATTGTAGGGCTCAAAGATTTGGCAACTCCGACCCACTCCATATCGGGCCCAAGGCCCATGCCGAGGACAATACAGTATCCAAGGATGAGCGGGGAAGGCCCAAATTGTCAAGGAGCATTGCCGAGGACGACTATGTCCTCGGCCGGCCGATATTGATAAGGGAAAGGTCGGCGCCCTCTCAGAGCATACCAAAGAAAAGACAAGTACCCAAGGTTGGATGGGAGAATATGGCGAAAGAGTAATTCGTAGGGAAGCTGTCATCCCCACATTAAAAGCACGCAACTAACACTCTGGCCGCATTAATGAAGAATTGACCGCTGAACAGTGATGCCTAGGTTACTTCAACTAACAGGAGGTCTGGAAAGGCGGCTGATGGGACAAACCTTCAGACACAGGCTCAAATGATCAACAAGTGGAGGGTAAAGATCAGCTGAATAGGACTATATAATGGAATGAACCCCCAGAGAAGGAGAGGGGGAGGGGTTCGGAGGTTCAAAGAGAACAACCCCTATATTCATTAGTAATCGAGGAAGAGCTCTTCGGACTAGGCCGAGGACAAACTTTCCCTTAGAACACTTAACTAAATCTCATTTGATGATCCTGTAAACCCACATCAACCGTTGTAATATTCGCTAATGCCTAGTCCTTCAATCCACTTTCTACAAATTCATTGTATCGGGGCGCTTCCCTTGCCGACGTGGGATTAAGGTGTCAAGCTTTACACTATAAAGTCAGCCCTTGGTGGGGTGAAAATCCTAAAAACCCGCGTCGCTAGAGGTTAAAAGCCCAGCCCCTACAAATACAAAAATCAAAGAGTTTAGAATAAATGAATCATAAAAAAAAATATAAAGTGCTTCAAAATAATAAAAATTTAGAACTAATAAATAAATCAACTTGGACAATTTATATTTTATACCTAATAATATTATTACAAGACTTTTTAAAGAGTTAATAAAAAATATAAAAATGACTATCAATAGTATTTAAATTATATATATATATATATATATATATGAATTATACTATGCATCTTTTGTATATATTTAAATTTATCCAGGTATATGCATGGGTTACAAGATAGTCTACACACACACACACACATATATGTACATATATTAATAAGTAAAACTTAGAGAAAATCCAATTAAATTCTATAATTGAAGTTCAATTTTGTGCTATGTGTTCTAAATTATTCATTCAAGTGAGTTATTGTGTACAAAAACCAAAAAGTCTAGAATTAATGAACATAAAAAAAAAAAAAATTTAAATGGATAATTTACATTTTATACCTAATAATATTCTTACAAAACTTTTTAAAGAATTAAAAAGAAATATAAGATTGACTATCAATAATATTTAAATTATATAGGTAAGAATTATACTATCCATCTTAATGTATATATTTTATGTATATCCATACATATGCATGGAGTTGCAAGCTAGTATAGTTTTAATGAAAAAGATATTATTTAGGGGGAAAAAAAGACCCCATAAATCAAACCCACTATCGATTGGCTTTTTGTTTTTAGCGACAAAGTGGATGGCTTCTTTTTAGATGCAAGAATGCATAATTGTCGGATTGAGATCAGGTGCAATATCTAGGGTATTGCATTTGGTGCAATTCACCCACTTTCTCTCACAAATTTTTTTACATTTTTTACTTTTTAACTTTAATTTTTTAACTCTCCTTTAATATATTTTATTTAATGGTTGAGATTGAAAGTCAACTTTCAATCTCAATCTCAGCCATTAATTACAATTGCATCAGGTGCAATACCTAGAGTATTGCACCTGATTTGAATCCCATAATTGCCCACCAAGGCCTATCGGGACAAAATTGGTCCCAAACATTTGTTTATTGATCAATTGTGTTTGGTGAAACTAGCTTTATGGAATGCTTATCTTCGCTCAGTTTGTTTTGACGTAAAATAATTTTAGAAAAATATTTTCACATTTTAGAATATTTATTTTGCAATAATATAATTAGTCAAAGTAAAATATTTTCAATAAAAAAAGAGTAAAGGCAAAAACTGTAAAATATTTTACACTTAAAAAAATTCCATAAAACATTTTACATTTTCTTCTCCTTTCACTCTCAATGCTTTATCAGCTTCTCCCCCTCTCTTAACTTTCTCATTTCTTCTCTCACCATCTCTCAGCTCTCTCACTCACAAAGCCACAACCCTCTCATCTCTACCCACCTCACACCCTTGTCCACCCACTGACTGACGCCACTGACCGACCCAACTACCATCATCGAAACTACCAACCTCATCATATTCGTCCTAACTTTCTAAATCAAGAATCTTCGTAGATCTTCATTGATGTTATATGGGTGAGTTTGGTTCAGCTTTTTAAAATTGGACTTTTTGTAGGGTTTTCAAAAAGTGCAGTATGAAAAAGTGTTTTTTGAAAAAGCTATGTGTTTGGTAAAAGCTGTTAAAAAGTGCTTTTTGAGAAAAGTTGAGTGTTTGACTAGCACTTATAAAAATGACAGTTTGAGAGATAAATTACCAAAAATGACAAGATATATATAAAGAGAATTCTTTATTTTAATTACCTCTCTTAATGCAAGTTATGGATACAATGTTTTCACAAAAAATTCACAATAAAATTTATATGACAAGTTGTTAATGGTAGGAAAAAAAATAATAATGTCATTAGTAGGTTTAGATGAGAACCAATAACAACTTACTATGTAAACTTTATTATGAAATTGTTATAAAAATATTGTCAATAGCACTATTTTTTTCTAAAGAAAAATAGTACTAATTTAAAAAGTTTAGAAATATAATAAAATGTCACAATATTTTTACAATACTATTTGTTTTTAGTTGTGGTCAATCCTAGTCTAATATTTTATTAATTTATTTAATTTTATTTTGACATATGAAATATTTGATACCTCAACTATTGTGAAAATTTATTGTGTTTTAACACAATTATAATTTTTTATTTAGTAAATTTCCTTACATCATATCCACGTATCCCACTCAATACTTTTTTTTTTTTTTCCATTCACTTTTTTCTCATCCACCCGTTTCTTCCCCCATTCCCATCAAATATCTTTTCTTTTTCTCCACTCACTATTTTGTCTCTTCTTCAGGTCTTCTTCCTCACCCAAAATACAATTCTTCTTCTTCACCCAAAAGACAAGAAGAAAGAAATATATTACACACAAAAAAATGAGAGAAGAAGCCGCAACTACAGAAGAAGAATCACGCAATAGAAGAAGAATCTTGCAGCAGTAGTGGGTTTATGGGTTTATGTTGGAATTGAAGAAGAAGCCTGCAGCAGTAGAAGAAGAATCACGGTATTTTTATTTTTATTTTTATTTTTATTTTTATTTTTATTTTTATTTTTATTTTTTATTTTTTTATTTTTTATTTTTTATTTTTTATTTTTTATTTTTTTTTAGAGATCTTAGTAAAATTGGGATTTAAAAATAAAAAAAAGAGTAGTTTAGGGAAAATGCTGAAAATAACCAACGGTAACCTTTCAAACTTATGTGCGTTTTCGGTAAAGCAGCTCCAAGGTCCGTTTTCAAAACGCGATACTCCTTTGTATTTGGAAAAGCTGCTTTTTGATAACGCGCAGCAGCAATAATTTACCAAACACGCATTTTAGATTTTGGGCTTAGAAACGCGCGTTTTGGGCTCTAAAAAGTGTAAACAAACGCACACATTGTCTACCTTTTCGACCCAATTTTGAACCCCAGGTGCAATTATCTCTCCGTTCCTTCGCGTCAATTTCTGATTGCACTTCACGTCTCTTGTCACCCAGCTTTTGAAATTGATCTTTAAGATTCTTGATGTTGCTATTTAGGTGAGATAAATAGCCGCACTGTTGTCCGATTCGCTCCAGCAAGTATTCTTCAATTTTTGCTATAATTGGTAATTGATAAATTCCATTGTTATATCCATTTCTTTGCTTTCTTCTTTTGGATTATTTATTAGAATATTTTAGCGCAGCGGTTATCACCCAACTTTTAAGAATGATCCTTTAATCCAATATACCTTGTGATGAGTAATCTTCATCGAGGAACCTTCGCAGATATTCATCCATTATTAAAACCCAACATACAATTGGAAAATGATTTCCATTATATTTTCATGTTGACAATCAAATGATCTCCATTGTGGTTTGCCTGCAAGGCAGTGAAAATATTTTATTCTTGTGCAGCTTTTTCCCTATCAATTATCTGAGCTGCCGACATCGCACGTAGCAAAAGTTACAGCATGGAAGTGGTGGCTGCGGCTGTTGGTGCATTAGTGACATCAACTGGGGAGCTTCTCTGTAGCTGTGTCTGTTCTAAGATCAATATCACTGTCAATCTCCAATCAAATCTTGTTGCTCTTGAGAAGGAGATGAAATGCCTTACGGATCGTAGAAAGGAGGTGAAACATGAAACGGAAATAGCTGAGAAAGTTGGAAACGAAATAAGAGCACAAGTCATAACTTGGCTTGAGGATGTCGAAAAGCTTCAGCTTAGAGTTAATCCGATTCAGGAAGAGATGGTCAACAACGAGAATAATTCTGCATGTTTTTTTAATTGCAGTAAGCGGTATAAAGCAAGCAAGGAAGTAGAAGAAATACTCCATGAGATTAAAAGGCTTCTAGATGTTGGAAGTTTCAACTCTGGAGTAGTTTATCCTACTAGAGTTCCCAGAGCAGTGGAGCATATTCCTGGACCTTCAATAAAGAGTCAAAAAACTGCATCAAGAAAATTTGACGAAACTATGAGCGCTTTGCATGATAACAGATTTCAAAGGATTGGTATTTGGGGACTGGGAGGGATAGGGAAGACTACTCTAGTAAAAAGCTTGAACAATGAACTCAAGACTGCGTCCACACAGCCTTTTGGCATTGTCATTTGGGCTACCGTTTCCAAGAATTTGGACATCAAAAACGTCCAGATACAAATAGCTCAGAGATTGAATTTGAAGTTAATAATGGTAGACAACATGCAGATAACGGCTAGTCAACTTTATCAAAGGCTTGAGAAGGAGGAAACATTTCTACTCATTCTAGATGATGTTTGGGAGAAAATTGATTTGAACATTTTGGGTGTCCCACAGCCTGAAGTTCATAAAGGATGTAAGATCCTTTTGACATCTCGACGAATGGAAGTTTGTAGAAGTATGATGACCGATGTTGAAGTTAAAATGGAAGTTTTGAATGATGAAGAAGCTTGGCAATTGTTTAGTCAAAAGGCAGGGGATGTGGCTCATTCGAAAGACATTAAACCATATGCAGAAGCAATTGCTAGAGAATGTTGCGGGCTGCCTCTGGCTATCATCATAGTAGGAGCTGCTATGAGAAGAAAGACAAAGATTGAGTTGTGGGATCATGCGTTAAAAGAACTACAAAGGTCAATGCCTTCTGTAGGAGGCATTGAAGATGAGGTCTATAAGCCTTTGAAGTGGAGTTACGACTCATTACAAGGTAATAACATAAAAGCATGTTTCCTATATTGCTCTTTGTTTCCTGAGGACTTCTCAATTGAAGTCAGTGAACTAGTACAACATTGGTTGGCAGAAGGTTTGATAGATGAACAACAGAACTATGTGGACTCAGTTAATAAGGGAAAAGCTTTAATTGAAAATCTGAAGGACTCATGTTTGTTGGAGGATGGCACCAATGCAGAGAGTGTGAAGATGCATGATGTTGTTCAGGATGTTGCTATATGGATCACATCATCATTTGAGGATGGACATAAATCCTTTGTTCGTTCAGGGACTGGGTTGAGTAAGATTTCAGTTGGAGAATTTTCAAATTCTTTTAAAAGATTTTCTTTCATGTGTAACAAAATAACAAGGCTACCTGATTGCGTCATACAATGTTCAGAGGCCTCAACTCTGCTACTACAAGGCAATTGGCTCCTTAAAACAGTTCCTGAGAGATTCCTGCAAGGATTTGAAGCACTCAGGGTTTTGAATCTTGGCGGAACCTGCATCAAATCATTGCCTCTTTCTCTACTTCAACTTGGTGACCTCCGTGCTCTTATTTTAAGTAGATGCTGCTCTCTTGAAGAGTTACCCCCACTGGGAGGGCTTAGTAGACTTCAAATACTTGATCTTACTGCCACTCGAATCAGGGAAATTCCAAGAGGGATGGAAAACTTGAGCAATTTAAGGCAACTAGATTTATCCCGCACTATCAGACTGAAAACCATTCAAACAGGAATTATATCCAGGTTATCTTGTTTAGAGTTTCTAGATACAAAATTCAGTAAATTTTGTTTCCGTATGAAGGGAGAGGAACAAGACGGACAAGCAACCTTTGACGAGCTTAGGTACCTTGATCGATTACTTACCTTATCCATCACATTCAAGAGGATCCCATGTTTCCGCTTTGAAGATCTTTCCTGGATAAATAGATTAAGAGGATTTAAAATTTTCATGGGTCCAACAGTATACCCAATCAGAACAACGAATGACAAAAGCGTGATTATAAGTGGTCTTGATCTCTCGCAAGAATCGATCGGACAGCTATGGGGTATTGCAAATTATTTGGTCTTAGAAAATTGTTCAGGACTGAATAAAATGCTTAAAGACTTGGTCATTAATAGCGTTGGCTGCTTTGTTGGTTTAAAATCACTTACTGTTGAAACATCTTCAAGCAGCAATTTACGGACAGTTGGAGAATGCTCTGCCCACTCTGACCTTCTACCAAACTTGGAGCAACTTCATCTCTACGCTCTAGCTGACTTAGAAAGCATTTCAGATCTAGCAAGTCCTCTTGGGTTGAGATTTGGTAGACTAAAATTAATTGAAGTGAGGGACTGTCATAATATGAGATGTCTTCTCTCTTGCGGTGACTTCATTCGCACCCTGCCAAACCTAGAAGAAATCAAGGTTAGCTCCTGTCCTGTCTTAGATGAGCTCTTTAGTTATGATTCAGGGCAGAATATGGCTCCAAATCCTATTGTTCCAAACCTGCAGATATTGGAATTGAAGGACCTTCCCGAATTAAAAACTCTTTGCAGACATGAGGAGACATGGCCGTGTCTAGAGCAGGTTGATGTGATTGTGTGCCATCGTCTCAGAAGGCTGCCTCTAACTGAACAAAATGTAGGCGCCATAAAAGAAATTAGAGGAGAATCACAATGGTGGGATGCATTGGAGTGGGATGAAGACAAAACCAAATCAAGTTTGCAGCCTTATTTCCGTCCATGTTAGGTGCTAGAAATCCCAAATTTGGTCGTCTTGATTGTATATGAAGATTGAAAGATGATCCAATGAGTGAGTTAAGAGTTTGTTCACCATATAGCTTGAGTGCCAATAAGTTTTTGAGAGTTTGTTCATTTTTTGAGTGTGAGGGCACCTATATACTGGGAATTTGAAAATATTGAGTGTCATGTTTGTGAGTTAAGATTGAAAAGGGTTTTGAGTTAGGTGTAATGAGTTTTAGAATTGTGAGGGACTATAAATTTAAAGTTTGTAATAATCTGTATCTTTGTATTTGGATTTTGATTGACATCGATCAGGACTAGAATGAAGTTGGCTCAACAATATTGAAATCTCGTTGAATGTTTTAGTTGTATGCATCCATATACTTATCACTATTTATTTATCATAATTTTTTTCTAGATAGCCTATTGAAGTCACCAACATGCTTCCAACCAGTTGTTGAGCACCACACGTTTATCTTTTTCCTTTTTTCTGGTTTCTTCTTCACTATTTGAAGATTGAAGATGATCCATACGGATCATTCATCTTCTTGTGCATATTGAATGTCAGCTCTTTGATTGCAAAAATAAAATGATTTAGGAAATTTATGTATATTTTCCACAAATATAGAATATAATTTTTGCAAAATTTTCAATTGCCGCATATTTTGTGTGTGTGAGTTTGGCTAACTTATTTGTTGTGAGATTATTTGCTAAAAAGTATACAAATATTATGCTTTTGATTTGAAGCCTTATATCCATCTCGCCACCTCTTTGTCCATATAATTTACATCTTGAAAGTTGAAACTATATAGAATAGCACCTAAAGAAAGAATCCTAGCCCATCTCAAAGGAGATTACAAAGCGATTGAATTCTTTCCTCTTTTAAAAAAGACGTCAACAATGTCAGATTTTAATATTTTATCTTCGGCTTTAAAGCAGCAAGTTTCATTGACAAGAACCGCATGTCAAATCAAATTCTACTTTAGTGCTAAACACAAAAACTGCTAGAGTTAACATAACTTACAAGGCAGAGAAGACTAGTATTTGAAGAGATTGAATGTAGTTGATGTCATTAATCTTACCAGCCTTACTCGCGATTTAGCTATCACCCGGGACCAAATCTTACAAACAATTTCATCTTCTTTTTTACGTTCAAATTTCCTCCTTGCTTGTATATCATGGACATTACAATTTTGAGACTTTCATCATGGACATTAACTAAAAAAGAGATTTTTTCCTACACACCTTTTCTTCTAAGCTGTGGCTATCAGTGGCCTTGGAATTCTCTTTTGAAGTATCTCTGAAGCTTCTCTGGAGCTTTTCTCAAATACCTTAGATCCTACTTCTTCTGCAACTCCTTTGATCCTCTTGTCTCTATATACCTCTGCTTCTACAAACTGAACATGAAAAGACACGCGTTTATGTCCATCCTAAGTAATTCTTTGATCATCAACTTTATCAATACTGGTCGCAGGCTCACACAACAGGTTAGAATAAATAATTATTTTATAATTGCGGTATTAAATATAATTTGTTTTCTTAATTTTGTTGAACATAATTTTGTTCTCCTTAAAAATTAAACAACTTCTAAAATTATTTCATCTTTCTAACTCTACCAATATATCATTCTATTATTTTGGGTTGCGTTTAATTGATGTTGACGTGGTCCATATTATTCAAAATTATGTTATAATGTACTATGTTTTTCTAATTTTTTTCTTGTGCAATTAAACTTTTTAAGTTTTGAATAAATCATTCAAATTCTTCATTCTCTTAAAGATTATTATGATAATAAAAAATCATAACAAAATTGCACTTAATGTTACTCCAATAATTAATAGACACATTCAAATGCATAGCCATGACTTTTGATTTATTTTTTATATAAATTCAAATTCTCATTTACAAAATAACTAACTCAAACATAAATCAAACCAAACTATAAGAGGGGGAGAGATTAATTGTGATGGAAAACGCAAAAATATAACACTAAAACGTATTAACCCAAAATAAAGTTATAAAAAATACCATCATAAAAATACAAAACTAAATCACATCAATCTAAAGTAAAGTTCTAAAAAACATAAAAATTCATCAATTTAAACTAAGCTTTGAAAACTGCTTAATGTTGATAATATGAGACTGAAATAATTCAATAACCTATGACAGAATGTTAATTATTCAATAACTGAAAATATACTTGCACCTTTTTATAGTGTAATATGAGGCTAGCCATACCATATCAACCACATTATAAGATGTAAAAAATTAAAAATATATATAAAAAAAAGGAAAATAATTATGAAACTTTTCAATTCACAATTATCAATAATACTTTGGAAAGGAACTCATAATCTCAACCAAAGAAAAAAAAAATGAAAACTTAGAAACTCATATGGTCTAGGCATATTTGATGACTCAAAAGGATATGCATCTCAAATTTTGGCATGGTCATGTTCAATTTAGGCCAAGTATATAGGTCCATTACTTCAGTTCAATGCATAACAATGATAACATAAACAACAATTGTAATTGACAATTAACAATGACATAATTAGGCTTCCCAAGCATTAGTGGTGTACTTATTCCTTACTCCCATATCTACATCAGATTGGCTAAAATCACAAACATGAATTCTATGATGTGACTTGATGCAAATGAGCTGCAAACAAATATTAATAATAAATACGAAAAAAAAAAAAAAAAAAAAATCTAATACGCTACCATATTTGATTTGATTTCTATCTTGTTGAATTTCGTTAAAATTTGTGAGTTTCCTCCAATCTCATGTTCTTCTCTTCTAATGTATCCTTCTTAACTAAACATAACATTTAGATTTCTATATTTTGTGTGCTTACTAGATTTCTTGATTTTATAAAAACTGTGATTACAATGCAATAGAACAAAATGACTGTGTTTGTGAAGATTGTCAAACTTGAAAAGTCAGGCACCATCCTTCATCTTCTAAATTTCATTCTTCTTTGTTATGTTCAAAATTTGTGGCAACATGTTATGATTGTCATTGAAGTTGGATTCTTGAAGGTTTTATTAATCTATCTTTTTCTATGCTGCTCTTTTTTTTTTCTTATGCATCTTCTATGCATTGGAATGAAATCATGCATCCTGGAGATTTTCTCTTTCACACGTTTAAGACTATAGATGAGCTCAATGATAGATATTTGGAAAACTGTAATGAATGTTTTATTATATCTACTTTTGGTTTATGTGCAGTTGTATTGTTGTTTTCATTAGACATTGAATTTGCATCACTGTCTCAGTATAATGCCTAGATGTTAGGACTTAGGACTAAAGATCGATTTCTGTTGGACAAGGCTAAATGCTTAGGGATTTTATGCTTACCTCAAGTCTCTGCTTCATCTACTTCAACGCACAACACCATAATAATTAAAAGTTAAAACCACAAATTAGAAAGAATGGAATTTTTTTCTTCTGTAGTTGGGGAACCTTTCATTTATACATCATCTGTCTGTTAACAGTTGCAAGAAGCCAGAACTTCTACTAGCACTGGATGTGGTGGAATGCCTCGTTAATTTAAAGATGCCAGTTATTTTTCAATGTTACAATAAAAGGTCACATTTGATCAACAGGCTCTCAATCTATTTCATTCCCTTCAAACTTCAAACAGGTAACAAAGGATTTAAGCAAAGCACTTTGAAATTCTATCATTTGACTTGTCTGTAAATGACATGTTTAATGTCCCCAAGAAAGAGGAACAACTTGAGATTCAAGTCAAAAGAGAGCATCTTTTCATTTGATGTATGATATCAAGTTCCAAATTTTTGGTAAGCCATCTTCGTTTTAGCCTGTGTGAAATTTCTGGTTGCTGGCCAATTGGACTATTATTGTGTCTATATCTGCAAATGTTTACAAGTTTACTCTACATGATAGCACTACTACCTTTGTCAACCAACAAAATATCAAGTGAGTCCAAGTTTTCCAGCTTTTACATCATGGTTTCTTCCATCTCCTATGTACTTAGCAATGGATCTTTTCAAAGAAACTGAATTCCAGTATGTCATCCACCCATTGAATCTTTTTTTTTCCTGGGTAATGGTTGGCTAACCTAGGGACCTCTTTTTTCATCAACATCTGGACTTTACTGCACTCTAAGGTATATATCTGCCCAAATAATTCCCAAATAATTTCTTCTTCATATCTTTCTAGCTTCAATTAATGTCAGTTTTGTTCTTCTCTTCTTGTAAGCTTTTATACCCAACCACTTGGCTTGACAAGTTCCACAGTCTTTATCTCCAAAAGATATTTGCAGGGAGAAGAAACAGATTAACCAAATTGAGTCTTGGTGAGCAAATTAAACACAAAACAAAAGAAAAAAAATGTAGATTACTGCTTGTGTTAAGCATGTTCTAATTTAAATACTAGTAAAATAAATGCTTGAAGGGTATTCTTAAAAACCCAAATCAAAGAAATTACCTTCAGATTGTGGAAACCATCGCCAGCACGAATGGAGATCTTACTGGGTGTGTAGCTCTCATCAAGCTTGAAATCCACATAAAGAACAACTAAATTCATAAACAAACAACCCCATTAATTGCTATTGACCCACATACACAAACAAAGGAACTAAACAAAAAAAATTTAAGATTTAAAAAAGGATTATAAAAATAAAATAAAAAGAATCTGCATATGACATACTTGAAGCTTAACTTTCTTCTGAAATTGAATATTAACCAAATGAGGTTGTGCACCATCTGATCTGAGACAAAACAGAAAAAATGTAATCAGGGTTTCAAAGACAGAGAGATAGGTTCGGTTACAGAGATTTTGTAATTAATTACTGCCAATAGGTCTCAAGGTTCTCATCACGGAGGGCAGAGACGCCATTGCCGGGCTTGCAAGAGCTTACGCTCCAGGCAGCCTTTTTCCCCATTTCTCTAAGGTCATCTTCCACTATCAGCACCTGATTCCCACCAGTAACTTTCCCTTCTTCTTCTCCCTCTGACAATTCTGTCGCCATAAGCCTAACTTTTTACTTTGTTGCTATTAGTCTTTTAATAATCTCTGAAGGAACCTGCAATCTATTGAGAGATCAAACATAAACCCTAAAAAATGGACCTGACCTTTGTAACAAAGAAGCTACTTGAATAAAAACTATAATAGTCAAACTTAAGAATCTAAAATTATCTATATATGTAATAAGTTTGTAAAATAAAATTGAAATAGACTACTGGGATTAATTAGTTATTCTGCTGAGTGCTGGCTCCACTTAACTCCATTTCTTAATTTGTAGTTTTAAATTCCAAAACAGAATAGTTATCTAAAACAGTGTATCTAGGGCTAACTAGTTGTGGTGGGGGGGGGGGGGGGGGGGGGGGGGGGGGAGGATATGCTAATCAAATTATCCATGTCAGATGTTCTCTTTTCTTTTCTTTACTAAACATTCAGTAAGTTCTACATATAACTACTAGAGATGATAAAAGCCCAATGGTCATTCTTATCATTACTATAGTCATTTAGGCTAAAAAGGTAGCACCAATACTTATACCAGTAGAACTGAGGATAACCATCAACACATTCCAAACCAACAAGGAGATTAACACGTGATTATTATAGTTAGACATTAATTCCCTTATCAGAAATATTTTCTTTTACTTTTTATTTCCTTCAAAATTTCACATCTCCAAAGTCATTTCAAGAAATGAACAAAGTCACACACAAACTAACTAACTATTTGATGAAAGACATATTTCGTGGGTTAAAAACTTCTAAAACACAATTTGTCAACTACTTTTTCATGAACCAGTAATCTAGTTTCTATTCTACAACAGTAAAAATTCTAAACAAACAAAACAGCAACAAAAAAAAAAAAAAATTGAATGATTCCAGGCCCTAGGGTCATAAATTACAAGTAGCCAAATGAAAACAAATGAACCAATCGAAATTGGCATTCACATACCAACATCTTAATATGCACAAAGTAGATTATGAATCAACAACCCAACAACAACAACAATTAGACTCAGCCATTTACATAGTGGATGACCCAACTTATATCAATACTAGATCACTTCATAATAAAAGGACTAAATTTTACACTAGCTGTTGACTTATCGCAAGCCTCGTAAGTTTTTGGACTGGTTTTGAACAAAACATATGACACTAAACACAGACACAATCATTAAACTAATTGTACAAAGGAAGCATATGGGTGTTTTAATAAAGATTTTAAAAACACAAATTACTCAAACACAAGCATTAAACTAAGCTTTTTCAGTCCAAAAAAAATAAAAATAATTATCTCAATTACTCAAAACTTAGGTTCCGGATCTTACAGGAAATCCACAATCTTAACCAAATGAACCCACAAATCACAATAATCTCTCATGAATTGAACTCCCCAAAGTACCAATTACAAGATATGTAAACCCCAAACAAGCCCTCAATCAAAATAGAAAAGCCCCAATATTAAATTTAGGGATTTTGGGGTTTTAGTAAAAACCCAGATGCAATCAGAAAATTTCACCAGCTCTATAGTTCCCTTATCAACATCAACATGAAAATCCTCAGACTTGAAATAAAATTCAATAAAAACACGGTTTTTAAGTTTAATGAAAACCCCAGTAATGGACATTGAAGAAACAAAGAGAAACGATATTAAAGTTTTTTTTACCTTCGACGTCTCTGATACTTTTCCCAAATACTCAAAACAAAGAGAGGGGAGGTGGTGAAGTTTGAGGAACTGAAATGTGGCAGAGAGAAGGAGAGATGAATCAGTAAAGTGAAGGGAGAAGAAGGAGGGAAAAGAAGAGCTCTGTCACTTTCAAAAATATAAGTAAAAATTGAAGGAAAATTGATTAAATAGTGCAATTTTTTTTTAATCGTACACAACAATTTCACAATAAATTTTAGGTAAAAATATAAAATTGACCCTCTAATTTCACATTTTTTTCATTTCAGTCATCTAATTTTCAGTTTTGTAAATTCAGTCCTCTAATTTTCAATTTTGTCAATTCAGTTCTTTAACTTTCAATTTTTTTTCAATTCAAGGCTCCGTTACAAATTTGTTAATGCTGCCGTTAAACACACCAAAACGACGCCGTTTTCATGTGGTTTTTTTTTTTTTTTTATAATTCGGAATCAAAAGAAAATAAGAAAAAAAGAAAGAAAGAAAACAATAAGGGGTGTTCCCCTTCCCCTGTATCAAAACAAAACATTAGAAGACTTCCAATCCCTAACTTTGAGAGAGAGAGAGAGAGAGAGTGAGCCGGTTTGAGAGAGAGAGAGACTAAGTTCACCGGCGACTGAGTTTGCCCCTGCTCTAGACCTTGCCGTCCCTACTCGCCGTGTAAACCACCTCGCTGCTCTGCCTTGACTGAATCGGTGATTGGTGTGCTCTGCCTTGCCTTACCGTAGCTCCTCCTCGCCATGTAAACCACCTCGCTGCTCTGCCTTGACTGAATCGGTGATGGGTGTTCTGAATTGGTGATGGGTGTGATGGGGTGTGCCATGAGGACTATGAGGACTTGATTGGTAAAAGTGGGTAAAAGTGGGGAGAGGAAGCCAGCTAAGTCAGAAGACTTGATTGACATTCAAAGGCAATTGTTTATAGTTGAAATCAGGATGTGTTATAGAATTTTGGGTTTAGGAATTTTGCTCTCCTTATAGAATTTTTATATAAATTATCTCCATATGTATCATGAAGATGTGTTATTTTTTGTTTTGTTTTTGGGCAATTGTTTTTGTTTTTTTTCCTCTGTTGTAATGTTTTCCATTTCAGAAAACTGGTGGGTTGGTTTTGTAATGCACAATAGATTTGTATCCTTGTTTCTGTAAGATTAACAATCAAGAATGAATGTATCCTTGATTCAGGGAAAGGGGAACGTCGTTTCCCTTCTTGTTTTCTTTCTTTTTCTTTTTTTCTTTTAATTCCGAATTAAAAAAAAAAAAAATCACATGAAAACGGCGTCATTTTGGTGTGTTTAACGGTAGCAGTAACAGATTTGTAACGGAGTCTTGAATTGAAAAAAATTGAAAGTTAGAGAACTTAAATGAAAAAATGTGAAAATTAGAGGGTCAGTTTTGTATTTTTGCCTAAATTTTATGTAGTATGTTGTTACGGATTGTTATTGATAGAGTAAAAAGTAACTTTAGTAGTAAGTTTAAATTAGAATCAATAATAAAGGTTTGTTTGGAATCCATTTATTTTGCTGAAATTGAAATTTTTTTGCTGAAAGTACTGTAGATAAAGGTAAAAGTTAGCTGAAATAGTACAGTGGGGCCATGAAAAGTACAAAAAGTTGCATTGAGACCCATGAATAGTAGCAAAAATAAGCTAAATAGTAAAATAAGCTAGCTTTTTTAATTTAAAGCCAAATGCACACTAAGTAACCACCTATGATTTGTTGTAAAAATGTTGTGGACATAACATCTTTCAGTTTTCAATGGTGTTATTAGTGGGTTAGTTATTTTTGCACATATATCTCTCTTTCAATGGATTTTGATACGAATGACATGGTATCATTTAATATAAATATTTTTTCTCGCATCAAACAATTGTTTTTTATCATCATACTAAGATACATTTTGGTATAGATAACCGATTTACCGGTTGAGCTATTTGAAAATTATAAATAATGCAAAAACTTAAATACATTCTATTCATAATCATTAAGTTCTCCAATTAAATTAAATTAATAATAAACATCAATTTATCTACATTTGACCTCACACAAACGATGTCAAACTCTAATTAACGACAAACACATTTTTACTGTGGAAATAGTTGAGAGAAACATGCCTCCAAAAACAAACATTTTGCCCCTATTTTCCCATGAAACAACATGTTTCAAACAAAATTTTTATCATGCAAGGAGACAGCGAGGCATGGCAACTGCAGAGCAGTTTTCACTCTTTCAATTCCATAAGAATACTAGTTTGCCGTTAGTTAGAGTTTGGCACCGTTTGTGTAATGTGGATAAATTGGCCATGTGTATTGTGGGGGGGTCAAAAACAATCAAAGAGGCCGCAAAGCCCGTTAAGAAAAATTTCAGCCTAGATATCCGAATAGCACAATTTATTTATCTAATATACGAAGTGAAAACTCCACAATGAGAAACTCAAACAACTAATTTTTGAAAGCAAGATTGTATTAATATTATTGGCAACAACCATTACACTCTTTTCCCGTGATGGTGGGAGTCAAAGATAAGAAAAATCTCTCAACTCTTCCTTTCCTTTTTTGTTCTCTCTTCCTTAGGCCCCTCTTTTTGCCACCCCCTCTCTTTCTTACAGGCTTTTTCCTTCCCTTATCCCTCCAACTGGCCTACTCGTAGTTGGATCTTTTTGGGATATTTTCCCTTCTCCTATTGGTTTCCCCTCCGTTCTTATCCTGAAACAGGACTTTTGGGGGGTGTTTATATTGTTCAGGTTGTCTCATACACATTTAATGTGGTAGGGATTAGGTAGAGAACCTCTCATTAATGCAAAGGTGGCATTCTCTGTGATCCTTATCCTCTCAGGAAGTTTCCTGAAGTATACTTAGGGAGAATGGTGCCTCAGATTATAAAAAGGAAATTGGTTTTTCAAGATTACTCCTTTGTATTATTCGAGGTCACCTATGTTTGTTTCCTCATATGAGAATTTTAATGTTGGTGGCATATCCTGAACTCCTTAGGAATCATCTGGGGGGACACTTCCCTTTATGATTTATAGAAGTGGGTCTAGCCCATCCTTTTTATTGTGAACTTTCAAGCCCTTTGGGCCTCAACCCAAAACTAAATCTACTCCCCTCACATGTATTAATTTAATTGGATTTTACCCCTTGAAGTTTGGAGGTGTTTGGATTTTATATTCTAAAGTTTCAGAATTTGGATTTTACCCTTAAAGTTTTGAGGTGTTTAGATTTTACACCTTCAAATTTTGAAACTTCAGGGGGTAAAATCCAACACCTTTAAACTTTAGAGAGTAAAATCTAAACACTCCTAAAATTTAGGGAGTAAAATTCAAATTCTGAAACATCAGAGTGTAAAATCCAAATACTCCCAAATTTCAAAGGGTAAAATCTAAATTTTGAAGCTTCAGAGTGTAAAATTCAAACACTCCCAAACTTTAGGGGTGTAATTTGCAATTTATCCGAACCTTTTTTTTTAATATACAAGATAGAAATTTTATTCTAACCTAATCTAAGTATATAGACCAAGCAAAGCCAAACTTTCATCTCCAAAATGCAATTCATTAAATTACCGACTATCCTAAAAACTTAAATTAATAGAAATTGCTAAATTTAATCATTTAAGTTAACATAATTTGAACATTCATCCTTACGTATTATATTAAATTACCGATGATCCCAAAAGCTTAAACCAATGAAAAATAATAAATTTAATTATTTAACTACATAATTCTAACAGTTTAGTCTTAGCTAAAGGATATGTTTTGTACTATAATAAATCACTGATTGTTCGAAAGTTTTTAATTTTTAGGAAATTGTGAAATTTAATTGTAAGGACTCGAGATGAGGCCCAAGCCCAATTAACATAGTTATTCCTGGTACTTCAAGCCCAGTGCGTTAAATTTGTAAGAGAATGGGCTTACAAGTCAAGTGCAATGCTAAAGTGATTACAAACTACAGAAAAACGATATTGACAGGATTACCATAAGCGAAAAAGACCAAGATTCAATATAACTCTATCCTCGAGCAAATCCGAGGATGAATTTCTTATAACAGTGAAGGCTGATATTTTCACAAGTTCCTACAGTTTTTCTCTCTCCTTCTCTCTTGTAGAATGTTCATCCCCCCTTTCAAAGGGATTTTATATCCAATGATATTGCATCTCAGCCCTCCATTTATACGTCTCAGGGCATCCATTTGGATGCTTATCCCATTAAGACCCTTCCGGAGTGGTTGAGAGAGAGGTGTGTGTTATGCAGCTACTGTTCAGGTGTCTTTTCCTCATAAATGCGGCCAGTTCAGTTGGTGCAGAGCATTAAATGTGGAGGTGGTAGTCACCTTCCCAGATGTTTCTCCCTTTCGTTGCTCTCACGACTCTGTTGTCTCCCTTAGAGCTTTACTTTTTGATGTAGGGGGTCAGATATAAGACTTCCGAGGTGCGTTAGCCTCCCATGGTCCTCGATTGTCGGGTTAGTTAACATTTTCTCCTCGGACCTCTTATTCTCAGGTTTAGTCCTGTCTCGAATGGCTCTGATCTCTTCCTTTCTCAGTCTTGGAGCACATGCCAAACATTGGTTTACACATGTGTGGGCCTTTAATCGTCCTCGGACAGGGCCCATAGCCTTAATACATCCTCGGACCATTTGCTCCCACTTTAATTATCTAGTGAATATTCTAACACTCTGAGCATCTAGTTGGCTTTGATCAGACTATGTACAGAGACAATATATGGAATTCTTTTTTTTTTTGGTAAACCACAAGATTGGTTCAATTAATGATACAAGCTAAACGAAAAACAATCAGAACCAGTTAAAATGTGATGAGTCCATAAAAACCATTAAGGTCATCCATCTTAATGGAAGATCATTGTGTCATTAGTAGGCCATCAAAGATAGACAAGTAACCACCCAACACATTCAATAACGACCATCAAAGGTCTTAAACTCTCTCATCAAGACAAAGAATGTTACAATTAGGGTAATAATCACTCTCATTTATGTCCAACAGCTACCTAAGTCACCTATAAAAGGGGCAATCTTTCCATTTTCTAAGGTATGCCAAAAACTACTACAAAACACTGTCTATATACGAAATATATGAGATGATACTAACTTAAGCATCGGAGGCTCCCCCACCGGGCACTACCCAGTGGTTTCTTCAATCTATCTTTCTTTTATCTTACAAGTCCTACAAGATCGTCTAATGCTTCGGATTGGACGAGTGACCCAACTGACGATTTTGGCATCGTCAGTTTGGCACCGTCTGTGGGGAGAGACTAGCCATTTAGCTCTTCCTAAGACAAAAGGGTTACTCTGCTCTATCTAGAACCACAGATACTAAAAATGCTAAGCTCTTCCCAAAACCATTGACAAAAAATGCATATCCACACGTCAATAGACAAAAAAGTGACCACAACCACTCCAATGAACAATCTCAATTAATTGATCCATAGATATGTCCATGGCCATCACAACAACACCACTAGTTATCCTAAAAAAATCTTTGGCCGGTTCGAGACAAGCCTCACTACCGCAGACACTCCCAAAAACAAAAAACAAAAAAAAATCTCACTCATCGTCCATAACAACAACAACGAGCTCCTTAAGCCCCACATCTCAGTGCTACCCCCAATCTGAGTTGAAATTTTCTTCAATCATACCTCTTGGACATTTCACATCACTAGGAGTGTCAAAATAGTAAAGGAGGGGGGCTAGACAAGAGAGGACGCAAAAGGGATAAATCTTTGTGGTTTTCTTCAGACCCGCTTGGTGCCTAGTATGTTATCTAATAAACCTAACTGAATTGCTTATGTTTAGCTAGTCTAGGCCATCCATCAGAAGATGGGAGATGGGGCAATCCTGAAGCCCATGTGTCATACTCATGAGGCTAAAGTGATAATAAGGTGGTGGTTGACCCATGCAGCCAAGCCTTCTGTTATCCTCTAGCAACACGTGTCACCATGTGCCTTTCATGCTTATCAGATTCACCAATTTCATGTTAATGTTTCTTATGTCATTTGAAATGAATCATTTGAAAGTTTTGCGGAAGCAATATAGAACAAAAAATTTATATATATTTTTTTTAAAGATCGTTGTACCACACAACCATAGATTCTAAATAAAACAAAATTGCATACCTCTCTTAGCAACTCAAGTGTGTTGCCTCCCAAGGTATTCACGTCTCTCTCTCTATTTCTTTTTGAGTTTTCAGAAGACTGCAGTATTACTCAGTAGTTCTGATGGCCAACAACTAAATATGATATTATAAAATCTTATTTTATAGTAGACTTCTAAAACCCTAGAGAGAGATTGGACGTGGGATCCTTAGAGATCCTAATCTTCAGCCGTAGGATTTTATCAATAACCTTTTTGAACATTATTGACTTTTCTTGAAACTCTTTCCAAAAATATTCCTTAATTTTCTCAATTACATCAAGAAAATATTTGAACTTCTACAAATTGCAATAATGTCCATCAACACATTGCAATTGACCCCTGAAGATTAGAGAATTACAAATGAGGTCCCATTACTTACAATTTTATATCTATGTCCTTCCACCATACTATATTCCCACAAGCCACTAGGACTGGATTAGTATCACTGTCATGTCCCTAGCTTATGTAACCCTTAATTTCTTAATTTCATAATTTCTATTGGACTCCAAAATATCTTTAAAAACTCTTTAAATATATATATACAATATTATATATATGAAAAACATTTTTTTTGAAAAAAAAAATGTCACCGGCCGGTTTTGTTTTGAGTCCAACTTCAATATGAAAATCAACTGAATATACTTTCTTCTTTAGAGACTAGTGGATTCATTGTTGAGCATTTATATATTTTACTCATTACACACATAACCCAACGTGTTTGTATATAGCCTTTAAAAATCGACATCACCAGTTGACATTGTCAAAGTTATGTGCATAATAAATAAATATACACAAACCCCTCATGTTTAAGGACAATAGAAAAATTGTGATAAGACAACCTTTTAATTAACAGTGATCGCTCCATAAGGTGTCCTTGATCGGATCTTATTCAATGTATGTACTTGTTACATTACACCCACTTGTCTGCTTAAAGTCACTACCTCAATGACGGAGTAAATCATCCTATCATATAGCAACACAACAAGTGTAGGCTTTAGTGGTAATATTCAATTAATATCCACAGTCTAGAACAATTTAATAATCTATGAAAAATCATTACTCCCTGTCTTTGGTTCCTTAACCATTAACATGATTTTTCTACAGATGTGACATCACATGCCACATTTAAACAATGAAATATACCTATAAAATTATGAATGTGAAAATAAATTTTTTATTATCAAATAAAAATGCATAATATTGTTTTTGAGGGCAAATAATTCTAACATCATTAACAAGCCTTTGACTAATATAGATTGAAAGCAAGTATTAAAAAATAGGAGATATTACTTCGATTACAAACTATGATATCTTCTTTACATGGTAAATGAGTTTCTGTGATGCTTATATCGACCTAGTAGCCCATCAGTTAATACACATAACACCTACCTCTCATGCACCTTATTTTATAATAATGTTAAGATTGTCGTTTGAGGTTACAAATTTGGAGTGCTACAGTATTTAAGTATAAGGACCATTTAAGATAAAAGGCTCTCAACTTTCGTTATTCTACCAAATTTAAAGATACTGATTTTGAGTATTAAAGAAAAATGAGGCCAAAAATATATTATTTTACCAAAATTATATATTGTAATTTTGGACGTTAAATATGTAAAGTCAAACATTAATGCCTTTCAAAATTTAAAAGGCGTTAAAACCAAAAGTTATTTGGTTGCCTTTTTAGAATTTTGAAATTAAATTTGAGAATTTAAAGAATTTCTAGATAAAGAGAGTTAGTAATTATATGTTTCTACTTTCAATTGTTAATTTCCTAATGGAAAGTAATAATATAAATGCTCCTTAGAGTAGTCAGTCAAATATGTTAGATATTTTCAAAAATACTACACTAGATATTAGACAAAGTTGAAAACTCCCTCCTCAAAACAAAAAAAAAAAGTTGAAAACTCATATTAATTAGTAAAGAAAAATAAAGAGATGCTTTATCACCGCTCTTCTTTCCCAATATGTCTTGCTAAAATAAGAAAGATGAAATCCAATATTATTGCTTTGCCCAAAATAATAAATCTCAATTTTAGTCGTTAGAGAAAATGAAGCAAAAATTTATTACCATACAAAATTATAGCTTTAGATATTAAAGAGGAGGGGCAATTCTTATTTTGCTTCCAAGTTTAAGAACCCCAAATTCAAGCATTAAAACCGGAGATTATTCGGTTTTCTTTTTATAAATAGGGCAATGTATTGAATTGTAAGCATCCATATGCATGTGACATTTACCCTAAATAACGTGACAACTATTTTTGACCATCAATCTTAAATAATTTTAAAATAGTCTCTTTTATTATTCCATCAAAAGCCCAAAAAACTTAAAAAGAAAGTTTCAAGCAAAATTGCAAACTTTATATTTGCCTTATAGGCTTAAAAATAAGAGACGTTGCTCATTGACATTCCAAGTTTCAAGATCCCAATTTTGGGTAGCTAAAAGCATGGAGCCAGATATAATTATTGGGCTTGAGATCCTTCTTGCTCCCTTTAAAAATGAAACATGGCATGCCAAATTATTTCTCTGTATTTTGCATATGCTCGGGCACAACAAATTAATTACATGTTCAAAACATCATTTTCTTTTGATCAATATCTCAAATGTTATAATTTGTCAAAAAAAAAAAATATATATATATATATATATATATATCTCATATGTTATAGTTCGTCAAAAAATAGATCCCTTTTTAGGAGAAATCTCATGAGCATATGACTAATTATGAATTCACAAATAATAATCATGACCCACTATTCCAAACCTTTCTAAATGATATCGGCTGCTTTAATTTTGAGAAGGAATTCCAAAACATATTTGTGTTATGTAAACACTCTAATGGATATTATGCTATATCATAGACGCATCAACATATATTGCCCTTAAGTTAGAATTTTTTTTAATTTATATTATTTGTGAATTTCTTTATTGATATCGTTGCTCCTAGTCAAACACTTTGCACAAAAAGAGTACATGTAGTACAACAACTAGACTAGAGCAGCTAGACTATCTCGATTGTGCATATACCGTCAAGTCCACAAGATTAAGGATGAGAACTCATCAAGAAGAGCTTGCTAAACAGAAGATCAAAGGTATGTGACATGATAGCATCATACCACCACATCTCTATCTATATATAATTGCTGACAATGTTATAAGGTAATTTTGTACCAAGGCCAAAAATCATGGAAAGGCCTAGACTCTTTCCATAGCATCACGAATATTTCTTTCATAATGGCACTGCTATATGTCTATAACTGTTGACACTGCTATATGTCTATTATATAATGGCTCACACAATGGTATGTATGAGATGTGGTGTTAAAATATTAGCTTGAATATTTATTGAATGTGAAAGTATAATAATAGATCACATGTCAAGCATAAGTACTCTCTTTAAATTGTAGTATATGCGTAACCAATTAGGCATGTAATAATAGAAGCACATGGCATAACCTTCGTCCCTAAAGGAAGGAAATATAACCTTGAACGAACAAAGTGTCCTAGTACTTGTACCTTCAAAAGAATGAAGCAAAAGAGATCTAAGCCTCAAACATGAAATAGCATGTTAAGCTTAACAAAAGAGATCTTAAAAGAGGGAGAGCTTGTCAAGAAGACTACAACAATAAAAAGATCTAGGTACGTACACAATAGTATTGTGATTTAAGGTCTCTTGTCAAGGTAACTCATTTATTTCTTTCTTTTTAATTAGCCATGCCATATATTAGCTTATTACAACTAAGTGCAAATCAAGCTTGCATGATTATCTACAAATATGTATATATAGAACATGCTGAAAATATTGCTATAAAATTATCACAATTAATATGGCTATATATATTATTAGTAGCATATGTTTCATTATCATGAATCAGAGAAGTTCTATTAAGTCTCCTAAACTTAAAATGCTAGATGATCGTGTTCACAATATGGTCATGAGTCTAAATCTCAATAAATTTCTGCTATCTCTGTCAACTCACCAAGATCTTTTTAAATTGCTTCAAAAATTATATACGGTGCAAGCAACTAACAAATACCATTTTAAAGAAGCATATAGTCAAATAACTTCAATTTTTTTTTAATATCATAGAATACTTCTCTATGATTCATATAGAATGCATTTTGTCAAATGATATCCATAATTGTATAGCATGCAATTGCATATTTGTACATTGTTATTCCTAACAAAATGTAGCTAGTACTATTGAAGTGACTTAAGCATACAATTAAAGAAAAAGGAAGAGGAAATTGCTATTACAAATAGCAATGGCTATAGTCGTCAAAGCACTTCAAAAAAAAAAAAAAAGTTCCAATCATGATAGACCATTCCTTTAATCGTCAACAAACGAGAATTGCACTTTTCATGTTTGAACGAAGACAAAAACGTGGCCTAGTTCTTATGCCTTCAAAAAATTGAAGCAAAAGAAATCTATGCCTTAGACACGAAGTATCATGTTGAGCTTAAAGAATCTTGAAAAGAGAAGAGCTTATCATCTTAAAAAGAGAAGAGCTGGTCAAGAAGATCCCAGCAATAAAAAGATCGAGGTATGTGACAAAATAATGTCGTCATTTAAGGTAACACATTTATCTCTGTCTCTTTTATATTCGTCTATAAAAATTTACACCTAGTAAGGTTTCATGCAAAAATGTATGCATTACTAGACAAATCACAAAAGAGGTAAAACTCTAGGATTACAAGGAAATAAGAAAAAGGTCCACCTAGGCTATTGGTAACTTATTATTCATATATGAATTGTTCTAAAATTCTTGTTTAACCAAGTCTTGGCAAGTGCATGTGCTACTTAATGCAGATATCAACATGACCTCAAGAAGGTCCAAAATGACATAGCGCAAGGAATCTTTCTAGCAACAAGTGACAAGATTCCGCCAAGACGGATGTAAATCACTGATGAAACCTAAGTGACAAGATTCCTTAAATGGATGTAAGTCACCAAAAAATGACTAAGTAATAAGATTCTGCCAAGACGAATGTAAATCACTGACGAAGCCTAAGTGAGAAGATTCCTTGAATGGATGTAAGTCACCAAAATAAAAAAAAATGGACAAGATTCCGCTAGACCGATGTAAATCGCTAACGAAGTCTAAATGACAAAGCTCCATAACTGGATGTAAGTCACCTAAAAGTGGCTAAGAGACTAAATACCCTTAGACGAGTGTAAGCAGACAAGGATTCTCACACAAACGCAAGTCACACACAAATCAAGAATATCAAACATGACAACCAGAGAATGAATGAAAGAAGAAGCATCGAAGTGATCAAAAATGGTCATCCAAAGAAATCACCTTACTCTTTAGTAGTGATAAAAAATGGTCGTCCAAAGAAATTAGATTACTCTTTAGTAGTGATAAAAAATGGTCGTCCAAAGAAATTAGCTTGCTCTTCAACAGTGATAAAAAATGATCGTCCAAAGAAATTAGCTCACTTTGAAGATCAAGCTATGATCCCTCTAACGTCCAAAAAGACCTTCAAAAGGCAGATACTAAGAAGTCGTCACAAAAATACTACCATTCTTGAAGAAGAAAGTAGTTGAAGATAAAGAAGTCCGAATCTAAACAAGTTAAGAACATTCCCTAAGCCTAACTAGCATAAAGCAAAATCAGACTTGGGAATGGGGGGCAACTGGTGAGTCCATAAAAACCATTAAGGTCGTCCATCTTAATGGACGATCATTGCGTTATTATAAGGCCATCAAAGATAGATGAGTAACCACCCAACACATTCAATAACAATCATCAAAGGTCTTAAACTGTCTCATTAAGACAAAGAATGTTACAATTAGGGTAATAATCACTCTCATTTATGTCCAACAGCTACCTAACTCACCTATAAAAGGGACAATCTTTCCATTTTCTAAGGTATGTCAAAAACTACTACAAAATACTACAAAATACTATCTATATACGAAATATATGAGATGATACTAACTTAAGCATCGGAGGCTCCCCCACCGGGCACTACCCAATGGTTTCTTCGATCTATTTTTCTTTTATCTTGCAAGTCCTACAAGATCGTCTAATGCTCCGGATTGGACGAGTGACCCAACTGACGATTTTGGCATCATCAACATGCATGTGAAAATTTCGAAATTAAAAATAGATTCAGCTGACATATGTATGTAAAAGCATCAAAATTTCAAAATTTTGATTTTTAGAAAATGTATATGTGAAAGAACCAAAATTGAAACTGCTAGTTTTTTAAAGAATATATCTGGTCCAATTTTAAACCAGTTTTTATTTTTTTTTTAATCAGAAGGTTAACAAACTAGAAACATTTTAGAACCAATTAAATTGTTCTGGCCTAATCTGGTTCTGTGATATGCCATACATCCCGTAACTCATTGACAGGACCAGGCCTTGTGGGTCATTAGTCCACTATCAAAACCTTGTTCCCTCCCTCTTTAACCAATTCTTTTTCGTGCCTCATTTGATTTCAATTCGCCAACTGTAATTAGTGCCTATATATATACATACATATTTTGATACAGTAATTAGTGCCTATATTTTTTGGTCTTGACGGTTGGATACATTTATTTCAAAACATGTCGAATATTTAGTAACAAAGTACTCCAAATGTGGGATTAACTCACTGATTTTTTTTTTTTTTTTATAGAATACTATGTATTTTAATACATACGGAGAGAAGGAAAAAAGTTTTAAAAAAACTAACAGTGATGTATATCTAAGACATTCTCCCCTCTTTTCGTATGTATTAAAATACTTAGTATTCTAAAAAAAATCCCAAAATTTTTTTTTTGAGAAACTAGTATTCCAAATTAAAAAAAAAAAAAAATTCTCTTTACCAAAGTTTAACCATGATTAATAAAAAGAACATATTATAAACTCAATTATATTTGGTGTGTAAACAAGTTGGCTTTTTTTTTTTTTTTGGATAAACAACAAGTCGAGTTGAATTAAAAACTAGGCTACATATTCAATTAATATTATTCAAGTTTGAATTGCCAAACATAGATACTTACCATCTTGATATGTTAAGGTTTGGTTGCTTATTAACCTTAGCAAAAAAAAAAAATGTTCTTTTCATATATATATATATATATATCTCAGGAAATATATATTAACAACCCCTCCTCCTCCAAAACACATACACGAATTACAATTTAAAAAGGAACAAAAAAAAGAAAAGAAAAAAGATAACGAATCTTGATTTTTTAGTCATACCTCACCAAAGGATAAGTTTGTTTTGGACATTTTAACTCTATCCTTAATCAATGTAATGGGCAGGTAGTACACAACATTTCTAAGTTCTAATATCAATTAATTTAACAAAGTTTGGTCAAATAGATGTCATGGGAGAAAAAGTTTGGGTTGGAGTACCATTCTCCTCAAACCTAAAAAGATGAGAGTGTAATTATCATTTTTTTTTTTTAATGACATAGAATCTCACCAAGATAAGGACCTTAGGACATATCATTGAGGAGTAAATCTCAAATGCACAACCCTAACTATCAAAATTGTGTATAAGATAATCCAAAAGAACTCCAAGTGAATATTCAAACTCAGAATGTTTAGATTTATAGTTCATTCCAAGCCCGTCACCAACCCCAACGTAACGTGTATGTCATGTATTTTTTCACCCTTTTTCCCAAAGTAATGTTGAAATTGTTTTGGATTACTTGGCCTAACAGGTAAAGAGTTTAGACTTTGCTGCTCATCAAAGAATCTAAGTCCAACCACTGTTTAACAAATAGCACAGGAGAGAGAAAGAGAGACCAAGCCAGAATGTCGCTATTTGAGAAATAGTGCAAATGAACAAGCTTCTTGATTAAAATAGATCAAGAAAATTTTTATGGGATAAGAAAAAAAAGTAATTAATGTTGAGTAATGCTATAATTACAAACTATTTTACAACATTTTTACAAACTATTGATATGGCAAATTCTTATTAGTTAGAATATGAGTCTACTACTAACATCACATTTATATTTACCAATAATTATTTGAAAATTACTAAAGCTACATCAGTAGTTTGTAAAAATGTTGTAGAAAAGTTTGTGTCCGTAGCATTACTCATTAATGTTTTGACAGCTTTTTTTCATTTCCCATAAAAGTGGTATCAAAACTTTCTTAGAATAGATTGTTAACCACTGTCCTAAGGGCATCCGTTTGCATGACCCAATAAATAAAAAATTTATAGAGCAATTGAAAATAATTTATTTCATAATAAAAATTTATTTATTTTTATGTAGTGATATCCATGTGTCACATCATTCAAAATCATGTTTCATCCATATAATAACTTAAAATTTTTGCAATGAAAATGAAGGAAATATTTTTTTCTTCCCCCCTCCCCCACGCCACCAACCTCCCCCACCCCCGATTGGTGGGGTAAACAATTATGCGCTAATTTTACATAGGTGGAGTGTGGATACCGCGTCTGGAGCGTTTCTCAGTGCGGCTACACTTTTCTGTGCATAGGTAGAGTGTGGATAGCGCGTCTGGAGCGTTTCTCAGTGCGGCTGCACTTTTCTATGGGTCCCGTGTACTGTTCACGAGACCCATAAGTACTTTTTTTACCAAAAATAACTTTAAAAATGGATCCCACACAGTACTATTCACATATTTGAAAATTATTTTATTACAGTATTTTCAGTTTTCAACAATAAATAGTATCCAAATAAACCCATAATGTGTTAAGAATTTGCTTACAGTGAATCATGTTTTTCAAATGAACTATTTTTAATTAATTAAATAATCAATCACTTTCTTGCCAATTTGACATTATTTTTCATAAAACTGACTATATGACGTGTATCCCATTTACATCACGTGGAGGCTAAAACAAAGTCCTCACGCAAGAAAACAAACAAAGTTCTCACTTTTTCTTTTTCCTTCTTTTTATTTTTTTTTCTCCCTCCTTTATAAAGTTAGTAATAGTGATCACTTGTTTTCTTATCTTCTAAGATCACATCACTTATTGGACAAGATCATCAGGCTTGGTGGGGACAAAGTTTCAAGACACAAGGGTGAAAGGGCACATGCCAATGCTGTGGTCAAATAAATTGCAGACTCTGACGAGAAATAGACTGTTCAGCAATAAGTACGAGATAATGGGTGTGGAAGTGTTGTGCCGATCCCCACCCACTTCATGAGAGTGCTTGTCTCTTTCGCATTTGCTTGTGAGAAATTACATACCAATCCTCGTACCAATCCAATAATGAGTTCTGGTTCAAATAATAGAGTAAAGAAAATGGCTGGTGGGCTCATAACTTGTTAGTGTCGAGTTAAATAATTAAATTCTTCCTTTTTTTTTTTTTAATCGCGAAAATTTTTTGAGGCAACTACTAAATTTTTATAATATCAACAAGTGATCCTTACCATGGGATCTACACATTTATTGTCAGAGAAAGTATTTTTAAAGCAAGGTAAATGTTAAAATTATTGTTAAATAATTAAATTCCATTACCTCCTGTTTCTTTCCTTATGCAGTAGTATCAAAGGGGCAATTTTTAGATAATCCCTATAAGCACAGTTCTTAACCCTCGGGTAGGCGTGAGACCTGCCACGAGGCCCATCCCCTATGTGAGAGCACGGAGCACTGCTCTGCGACTATCTAAGTTTTTCTGGTATCAAAGTCAGGTCTTGCTTTAAATTTTTTATCAACCGCGTGCCCTGGCCCCAGGGCTACTATTCGACAGAGTCAACTACTGACGTTTCCTTGTGTAAACAATGATAGGAAGCTTCAGTCAATCAGAGCTCGAAGCAGGACAACAATAATAACAAGGGAGTTTCAGCTTTTCAGGACTGTTTTTGCTTAGAAAGGTCGTGGTTCAAACATAATAGTTTTAATTTCACACCAACTTATTACTCCTGTATATCTCCAGGTGAAGAGAACAGATAAGGGAGGGAAAGGAGCTACAATGTTTGAGAACTTATAGTGCAGTTTGGGAGGATTAAGCAAAAAATTAGAAGCTAAGTCATATTATTACTATACTTTCCTTGAGAAAGAGAATGATCAATACAAGTTTCACATTGAAGTTGCTTTGCATACTACTTCCATCAGAGGTTTCTGCAAATTTTTAAGTTTGAAAGGCTGCAATCATGGAAGAGGATTGATTTTGCTTATTCCTCAATATTGGAATACAACCCTGCTATGGTTGAACTAATATAAACATGATATTTATTGAGGTTACTGATGATTCAAGTATGTATGCTAATATGCACTCAGCAACCCCACAAAAATAAAAGCATGACAGTCAGCAGGAAAACCTACAAAGATATGTTTTAGCCAGTGCAGTTTAAATTCCACAAGAGAATCATTTCAGCATGTAAGATAAGTAGACAACCCATCAAACAACACAAAACTGTACATTCTTGTCAAGCTATTATCTAGAAAGTGGCAGCAAATACATCATGAATTAAGAATTAAAGCTAACAAAAGCTACAGGTTGAGAATTAGTATTAGATCTCAAAAAACCAATCACCCACTAACTATACATGATGAAATCATGGCACCATTCCATATAAACAGAAAATCCCTAAAGGCTAAGAGAAAAGAGAATTTTACATTTCATTTGACATAATATGAGGCACCACTGGGTTAAAATAATCTGAAGACACAAATTTCACTTCTTCTTTTTCGAAAACATTGGTATCTTTGCAAAAAATCCAGATGTCTTAGATGATTTCTTTTCTTTAGAGAGATCTGTAGTGTCTTTAGAGGTATCAATATCAGATCCAGAGCAACCCCGATCGTCAGCATACTCGATATCTCTTAAGAGCCGTAGCAATTCCAAGGCACTCACCCTGCCTTTTTCATTACCATTGATAGATATATCAACAAGAGCAGGAATGACACCCTCCTCCATGACCCACTGACAATACTGAACACGTTGAGAGCATAGCGAAAGGAGAACAGTCACTGCATTTTCTTGATCCTCGTGACTGCCAGTCTCAAGTAGTGCAGTAACAGAAGCAATGCATCCACTAGTTTCAGCAATAGAAACCCTAGCCTCTTCTACATCGCACAGATTTTTCAAAATAAATGCACATTTTCCTGCAAGAGTGCTGTCACCAAAGAAAGGAATCAATTTTGGGATGCATTGCAAAGATACAATATGTGGACAAATGTCACTGCTTGAGGACATATTGGACAGAATCTTGATAATCCGTTCCTGGAAACTGCTATGGGAGTCGAGCATTTTTAGGATGGAAGTCAACGCACCAGATGCTAATATTTTAGCTCTACAATACTTGTGGCCAGACAACACTTCCAATATGACTAGGGCCTCTTCTGTGTCTTCTGAATTAAGAAAAGTTTCCAAGAGATTATATGCTTCTTCACGTAAGTATGAGATCCCACTTCTGCATGAAGCAATAGGTGTCATACATGAGCCCATGCGTAAGAGAACCATGATCATAGTCAAACAGAAATCAAGGACAAGGACTAACAAAAGAAAACAATAATTACATGGCTCAATGTTCAAATGTTGTGCAATTCCATGGTGTGAAAAAAAAAATCTAGTTAGGAATAAGCTAAGGACCTAAATCAACTCAAGGTCTCACTACATCACAGTGTCAACTGGCTAAAAATTTAACAGCGACCTTCCTACTTAGTCAAAACCTCGTATTTCTCAATTTACAAGTCAGATGACATATTGAACTAGCCACACCAATTAAATACATTTTAAAATGATAGGAATCACCTAAATTGAAACATAGCAGCAACAAAGAATAAATTACCTGTTTTTACTGACAAATGCCAATAACAACTGAGATCCAGTTTTTTGTGCTTTTATATCATGCCGGTCACATGCATCCTTCAAAAATCTAACAAGTGGTTCAACAAAATTCTCAGATGACAGAGAATGATAATCTTCTTCACTGTAACTCAGATGTCTTTTGACTTCTTCAACAACTTCACATTGGGATTCCCATTCAAGTTCAGCAAGGTTAGATAGAAATTTCAAATCTGTCTCATTTATGGTAGCATGAGTTTGAAATTTGTGCTCCTCTTTTGTCTGCATAGACATCAAACTTAAGCCATCTAATATCTTAGGGTGTGATGAATCTGAGGTGTAACTTGTGTCTAAAGATCCAAGTGACATATTGCTGAAATCCAACGGAAGCTGTATATCATTCATAGAACTGCCAAAGCTAGCAATAGAATTGGAAGACATTTCCCAAGAGTGAAAGACTTCCGATTTCATTGTTGGGTCAGGAATAGTGACTCCATACCTTGTACACCACTTTGATATTAAATCCTTCATGCTCGTGTTTGGAGTCAATGACAGATTTGCCAGTTTGATTTTAGTCTTTGGACATGTATCATTACCCTCATCAAACCACTTCTGTATCCACATTCTCTCAAATGTTTGTCCAGATGCAATGACAACTGGATCATACATCAATCTTGAAGATATTGGACATCTAAATTCATCAGGGGGTATAGCTCTACTTAAGACGTCAAATTGAGCCTCGCGATGCCCATATCCTATATGTGATTCCACTTCAACAGACTGGCTGTGCACAGAACTCTTTCTTCTGTTCTCAGATGCAACTGCTCCTTCATGCTGAACATGGGTATTCCCCGATTGATCTCCCAAAACTAAATTTCCATACTTCTTTAATAGGTACAAAAGATATCTTAAAATCTTCTTTTTTGTTGCCTCACTATCACCGACTTTATCAAGCAGCTTCTTGATAGATCGTTTCTCTATCAAGATAGCCTTTTGGGATGTGATTTGAAGTGTTGAAACTGCATATTGAATAGCTTTAACTTCAGAGGTTTCAAATGAATCTGATGTAGAAGCACCGTGCTGGAGCAATCCTCGCAAAGCCTTACCAGCCTCTTCCTCAGATGAGTCCAGAGAAAATGTTGCACTCCTAAGATCATCCATGATTTGAGAGATCTGCAAAAGACATTTCATCATAAGCTGCACCAAATAACTGAGGCTCAGACTTTTTTTATATACCCACAGAGATTTTAAATCATGAAAAATCTCATTTTATAGTTGCTCTGCCAGATGTTTTTGAATGTTTCGTATATGTGAAGGGGAAGAAGGGAGAACAATAATTAAAAGCTAAACTGAAAGCAGATAAATTGGGAAATGGGGCTACCTATCCTCTTTAAACTGTCCAATTTGGGATACAAGCATCAGATACCAGAATCACTTTCTGGTACCAGTTGCACTATATAAATAGCACTTCCAAAAGACAGTGAAGTGGCTGGCTTACTATACCATGATATTATAAACGTGTTAACAAGAATATCATTTATTTTTAAACAAAATATAACTGAGGAACTGCTCTAATAACACCATAAAATATATATATATATATATCCATTGCTCATTTTTTTTTTTTCTATCTTGGTTGGAAGGGGGATTGAAAAGGAAAAAATGAAAAGAAAGAATGAAGGAAAAAAAAATTAAAGTTCAAAAAGGCATGTGACAGACCTCTACAGCCAGCATTACTGGAACCATAGTTTGAATTTGGCCTAAACTTTGCTCCAATAAGCTCCTTGATCTTTGAAATCTTGAGACTATTACATCACCCGTTACTGCCTGAAAGTCATTTGCAAGCCTTATCAGATATGGATTGAGATTTCAGTATATAAATGGTATCAGAACAACAATAGAGATTATAAACAAAGTGAATGGAGTTATTCATTCCATCGATTTGACACAACTACTAGATGTTCCATCAGGGGAGCAAGCTGTCTAACACACATTTTTAAAAAAATAAAAAAGGAAGTATAAAAATAAAATAAATGAAAAGAGGATACAGAGGAGCAAGCTTATTGAAGGACTAATCACAACAACAATCCACAACATGTTCTAGTGCAGGTAAATTTCCAGTCAGAAACAATGCCATAAATGATTAAAAAATGCAAAAACAATTTCACCAAGGATTGCTGATTGTGGGGTTTGAATCAAACCAAATCAGTTAGCATAAGCAGATTAACCTAATCTACTTACCCTACTCCTTTAGTAATCACACAGAATGAGTTTTTTTATCAGATGCAAGTTTTTCAGTTTTCCATCTCTTCTGGAGTCCGCCAGCATAGACCAACTTCCTTCATTTATTTATACTTGTATACAATAATTACAATTATTTACTTTTACCATGAACATGGACCGGTCATAATTTGCTATCCTCCAGATCAAATTGCCAGATCTTGTTTCTATCATTTTCCTGTTAGTTTGTTTATGATGGTTATCACTTTGATGAAATAAAGCAGAAATTGTACACATTAATCTACTTTCTATGTCCTTAGTCATTGAAAAGATTACATACCAGGTAAAGTTTACTAGACTCGCTGCAGTACTGAAGAAGTATCTTGGCTTTCTCAATTGCACGGTTCAACACGCATAGTGATTGTATTCCTGCTGAGCATCGAGGGCGAGCCGCTTCTATTTCTGGAAATATTCTTGATATTCTATCAACCAATTTCAGGAGTTCTGTACACATTAAAATGTGCACCTGTAATCATGAATAAATACACAGAATGAGATCATTCCCCCTGATATTAAAGAATAGTTGTGTCAAAGAAAAGGAAATAGTCAGACACAAAGTGAGCATATATTTAAACTTCATTCCATAAAATTCCAAAGGGAAACTACAGTGCTTGTCATGTCCTTAAGAAAAAAAATCCTCTTCAGAAACTTATGTCCATGCTCAATTTGATAAAAACCTAGGACTTTAAAGAAACTGCATTTTAGGCCATAGTTTACCATCTTCATCAAAGAATGGTAAAATCTGGTTTCCAGCTGCTATTTTCACATCAACCAGGATCTCCATAACACCATAAAGGAAACAAAATAATCTTCTTTCATAAGAATTGTAAATTAAATTGACACTAATTTACCAACAAACTAACCAAGGCCTAAACTACTAAAACAATAAAGGTAACTGACACATTTATTTAAGATATATACTTAAAACTCTTGTAAATATGGGTGAAGTGAATTAAATCCAATTAATAGGACTGCACATTCAAACCAGCAAATTCCCACTGAAGAGAAATCAAAGACCAAAGCAGTGGTACCTTAAAGGAACAAGGATCTGGCAGTTTTTCTACTACTTCAGCAACATCAGTCCCCATTCAAAAGGAGATTATCTTGTATCTGGGTTCAATAAAAATAAAAAGCATTACTTATATCTGTTCCTTACAAAAAATCTATCTGTCGTATCTTACATACTCTATCAAATCAAGAAACATAAACCTTCCACATGCAAAGCAACAATTTGAGTATATGCAATATGCAGCGTTTCCACATACAGGAGAATATATGAATGGTCTACTAGAGTTGTTCATCAAACTCACATATGAGAATATAATAAATGCTTGTCTCTTTTTCTTTGGAAACTATAACTATTGTCAGCCAAATGTCAAAAGGATGTTACAAAGCTACCAAAATAGGAAGACTTCTTAAGTTAACCCATCATAACCATAGACCAGTTCAACTTGATATATGTTTTAAGATATTTTCACTTCTAGAGACCGTGTACAAGTTTCCCTATTTCCGAACTATACTATCAATTTCAAAAATTTGAATTTAAGGGTCATAGATTACTTCTTCTTCTTTTTTTGAAGTGGTCATAGATTACTTTATCTTTAGGTGGAGCTGAAGATCAATTGGCTAAGTTTGGAGTCTATGAAACATAATAAAGGGTCCCCTTCAGTAACAATCTTCAAAATTGAAAATTAAGCTATCCTTAAAATTTAAAATTATTATAATAAATAAATATTAAAAAAAAATTCTTAAGTTGAGATGGAATTTAAATACTAACAACAACAGTAAAAAAGACTTACCTAGTGGATATCAGAACAATGATCAGAAAAGCTCAATCCCTTGTGTACTATGAAGCAATTGAACTACCAGGAGACCCTATACAATCAAAAAGATCGTAACCCGATTCTTAAACCACAGAATTCCCCAAACTGAAACCCCTTATAGAGAAGAAATTAAATTCAAAACACTCCTAGTATCTTTCAGTTTCAGACCACTCCGACAAAAAGACTCCAACTTTGCCAACAGCCACTACTCAGCCCTTAAACCACTACAATTCCCTCAAATTCATGCACATCCCAAACAAAATTTGAACTTTTCAGAGTATCTTCCTCGCGGCTCTCCCATACACAACCAGGAACAGCTCCGTAGGGCAACAGTACAACGATATAACAATCTTCTTGCTCATGAAAAACACAGAACAAAAAAAACCCCAAAATTCTTTAAAAATTGTTGTTCCTTTCGGGATAAGATCACAGCCAGAAAAAGCTTTATCACCCACCAACCAAAACCGAAAGGCAAAAGAAACCCAGGACTTGATTATCCAAAAGAACCAATACAGATTTTTAACTTCCAAGTAGAAAATAACCCAAAGAGAGACACAACAAAAAAAGAAATATCACTGAGAAAGCAAAGGATGTTAATAAACCAAAGAAGCGAAAAAGATTTATAAGAATCTCGTGAAAACAAAAAAGTCTTTGCAATAATAAAATCCAAGAGAGTGAAAGAGAAAGAGAAAGAGAAAGAGACCGAGTGAGAAAGCGAACAAGAGCGTGAAAGTTAATCAAATTGCTTATTTAAAATATATACCACATAATATATAAGAAAAAAACAGAGAATACCAGTCAACTATCTGAATTTGCTGTGAAATTTACCACATAATCAAGTCTTAGTACTCGTCCACGATTAGACGAGAAATGATGGCCTCGCCAAGACAGAACAGTCAATAATAAAAGAAGTAAGCAATACAAAACAACAAAAGCAAGAGTAAAGCGGAAAAGCTAGCTACTACGTAGTATATGTATATCTAGTTGCCCTTTCACAAAGCGGAAAAGCTATAGTTACACCGTTGATCAAGAATAATCAAAAAGTTCTGTGTGGAGGCCCCACTGCAATAATTGTTTTGGTGGGATTGAAATACAATTCATAGGAATTGTTAAAATTGATAGTTAAAAAAACCATTTTTAATTTCAACCATTCATTCAAAAAAAAAAGTTAAGAAAAATATTAAAAGAAGTAAAAATTAAAAAGGTGTAAAGTAAAAAAAATTTATGGCGGCCTGTGTTGCCTGTGGCAGAGGGCTGCGTTCCCTGTGGCAGAGAGTTTTTAAATAAAAATGCTGACAATTCATAGGCAGACTTTATTGAACACTCTACGGAAACAAATACAAGATTTTGTACAATTTTGTTTGCGAAAAAGTCGAATGGAACTTTCTTTCATTGGCCAAAAAAAAATAAGTCAAGTCAATAGCAAATGAGTTTTCTTATTTTACTAAGCCCCCGCAGTAGCATTATCCTAGCCCAATTTACATCTTCAACTCCGATAAAATAAAATAAAATAAAATACCTCTTCAACAAAATAACGTGACCTTTTCTTTTCTTTCTTTTTTATAGATAGAAGACTTTTTTTTATATGTGTGGTTTATTTATTTTATGAGTGTTGTATTACAATTTTATTAATGTCATTGTCAGTTAATTGCATGTCTTCAAGTATGTGATGTATAGTAGTCTTGTTCTTTTTTCTTTTTCTTTTTTTGGAGTGAATATTCTTTAATTATACTTTTTGTTTGTTTTTATATAGATTTATGTAAGACCTAAATGATAGTAACTTTGCTTTTATAATAAAATTTGTACTCCCTCAATCCTAATTTATATATCATAGTATGAAGTGATACAATTATTAATTGGGCTGTTTTTGTTAATTGGGTAGAGCTAGTTCCCTTCTCTAGTGTCTCTCTATAGGTTACTCAAGCTATGGAGAGAAATGATTAGGCAAACCCTTCTTAACTTCTTTTGTACTATGCTATTAATAAATAATGTTTTTATTCAACATATATATATATATATATTAGTAATCATTTTAAAATATTTTTATTTTAAATAAGAGGTTACACAATTATTAATAAAAATAACTTCAAAAAATGTAAGAATAATATAGAAATTAAAGAAGTAATAATAATTTCAATTAAAAAAATTGTATTTGGTGACACTTCCACTTCAGAAATGAAAAAAAAAATTCAAATTAATATGAATAGAATAACTTTCCTAACACGTACGTCAAGGTCTTTTTTTATTAACAAAAAAAAGAAACGTGTTTTCATTAGAATTTAAATTAAGTGAAGTAGTTTAAGAGCTTATATTTTTTTTTATTAAAAGTAATATATTAAATAATGCTCGCCATATAAAAAGGGAAAAATTTGCAGATTTTTAAACATAATCAATGTAAACATATGTGTCTGGACTCTGGAGCGTGGAGGCAGGAGACGCCATTGACTTTGTTTGGTTTCAGTCTACTCCCTTGTTAAGACAACCCGAATAAAATGAAAAAGAATCTGATGTGACTTGAGGTTGAGGGGTCTTCTTGAAAGCCTGCCAATAAAAAAATGTGCTGGTTCATTTTCAAACCTAAAAATATATCTAAACCCACTAAGTTTTTAAATATATGTAACGCAGACCATGATGTTGGAGGATAAAGTTAATGGAAAATATATAAGGGAGTAGGGCTAATTATTCAAGACAAGAAAAAGAAAAAGGGTAGGGGAGAGGGGGACACATCGATAACTTTGTTGGAGAGATATTTATGATAATATTTAGAGAGCTTTTAAGTGAGTTTTTTTTTTTAAATCTTAATTTTTTTTTGAAAACGAGACTATTCAGATTTTTTCGAGTATTTAATTATTTTTTTAATGTTTGCAATCTCCTCATTTCACATATACCGGATTATTACAGAGAATAATCTCATAGAGGTGATCTCAAAAAAAGGGCAAGAGGTTTCAAACTCAATATTCAAAAAATCTTATGAACTACTCAGAGTCCGTTTGGATACCGCTTATTTTGCTAAAAACTAAAAATACTGTAACAAAATAATTTTTAAATGTGTGAATAGTATCGTGGGATCCATTTTTAAATTTTTTTTCTGAATAAAGTATTTGTAGGTCCCGCGAACAGTACACGGAACCCACTGAATAGTGCATATTGTCTCTTGAAAGTTGAAACGCGTGCATAAAAAAAAAAAAAAGAAAGAAAAACGCAAACGCAGCTGGTGAAATGCTAATCCAACCACATAGTTAGTCAAATATAACTTCTTCTTTTTAGAAAGATGTTGATATTGATTAAAATTGCATTATGTAAATTTAATTAAAATTCAATTTAGGTCTTAAAGTTTACCTTCATTTTTTTTTTTTTTTTTGAGAAAGAAGTTTACCTTCATTTAATTTAGTCCTTTAAATTTAAAATTTTTTTAATTAAAGTATCTTCATTAATTTCGGTTAAACATTGTCATTAAGTGTCCATTTTTTTTTCTCTTTTTTGAAATTTTTAATTAAAAAATCAATTAATTATTAAAAAAATTTTTGAAGTGAGCAATATCAAAGTTTTTCTTGGAGAGCTCTACAAACTCAATCCTAACAAATGAAAATCTTGGTCGTAGAGGAGTACCAATGGAGCCTTGGTGTGTTTTACGCAAATTGCAATCAAAGTCTACAAATAAAACATATTCTTTGGGAGTGCAACATGGTTCAAGCTCAAGCCTGATGGTTTGAGTTGCAGTCCATTGATGGATGGAACCAAAACCTTCAGAAAATTTTTGGCAGTGTCTTGGAGTATATGGAGAAGATGGAAATTTGGTGCATCATGAGGATAAAGCATATCGAAATGGAATGTAAAGAAAATCTTGCATTCTTCTATGACTTTACTGGAGGATTTTATTAGACAAATGGCCACTGAGAGAAATAAAGAGCAATGGAAACATGTATAAGTTGAACGTGGATGGAGCCACTTTTCATCAGATTTATTGGGTGTAGGGGCAATCATTCACAATTCTATGGGCTTACCATTTACCAATGGTGACGTTAAGTGGACAAATATGTTTAATCATTAATTGGATTTTTTTAATTTAAAAAAAAAATTCAAAAAATTTACTGGTACAAAATTTTGAAGTAAAATATTTTCAAATGTAAAATATTTTACATGTAAAACATTTCAATAAAATATTTTCAAGTGTTTGGTATAACAAATAAAATTTTTTAAGCAAACCACCAAAATCGGTAGCTTCAACCACCAGAGCCGCTAGTGTCGGAGGTTCAGTGACTGAATCGCTGGAACCAACAACCAAAATGGTGGCTCCAGTAACCATATTATCTGCAATTGACGTCAAAACAATACTTTGATTACTGGGCCACTAACATTAGAGGCCGAAACGGTGTCTTCGGTACCAGTTGCTTAACCCATTAGACCTGTGATCTAGCTACCAAATGTGGTGAGGGAAGCCGCTGCATGTTTTTATAAAATGTTTTATCAAATTTTTAAAAGTTAAACATTTTACATATTTTTATAAAGGATTTTACAGTTAACGGAAAATATTTTACAAGTTTGACCATATTTTACTTGCAAATAAATACTTGAAAAATGGGAAAACATTTCTAAAATATATTTAACTTTAAAACCAACGAAGCATTAACAATAATTTAGAGGATTCAATTTGCATTTTTGCCTAAAAGTCATTCCCAATTTTGTGGGCTTACCAATGGCGTTAAGGAAAAGGACTCACAAAGCTTTTTTTTTTTTTTTTTTATAAGATAAAAATTATACTCTAACCTAATTTAAGTATATATATGTGTGAAACTCTCTCTTAAAGACTTGAATCCCAGCTCTTCCCTCCCACATCCCACAAGCATTTATACTTATAGAATGACCATTGCATGTCAAGGTTGGGTAGGTGGGTGGTGGTAGGACTCACAAAGTTTCAATTTCATTTGAAGTGGAGATTATATTTAAATAATTAATTAATTTTTTTAATTTAAAAAAGGAAGAAGAATTTAGACACTTAGAGTGTGTTTGGATATCGCTTATTTTGTTAAAAACTGAAAATACTGTAGCAAAATAATTTTTAAATATGTGAATAGTACTGTGAAACTTATTTTTAATTAAAGTTTTGTTAAAAAATAGGTTTGTAGGTCTCGTGAACAATGCACAGTACCTACTGAAAAAGCACCATAGCCTCAGAATGTGCTTCTCAAAAAAAAAAAAAAATATACAGACGCCGACGTTATAATTTGAATCCAAACAGGTACTCTTTTTTTTTTTTTTTTTTTTTTTTTTTAAATTTTGTGGGGTGGGGGGGGGGTCCAAACCGGTACTTAATGGCAACAGTTAATGGAAGTTGATTAAAAGGGGGAAAGAAAATAGACTCTTTATGGCATTTAATAGAAGTTGACAAAAATACCTTAACTAAATAATTTTAAAATTTTAAAAAAATCAATTAAATGAAAATAAAGTTAAATACTTTAAATAAATTTTGGTCAAACAGCATTTGAAGCACAATAATACGTACTCCTCCCCATGCTAATATGAAGAAAGGAGTCCCAGATATTCCACGGGAATGGACTTTTCCAACCAAACTACCGCTTCCACGAAATTTCTAGCAAACTTAGCCGGTTAACAGTCGGTCTTATTTTCAGTTCATTGAATACAAAAGACAAAACCATATTTAAGTCCAGCTATAACTCTCTGTACTTTAAACACAATATATGCCCAGTCCAGGTCGTGAATTATTCGATACCAGGAGAGTCAAGCTTTGCATGAAAGCCACCTTCAATAATTAGCTAGTAAAAGTGTTCCCCTCAGTTGGTTAAAAAATTCTTAGTAATTTTAGCATCGTAACCTATTTTTTTATTTTACATATTTATTTTTTAAAATATTACATATTAAATTATTATTTTATATTTTCTCAAAAAAAATATTTATTTTATACTATATTTCATAAAAATATCAAATTTTCTTAATTTAAAAAAAAAATTTCTTCACACACAATAACTACTATTCACTCTCTTCCTTCGTTCACATAATACGTAAAAAAATAATAAAAAACTAAATGCAAAATGAATAATACCAATATAAATTTACAAATTAAAATTACTGTAGTAACTATATATTTTTACACAATTTTACATGACTTGATGCGGGTGAATATTGAGCTCAGTTGGCAAAATGTTCACACATTTTCTATTATACAAGCACTAATACTTGTGCTCTAAAGCCAGTTTTAACAGCAAATTCACCTACTCTTCTACCTGCCAAAATATATCATATTTAGATTTATATATATATATATATATATATGTGTGTGTGACATTTTATATATTATTTTAATTAAAAATTTTAACTTATGAATTTTGGCCTAATTATATTATAATGATTAAAAAAATTTATAATTTTCATTATATGAAACTTAACTAGTCATACTCACACACATATACACAACAATTTTCCTTTCATATAATCATACATGAGTATTGAGTGCCACAAGTCACTATCAAGGAGAGCTCAGCATTATTTATAGCATATAAATTGATATTGGTGTTGGGTATACACATGTGGGTGAAGTCTTACATTAAATAATAATGAGAAGAATGAATAGTTAATAGAACATAATTGAACACCTATTATTGGGCTTAGACCTTTTAGGTTAAAGTGTGTCTCTATAGGGTGTGTTTATTTGAAGGTAAAATAGGGTGGATAGAAAACTTTAGAGAGAAAATAGGAAGGAAAACTTTTTTGGAGTGTGTTTGGTTCGATGGGGAGAAAGGAAAATAAATTGTGAGACCTAGGTGTTTTCTCCTCGAGCCCACCAAAAAGTTTTCTCCCAAAAATGGGAAGAAAACTGAAAGGGGAAAGCTCATGAAAAATACCCCTCACGTTAGATTTCACCTCCAACGTGTTGGCTTTTTTTTTTTTTTTTCTTTTGATTTTTTCTTTTTCTGTTAATGTGTTGGTTTTTTTTTTTTTTTTTTTTCTCTCTATTAACATGTTGGCTTCTTTTTTCTTTTCTTTGATTTTTTCTTTCTCTATTATCGTGTTGGCTTCTTTATTTATTTATTTTTTTTTTTTTTGTGCTAGCTACTTTTCTTTTCTTTTCTTTTTAGAAAACACTTTTGGGTTAATTTCTTATATATTTTTTTTTAACCTTTAATGAAGTGTCCATCTATACACAATTTTTTTTAAAAGTATAATGTGTTACCTTTTGTTTTATTTAATAGGAACATGATAATAAATTTATACAAACTTTATTTTCAACCAAACAAAAATGTTTTTCACCCCTCCACTTTTCCACCCTCCTAACCAAACAAAAATGAGAGAAACTAAAAACTTTTTTATCCTCTCACTTTTCTATCCTCTCTCTATTTTCCATCCTCCCTCTTTTCCATCCTCCCAACCAAATAGACCCTATATTTTATATTAATTACTTAAGGAGGCTCATCAAGATGTTTATCTCCCCAACAAGTGATATTATAGCTCATGGTGGTGTGGGGCAAAGGTGGCAAGGTTATCGATGTTCCTTTCGCAGTTGGAGCAGGAACTGGGTGTATGTGTACTTGGAGCCCTTTCGTAAATGGAGCAAAGATGGGTCCCTTTCGCAGAGGATGGTATATTGCACCAATCAAGCCCATAAAACCCACACAAATGATCTTGAAAAATGCCCAACAAAGGATATTTTTCAATGGTGCTATACAACGATGATGGTGAGGTGCGAGGTTTCCATGGAAAAAGGCATGTTAGGTTGACACGTGGGGGCTTATGGATGATGCATTAGTGAACGAAAAAATCATTAGGTAAGGGAGAGTGAATAGGACTTGTTCATGGCTTACAGAGAGGTTTTGAAGCCCATAGAGAGGACTTGAAGCCCACAGAGAGGCAGAGACTCACACGTGAATAATAATGAGAAGAATGAGTAGTTAATATAACATAATTAAGCATATACCCATTGGGTTTAGGCATTTTGGGTTTAAGTGTGTCTCTATATGTTATATTAATTACTCAAAGAGGCTCCTCAAAGTGTTTATTTCCCCAACAATCAGTTGATCATAAAAATATAACTCTTTAATACAAGACATGCGTCATCAATATGTAATGTTTGAATGAAGAACATGTAACCTAGTGTCAATCACTTACCTCGATAGTTAAATAGTTAAAAGTTAACAAGGATTGCACCATGTTGAAACTTCTAAAAAAATTACTTCTCATAAAATATGTTGAAAGAAGAGAATAAAATAATTTAGAAAACTATAAACAAGAAAGAGAGAAAACTTAAGGGTTACATGGTTCGATTTGATGGGTTATGTTCACAAGACAAAACCCTTAGGGCTATATCTTTACAGTATTCTTGATTGCATTGAACCCTAGTAGGGTATATATAAAAGCTAGGGTTAGCGCTTCATAGGCTTACAATATATTGGTTTTGTTTGTCCATTATCTTAACATAAACCCAATATCTTTCTCAAGCTTGAACATCATAGTCATTATTTTAACAATTACAATTGCATTTACTTCAATTATATTTATCTAAATGTATAATGTTTTGTTGTCTTCCCAACCTTTCACCTTCCTCATCCCCCTTTATTGGTGAATATATTTCTTTTTCCCCTTCCCCTCCATATTTTTTTATATGAATATGTTCTTTTTTTGTCCTTATAACCAACAAGCTTAAAATTTGCAATGGAGAAATTTGTTTCACTACTGCATTTTTGTTTTTGTTCTCCATAATATCAAATTTGTGTATGTATGTATGTATATATATATATATATATATATATATATCACATTTTCAATTTGTCTCTAAACTTATTCTTTGATTGGTTGTAATACTTTTTATTTTACAAATTGATTTTTGTATGTGAAATTTATGGTTGAACGATATTTGTAGCCAAAGATTGACTTACTTATTTTTTTTATTGTTTAATTTAAAAATGGTTGTTATTATTTGATGTTAATTAATGTGAATTTTTTTAACTTTTGATGTTTGGATATATGGGCATACTTTGGTTTAATCATTAATAGGTCCGGATGCGTAAAATTTTGAATAGTGGGTGATATATATATATATTTTGAGAATCAAATGGTGGACAGGAAACAATTGAAATCGAAGCAATTGATCTCCCCAGCACTTCAGCCAGTTGAAATCGAAGCAATTGCAGCAGCTCGGGCACTGGAGTTCGGACAGGAAACAGGTATAGGTGAAGCTGTTCTTGAAGGGGATTCCGAGTTGATCATTGAGTCTTTGAAGGCAGGTGGCAATACTATCGCTTAAGTGGAGCCACTAATTCAGGATGCCATTGCATTTTTCAGTTTATATTCAAAATTGCTATACTCTCATTGTAGAAGAGAAGGTAGTAAATTAGCAACATAATTTAGCTAGATATTCCATAAATGTTTCCGACTATGTAGTTTGGATGAAGGAAGTTCCCAATCCAATGATCTTTATTGTTCAGCATGACTTAGCCAATTTGGCAACCCAATTTTAATAAAATTTTAAGTTCATTCTCAAAAAAAAAAAAAAAAAAAAAAAACTGGTGGGTGATGTATATTTTCACTATTTCATATAATTTCTGTCTAATTGTGATTCAAATCTTTATTCCTATTTGCATGATTGTGAAATTTAGGGTGTATATGAAAGTTTTTAAGAATTATGTCAAAATTTTTGTATCTCAGTTTTTTTGTTGGAATTTTTTAAGTTTCTCCACAAATTCTATACGACCCATCCTCTTTTTTTTTTTTTTTTTTTTTTGAGAAGAACCCTTCCTATTATTGAACAAAAGTTTTAGTTCCATTTTAGGCAAGTGCAACTTCCTAAATAATGATTACATATTGTTTTATATATTATTATTGAAATCCACTGACTAACATACGTGGTAAAAAAATTGTTTTATATATTTAAAGAATTTTTTTTTAAGATGCTTCATTTTTTTCCATAATTTGTATCTCATTATTGTTAAAGAAAATTTTTTGTCACGTCTCTTTCTTTCCTTCACATTAAAAATGATATACATATTGTTCTTCTAGAATTTTATATACTGTAGTATTTTTTTTAGATAATTTCTATCGTAGTTGAAAGAATTTTAATAAAGCAAAAGTATTGTCCCAAATTTTATTTATTGTTTCACTAATAATGCCTATTTATTAATTTGCAACGATTGGAAGCAAAAGCAATAATTTTATTTTCCTTGATTATAATTATGACTTTGTTATTTACAATCATTATTTCTACTTAATATTTTTAAAATAAAAATACTTATAAATTCCCATGCTAACATGCATGGATCACAATAATAACAATATTAATTTACAAACATATATATATATATATTTAAAAGGCAACTTATGGGCCTATAACTAGTAATTAATATGAAACATACAACATCACAAGAATTTTTCAATAAATTCTAGGTAAAAAGTTGTTATTGGTTCTAATTTGTGCCCATACTAAAATTATTTTTTTCTCCATCAATAACAACCAATAAAACTAAAAACTTATCACTTAGACAAAAAATTTATTCTGTGAAATTATTGTGTTTGAATTTTTTTTCAATTAATAATTATAGTGTATACATATTTTAAGTTTGGACTGCTAAGAGTTTTATATTTTAATTGGTATCTTTTTATGCATAAAGTACTTAAGAGTTTAGGAAAAAAATAGTTAGAACAATATAGTATAACTATGTAAAAAAAAAAAAGGTGTAAGCAAGCAATTCGTTCGGACCAATGGGCTCCCTAGCGTGTGCGCAGACGCAGCACATCTACGACGAATCACATTAAATTGTTGGGAAACAGTGGTTTTACGGTAAAACAACGCGGGTTACGCGGCCTTACGCGGCCTTATCTATCGGTAAGGTTGACTAGAAATGTCTTTGTCGGTAAAGTATTTCCTTGTACTGTTTATAATAAACTAGAGATGGTGATTGACATGATAAATAAAATAATGAAGAGTTTGGCTTTTGCATGAGAAATTGAAGTTCATGAACAAATTGGAATAGGATTACTCACAGCATGTGATAGGGAAGTCCAAGGACTTTTTTTTTTTTTTTTTTTTTTAGAGAGTTTCAACCTAGAACGTTCGCTCTTGATGATAAATCTTTATAATCAAATCAAGACACTAATCAGTTTTTGATATAGGCGGAGATTGAATCTCAAATCTCTTATTCAATCATCAGCGCCTTTACCAATTGAACTAACTGGAACCCACTCCAAGAACTAAATTTGAGTAGGATTAATTACACAATGTTCACTGACTAAATTTAGGATGAGGATCGTAATCAAGTTGAGAAAAGTTTAAGATTATTCATTTAATTTTATTTCGGCCACTACTTATGCCTAAACTTAATTTTCATGAGTCAAGCTCTGATTGGAGAGTTCTTGGACCCAAGTTTGTGAGAGGAAGTTGAGTATGGAATTCCTTCATTATTGGGTTCTTTGAGAAGGTGACTGTTTTGTTCTCTAATTAAAATACAATTTGTAGTAGTAAGCAATAGTAATGGCTAAGCAGTGTATTGGGGAGATAAACACCTTGGGGAGTCTCATTGAGTAATTAATATAACATATAAAGACAAACTTTAACTCAAATGGCTTAAACCCAATAAGTATATGTTCAATTATGTTATATTAATTACTCATTCTTCTCATTATTATTTAATGTGGGACTTCATTCACACGTGTATACCCAACAATCTCTCCCTCACGTGTGAGTCTCTGCCTCTCTATGGGCTTCAAGACTTCTTTGTGGGCCACGAACAAGTCCTACTCACTCCCCTTTGCTTAGAGGGCTTTTTCCGTCACTAGTGCATCATCCATGCATATGCCTCCACGTGTTATCCCGCACGTCTTTTTCCATGGGAATCTTACACCTCAACGTCATCGTTATCTAACACCATTGACAAATATTATTAACAAATATCCTTCGTTAGGCATTTTCCAAGATCGTTTGTGTGTAGGCTTTATGGGTTTGCTTGGTGCAATATACTGTCCCTGCTCCAACTGCGAAAGGGACCTATCTCTACTCCATTTGTGAAAGGGCTCCAAGTACATACATCTGCTCTTGCTCTAACTACGAAAGGAACTTCAATAATCTTACCACCTTTGCCCCATACCAAAATTGGCTCTGATACCACTTGTTGGGGAGATACACATCTTAGGGAGTCTCTTTGAGTAATTAATATAATATATAGTGACACATTTTAACTCAAAAGGCCTAAGTCGTAATGGATATGTACTCAATTATGTTATATTAACTACTCATTCTTCTCATTATTATTCAATGTGAGATTTTACTCACACGTGTGTATCTAACATAGTGTAGGGAAAATAATATGAAAGATTTATAACAAAATGTTGGACAAATTTAGAGGACTAAAATAGTTAAAATAGTATAAAGAATGTAATAGTATAAGAAAAATAATTTGCATGAAGTGATAAAAAGGTTGTTTAAGAGTCTATGCATAGGTGCAATTTGGCCCTAGTTAGTGGGCTCCAAGGATTGTTTTTAGGGGGGTTAGTAAGAAGATGAATTTTGAGTAGAAGATGAATCTTGCAGTCAACGTGATTTACTTATTACAAATTTGTCCATAGTATGTACTAGCAAAAGAATAAAAGATGAGAAGTACTACGTCTACAACATTTTTCACAACAAATCTTAGGTGATAAGTTATTATTCGTTCTAATTTAAATCCATTACTGAAATTACTTTTTTGCTAATTGATAACAGCCAGTAACAATATACAATTTAGGATTTGTTGAAAATATTGTGGATATAGTATTCTCATGAAAGAAAAATTATAAGTTCATTTGGCATATTGTTTCTTAATACAATGAACATACTAATTATTGTTCCTAAGATTAAATCTTGAAAACTATCTATTGTTTCTAAATACAATAAACATATAAATTATTCTTTTTAAGTGAATTGTAAACAATATTTAAATAAAATAAAATTTTATCTATTGTTGTGGCACACCAAGGATGAAGCTATTAAATTGGGCTTCACTTGGGCACACAACTTATTTGTTTGGTGGACTTGGATTTCCTAGGTTGGGTCCATCCTAACACAGAGACTCAATGAGGTCACTTCTCTCTCTTTCTGTGTTGCTTTTCCTATTTCTCTACTCTCTATTCCTCTCTCTCCCGTTTTTCCAACCCCGTTTCTTCCTTTGATTCTCTTATTTATAGCTAGCTATCAGTGGGATGATCATGATTACTTTCAAGATTAGTGCAATGAGAGGTCCAATATTGTTAGTGGTAAGTGGGAGTTTAGGTAAGAGTGGCTTTGGAAATGATTCCCACTTCAGTAGATGTGCTCGGCAGCGTCATTCCTCAAGGCACTGCCGGGCATGTAAAGGGCGGAGTGGCCAAACAACCGTGATCTTGCTTGGCAAGACTAAGTGGGCATTTACCCACGTGGCCACACCCATCCTGGGCTGCTCCCCGAGTCTTTGAACAATACTCAGCCATGGCTAGTAGCTTTGGCGGGCTTGGGCTGGAACCCGGGTGGTGAGAAGGTTAGGCCCTTGGGCCTTATCATTGACCCATGGTCCAAGGCTCATATAGGCCTACATATCATGGGGCCGTACAGTAGCCCCCCCCTTGATTCGTGTTCGGCTCCTTGGGAACGAATCAAGGAGCCAAAGAGGAAGCATTTACCTGAGAAACTCAACGGGTGCAATTTGGGTGGTTTCAGATATCCATTGAATGTATTTCTTAAAAGGCGCGATGTGTCTGGCCTTCTGACTCAGCCGTCATCATTGCCTATCAGTTCGTGAATCGAGACGCGCGCGCCATCCGCCCTTGGTATCTGTAAGGTTTTTTCTCTTTTTCTTTGCATCATTATTGCTAATTAACCCCCATTATTGCCCATTAACCGACGCCCATTCTTCCCTGACTTCTATAAATAGCCCATTTCAACTCATTCTCTCACTTTTTCACTCTTCATTTTTCGAAACTTCTCTCTGCCGAGCACCCAAAGCGTTATTGTTCACCAACCCAGAATCTACTTCTCCCTTAAAGCCAAAAGTAAGTCCCCTTCCCTTTTTCTTTGCTTTAATTTATTTTCCCAAGTTCCTTCTAATTCTTAGCCTTTATGGCCTGTTTGGAAGTTTAGAGAGGGAGGAGAGTAGATGGGAGTAGAGGGGAGGAGAGTAGAGGGGAATGGTTCCCCTCTACCTTCTTTGGATGTTTTTAAAATTAGTAAGGGGGAAGGGAGTAATTAGCCCTTCCCCTTATTTGGATGTTTTAAAAATTAGGATGGGGAGGAGAGGAAATGATTAAAATAGGCAAATTTATCCATATTTGAAAATGGACTTGCAACATTAGTTTATGATTAATTTGTTAGAAAAGGTAAATTAGAAAATTTATTTGGATAATAATTTATTTACTTTACTCTCCCTCCAAATCTCTCCAATTTGGGAGAATTAAAAATGAGGGTTAGAGGGAGTTGAAACCCCTCCAAACCCCTCCCCCTCATTCCTTAAAAAACTTCCAAATAAGGTAATTGGATTACTTCCCCTCCCTTTACTCTACTCCCCCTCCTTTTTAAAACATCCAAACATGCCATTAAGATGGGTTATGCTCATATTTTGAATATTGAAGCGTCTCTAGTTACCTTTAGGCGAGATTATAACATTCCTGATGATGTGAAAGTGATGTATTGCCATGAAAGTGACATTGCTTTCCGCAGAGGGCTGAACACTGCCTTTTTCTCATTGATGTCGATTCTGGAGGGTAGGGTTAGGTTTCCCATTGACCCTCTTTTACTTAGCACCCTTAGGTACTATGGGTTATGTCCCAACCAACTTCCCCCCAATTCTTACCGGGTAATGAGTTGTGTGAGTAAGTTAAATCAAACATTTGGTTTGCAATTAAACCATCATGACATAAACCACATGTACAGCCAATGTGAAAAGAAGAAAACCAATTATTATTTAAAGGTTAGAGACATGAGAGTACGGCTAATTTCATGCCTGCCGGACTCTAATAGAAATTCTGTCGGGGAATTCGTCCGGGTACGCGGTAACTGGTTTGCCGGTGGTGTCCCCCCCCCCCCTCTCTCACGGCGTGAAGTGGGTTGGTGCCATCCTTTAATTTGTTTTCTCCTTCCTTCTCGCAACTTCATTCCTTACCGGAACATTGATTTGTTCCATTTTTGTTGCAGATGGTTCGGTGTTTACCCAAGACATTAGAACAGTCCACGTATGGAATCTAAATTTCGTACTCAGGTTCGAGATTTTTGTTCATCGGGATGGGCAGCTTCGGGCGTCCCACCTCATTCTCGGTGTAGACCCTGTATACTCTACCTGGCAACCCTTTGGTTAAGCCCTCATAGTAGACAGCCCCCTCCTCTCCTACATAGATGTTCATCACGCGAACTTCCTCCCCCCAAATTTCACAGTAGGTGAGGCTCGGGACCTTGGCCGGCGATATACTTGCTCGGATGAGCTCGCTCCTATAAGAGAAGAATTAGCCGAAATAGTGTCTCGAAGTCTCCGAGAACGTGCTCACGAAGCCCTTCAACGCGAAGCCCTTGCTGAACGTGAGGCCCCTGCTGCATTGGAGGCTCCCAACCGAGAAGTCGAACACGCAACCACAGAATCAAGTAATTCTTCCAGAACTCATTCCGTTGGTGGTCAAGAAATGGTGACCCGCAAGACTCTAATAGTTAGCCGCTTTATTCCTAGCGCACGTCAGACCGCGCAGCAGCAGCCAGTTTAGGGACGTGGCCAAACTCCTCCTGCTCATCCCCCTCCTGCACGAACTCGAAAAAGACAACGGACTGCAAACTAGACCTCTACCAGCTCGGGTGAGGCTCAAGCCCGAACTCCCCCCCAGTCATCAAAGGGTATTGTTGTCCAGGAGCCCCTGGGCCAGGTGGGGAAAAATGTGGCGTCCTCCTCTCGACCTGTACCAGAATGGCAGCCCACCTTTGAGCTAGACGACAAACCTCTCTATGCTAAAGCTAGCGTACGGGTGTGGGAGAAAGGAGAAGAGGGCCGTGTAGCCCAATGCTTGGTGCATGGCCTCTTTCTGCCCGAGGACGTGAGCGCCTTTGTGGATGGGACCGAGGAATCTATGGGGAGGAGGCTTCAGTGGCACACCATTGCGATAATTCCTCTTTCCTTGTATTTTTATTTTTGCACACTCCTACTATTGCTGTACATATTGTTCCCTTACACTACCATGCTAATTACTGTCATTTCATCAGGCTACCCAGCTAGCTCACATCCTGAATGAACGGGTGAAGGATCTCGCTCAGGATGTTGACCGGGAAAAGACCGGCAGAAGACAAAGCCAAAGTCGCTGATGCTGCTAAGAAAAGAGTTGCTGCTGCAGAGAAGGCCCAGGCTCTGGTGGAGGAAAGGTCAGTGGAGTTGGAGACAAAGCAACACGAGATGGACCTGAAGCTGGCTAAAGAGGTGAGCCGAAATGCTGCCCTAGCCAAGGAAATAGCCGACTTATGAGCGGCTTTGGAGGCTTGTGAAAATAAATGGTACGACGAAGGATTCGCGGATGCCGAGAGAGGTGTGGAACCAGTTGTCAAGGAAGCTCGGTAGTTATCTTTTTAAGTTGGCTGGATGGCTGCCTTGCATGCTTTGGGAGTGCCTGAAGACTCCCCCTTAAGGGATCCTGGCAGAATTCCCTTTCCGGACTCTTCTCCAGCTGTACAGAACCCTCCGGGGCCCATTGATGAGGAGGAGACGGATAGCCTGAGGGAGTTGGTGGAGCAAATTGATGCACACGTGGAGCTGATCGGGACCGAAGCTACCAGTAACCCTCTTGCTGAAGACCAGTCCGGTGAAAATACTGAATTTCAAAATCCTGCATCCGAACGTCAGCCTCCCGAGATGACGGTCGAGGGTCAACCCATGGACCTTTCCGATTGATTGCCGAACTTATTTTACATCACTTTACTTAGTTTAAGTAACTTTTCTTTTCAGCTGGTTTGCCTTCGTCGTCGAGCTGTGGCGACTAAACACTTATTTTAATTTTCGGGTTTAATCTTCACGTCACCGGGTTTTGGTGACAAAACGATTGGTTTTTTAAGTTTGATTTTGATCATGGTTTATTTGTCGAAGAATTATCTTATGAGTGCTTAGTAATACACTAGTCTTTTTGTTGTATTTCCATTTTTCCGTGCATGTGTATGCTCCTGATGAACAGGTAAGGAAGACCGTTCTGGGAGAACTGGGCTGGTCGGCCCCTCGGTGTTCGAAAATCTTACAGTACATGTTGGCTTCCCATCAGCGAGACTTAGGGTATTAATAGTCAAAAGCCTAATTGCTGGAAGGCCTCTGGCCTTATTACGTTTTAGCAGAAGATTCCCAATTGCTCGACTGTAGGGGTCGGACCTAGAAGTAGGTTTCAGTCCTCAGAGAAATTCTAGAATAAGGTTTCCACCTGCTCGGTGATATGGATTGAACCGAAAAGTAGGTTTCAGTCCTTAGAGAAATTCTAGAATAAGGTTTCCACCTGCTCGGTGATAGGGATCGAACCGAGAAGCAAGCTTCAGTCCTTAGAGATTCTAGGATAAGGTTTCCACCTGCTCGGTGATAGGGATCGAATCGAGAAGCAGGCTTCAGTCCTTGACGTGAAACAGACTTTGAATTTTCTTGACTTCCCTGGTGTTCGTTGACTTGCTGTGTTGAATGAACAATAGAGTGTAATGAGCCTGCATGAATAAGCATTATCATTATCATATTGGTTCGTACAAGGTACATTTTTCCGTGCAAGAACGATCATTGATAAAACTTCTTAAGATTATGAATGTTCCATGGTCGGGGCAGTGGTCTCTCGTTTATATCTTCCAAGTAATATGCTCCTGCACCTGCGATGGCTGTGAGCTTGTACGGACCTTCCCAAGTCTGGGCCAATTTCCCGACGTTTGTGTCCTGCATGTTTCCACAGATTTCCTCAGTACTAGATCTCTGGCACCGAATTCCCTCACCCTTACATCTTGGTTATAGCGCCAGGCAAGCTTCTACTGATATTCGGCTAGTTGTATAGTCGCTGCTTCCCGGTGCTCCTTTAACAAATCAAGACGTTTTTCCAACAAACTGTCGTTCTAGGACATGTTAAATTCCGCCATGCACACTACACAAATTAATCTCGGCTGGTATCACGACTTCTGCTCCATATCTGAAAGATAACGAAGTCTCCCCCGTGGACCTCCTAGGGATCGTCTGGTACGCCCACAAGACACTGGGTAGCTCCTCGGCCCAGTTACCCTTCGCACTTTCCAGTCTCTTCTTTAGCTCGTTCACGATTACCTTATTTACGGCTTCGGCTTGGCCATTACTTTGGGGATATGCTGGAGTGGAGAATCTATTTTTGATGCCGAGGCTGCTGCAAAACTCGCGAAAAGTTCGGCTGTCAAATTGCAGCCCGTAATCTGATATGAGGGAATCCGACACCCCAAATCTCGTGACTATATTCTTCCACACGAACTTCTTCACGTCTACGTCCCGGATATTAGCCACAGCTTCCGCCTCTGCCCACTTGGTAAAATAATTGACGACCACCAAAATGAATCTTCAATTCCCTGTTGCCCGAGGAAATGGGCCGAGAATATCTAGCCCCCACTTCACGAAAAGCCAAGAACTGCTGACTGGGTTCAATCGGCCTGCCGGCTGGTGGATTAGGGGTGCATGCTTTTGACACTGCTCATAATTACGCACATATTTGGCGTCGTCCTTCTACATTCGGGAACACTAGAATCCCTGAGTCATTACTCGGTGCGCTAATGAATGTCCTCCCACATGACTGTCGCACACTCCATCGTGTAGCTCGGCTAAGAGTTCGCCCACTTTCTCTGGGTGCAAGCATAAAAGGTAGGGTCCCTCGAATGACCTGCGATAGAGTTTCCAATCTTTTGACAACCAATACCAAGGAGCCACCCTAAGGGCCCTGTTGCCTTCCTTTTCGTCGCACAAGACTCGATCTTCGGCTAGGAAGTCAATGATGGGGTCCATCCAGCACGGTTCAAGATTCGTAATTGCCGCAACGTCAACTCTTGTAGCCCCCGGATCACCTGCTACCCTCACACTCGGCTCTGGAACCAATTCTACCTTAATTAGCTGAGGTATCCCCTCTGCTACTGATGATGCCAATGTAGCGAGGGAGTCAGCATGTCTGTTCTGGGCCCAGCCAACTTGGATCACTTTCACCGTGCAAAAGTTGCTTACAACTTGCTTTACTACCTCCAAATACGCTTTCATCCAAGGATCTCGTGCTTCAAAATTGCCCTGCACATGATTGACTATCAGGCGCGAATCTGAGTAAATTTCCACATCCCGGGCACCTAAGCTTGAAACCGTCCTCAATCCGGCAAGCAAAACTTCGTATTTTCCCTCGTTGTTGGAGGCTTTAAAGCCTAGTTTGAATGAATGCTCTAGCCGTACCCTCCGGAGTGATTACGACTATCCCAGCACTGGCTCCCATGGCGCTAGAAGCACCGTCCACATGCACCTTCCACGGGTGACCTTCCAACTGACAAACCATTTCCCTTTGGTTCCTAGGAGAAAACTCCGCCACAAAATCTGCTAACACCTGCCCATTTACTGAACTTCTTGGCCTATACCTCACGTTAAAGGCCCCGAGCTGGGTCCCCCACTTGGCAATCCAACTCGTGAAATCAAATCTTTTCAACAACGACTGCAGGGGGTATTCGGTCAACACATACACGGTATGAGCCTGGAAATATTGGGGCAACTTCTTTGTGGCATGTACTAGCGCCAATACTAATTTCTCTAAGGGCAAATATTTGGTCTCGGTGTCGACCAGGGTCTTGCTGATGTAATACACAGGTTGTTGCACTCCTTGGTCCCTTAAAAGTACAGCACTTATGGCGTGGTTGGATACCGAGAGGTATATATACAGGTCTTCCCCGGGCTTCGGGGCTGTCAGTATTGGTGCTTACGTCAAGTACTCATTTAGATCTTGAAAAGCTTTTTCACACTCATCATCCCATTGAAACCCTCTCCATTTTTTTAAAAGCTGGTAAAATGGACGGCAACAATCTGAAAATTTAGAGATGAACCGGTTGAGGACGGCTAACATCCCGGTTAACACTTGTACTTCCTTCAGACTGCTTGGTGGTTTGAGACGCTTCACGGCCTCGATTTGGTCGAGATTAACTTCTATCCTCCAGCTGGTGATTAAATATCCCAAAAATTTACCAGCCTCTACTCCAAAAGCACACTTTTCTGCGTTAAGGCGCAACTTATGCTGCCGCAATATCTCGAACACCCCCTGGAGGTCCTCTACGTACCGCACTTCCTACTTGCTTTTTACCACCATGTCGTCAATATACACTTCAACTGTACTCCCAATTATGTCCTGGAACATCCTTGTCATCATCCGTTGATATGTTGCCCCGGCATTCTTTAGCCCAAAAGGCACCACGGTGTAATGATAGTTAGCATCGGTTGATATGAATGTTGCCTTCTCCTGGTCCTCGGCAGCCAGAGCAATCTAATGATATCCTTGAAAGGCGTCCAAGAAGCTCATCCTTGGGTGTCTGTAGGTGGCATCTACCAACTGATCAATTTTTGGCACAAGAAATAGGTCATTTGGGTATGCTCGGTTTAAATCCGTGAAATCTACACAAACTCTCCATTTGTCATTCTTCTTCCTCACTACCACGGTATTTTCTAGCCACTCTGGGAAGAAGATCTCTTTTATCACCCTCGCCTCCTTCAGCCTTTGAACTTCTGACGTCACTGCTTCTACATGCTCCTTGGCCGCTCTCCTCGGCCTCTGCTTCTTAGGAGGGAATGACGGGTCCACATTAAGCTTATGGACAATGAATTCGAGGTTCACCCCGGGCACGTCATAGGGATTCCACATAAACACATCCACGCTCTGCACAAGAAATAACAACATTTCTACCCGTTCCTGGGTCGTCATGCTTGTTCCTATTTGAAAATACTTGTCAGTATCTGGCAGTATTTTAACCCTTATCAGCTTCTCGGCACACGCAGCCCCCCTTTCTTCTCGGGGCCTCTGTAATTGCTATAATGGTGCCTCTTCGGCATTTTCTTTCTGTTTGGCCTGCTTGCCATCCCAACTTGCCGCAGCGACTAGGCATTACCTTGCCACTCGCTAGCTCCCTCATACCACGACAACGCCCTGTTCAGTAGGAAATTTAACCTTCACGTGCAAGGTGGACGAAACAGTCCCCATTGCATGAATCCATGGCCTTCCCAAGATCCCCGTGTAAGGGGAGAATGAGTTGACTACTATAAAGATTACCGTCACCTCCTTACCTTCCATGTTTACGGGCAAGGAAATTTGTCCTTCGGGAATCACCACCCTCCCATCAAACGAGACCAACGGCGTATTATACTTCGTCAAATCTTGATTTTTCAATCCAAGCCCTCTGAATAGGTCTGTATACATCACGTCGGCCCCGCTTCCCTGGTTTATCATCACCCTTTTCACCAAGAAACCGCTTACCCGAGCCATGACTACCAACGCATCATCGTGCCATTGAATCATTCCTTCTAAGTCGTCTTCATCAAAAGCAAGTGTCTCTCGAACACGTTTCGCTTTCTTCTCCGTGGGTCCTTCATCCGGGGGATCTTCTATAGGCGCAATAGTCAACACCCCCCTTTTGGTCACAGCCGTACCTCTTAAGGCGACATGGATCACTTCAATTACTCCCAATGGTGGTGGGAGAGGGTTCCCTCTCTGCTGAATACCCTGGCCGGTGCCCCAATCATCGGGGTTCACTACGAACTCCTTTAGATGTCCTGCTTTTACTAACTACTCTAGATGGTCTTTCAATACTCGGCACTGCTCAGTGGTTTGCCCTTTATCTTTGTGATAGGTGCAGTACAGATTCTGGTTTCTCCGAAAGGGATCACCCCCCATCTTGTTCGGCCACCTGAAGTACGGCTCGTTCTTGATTCATTCTATAATCTTGTGCACTAGTTCCTTAAATGTCACATTCACCTCCCCCACCTGCCACGACGGCTCCTGTATCCTTAAATCCTTTCGAGGCCTTGGCTGAAAACCGCCCTGCTGAGGACGATTTATCAACGGGGCCTTACCCTTATTCTGCAACCTATCATCTTCCAAGCACTTATACTCCTCGATACGCCTCATCAGCTGCCTTATATCCTCGGAAGGTTTCTTTATCAGTGACTCCCGTCGTTCAGAATCTTCGGGCAACCCCATCCTGAAGGTGCTTGCTGCAATTTTCTCATTGCCCCCACTTATTTCATTATAAAGCTCCCAATACCGACTGGCGTAGCTACGAAGGGTCTCCCCAACCCTTATCTTCATCGACAATAAAACATCCACTGGTTGCGGCACCCGGCTACAAGTTACGAACTGGACATTGAACTCTTGGATCAATTCGGCGAAAGTGTGGATGGAACTCTTTCGCAACCCGTTAAACCATCTCAGAGCAGTCGGGTTGAGGCTTGAGGGAAACACCTTGCACATCAATGCATCATTGTGAGAATGCAGGGACATCATGTGGATGTAATGGCTGACGTGCTCAATCGGGTCCATTTTTTCGTCGTAGATATTGAATGGCGGGCGTGTGAACTTGTTCGGCATTGGGGTACGTTCAATATCATCGAAGAATGGGGACCGAGCGGCTCTGCGTAAGACGCGGCTCATTGCGTCCATGGCAGCATTATGGGGTTGTCGCTCTTCGGGGGAGTCAGAACCCCGGTCTGCATACTCCCATGAACGTGAACGATCCTGGCGACGGCGGGATCCCTGCGAACGTGAACGGTCTCGGCGATGGTGGAACTCTTGCGAATGTGAACGTTCCCGACATCGATGGGACCTAGATTGATTGGACCCCGTATCATGGCGATCTCCCCCTGCACCTGACCTTCTATCTTGGTTGTCTTGGTCCCTTCTTTGACGTCTGTCCTCAGCTTCCAATTCCAAATCTCTCACCAACCTGCGTAGCTGCTCAAGCTCCTCGCTTCTTTCATCGAATCACCTGTGCCCCAAGGCACTTGAAATTGTCCGCTGCATTTGGTACGACCCCTTCCTGAGTCTGGAATGCTCCTCTCGTTCGTTGTCCCTATCTTCACGTCTCTTTTGCCTTCTCTCTCGCCAAGAAGATCCCCGAGAAGATCTCACAGAACCACTTGCAGCATCACCCTCCGGATGCCTATCAGACATCCTCCCAGGATTGAGCCTCAGTAGAATCACAGCGTTGTAGGAGATTCTCACAGACGACGCCAATTGTGGCACACCAAGGATGAAGCTATTAAATTGGGCTTCACTTGGGTGCACAACTTATTTGTTTGGTGGGCTTGGATTTCCTACGTTGGGTCGATCCTAACACAGAGACTCAATGAGGTCACTTCTCTTTCCTTCTATGTTGCTTTTCCTATTTCTTTACTCTCTATTCCTCTCTCTCCCTTTTTTCCAACCCCCTTTCTTCCTTTGATTCTCTTATTTATAGCCAGCTATCAGTGGGATAATCATGATTACTTTCAAGATTATTGCAATGAGAGGTCCAATATTGTTAGTGGTAAGTGGGAGTTTAGGTAAGAGTGACTTTGGAAATGATTCTCATTTCAGTAGATGTGTTCAGCAGCGATATTCCCCAAGGCATTACCGAGCATGTAAAGGGCGGAGTGGCCGAACAATCGTGATCTTGCTTGGCAAGACTAACCTGGCATTTACCCACGTGGCCACACCCATCCTAGGCTGCTCCCCGAGTCTTTGAACAATACTCAACTGTGGCTCGTAGCTTTGGCGGGCTTGGGCTGGAACCCGGGTGGTGAGAAGGTTGGGCCCTTGGGCCTTATCATTGACCCATGGTCCAAGGCCCATACAGGCCTGCATGTCACGGGGCCGTACAATTGTTTATTTCAAATTTGTTAATATTCATGAGGTTTGAGATGAACAAATTTTTACTTTGTTCTTGAACTTTTTTTTTTTTTTTTTTTTGTTTAAAAAGACTAAAATATTATTAAGAGAATCATATTAGAACTTATTTAAGCTTGGCTTAAAAAAAAATTTACGTCCAGAGTGTTCCAATTTTTATTTTAAGAGGGTCAATTAAAATAAAATAAAATTATATATAATTTTTTTTTTACAAAGCCGCCAGCAGCCGCCAGCCACTGGTGCTGCTAGTAATACATTGCTTGTGAGACTTCAACATTTGGTGTATACTGTATAGCATCTAGAGCAGCGGCTCACACTTTAGCCATTGCATTTAATCATTCAACGATAGCTGCTATCACGTGGAGTTCATGGGTTGAATTTCACTCTATTGAGTATTGGTCATATCTAACATTCCTTTTATTGTTGGACTTGATGCTCAACTTGATTACAGTCATAACTAAATCAATCTCAATTTGATTACAGCCATAACTAAATTTATAAAATGTATAATTAACATTTCAATTCGTAAATTTTATATAATATTTAGATTAGATGATAAATTTTAATCTAGTGCAGTATCCATTTTATAATGGAGATTTTTTATAATTACGTGGCAATGCATGCAGTCTTAATTATCTTATTATTGAGAAATATTAAAGATTGATATAAGAAGATCCGTGGTGGAACTAGTAATTTATCATTAGGGGGTCAAACATAAAATTAAATAACTAATTTGTTTTTTTTTCCTTTTCCTATATATTAATTATATCCATACTACGTATAAAATATAAAATAGTAATGTACATACAATTTAATAATCAATATACAAGTTAAGTACTTTATAACTCAATATGTGCTACAAAAAAAATGTATTTAATAAAAATTAAACAATAATTTTTTTTTTATATGAAAAATTAAGCAATCATGAGACAAGATTGACAAAATGATTTAAAATCATTAATAAACTATGAAATAGACAAAGTCTCAAAACAAACAATAATATAAAAGTTAAACATCTTTTTTTTTTTTTTTTTTTTTTTTTTTGTAACTGTAATCTACACTCTTTATGAGATCTAAAGTAATAAAGTATTGAGTTTTTTTTGAGAATCAAAGTATTGAGTTAGAAGTGAAGTTCTCGGCAATTTCTTTTTCAATGTAAAGAGTTAAACTTGCTCATGAACTTAGATTTTTCAAATTAAATTACACCCATTAAGTATAATAAGTTAATAGCTAAGATTAAAAAAATACTAATAATTTAATGTTTACTAAATAAAGAAGAAATAATCATTCAAATTTCAATGCATAAAAAAAATCTAATAAACTCTACAGCCAATTATATTTATATATAAACTAAATAATAAAAAGTAGTATGTTTTAATTAACTACATTTATAATGTTATATAATGTGAAAAGTCAAATGAAAAATAGAAGAAAAGAAAAGTACCTAGGAAAGTGGGAATGAAGTCTGCACACGTACAGCTCACTGCACCGCTTTACTTAACACGGCTACGTAATACTTTTGTAAAAAGAATTTCACACGTCAAGCAGGAAAATTCTTACCATTTTATTTTTCATAAATTGCAAGTGATCAGGTTGGCAACCCTAATTTTTGGTGACTTATATATTGAAATGTGAAAATATGTTAACTTATATATATATATATATATATATAAACAAATTATTTGGCAAAAAGTAAGACCCAAAGTGAATTTAAGAAAAAAAAGAAGTTTTTTTTTAAGGGAAAAAAAAAAGAGTAAACTTAGATTAAGAGAAGCTGGCTAAATCATCCTTAAGTAATAATAATAAAAAAAAAAACACAGTTAGAAAACCAAACATACACGGGAAGGACTTTGTTGGTCCTAAAAATCAAAATTTCAACTAGAAATTGCCTCCCCAAAAAATGAGGTTGTATGTGTATTCGAGAGGAGCAAAGCATTAAGAAAAAGAAGAGCAAGTTTAAAATCCCTTAATTTTCGGTAACTTTAGTTGCTAAAGGTGATACAAATATATAAAAGTTATCTTTAAAAAATAAAAATAAAAACTAGTTTTATTGCAAAAGGTGAGAGGGGAAAAAAACTAGTTTTATTGCAAAAGGAGAAAGCAATTGGTTGGGTGTTTTTAAACTCCCAACCAATTGAAGAATTTTTTTTTTTTGGTTGGGGTTTTTTTTAAGCTAATTTTTGTGGGGCCAACTTATCAATAAAAATGAAAAATGAAAAAAAGAGCCTACATCTAAGCTTAAAAAAAAACATTTATTATTTTGAGAAACGCACTAACCTTATTTCTAAATCACCTTTCATTTTCCTTTTAAAAAAAACCACTTTTAATTTAATAGGGTAAAGCTTGAGTCCAATGCATTGGACCAAACCTGATAGCAACATATAACCACTTTTAAACATGTATTCCCATTGTGTCGAATCTAATACATTGAAACATTGGACCTAAATACAAACCCATTTTAACAAATAAAATCATACCAAACTAGTTTTATTGCAAAAGGAGAAAGCAATTGGTTGCGTGTTTTTAAACTCCCAACCAATTGAAGAGTTTTTTTTTTTTTTTTTTTTGGGGTGGAGGGGGGTGGTTTAAGCTAATTTTTGTGGGGCCAACTTATCAATAAAAATGAAAAATGAAAAAAAGAGCTTACATCTAAGCTAAAATAAATAAAAAAAAATTATTTTTTATTTTACACTTTCCCTCCTCTTCTTCTTCTTCTTCTTATAATTATTATTTTGAGAAACGCACTAACCTTATTTCTAAATCACTTTTCATTTTCCTTTTTAAAAAAACCACTTTTAATTTAATAGGGTAAAGCTTGGGTCCAATGCATTGGACCAAACCCGATACCAACATATGACCACTTTTAAACATGTGTTCCCATTGTGTCGAATCCAATACATTGAAATATTGGACCTAAATACAAACCCATTTAACAAATAAAAAATGCAACAAAATAAGCCCGTTAGACACGCATCTTTGGTTCAATATGTCAAATAAAAATGATAAGATGAGGCATTGGCACCCAATGACCCAACCTAATCATACCAAATCAGTTTTTTTGTTACAACAAATCGTTGGATAATATATAGTTCTGCGAAGGCACTAAAGAAAGTTTACAACAAATCAACAATTCTAGCTACCATGAACTCTGTAGTTTAAGATCTAATAAACCACACAGGGACTAGGTTGAGTACCACGATATTTATAGATTGCTAATAAAAGTGTCGAACTCATGAATTATAAATTTATAATTTGTTATTTTGTTTGTCTATCATTTATTGGAGGGCTATTCCGGCCTCCAGGCCCATGCAAGGTATCACTACAATGTAATGGGCCAATGACAAAATTTGAGAGCCCAAAAGTCATTGCAAAAAAAGATGCTATAGTACTACTAATTTTATTAACAAAAAAAAAAAAAAGTGATTTAACGTGACAATAAATATAATTGGTATTACATCAATATTAACATATAATAAATCACTTTCTTAAATTTTTTTTTTTTTTTGTATTTAAAAGTTGATGTATTAATTTGTAAGGCTTATATGGTAAAATTTGTAGTATCTTTAGTATCATTTTATTATACTAGGCTGACAATGGATTAATTTTTTTTTTTGATATATTTATTGTAAAGTATATACTAGGGACACTTTTCTCAAAAAAAAAAGTATATACTAGGGACACAAATTTGTAAAACAAGAGCAATAATTTATAAACTTACCCACGTGCTTACAATTTTCAACTAAAATATAGTGGAATAATTTGTTCTAATTATTGCATTGATAAATTCTCTTGTCATCGAATAAAGATTTATGATCGTATCTCACTTAAAGTAAAAAGAAACCTATTAGTGTATGTTAGATATATTATACAAAATAATTTACTCTTGTGATTTTGTGAACAAAAATAACAAACAAAACAAAATTGTTTGAAGTATAAATAATTAAGAACAATTAAATATACTCATAAACTAAATGACTATAGAATTATAAATACAAACCTGATTAAGGTTAGTGTTTGACATTGTCTCCCTAAGACAATTTTTGCCGCTCACACTATTTATGATCTCTTTTTTTTTTTTTTGGGTAAAAGACGATTTATTAAAAAAAGATGTAAATGCACTTTTAGTCTTTGCATTTTGACTTTTTTTTATTTTAGTCTTTATATTTTATTTTTACCACTTTTAGTCCCTAAATCAATTAACGCGAGACATTTAAATCCTTGAAGCACTATTCCGTCACCAAACTAACGGAAAACTTTATGTGACTGACGGATCAATTAAAAAAATTATTATTTTACACACAGATCAATAAAATAACTGACCAAACTCACGTGAAGCAATCTGGTGCGCAGAGTAGACAGCCCACAAACAATAAAATTACTAATCCACTTAAAATTATAATATGAGTACTTGCTAGTTGCTAGTTTACATACATGTCCATTTACGCATCTGCTTATGTTTTCTGGGTAGTTAGACAAAAGAACAAGAAGAGTAGACAGCCCACAAACAAAGATGCTTTATTGTTCCATTGAACATGTCTTATTCCCACAAACTCCTATTTTCAGCTATGTCTAAACGCTTTACACGAATCTCATCACCCAACTTCATACACACCATTACCAACTGTAACCACATTGAACATTCACTTGTGCTTTACTCGAATGCTGAACAACAGGCTTCGCCAACCCAGTTACAATCAATCTTACAAGCTTGTTCTGGCCCTTCTGTTCTTCAACAAGGTAGACAGGTTCATGCCCAGGTCATTGTCAGTGGATATACTTAAAGCAACAACAATGGTCTTCTGGGTGCAAAGCTTTTGGGCATGTATGTTCTTTGTGGCAGTTTTGTGGATGCTAAGAACGTGTTCTATAAGCTTGAACTTAGGTCTTCGGCTTGGTCTTGGAATTGGATGATTAGAGGGTTTACAATGATGGGTTGGTTTGATTTTGCCTTGTTGTTTTACTTTAAAAGATGTTGGGTTGTGGTATTTCTCCCGATAAGTATACTTTTCCTTGTGTGATAAAGGCTTGTGGTGGTTTGAATAATTTAAGGTTGGGTAAGTTAGTTCACCAAACAATTCAGTTGACGGGTTTTGAGTTTGATGTGTTTGTGGGTAGTTCTTTGATCAAATTGTATGCAGAGAATGGTTGTATCGGTGGTGCGCGGTATTTGTTCGATAAAATGCCTCATAAAGATTGTGTAATGTGGAATATTATGCTTAATGGTTATGTAAAAAATGCAGATAGTAGTAGTGCTCTGCAAATGTTTTTGGGAATGAGATATAGTGACATTAGGCCCAATTCAGTGACATTTGCTTGTATATTGTCTGTTTGTGCCTCAGAAGCAATGGTTGTTTTGGGGACCCAGCTTCATGGAGTTGTTATTAGGTGTGGGTTGGAGTTGGATTCTCCTATGGCTAACACATTGTTAGCTATGTATTTGAAATGCCAGAAACTGTTTGATGCATGTGAGCTATTTGATAGGATGCCGCAAACTGATTTGGTAACTTGGAATGGAATGATTTCCGGATTTGTACAAAATGGGTGTATGGGCGAGGCCTCACGTTTGTTTCGTGAGATGATATCTATTGGTGTCAAACCAGACACGATCACCTTTGCAAGTTTCCTTACATCAGTGACTGAATCCGCATGTCTCAAACAAGGTAAGGAAATTCATGGTTACATGTTAAGACATGGTGTGCCTTTGGATGTATTCTTGTAGAGTGCACTTATTGATATATACTTAAAGAGCAGGAAAGTGGAGATGGCATGCAAACTTTTTAGCCAAAGCAGCACATCAAGATTTTTCTTTACCTGTGCGCGCCAAATTGCTTCCCGTGAGCTTAGCCAGTTATTTTATTGATCCGTGTGTAAAATAATGATTTTTTTAATTGATCCATTAGCCATGTCAGGTTTTCCGTTAGTTTGATGACGGAATGGTGCTTCAAGAACTTAAATGTCCCACGTTAATTGATTTAAGGACTAAAAGTGGTAAAAATAAAATGTAGGGACTAAAATGGAAAAAAGTCAAAATATAGGGACTAAAAGTGCATTTATGCCTTAAAAAAACTAAGAAGAAGCAACAGTACAGGATCTGCTAAAGAACAAACCATTACAATCCTCATTCAAAAAAGACCTAATGTCTTCAGGTGGGCGAACATAACGCACCACACCCAACTCATAATCCATCCCCTTTCTAGCCAACATGTTCGCACATCGGTTTGCCTCCCGGTAGTAATGATTAACATGAATATGATGGAACTGCATCATCAGCTGTTTGCAGTCATCCATAATAGGTGATATTATATTATTCTCATACTTTGAGTTCCGAAAAATATCCACAACTGATTTGGCATCGAGCTCAACAATAAGAGAGGTTATATTCAAATTGCAGCAAAGAGCTAGCCCATCCCTAAGGCCCCATAGTTCAGCTGCAAAACTAGAAGTTGATCCAATGTTCCTTGTGAATCCAGCAAGCCAAGCACCGTGCTTATCCTTTATCAGACCCCCGCACCCTGCTAGACCCGGATTTCCTGCAGCAGCCCCATCTGTGTTCAGCTTAGCCCAGCCATGTGGTGGTTTCTCCCAAAAACCCTTCTGATGATGCGGCGAGACAGCTCCCTTGGAGTTGCAACACAACACATAAACTCCATTGCTTGATTTTGAATATCGGTCACCAAGTTTGGGTTCAAATGTTTCCTGTTGAAGACGAAGCTATTCCTATTCTTCCATATGTTCCAAATGGCAAAAGGAAAAATACTTTTCCAAGGGGGTTTTCCAGCAGGTTGGTTGATGTTCATCCTACCATTGAAGTTTAACCAATCTGTCAGATTGGACATTCAGAAACCATGATTGCTCATACACCAAGCTGATTCCACACCATTTGAACCCAATGGCAGTCCCTTAGAGCATGTAAGATAGATTCACCTTCTCTATTACAGATGGGGCAAACTTCATCTTCCATCACTCCCCTCCTTGTGAGACATTCCTTGACAGCAATGCTATTATGAGCACATTGCCACATAAAAGTTTTGATGCGTGGAAGAGTTGGTGCTTGCCAAATCCAACTTACTGTAAATGGAGTATTACCCTCCCTTCCCATACCAAGATTATAGGCACTCTTTAAATCAAAACTACCCTTCGGATTCTCAGCCCAAGCAAGTTTATCGCCGCTTCTACCTGTTAGAGAAAAAGGAATGGCTTGAAGCAATTGCTTCATGTCTGAGGGAAAAACAAAAGGCAGCCGGTTCCAATCTAGCCCCGAGTCCACCATAATGTCTTTGATTGCCCAACTGGAAGCTTTTCGGGGTAAAGGACCCTGTATGAGATGTCTGAAAGGGCCTTCCTTTAACCACTTCCCATGCCAAAAACTTAACCTGCTATCCCTCCCAGCTATCCAAATGCTCCCTTTAGTAAATATTTCTCTTCCTTTTTTGATTGCTGTCCAAATCCGCGAGTAAGGCAACTTGTCTGCATTAGCCGCATTTAACCTTCTGGTATTGCAATATTTTGATTGAAGAATTTTGGACCATGGTGCATCCTTTTCGGTGTTAAATCTCCAATTAAGCTTGGCAAGCATGGCAATGTTCCTTCCCCTTGCTGTCTGTAAACCAAGACCCCCATATTCTTTACTCTTGGTCACCTTATGCCACCCAACCCAATGTATCTTCCTCATTGAGTCAGTTGTGCCCCAAAGAAAGTTTCAGTTGATTCTGTCGATGCCTTCAAGAATTTTCCTTGGCAATAAGTTACACTGCATGACATAAGATGGAATTGCCGATGTGGATGCCTGAATGAGCACATTCCGCCTTGCAAAGGACAGTAAATTGGCCTTCCAGCCCGCAAGTTTTTGTTTCACTCTATCCAAGATGAAGTTATAATCATGGGGAGAGGATCCCGAGGTCTTTAGAGGAATCCCTAAATATTTACCAATGTTCGGAGTAGAGGTAAAACCAAGGACATCACATAGAGATTCTCTAGTGTCAATGTCAATATTTGGAGAAAAATAAACTCTTGATTTTTCATCACTAACAGAAAGGCCCGACAAGCTGCAAAACACATCTAAAACATCTCTAATAGCTATACAATTGGTAAGGTCCGCTTTGGCAAAAAGGACAATGTCATTGGCAAATAGCAAATGAGAGAGGGCCAGGCCACTTTGAGATACTTTGACTGGCTGCCACAGATTATCTTTACATTTCTCCTCAACGAGTTGCCCAAAGAGTTCCATGCAAAGGATGAAGAGGTAAGGGGATAGCGGGTCCCCTTGCCTTATCCCTCTTGAAGGGAAAATTGGGTCAAGAGCATCTCCATTGACCAAGATTGAGGTAGAAACCGTTGAAACACAACTCACAATAGTGTCAATAAGATCCATAGGAAAATTAAATCTTAATAACATGTCTCTAATAAAACTCCACTCCAACTTATCATACGCCTTCTCTAAATCAATCTTCAACACCATGTAACCCACCTTGCCTCTTTTCTTGCCAATGGAATGAATAACTTCTTGGGCTATGATTGCATTATCAATGCCCCTTCTTCCTGGAACAAAGGCAGCTTGGAGGGGGGAGATGAGAGTATCCAACAAAGGTCTCAGTCTAGCCACTATGATCTTCGTGACTATCTTGTAGACTGTGTTGCAAAGACTTATAGGTCTATAGTTCCCTAAAGTCTCCGGACCTTGTATCTTAGGGATAAGAGCAACAAAGGTACTGTTCAAATAAGCAGGAACTCTCCTCTCATCAAAAATCCTCTTCACTTTATCAATTACTGATCTACCGACTAGTAACCAGAATCTTTGGAAGAAACCCACATGCAATCCATTAGGACCCGGGGCTTTAAAGGCTTTCAACGACCATAAGGCTGTTTTGATTTCATCTTCTGTTACAATCCCACTAATACTGAGCTTCTCCTCATCCGAAAGCTTAACTTGCCATTGGGAGGGCAAAGGGGCTACCCGAGGAACGCTATTGAAAGAAGAAGTGAAAATATCCATAAAGCCTGTTCTAATGAGATCCTTAATACCATTCTCCTCATAAATCCAATCCCCGACCGAATTTTTTATTACCAAAATCTGGTTCCTTTTCCTTCTCACCAGGGTCGAGACATGGTAGAAAGCGGTGTTTCTATCCCCTTGGATCATTCAGTTAACTCGAGATTTAAGAGCCCATAACTCCTCTTCCTGACTAAGAATAGTATCAAACTCCTTCACCAAATCTTTTTCAAGGTTTAAGAGGAAAGTTGAAGGCTTAACCGAAACTGCACGCTGAATACCTTTCAATCTCGCCAGAATATTCTTCTTCTTGACAAAGATATTACCAAACTGCTGCTTGTTCCAATTAGTAGCCTCCTTGGTAAAGTGATCAATTGCCTCTCCAAGGTTGCAGGGTTGTCTCCAGGCCTGTGTAACAATGCTCGGAAAGGTGGGTCAGACAACCAGCAGGTTTAGAACTTGAAAGGCCTTTGTCTCTCCCTGTTTACTCTTGGAAGCAAATCTAGCAGAACAGGGTAGTGGTCTAAGTGACATCTTGTGAGATGCATGACTTTTGCTTCGGGGTAGAGTAAGAACCAGCTGGGATTGACAACAAATTTGTCTAGCCTCACTTGAATAAGAGCTTGGACTTCCCTTTTATTCGTCCAAGTGAAACACGGCCCAGAAAAACCAATGTCGATCATGTTGCAAGTGTCCAGACACTCTTTAAAACGAAGGGAGCTATTAACCCCAACAGCCCTACCCCCAAACTTGTCCTCAGCAGTGAGAGTTTCATTAAAATCACCCGCAATTACCCACGGCATATCATGAAGATCTGCGACTTTATTTAAGTTATTCCATAAAATGTGTCTTTCGGCACTCCTAGGACTAGCATAAATTGCAGTAAATAGCCAGCTAGTGTTGGAGTTAATTACCTTAACCACAACATGGATCTCCTGCTCGGTACTTGAAAGCGGTTTAACCTCCACTTTGTCAGTATTCCAGAGCATCCAAAGCCTGCCAGCATAACCGATAGTATCTGTATGAACCACTCCATCAAAAGGGAGACGGTCAGTAATTTCTCTAGCCCTCACACCACCAACTTTAGTTTCCATCAGCACTAAAATGGCAGGATTGTGATTTCGAATCAACTCTCTAATGTGACTTTGAAAGGTAGCCTTCAAAGCTCCCATGCAATTCCATATAATAACATTCATGAGTAATACGTGACAAAGGGTGAAACACTCATCAACAAGAGGCATCAACACGCCCTCCTCCCTCAAATTCCATCCGATCAGCTCTCGCATCTCCTTTGTTTGCCCCTTCTTCGGACACAACATCAGCATTCCCATCTCCAGGCACCACTCCTCCATTTATGGCAGAACATCCGTCAATAAGACCCACCACAGTTTCGTCGCCTCCGCCCAAGCTGGATCCGAGACGGCTTGATTGCCCTCCTTCGCACTCGTCTCGTTCATTGGAAGGATGTAACTCCACGCTCTTGGACATTTGCTGCTGGTGTTCTTGGCTACAACTCCCTCCAAACTTATATCCCACCTCTGGCCAAGGCATGGTTGCAATCTGATAATCAATAGAGCTATTTCCTTCATCTCTCTGATTGGACTCTCCATTACACCCAAATGGAGTCCTGTGCTTTAGATTAAGATGATTTTTGGCTTGAGGAATTGAGGAAGGAGGCTGGAACTTTCCAATGAGATCACATGTAGTGTTTTGTGGTATCCTAGCACGTGCAAGGGCTTTTTTGCCCTTGACCGAAGCTTTTGAGTGGGCGTATCTGAAGTTAACATCAGTTCTGACCTGCTCCGTTGCATTCTCCATATTAGTCATATCTGGGCTTTGATCTATAGAGTCTTGGGCCGCATGGGCCAAGGTATTACCTATGCTTTGGATTGCATTTGCAAAATGGGCTTCATTGATACTTTTCGGCGGCATAAGTTTCCTTTTAGCCTCCCTAACAGGCCCATCGTTGGCCTTAAGCTTCCCTGTGGTGTTATTGAGCCTAGCCTCATTCACATTCTTCCTTAGTTCTTGTCTAAGACGACCGTTGTCCAGTACCGCGTGATTCCCTCCACTACCATGGGATTTTGTCCCATTCTTTTTGTGTGCTACAACAGTCCAAAGCCCGTATGTACCGCCCTGCATCTCCTCATTCCCACTTCTATGCGTGACCTTACTGGGCCCCTCTTCACTTCTATTGGTGTCAGGATCATGCAAATCGCATGCATGAGGTCGCACTACTCCAACCTCCTCTGTAGCCTCCTCCGTTGGCATTTTTTCTGGTCGGATTGTATACGGCCAGCTATCTTTCCGGTGGCCGATTCTGCCGCAAGAAAAACATAGCTTCTGTATCCCTTCATAACACACAGTGTGCTCAAATTTCCCAATCAGAACCGCCGTGACCAAAGGTTTATCCATATCGATTTGGACACAAATCCTTGCGAATTTGCCTCTGGATTCTGTGGCAGTATTGGAGTCTATTCTCAACACATTACCAATGGATTTTCCAATTTGCAAGAGGGCTTCGGGATTATAGTACTCAATTGGGAGCTCATTTAGCCGTATCCAAACAGCTACTAAGGCGACATTTGTCGATGTCGGGTGAAAATCTGGCTCCTAAGGTCGGATGGAGAGGAAGTTTCCTCCAATGAACCAAGGACCCTTTTTAAGTATGGACTCATAGTCATCTTTCAATGAGAGCCGAGTGAGAAAGAGATCATGTCCTAAATCTACACAATCCAACCTCCCGGCGGGCTTCCATAAAGATAGAAGTATATTGTGGAGGAAGTTCAGCCCTACCGATCTGCCATAGACCTTCACGATAAGAGCTTTCGACCATGGTGTTCGAATGTTCTATTTACATTCCTTGGAAAACTTGACAGCAACTAAACCTTCACGCAAGTTGTCAACTTCTTCATCCGACTCCACATCGTCCTCCATGTCCTCTCCAAAGCAAAAGGCTTGAGTGTATGCACTCGGGATTTCACCAACAAGCTTATCTTTGAAGGAGGCTGAACCACTCCATGTCTCAAAGCCATGGCTTGGCAATGCGGAGCCCGATTCTGGACCTACCCTGTATCCTACATGATTCACGTCTTTCACTTTTTTGTTACTACGAGCTAGCTATTCTTGCTTTTCTTGCGAGAGGGAGAGAGGTGGAGAGTTCATTGCGTTTGCCACTATTTATGATCTCTCCTCCACCTCTTCGTTCTATTGAGCCAGGTTCATGTGCATACATGTGAGTTAACCACATGTCATCTTGGGTGGCATCCATGTATCTCTAGTAAAAATTAGACTTTTCCATCTATTACTTATTAGCAAGACCATTTACACAATAACAGAAGAGTAAGTACTAAAATGACACGTTTAAAAGGTTAAAAACCATGTTAAAATATAGGCCATAGGTTGGGAACCAATATGATAATCAAACTTAAAAAAAAAAATCAAAAACCTTAGATCTATATAATAATAATAATAATAAATAAATAAATAAATAACTAAACAAATAATAAATTATTGTTGAGGGTCATTTTCGTAAAGTCAGCCCAACCCAGCATAACAGACAATAATAGCGGCAGGAACAGAATAAAACTATTAGGCCCGAGCGGCAGGAATAACAAAACACAGGCCCATAACACGAGCAAATGGGTCTTGAGGAAGCAAATGGGCCTAAAGGGCCCGGAAAGAGAGAAATGGCACCCATGGGCAATGTATGGTATGAAAAAGTGAGAATGGGCCGCGGCAGGCCCAAAGCGATGTAAAGAAAGTAGGGGTTAATGGCAAGCCCATGAACCCCAAGGATGAGAATGAGGAGATTGGGCCGAGGAAGCCCAATCAAGTTAGTAAATAAAAGCCCATGGGAATACAAAGTCAGTAAATGGGCCGAGGAAGCCCAAGGGCCGCAGGCCCAAAGAAGAAAGAAAGGGACAATGGAGCCCATAAAGTGAGAACACCAGCAGACTTCCATAAGTCACTGGGGGAAGAAGTGAAACGGCAGGTCTGAAATGGGCCTAGCAGGAACATGTTGCCATGGTAGGAAAGGCCAAGCAATGAAAACAAGACATAAAGCATAAAAACGAGAAATGGGCCAAGGGAGATGTACTAAGGAAAGCCCAATCCAAAGGGAGGTAGTGAAGGTGCAAAAAGTCTGCGTAAAAGAATCAAAAAGAGTGGCAGACGAATACCAACAAGGCGCCATGAGCCGCAGGCCGGCTTCGAAACACACATAACAGGGAGCATGCGCAAAGCCCAGGTGCCACCAGCCTGTACCCAGCCAATATGGGTCGTGGTGGGGCCATGGGTCCGTGGTAAGAGGTAAATGGGGGGTGTGTTTGGAGGTACGTCCTGCTGGGATGACAGACCGTCCAAAATGGGTAAGATTAGAGAGGGAACGCTGAGTGCATGCCATAGGAAGAGAGAGAGAGCATTTAAGGCCACGGCAGAGCAGTGCCACGGCGGACAGAAACAAAACGAACCTGTCTTTGTCTGGCGAGGGCGAGCTATGCGCAGAGGGTGGTCGGCAAGCATGCCCAGACCAGACAAAGGCCGTTAGAGGGTAAAATGATAAAAGAATGCTTACGGCAGGCCCTATAAAAGAAGCCTCGCCGTGCCCTGTAAAGGGGACCGAAACACAGAGGAAGAAAAAACACATAGAAAGAAAAACTAAAAGGAAAAGGAAAAGAAAGGAAAAAGATAAGAAAATCACTTGTGAGGATAATAGGCATGCACCAATAGATCTTTTCTTTCCTCTCCCCCTCAAAATCCCACTCTCTAAGGGATAATGAAGCGGTGAAAATAACAATAACTTTCTTCACACCTCAACCATTTAGGTCCGATTCCCTCAAAGTTATTAATCCCCACGGCAGGATATTCACCTGGGAGGTTGATTTCATTGAGAGGAAGCGTTCTTCCTCTTTGGACGGTCACCATTACAGACTAGATTTTGGCTTGACGTTTATCTTTGATTAAACCTCCATCATTGTTTAATCCATTGCTTTCTTTTCTTTTAAAAGCCATTATTATTATTATTGCTACTACTACTGTGACATTCGGCCATCATTATTATTGAAAGCTATAACATTCTGTTTGTTCACTTTGTTATCATTGTATCTGCCTACTGTAATTTCGTTATAATAGCTCTGCTTGCCGTAAAGGGTGTTCCTGGCAGACTAGGTTAAGTTTGTGCCAAGCCAGCCCAAAGTGAGTTGCAGTTGGGCTGGTCTCAACTTCCCTACTCAGAAACACATCAGGGCCCATCACTTGCAGAGGGCAACCCAGCCCAAACACAAAAAAGGCCCCTACAATTATTTTACTCAATTTTTTGACATCTTATCAATAAAACATATTAATCTATATCTATATATATATTTAAATCTGAGAAACATAGCATTTATTGTTGCTACGCTTCTGTTGAGTCACATCAATGCCAATATTATCAACCCATTTTCAACATTTTGTCTATTATTTTTAATTCTTTTTTTCCTTATTAATTTCCCAACTTATTATTATACTTTTTCTAACTTTTCCCCTGCCTTTTACCTTTTCACTTCCCTACTACTATCTACCTTAGTATTGCTTTTCTTTTATCTATTTATCTTTCTTTATTTTTTACTTTTTTATTCCCCTCCTCTTACTATAAGTTTACAATTCTCTTTTTCATTCTATTCATAATTTTTTCACACACAAAATGTTAATTCTCTCTCTTTCTCTCTTTCATTTTCCACACAAAAAAGATTATTTCTATCTATCTCTTTCTCTCCCTCATTTTTTTTTTCTTCATTTTTGGTTGATTTTTAAAAATATTTTTCTTGCATCTCTACTTTAGGTTGATGAATTTTTGTATTATTTGGAACCTTACCTTGGATTGATGTGATTAAGTTTTGTGTTTTTAAGTTATTATCTTTTTTATTATTTTTTATTTTATAGATGTTATCATATTGCATTATAAAGATAGTATATAAGAATATAATGTTATTTTATTACATAACATGACTTGGATAATTTGGTGTTTATTGCTATATTTTTTATTCTTAATTTTTTTCTTCTCATAATATTTTCTATGAATTTCTTATTATTCTCTCTTGAAAAAGTGGGTATTCTCTTTCTCTTGATTTTTTTTTTTTATTCTTTCTTGCAACTCTACTTTATATTGATGAATCATTGTGATTTTTAAAACTCTATTTTGGATTCATACGTTTTGGTGTTGTATTTTTAGTTCTCCATCACAAGTAGTCTTGGTCTTTCTACAACAAAATTTAGAGAATAAATTATACATATTCATCATAAGTTTGATATGAGTTTTGATTATTATGATAATCTCTTTTAAAATAATGAATAATTTGAATAATTTACTTAAATAAAAAATGTACATACATACATATGTATATATTTATTTATTTTGTTTAAATTTATAATCAACCTCATGTAATTTATTTAAAAATAACGACGTTAAGACAAATAAATAATTGCCCTACAGATTACATTTGTATATTCACAGTCTTTATGTTTAGAAAGACTTTCACTTAAATTTAGCCATATTGAAGTGGACTAAAATGTTACATTAATGTGGCTCAACAAAAGCGTAGTAATAATAAATGCTATACTTAAAATTTTAGATATTATGAGTTTGAGATTTTTTTTTACTATAATAAATTTGGATTTAGATTAAGTGCTTTCAACCCAAACAAGTTTTTTTTCCCATTATACAAGTGCACAAAAATAGATCGAAGTGGACCAAAATGAACCAAAGTGATCTAAATGGACTGAATTGGACCAAACAGAAAGAATTGGACCGAATAGGAACAAGGTGGACTGAATAAGACCAAATAGATCAAATAAGAACGAATGGATCGAATAGGACCAAAGTGGATAGAATGGACCGAACAGGACTAAATTGTGCTGAATAGGACTAAAGTGGACAAATTGGACCGAAATTGACTAAATAGGACAGAAGTGTACATACTGGGCTGAAGTGGATAGAATGGACCGAATAGAACCAAAGTGGAAAAAATGGACTAAATAGGACTAAAATGGACTGAATGGCCTAAATAAGATTGAACTGGATCAAAGTGTACCGAATAGACCAAATAGGACCAATGTGAATGGAAAAATGGACCGAAGTGGACAGAATAGGATCAATGTGGACTGAATGAAGCCAATGTGAACTGAATGGACCAAATTAGAACGAAGTGGACTAAATAAGACTGAATGGGCCGAATTGGACTAAATAGAACTTTAGTGGACAAAATGGACTAAATAGGACCAAATTGGACCGAAGAGGACAGAAACTTTTAGATAATTATCATTTTTATTGCATTTTTAGACTCATATTTCTAATTTCTAATGTCTATTTAGTATTTTTTTTTTAAAACTCAAAACTAAAGAGTTTACCCCCAAATATAATAAAATTTCACACTTTTCAACCCAAAAATGAAGTAAAAAATAATTTTTGAGCAAAACTTGAAAAGAAAACCTATAAAAGAATCAATTTAAGGCTTAATTAGTTTAAATTTGACTGAATGGGGGATTGAAATTGACCGAGTGGACTAAATCGGACCGAAGTAGATCCAAGTGGACCAAATAGAAATTGTTTAATTTTTAGGGAGAACAAATTATCTTCAAAAAAATTTAGATAAAAAATTATACATTATATTACAATACAAAATAATTATTTATTTTCACACATCGCGTGGGTCTGCGATTAGTTTATATAATGAGAAAACATCCTCATACAGTCAAATGTAAAATATTGTGTAAAATAAAGACCAACTGTTTAGGTTCAAACCAACTAACCCAAAATATGTAAACATTGGTTGAAAATACATTGCCTTCATTTGTTTTATCACTTTATGTTTTACCTTGTTATCATGTTAATATGAACCAAGCCCCTTAACAACAAGGGACGTAGTTAGGTTCCTCAATTGAGTACCTTAATGTACTATACAGAAATAACTTTGAGCATTTAATAATAAAGTCTAATTAGATCAAACTTAGATACTCTTACTTTGATATTGTGATAAATTACCGATGGTCTTAAAAACTCAAACTATTAAAAATAGTAAATTTAATTATTTAACCATAATTCTATAACGCTTTATGTATATTTTCATTTGCTAATTCCCTGGAAACCAGTCACTTTAGAGATGCCTGATTTTGGTCCTGTAAGAAAATTTTGAAGTCAATTGTGTTTTCAAAGGTGCCCACAAAAAGTGATTCTCATGCTTATGCGGACAGAAGTGGACTTGATTAAAGTAGTGGGCCTTTTGCAAATCTTGAATGCGTTGAAGTTCCCTGGTCTGCTTAGAGCTTACCCTTAAACAAATAAAAGATACATGAAAAAAAAATATATTTGGAGTTTGGAATTCGAAAGTAGGACCTACCTAGGCATCTTCCATTGGCAAACACCAATACAATCTCCGTAAAATTATATGAAGTAAAAAAGATAGAAGTTAAATCGTTTCTATTGTTGAGTATTCATGTGCGATTATGAGCATTATGTTTCACCATGGGTGAAAGTGAAGAGATCAAAGTGATTATGAGTATTATGTCTCACTATGGGTGAAAGTGAAGAAATCAAGGGAGTGATTAATATGATATAAGACTAATTACAACTTACCTATTTGTGGTTTGACTGAAAACTAAGTTGTCTATCTATGGTTTGAAATTTGACACTTCACTCACCTGATATTTGACCGAAATTTAAGTTACCTACCTATGGTTTGAAATTCCATAATGTAAGTATTTCATTGGGTTCTTTTTGATCTTATTTGAACTTGTATTTTTATGTTTTTAGAGGATAGAGACATAAAAGTGAAGTAAAATTACATATTTAATCCTGTTATTAACAGATTTGGGTTACAAAATTCTAACTAAGTTAACCTCAAGTGGGTAAAGTGTTAAATTTTAAATTATCGGTAGACAACTTAAATTTCAATCAAACCACATGTTGGTAAGTTATAATTTGCTCAATGATATAATAATAATATTATTATTAATTAGACCTAAACCAGTACGGTTAAGTTTATGAGTTAATTGATGTTATAGTAAGCCCTCACTTAGAAACTTCTGGTGTTTATTTGGGTAATACCTCCAAGAGGAGGAGAGAATTGGAATCCTTTCAAAAAGGGTGGATATGATCATATGAGGTGATAAGGATTCCAAAGATCAGCAAGATTATGTACAGCAAGGACCACTACTACAGATTCCAGCTCTTTTTCCAAATGTCCCTCTTAACCAATAATATGAGCCTTCCCCACCCGACCATCCTATGCAGATATTCACGACTAGGAAGTATTGGATTCTCTTTCTGATAGGTTCCGAAAAAAAAAAAAAGTTTGGAATGCCAATAGGCATCTCTTATATATATATATATATATATATATATATTTTTTTTTTTCCTTATTCAGTGAGTATTCTCAATATTATACCTTTGCCCCTCAGCCAGATTAAACAACTCATTTCACAATTAATAGAGAGTCAACTATAATTTTCTGAACTCCTCAAAGTATGAAAGTGTGAGGATTTGGAAAAATGTTATAATTGTTCAATGATGCTGTTTTAGAAGAAAGAATAGATTGTTAACTTAGCATCCAGCTCTGTGCAATATGACAAAAAGATTTTAACTTTATAAGTTGGATTAGACTAGACTTAAATTGTGTCAAGCCAAAACCAACCGAATAATTCAAAGCTAATGCAGCATTCAGCAACTAGGCTTAAAGGGATTTTCCTTTTCCCGTACCTGCATTCTTCCTTTACTCCAGAAAGCAATTTCTTGATTCTAGCAGTCTAACATTACTGAAGGTCAGCCCCAGCAACCAATTGATTGCTTTGTCGACAAATGAAGTTTTTGGTATGTACCGAGATATTATCTAATTTATCTCTGGTTGAGAATATACCTCACGGCAGCTATACTTCAGCAAGAAATTTGGTCCATATCTTGGTTGGAATAATAGCAAGTGGAAGAATCGAAAGCCACAATGTAAGTAACAAAGAAAATTCATATTAAAAATTAGAGCCAAGATTTAGTAGTGTAAAGTTGGATGCTTAGTTTTACCTTGAACGTTATTGCCATTTAACTTGTACATGAAATGTACCAGATCAATTATATAGTCATTGTCTATTTGATCATCAGCCAAAGAAGGGGAGTATCATTCTTGATACCAATGCTTTGAAATAAAATGACGTTATCATGATAAACTACTGATTATTCCAAAATTTTAAACTGTTAAAAAATAGTGAATTTAATTAATACTCATTCTTAATAAGGGGGCTTAACATGTGGGATATTTAACTTTTTCAAATGGGAGGTGGAGTAGAGATATGGTTCAAACTAAGGAATTAATGCTCTGATATCATATAATTTATCGCTTATCTCAGGCGCTTAAGTTGTTAGGAAAGAGTAAATTTAATCATCATTTAACCATTATTCTAACATGCAATACTCTTATATAGGCGAGAACCAGACCAAGAACTTCTGCTGGTTTTTAGCTTTAAGCTGGTACTCTGCTATATGGACTTTGAGAGTACAAGAAAAGTACAAATTAAAATGGCTGTTCTGGATTTATCTGCCAGGTAAGGTTACCAGTTCTCAAGTTGTAGGTACCCTCAGGTGGCCCAGGAATAACTCTGAGCTAGCAAAGATCATTGATTGAATCGCCCAACACAATGTCATTCATCTTCCTCCCCTCTCTCAGAAGATCCATACTGTATTCCAGGTTTCTAATTTTAACTATAATGGAGAGCCACTATGTTATCCTACTGTCTGATTGCCTGTCAGACTGTCATGATCTTGCCAAGTATTGTGATGGTTCAAAGAACATGAAGTTAAGAAAAGTGGATGTAAGTTGTACGAGGATGATCATTAATGACATTCACCATGCATCAAATAAGTCACTTCTTAACCTACTACTCATAGACTAGAGGGAGCCCTCACCAACCTTGCCTAGGTTTTCAATGATTAGTAGAATTGTTGGAATTTTGACAAGTAACAATGTATGGTCGGCTAAGAGATTGGTCTGGCACTGAATTGTAGTGGCAGGAGTGAGTGGACTGGTTGATAACATAGTTTTATGGGCAAATTACAACTTACCCATATGTGGTTTGGCTGAAATTTAAGTTGCCTACATGTAGTTTGAAATTCCATGATGCAAGTATTCCTATGGATAGTTTTTGATCTTATTTGATTTTGTATTTTTATGTTTTTTGTGTTTTTGGTGGAGAGACATAAAAATGGAGTAAAATTACATATTTAGCTATGTTTTTAATAGAGGTGGGTTATAGAAATCTAACTGAGCTAACCTTAGGTGAGTAAAGTATCAAATTTCAAACCACAAGTAGACAACTTAAATTTTGGCCAAATCATAGGTGGGTAAATTGTAATTTGCCCTAGTTTTATTTGGTTTGGTGTGGATAATTCAATAGTTGGGGAGGGGGGATTTGAATCTGAGATATTTCCATTAAATACATCAGTAGGTGGCAATTGAATTACAAGTCTCTTGGCTTTGTAGGTTAAGGTGATGTCCACAAGATGGTACCATATTGATTTCATTGACATACACATACTAGTCTGATCAAGCCATGTAAAAATTATTGTCTTTCCAAATCGCTAATCAATTATAGCTTGTTCTTGTACCAAAATTTGAACTTTCGATCTAGAAGACATGATATTTAACAAAGGAGAGCCTATTTTAACTGCAGAATGTGTTCTTCAACTCCACCCTTCGTAAAAAAGGAGTTGAAACTTGAAATATTATTTCCCTTTAATAGAATGATGTCAAATTCAAGACTAGAAGATGACAAGGAGAGTTATCTCCCCCCCTTCCTTCAATGTGTGAGTGAGAATAGAATGATGTCAAATTCAAGACTAGAAGATGACAAGGAGAGTTATCCCCCTGCCTCAATGTGTGAGTGAGAGAGAAAGGAGAATCAATGATAAGGAGGTAAGACCACTAGGCCTTTTATCCAAGAAAGCTATCACTTATCATCATACGTAAACAATTTTAGCACCACAAAATAACAGAGGAAATGCCACAAGAGGCCTTGGTGCCATGTAACTCAAGGAAGTAAAGTCTTCCCCACACCCGCATATGCATGCAGTGCCCTACAAAAAGAGCAACATTTGTTTGTTTGCAAATGCTGATTATGCAATCAAATGATGTTACAAAGGCACAATATTCCATTGAGCTAGCTAAAATCATGGAGGTATCAAACAAGGCCTACAACTACTTTACAATTTCAGAAATTGAATGCAAGGGTAAAAAATAAAGCTAAGATAGCCAAGGCATATCTGTCCAATTGACATGTGAGAGATAATAAGGACAAATTCTGTCACAACTCACAAGCTAGAAATATCTTTTGATTTAAGTTGCCTTAGATGGATAACTCATTGAACACTAGAAAAGGAAGATGGTTAGGTTATAAGTTGCTTTCAATTAACTAAGAAGTGCAATAAACAGTAATTATCATGGTACATTTGATCCTGGTTAGTCTTTGATTACACTGACTACTCCAGCCATTAGCATGATACATCTGATCCTTTGTCCACTGACAAGTTACTAATAAAGGACTCCAACTTGCTTGTGATATATAATCAAGGAATATTGCTGGTAAAATTTATAGGGCCCATCCTTTATTACTGATTCTCCTCTTACACTTGCCGTTCCTTCCTTGTCCTTCTGGTGCTCCATCTTGTGGTTCCTAAGGGGACGAGTCACTTCAATTTCCACCCTTCCCTAAGATATATTCGCCCAACTGGCTTAACCCCACCATTGCTTTACCTCCTGCTTATAAGGAGCTCCTTGGTCATCTCTTTTCCATACCATCCCTTGACTTTGAGTCATCTTCCTTGACTGCAACAACCATTCTTTTTTGTTCTCCCTTCCCTTTTGTGGGATTCACTTTTGTCACACTCTTTCATTTACATTTAGATTCCAACCTACTTCCTGAAATTATCATCCTCCAAAGCCTGTCAAAGTACCTCTTGTCAGTTGTTCTCGTAGTGCATTAAAATAAATATCCACCAATGGCATCCAACTCTCTCAGTTCCTCTCGTAGCTCTAGCTCCTCTTGGACTACTAAGGAGAACAAAAAATTTGAAAAGGCCCTGGCTGTGTATGATAAGGACACCCCTGACCGCTGGCAGAAGGTTGCCAAAGCTGTAGGAGGAAAATCTGCTGAGGAGGTGAAGAGGCACTATGAGATCCTTATAGAGGATGTCAGGCATATTGAGTCTGGCAGAGTCCCATTCCCTAATTACAGGTCAAATGGTAACAATGACTAAGACATTGTGTTTGACCAGTAGAGGTAATAACTAGTTACTTTCTACTAAGAGCAGTATTTGTTATATACACACACTGTTTTACATATTCGTACACACGCACACAAAATGCACTGAAATAGTGATTTCATTTTGTGCGTGTGTGTACGGATGTGTAAAATAGTGTGTAACAGCATTTAGCCTTTGACTAAGTAGTAGAGCCAAATAATTACTTTGCACACAACTTTCCACATGCATCCATTTTTCCATTCAGTCATTACCTGCACAATTGATATATATACACTGCATATTGGTGGCTGAAATAAAAGGATAATGCTATTTCACCTAATTCCTCACTTTTAATTATGGTGCAATGACACATCTAAATCAATGACAGAATGCTAGTTAGTTGTTCAATATATAAACAAAAAGTGGTGGGCAACACTGTTCCAAATGGTACATCTGCAATGCACTTTTAGTTCCTTCCAGGTCCTTATAAGTTACAAACCATAGGAAATCCCAGTTAATTTCTGCACCATCATCACCTTAGAAGTAATTCCTGCTGTAGGGCCACGCAATTATTCTTGAAAGTGAAGGTTGTGAACTCTGATGTGATAGTTCTACGTGGTCCATCAATTTCTCCAATTCATCATAAGGCCAACATCTTGTTTACCCGACTGCTTATTATCACTTTTATTTAATGAAAAAAGCCAATGCCTGACCACACTCATGCAATTTCTTATCCTGTCCCCAAGCCAAACAAAGCCCACATGAGATCTAATCCTACCACTTCTGGATAACTCTCGTCAATGGTCCTATGCTTACTAGTTCAAACAATTGCCATGTGAGATACACTACTTTGGCTTCTGTTTTCTGATTTCTAAGATGATTCTCTTTTAAACCCTACTCAATATTTTATTCTATCTTTTCACTCCTGGTCCTAAGCAACCTTTTCTTAATATTATTTTTTAAAAATTTTCCCCTTTGTCTTCATTCAGAACCAGTTCTTTCTCAACCCATCTGAAACTTTTGGCTACAATAATGATTTAAATGATAGCTTTTCTATAATTTGGATCTTTTCAACCTTGTCATGTTGATCCATAACCTTTTCAAATAATATATATTTTTTCTTCGGACTAAAACTACTTTCATTACTTTTTTCCTGGCAGGTCTTGAAGTAACTAAGGTTCCAGAGTTCCAATGAAGTTCAAGACGATCTCAGTGGTTATCATACTATCATAAGCAGACTGTAAACAATAGCATATTAAAGTATCGAACTAGATCAAGTTCTACTTTTGTTGTGTTCCTTTCCATATATATACGCACGTGTGCGCGTGCGCTTGTCTTGGTTTTTTTTTTTTTTTGGAGAAAGAGTGCGCTTGTCTTGTTTAATTGTGTTAGTAGTCTGGTATTAAGAATTCTCTGTATGAAGCAAGTATTATTAAGTATGTGAATAAGTTTCCACTCCTCGGTGTAAAATGTTAATTGTTTCTTTTGAAACTAATTATTATAACTGTTCATGTGCAAATATATCCTGGAAATAAAATTGTTGAAGATTTCAAATATGAGCAATGCAAGATAAAAAAGTAAAAAAGGGAGTACATAGAGGACAACAAAATCAATTTACGTGGTTCGATAGTATGTCAAAATAACGATCATCAATAAATTTATACTACCCAAGAAATTCCAATCCAATTCTAATATATCCTTATAATATGCATGATGCCTCTTAACAAGAGACCAGTGTTACTTTTCCATTCAGAATATGAGCCATTATCTTTAATAAAAGTGGAGAATTTATACACCTTATGCTGGTAAAATGACTTTTATAAGTGAGCATGAAAATAGGAATTACTATTGATGGTCTCACTAGAAAAAAAAAAAATAGTGACTAGTGAGTGAGCGTAATGTAAAAAAAGTGGCGTTGGGATCTAAATGGCTAACCTCATAGCCTCTAGATTCTCTCAAAGCATTTGAGATAGATAGGTTGGGAATCTGAATTTGGTAATTATAATATTGCAGTAGAGCAAGTTGAGCAGATGAGGAACGAATATTAGTATCTAAAAAAAAGAGGCAAACCAAAAGAAGGTTGAATTGGATGTCTAATAAGGAGGGAATATGAACCAAAAAAGATTTGGAAGCATAATGCTAATTTAAGGAGATTGAAAATGAACAATAAGGGAATGTCTGCACCTCGCAAACAACGGCCCTCATTTTTGTTGGATTATTCCAATTCTGTTTTGTGTACAAAAAAGGCATGCTAGCTTACACATGTTGTCTCAAATGAATATCACTATTACTTTTTTTTTTGGTGTAAAAGGAATTCATTAACAAACTAAGAAGAGAACAAAGACTGGGCAAAGCCTGTTCAAATACAAACCAAGAAAATCAAAATCTAAAAACTTGAATAAGTCCACAGGCGGACAAGCAAGAAAGACAAAATCAATGGCTTGACTTCCTCCCATACGGGCAAGGGCATTAACGCACTTATTGGCTTCATGATAACAATGCCTAAATTAAACCTGAGGGATCCGGGACACCAAGAGCCTGCAATCCTCCATGAGAGAAGAAACAAACAAATTAGTGTAATACGGGTTGGCAATGGCCTCTCCTATATCACTATTACCTATACACAGAAAAATACCTTCAATAAATTGCGGTTTCATTGCCAGCTGAGGTCTCCTTAGAGATCACAATTACATGTTTCCAATACATGGCTCATGGGTTTTGAACTTGATCTCATGTTAGAGATTGATCCTTTACTACTTTATAACTTGCTAATTAATAATATTCATAGGACTTGGTTTGTGTCCAAAACTCTAATGCACTGGACCTATTATAATGGTGCCATGTGTCAATTTTTGGCCACATGTCATCATCGCAGTAATGACTCAAACTTTGTTCATACTCATATTCCGTCATGTTATAACACTTTGGCTTTGGATCATCCGGTGCTATTCTTTAAAGATTGGCGTATTGATATTGAAAATTAGCCATTGCTCTTGTGAATGTCGGGTGTTGATCCATGTAATGACGTGCATCGTTGCACATTCTAGAGCTCTTACCGTCCATTTGACTAATTTATTTGACACCAGCTTATTTTCTTGAAAGTGAAATAAAAAGTGATTTTAAGTTTTTAACAAATAATTTAGCCAAATGTACATTTAAAATAATAGTATAATACCACTCCTATATTATTATTATTTTTTAATTCACTCTAAATAAATTTATTAAAATCTTAAAACTTTGAATTTTTGATTTATCACACAGGTGGATTTAAAAAAAAATCTTAAATATCCATTTTAAAAAATAAGTGGATTTTAAGACATTTCAAGAATTCTGTAATAAAATTATCCTACAAAAATCTAGAGAGTTGTATACTTGTATCATGGTCCAAGCCTTGAGGCCTAGTTAGATTGCTCTCCACGCAAGCCCTTTCTAGCGAAGCGCAACACAAACAAAACCCCCCAAAATTTTCAATTTTTTTTTTTTCTTTAGTTCCGTTTAAACCCTAAAACTAAGCAGAAAGAGGGTTTATGGGGTTATGCTCACGCCAGAGTACACTAGACCCTTTTCCAATGGCCTAAAATTCCATTCATTTTATTTTAATAATTAATAAAAATAAAAAATCAGATCAGAGCCAGAGCTCGAAAATCTCAGAGAGAGAGAGAGAGAGAGAGAGAGAGAGAGAAAGAGTTATGGCTGCTTCAAGAGTATCGTCGTGTATAGCAATGGCTGCGGCGGCGGCGTCCTTGTCCACCCTCTCCAACCGCGCCTACGCCGACGGTCCCTTTAATTTCTATCCTTTCTCTTCTTCTTCATCGACTCCGTCTCCCGAGGGAGACCAAACCTCGAAATCCAAGTCAGATAAGAAAGCCCAGGCCGAAGACTCCTCCAGAAGCTCCGGTTTCGATCCCGAATCACTGGAACGAGGCGCCAAAGCTCTTCGCGAAATCAACAACTCCCCCTACTCTAAACAGGTTTTTTTATTTTTTTATTTTTTTTTATATAATGAATTTGATTTTTCCTTATGCTTTGTTTGGTTGCCGAGAAAACATGGGGGAAAATGAAACGAAATTCTGATCAATTGAGAGACCATGTGTATATGCCCAACGAAATGTAGCAATAAGATATTAATCATTTCTTTTTTTCACAATTCGATCTATCAAATGGCTTATTTAAAGTTAATATGGACTAAGAGAATTTTCTTATTAATATGGCTTTGGGCAGGTTTTTCAATTGATGAGAAAGCAAGAAGATGTTCGCCTTGCGGAGTTGGCCGCAGAGAAGCTTCATCACGAAGCAATTGAAGCTCAACGTGCTATCGTGAGCGATTCTCCATTTCGTTCACACTATCCACTAGCTTTAGTTATATTATAGGATGTTGTTCTCACTGAATTGTATAATGCATACAGGGAAAATTTGTTTGAGTATATATATGTTTGAAGTAGGCCAAATGGTAGTGTTTGTTTATGTTTTCCTTAAACTGAATGCAATAATACTTCTTGTTTTAAGGTGCTAACATGAACCTCCAAAATTTGCTCGGAATCTATGTTAAAATTTCTCTTCTAACTTTATAGTTTCGGTGTCTGGCAATCAATTCATAGCCCGTTTCTGCTTATACGGGTTCTTTTGTGTGTATACTCTCTCCTTGAACCATTGTGCTTTAGTGGTTCTGGGTGGTGATAGGCACAGTTGTTTTTCATTATGCGGGCTCGTTCACATTACACTTTGTGTCTAAGCTAAGTTTTTTGTACATGCAGAAGTAGATGTCATCGAACTTGTACCTTTTTAGCTTTGAATCTTTCAGTTGTAATGTTTAGTTGAATTGTAAAAAGCAGTCTGATCAATTTTGTTAGGGAATCATTGTGGCATTCTTCCAATTCACTGTATACACTATATTTGTTTGCACTGACAGGATAAGCAGAGGAAAATGCATGAAGAGCAAAGAGAACTAATACAGCAACAAGGGCAGGCAAAGGCACAAATGGTGCGATATGAAAATGACCTGGCTAGAAAAAGAATGCAGGTGCAAACAGCGAAATAAATTTTTCTTTATCTATCTTTTTTAATCTATAGAACATAAACCGGGCAAACTATAACATTTTAACCAGTTAATTGGTATTTGAAAAAAGTTTCCTCCCACTAAAAGGAATCAGTAATAGCTATGGCAGTGGTGAAACTTCTTTCTATTTATATATGTGCATGTTGAGTCTGTCATTGGCCATTATACCTTATGCCTTCCTTTTTGTCCTTCCCCTTTTGGGACCAGAATGTTCTTCTGCTTGAAACTTTTGTTCACAATCCTTATGTATTGCAAGTGAGGAGAAAGGAATGTTCTTTGCTGCTCTCTCTCTGGACCTATTTATGTTAAAAAAATCAAATGGTAAGACTTTTACTTTTAAACAGTCAGTTACATTTTTTTCCCTCATTTTTCGCAGACAGATCATGAAGTTCAGAGGAAAAATAATGTTGAGTTGGTTAGGATGCAAGAGGAGTCCTCTATACGGAAAGAACAAGCAAGACGAGCTACTGAGGAACAGGTTCAAGCTCAGCGGCGCCAAACTGAGAAAGAGAGAGCTGAAATAGAAAGGGAAACCATAAGAGTTAAGGCCATGGCGGAGGCTGAGGGTCGAGCCCATGAAGCAAAACTGACCGAGGAACATAACAGGAGAATGCTTATAGAACGGATTAATGGTGAAAGAGAGAAATGGCTTGCTGCAATCAATACAACTTTTAGTCACATTGAAGGTATACACAATTGACAAGCTTGTATATGTATTCATGTTGTTAAGTTGCAAGGGTGACAATTTGATCCACAAATAAGTGGTTTCTTGGATCTTTGTTCAGCCATGTGCTCTGGCTGGTTTGCATCTTTTTCCTTTGTCCTTTACTTCTCAATGGATTGGCTCTCCCTCCTGGCCATTTTGTGTCATTCTTTTTAAGTTAACTGTGTAACTGTACCAAATACAGCTTGAGTATTTATTTCCTTACAAAGTTACACACATGATGCAATAAGATGAAGATAAAGAACATCTTTAAGCTTTTCCAATATGATGTTATTTGTCTTCTTGTAGATAATTTTCTATTTAAAGGAAAGTTTCATAAATTTGGAATTCATTTTTGCTTCCTAACATATTGGGGTTTATAGTTATGAGCTTTCTACTCAAGATAATTTTCTATTTAAAGGGAAGTTTCATAAACTTGGAATGTGCAATTTTAGGGTTAGAACCTTATTGCTGTCTTATGTCTTATATATTGTTTAACTTGTGCAGCTATATTTTTCTCCTATCAATACAACAAAGCTTTGTAACTTTATGAGATTACAGAATCAATGCACTGAAATGCCAAATTTGAAGATGTTTTTTAACCTGAACTTAATAAATTAAGTTTTTACACAAAACACTTAATTTGTCTTGGAAATGCAATTCTTTGTGATTATTTTATATTTATTAGCTATTGGAACCTTTTCTCCATATATTTTTCTATTTCTCTTGTTATTCTTAAAAATTTATTATGTTTAGGACATGGGATGCATTGTAGAACGTGATAGCAAAATTACAGAAATTGATACTCACATTATGGTGCATGAATTGAAACATTGGAAGCTGTTTATTCCATTTTATAAAAGATTTTGATCTAAGCTTCTATACTCTTGTATATCAGGTGTATCTAATTATTGATTGGACTTTAAATTGTTATTGATATTAATAATTGCCATTAAGGTGGAATGCAGTACCTAATGACTTGACCAATGCTGAACTCTAATCTGCAGGGGGTTTTAGGGTCTTACTGACTGATAGGAATAAGTTGATCATGACTGTTGGAGGAGCCACTGCATTAGCTGCAGGAGTTTATACAACTAGGTTTGTTTGCTGGTCTTCTCATTGTGTTCTTTTTTGGTCACTTCAGTAAAAAACATACTTTTTTGGTTGCAGTTTTTTTTTTTTATGCAGGTCATATTTCCGTCATTTTTATCTTTTTCTCAGCAATATCAACTTAACAAGTATGAAAAATGGGATTTGTGCTGTTGCTTGGTCCATCCATGATCAGAGACCTGGTTAGAAATCATGCAAGAATCCTCCTTAATCAATTAAATAAATAAATAGATCATGCAATAATTCCAAATCATGATGCATGGACATAGTGGCATAATTGGCTTGAAGAGATGTTGGATGGGGATACAACTTGGACTTACCACAACAACATATGTTTATGAGAACATTGAGAAGGCAAAAAGAAAAAGAAAGTGGAGTGTATGGGACCAAGGCAGTTGCTGCAACGTCCACCATCTTTGACATCACTACCTCTGCCTTCCCCTCCCTCAACCTACTAATCAACACTAACCTCCAACATGACTCCACCACCTCTACTACATTGCAATCTTTCATTACATTTTGTTGCCACCACTACCATTGTGTCATGGTTCTCATCAAGTGTACCCTATCAACCTATTTGATAGAATAAGTGAAGTAGAAATGTTCACTTTTAGTCTCCAATGACTATGATTAAAGCCTTGTTATACTTTTATCTGTAAAGAATCCCTGCCCATTGAATAACTTAATTGTTTTTTTTTTTTGATAAGTAAGTAATGCTTTATTGAAAGAAAAGTGAACTTTACAAGAAACCAAAGCACACAAGCAGTGTACCAAGGAGACAGTAGAACGACAGATTACAGTGCATAAAAATTACCACTATCCCAGCAAAATCGAACTGAATAACTTAACTGTTGTCAAGTACTTGTAGATGATACGATCATGATGTTTATACTTGAAATTGGATAAGTCGTTTAATTTTCTCTGATTATCTTCCCCCATGTTTACAGAGAAGGAGCAAGGGTTATGTGGGTTATGTTAATCGGATTCTGGGGCAGCCTTCACTTATTCGGGAATCATCCATTGCAAGATTTCCAGGGTTAGAATTAATTTCTCAAGCAAAAAATAAAATTTGAAATCTAGTACATCAGCTGGAGCAGCAGGGCCTGTGGGAAGTAAAAATGGTCTTGGAAATATTGTTCTCCATCCTTCGTTGCAAAGGAGAATAGACCAACTTTCTCGTGCTACAGCAAACACTAAAACTCATCAGGCACCCTTTACGTATATGATGTTTTTATGGACCTCCTGGCACTGGCAAAACTATGGTTGCCAGGGAGATAGCTCGGAAATCGGTATGCTGTTAACTTACGACTTCATTGTACTAATATTTGTTACCTGCTGCCAAACTTGTATGTTCCTTGTTGGCTTTTATTGGTCTTTTACGTAATAGTAGTATGTCTCAAAGTGTAATATGTATAAAGAGGATATGAGCAGAAGAACCTGGATTAACAAATAGGAGCCTTAAAAAAAAAAGTTACCATTGTATAAATGAAGATATTAATTTCATTGATTATTATTCTTTTTTTTTTCTTCTTTTGTAGTGATTTAGAAATTGATATACTTGTGATAAAAAAGAAGAAGGAAATACTTGTTTCAAAACAATCAGTGATTTACTAACGAATTCCAGAGATATTTGTAATATAGAATATGTTATAGTTCACAATGACATTAAACTTAAGTAGATTTGGTGACATCTTCTCAGATAATAGGCATTGATAGGGTAAATATTTTATACAATTTAACTTTCAGGACCTATCCAATATATTTGTGGTGTTTACAGCCCTTTTACTTTTTTATGAGGGGAATGGCTTCAATGGCTGAAAATATTTTTTATTATTTTCATTTTGCTATCGTTGACCCTTGAGTCTTCTCATGCAGGGTTTGGATTATGCCATGATGACAGGAGGAGATGTTGTGCCACTGGGTGCACAGGCCGTTACCAAAAATTCACCAGATATTTGATTGGGCTAAAAAATCGAATAAAGGTTTACTGCTTTTTATTGATGAGGCAGATGCTTTCTTATGCGAGTAAGATTTTCTTTTCTTTCTTTTTCATTTTTTGAAGGTTAAGCTTCTCTCTGCCTGTTATTATTTATCAAGTTTCTTGGTCCATTATTTTTTCATTTATATGATGCTGATAAGGTTTTGAAATCTTAATTACTTCTCATGAAGTTACCATTGCTTATAATGCACTCTGGATAAGTTGGTGGTATCCCAAGAGTATCACTGTTGTAAACTTTGTATATATAGCAGCACCTAAATATATCCTCATGGACTTGTAGGTGACTTCATATGTTAACAAAGCTCAGTACCTCGATTATACATTCTCACATTCATGCATTTAATTAAAAATTCCAATTTACTCTAATTTTTCTTCCTAAAGATCTTTGTTGGCTTCTATTTTCATGATATTTGTTTCAAAAAGTTCTCCAGTAAGAATATAGTGTGAAATGCACTCTGTTTAAGACTTTACCCTCATTCCTCAATATACAACTGAAAATGAAAATCAAAACTGTTACTGCTTTTTTTTGTTCCCCATCACCCCCCCCCCCCCCCCCCCCCCCCCCCCCACAATGTTTGGTGGCAATAAGTTAAATAGTTTAGAACAAATTATGTGCTCATGTCATGTATATATTGCCAGAGTTCTTCTTTGGTGAATCATGATTATGAGTTTCTTCTGGCAATCAATTTTGTAATTGTACTATTGATCCAATGCAGGCGCAACAGTACACATATGAGCGAAGCACAACGAAGTGCTCTAAATGCACTGCTTTTCCGAACTGGAGATCAGTCTCGAGACATAGTGCTTGTTCTCGCCACAAACAGGCCTGGTGATCTTGACAGTGCTGTTACTGACCGCATTGATGAAGTGATTGAGTTTCCAATTCCAGGGGAGGAGGAACGTTTTAAACTGCTGAAACTATACTTGCACAAGTACCTTTCTGATGAGGGTGACAGCACAGCTAAGTGGGGTGTTTTGTTCAAGAAAAAGACACAAAAGATAACTATCAAAGATGTATCTGATGATGTGATCCGAGAGGCTGCGCGACAGACTGAAGGGTTCTCCGGCCGTGAGATAGCAAAACTAGTTGCCAGTGTCCAAGCAGCTGTTTATGCACGCCCAGATTGTGTGTTAGATACCCAGCTGTTTAAGGAAGTTGTAGATTACAAGGTTGTGGAGCATCACCAACGAATAAAACTAGCTACTGAGGGTGGTCTACCAGCTTTTAGCTAGGGAACATGCATCTGAGACTTCACTTGCAGAGTAGAAAAGCAGGCTTCTTTTTTATAAAGCCCAAATATTGGAAAATTTTGCTGTGTTTTATTCATGTTTTACCTTTTATATATAATGGAGTGATTGTCATTCTTTTTTAAGGGGGGGGGGGGGGGGGGGGGTGTTTGATAAATTGATCTTCCTTTCCTTCCTCGCTCTCTCTCTCTCTGTGCTCAGTGTATTGGAATGAGAAGATATCAATTTGGATCATACACTGTGAGACACCCGCTGGCCGCTGCGCTTAAGATAATTCTTGCTTTGAAATCAGATTAGATTCTTTGAGTGTGTGAGCGAATGGGGCTGCAATTGCTAAGGCCCAAACTGTGCACTCACCGGCTAACTGTTGTCCAGTCTACCTAGGATTTTTAGAGCTTTACAATCAAGAACATCAGACGCTGGTGGAAGCTTTTAGCAAATAATCCGGAAGCCGACCCTTTCCTTTTCTTTTCTTTTCTTGGACCCTGTAATTTTTTGTCTGTTCTCTTTTACTTTTTAATGAATAGTTTTCAAACGCGCCTTGTCCAAAAAATAGAAGAAAGAATTTATCATTTACTATGCAACCAGTCAAATAGTTAAGACTTGATTTTATTAAAAAAAGACAAGAAAAAAAAGGCTTGATTTTAAATTTATAGCGATTTTTCATTTCTTCGAAACTCAAAATTTTACTCCTCTTTTTACAGGCCCCAACTTCTGTGGGCCTCGTGTCTCCGTCTGGACCAGGAGACTTTTTCTTTTTGTAATGGCAAATGAAATGAGCGCTTTCAGCCCTGCTTTTCGGTGGAGCCAGACTCGCTGATGCGAGAGAGACAAAAGTAGATGGGACACGGGCAAACTAGGCTTGGATAGGCAACAAGTGGCGCAAACATAGCATATTAGCACTGTTCTTTCTCATGACCATCCTAAGTAACCGCCACGTAATCCCCTAGTGTTGCCACTTGAGGGCCGACCTGAACGCCAACCATCTCTCACTGATTTTTATAAACAGAAAGGCAATTCCACTAATAAGACTATCTTGAAAACTCACTTGAATCAATCTCTAACTTTGGCTACCACTTTATATTTGAACAAACTTTTCATCGAGACTGAGAGGGACATATGGCGAAGAGAGAGACTTTGATATTGGTGTTATGGGTAGTGATCATGTGGGTGGGTATGTGTTGGTGTTTGGACATGGACACTGCGAAGGAAACGATGAATGAAGCAGCAGGGAATGCCAAGGAGAAAGCAGAGGAGACCAAACAAAGGGCTGCCGAAGCAACGCAAGATGCCGAGGACACAACTGATTCCTGGGCCGATTGGGCTTATGAAAAGTTTTCTGAGTATTAACCCATTACTCTCTTCACACTTTTTTTTTTTTTTTTTTTTTTAATGTGAATTTTTTTTAGCATTGATCATGATATCTAACATATTTTTGACCTCTCCTGCGGCTAATTTCTAACTCTGATAAGATCAATATTTAATTCTTTTATATGACCCAATATGTCATGTTTTCAATTCTTATTTTAAGGTATTGAAATTACATATACAGTGTGATATAAAACAAAATGACATGATTAGCAAACTTTCATAACTGTTCTCCTAGGAGAGAGAGATAAAGGTTGAGTGAGTCCCGCAAGAGACATTAAGTGGGGATAGGAACATATTGGTGCCCTAATTGCATACTATAATGAATCAATGAACTGTTTGGGATGAGAATGAATCACCTTTAATCTCAAGCTTGATCCAAGGCAACCCATTGCTCTAGCCCTTGATTTTGTGACTTAATGCTCTAAATTCATATCTTTCTTGCATTACGACAAACTTTGATATATTTAGGTTTTCTTGATAAGGTGGAATCTTATGTGACGAATATATGTATCACTTTCTCATGTAGGTGAGCATAAATATATATCACTTTTACATGTAGGTGAGATTTTTATGCGTGGGTCGCGGGTCACATACACATGCGAAAGAAGCGTTAAATGTACTAGTTGCATAAGAAACTTTTTTGTCAGCAAGGGGTGATATTTAAGTGACATATATATGTAACATCACTTTGATATGTATGTGAGACATCTAGGTAAAATGAGTATCGCTTATACCCATTATATATGTAATATCACTTTGATATGTATGTGAGACATCTAGGTAAAATGAGTATTGCTTATATCCGTTACATAAGACACTTTTTTGTCCATAAGAAAGATATAAGCCGAACGTCTTTTTGGCAACTATGATTATCTTTTATGCTTTGAAAAGTAATTGATCATTATGCTGCAATGTTTTATTAGGGGATTTGGATTTAGACAAGAAAATGCAAGAGAAGGAGCCCAAGACATGATGGATAAAGCTGGGGATGCTGCGTGGAAGGCCACAGATACAATGAATTCTGCCGCATCTGGTATTCGTTTGTGCTAACAATGACTTTTTGCATTAACAAGTAATTTTTTTTAAAAAAATCTTTTACTGTATATTTTTTTTCTTTGGGTTTTCCAGATACATCAAATTATGCTTCCCAGAAGGTTGGGGATGCAGCTAACACCGCTTATGAAAAGGCGGGTGGTATGAAGGACTTTGCATCTGAGAAAGTGGGTCAAACTATAAGAATGGTTTCAGATAAGGCTGGTGATGCCAAGGACACAATGGCAGAAGCAGTGTCATATGGAAAAGACAAAGGAGGTGATGCTTACAATGATGCTAGTGAGACAGTAAACATGGCTACAGAAACTGCCTATGATAAGGCCGGTGATGCTGAAGAGATGATGGAAGGAGCAATGAGGTATGGAAAACATAAAGCAGGCAATATGTATGATGGAGCTAAAGAGAAAATTAACACGGTCTCAAACATGGCTACAGATGAGGCCTATGATAGAGCCAATGATGCTAAAGAGATGATGTCTGGGGCAGTTGAGTATGGAAAAGAGAAAGCAAGTGATGCCTATGATGAAGCTAAACATAAAATGAACATGGCTTCAGAGAAGGCTTATGATGCCAAAGATACAATGGCAGATAAAGTAGGCAATGCATTTGATGAAGCTAAGGAGAAAATAAATGTGGTTTCAAATGTGGCCTCAGATAAGGCCTATGATACCGAAGACACCGCGGCAGGAGCAGTGGGATATGGACAAGATAAAGCAGCTAATGCCTATGACAAAACTAAGCAACAAGTGGAGGACTCTTACATGTCAGCCAAGGATACCATGACTGAACAAGCCAAGGCTAAATATGAGGCTGCTAAGGAGAAGGCTTCGGAAGCCACAGTCAATCTTGGGGATAAGATGACGAAGAATAAAGCAGAGCTATGAAGTGGACAAACTACTTTTAGCAATGTTATCTTGCTGAAGCCATCTGTGACTGTGAGTTTAAGTTTATTGCAATGTTTCCTTCTTTTCTGATAATATGTTCTTTGAAACATATTTAGGATAATGAAATTTGTATCCAAGGAATTAATTGTTTTTTCTTCTTCTTTATATTTTTGGTATGACTTACGAATTCAAATGCAAAAGCTGTTCGGAGATACTTTGTTGTTCTCATTTTGGGCATGCTCTTGGTTGTTCTCAATTTGGGTGTGGAATTAACGGAATCCGCTATTATGTACATGTCCAAAGTACTAAATAACTCGGGCTAGGTTACATTTCAGGAGTATGGATTTAAGTTATGAGTAAATTCTACCATGTGAAAATGTTACAAATCCAGCATAGAAATTTTATTGCTTTGCGACTTTTATATCATAATTTTAGAAATAAAGGCAAAACTGGAATCTAACTAGAGAATTTAAACATAATTTTTGAAGGGTTTGTACAAGCTAGAATCCTTATTTTGTTGTCCATGGTGCTATTAAGAGTACTTAAAATCGATAGAAATTAAATGTTGTAGGCTTTACAATAATTAATCATTTAGTTCTGCATGGACATTAATGAAGATTTAATAGTTATAGGAGATGCCCTAAATAATCATTTATTTCTGCTTGGACGTTGATGAAGTGATAGATCATCGTGCCAATTCAGGGGTTTTGAATGTATTCGGGAAAATAACTGAGTAGGACAATAGCCTGTAAATTCATATAAATTTAGGGGGACATTGGGTACCTCATTAAAGATATACATCAAATCAAAGACATCAAGCTAGGTTTTCAACAAGGCTTGACATATCACTTGTCTCAATTTTCTTTAGAAATTAAAATGCTATTGATATATAGATTGGTGAACTGGTTCCTTCTCAATCATAAAGTTCATTTGTCCTTTACGTCCATGTTTCTCCACCGTTTGTCTTTGACTCTTCCTTCTCAATTTGTTATTGTCCTTTTGTTCTTTGCATTTTCGCTATAAAACTGTAATGTGTATGATACGTACATGTATTTGGAATTATGGGTCCATTAGAGTAATTGTAGGAGTGTGGTTTTCTATGAAGGGGATGTGTGTTTGTGTACTTGGTGTCCGTACGGGTAACACTGGAAGAGTTGGGATGTTGAGAAATAGTAGAAGCCAACAACTAAGTGATGTGAGAAATAATAAGTGCCATTAGTAATTTAGTTTATTTAATATTATTTTATTAACGTTAGAATTTGGTATTTGCTATCAGTGATGGACCTACGTGTGGGCTGGGGGGCCATGGCCCCCCAGATTTGAAAAATCACATACTAGCATGTGTAATATCCCCCCCACAACCACCACCACCCCCCCCCCCCCCCCCCCCCCCCCCCGGCGCGGGGGCCCTATTTGAAAAATGACATACTAGCATGTACATTACACAAAAGTTCATAATTTTGTCCCCGAAATGTATATTTTGGCCCCCTCCCCCAAAATACTTTTCAAATTGACCCATGAAATCAAAACAAAAAGCTTACCTGACCATTACTGCATTCCAATTTGCCCAAGAAAAACAAAAACCTTGAGACAATCCTTTGGAAAATTCACAAAACCGGATAACAAAAGAACCTTTAAACAGGGTTAGGCTTAGGTCTAATGCATCAGTGCACTAGTTCTGGTCAGATGGTGACATGTCATTATCTCAACAGGTTCAATATTACTGGACACTAGACCTAAACCAAGTCCCTTTAGACAAACCAACAAAACCATTTACAAATTCAAATAACAAGAAAAACCTTTAGACAAATCAAAAATACCAACAAACAAATCACAAATCCAGTCTAAACATAAAAAAATAAATACTAACAACACAACAAATCTCAAATCTTGACAAAACAAATCTTTGATCTTATCTTTTCTTCTCTTTGGTATCCCTCCTCTCTCTATCTCTTTACGTTGTGATGTGACTTGTGAGGTTAGGCAGTTGCTCTGCCTTTCTTAATTTTTAAGTGATAAACGTGGAAGCTTTTATTTCATAAACTATTAGGGTGTGTTTGTTTAGAGGTGAAATAGGGTGGATGAAAAATTTTGGACAGAAAATGGGAAGTAAAACTTTTTTGAGTATGCTTGGTTTGGTGTGAAGGAAGGAAAAGGGGGTGTTTGTTTGTGTTTTCAAACAACAATTTTTAGTTTTTAAACAACATTACACGTATTTTCACACACTTTTTCACCCACACGTATTTCCACAAATGTTTTCAAACAACAATTTTCAGTTTTTAAATAATATTACATGTATTTCAACGTACTTTTTCATTCACACGTATTTCCACAAATGTTTTCTAACAACAATTTTCAGCTTTTAAACACATGTATCAAACGGGCCAAAAAGGTGGGATCCAGGCGTTTTCTTCTCGGGCCTTCCAAAAGTTTTTTCTCTAAAATGGAGAGAAAGCTGAAGAGAGAAAATGAAGTTACTTAATAGACGAAAATGCCTATCCAGTCCCTATCTTCTTCTTCTTTTTTATTTTATTATTATTTCCTGGGCAAGGGGTGGCACGTTGCCTCTTTTTTTTTTCCATTCTTTTTTTTTTTTTCTTTTCTTTTCTTTTCTGGAGGTTCCCTTTTTTTTTAAACTAGACTTGATTTTTTTTGGGACATGATTTTTTTTTTTTATAAATTGGGTGATTTGTTTTTTTATTTTTTGGTTGTTTGTCACTTTTTTGTTTTAATTGGACATCATTTTTTTAACAAGGGTGTATGTGTAAATTTATATAAACTCACTTTTTCCATCTTTCCACTTTTCCACTCTCAACCAAACAAAAATGAGAGAAATTAAAATCTTTTTTATCTTTTCACTTTTCCATCCTCCTACTTTTTCAACCCTCCAACCAAACGGACCTTTAGTGAAAATGATCATAAGTAGACACGATATCATCAGGTTATTGACAATCCAATAAAAGGGGTACACCATACCTATAGTCCTTTTTAGTTAGAACTAAGTTATTAGTAAATAGATTAATGTGTTGTGGGTTTGTGGCTACTTCAGGACACACCTAAATTATTAAGATATCTTCTCTCAAAATTTTTATTATTATTTAAATATCATTTATGGCTCTTGCTAAATTAATGAAAAACGTTTCTATTATTAGTATAAAAAAAAGGCAAACTATAATCTTTAGTTGTCAATATATCATTATAATGATATTATTATCAGGTATATAATAATGTGAAAATAACAGCTAAATTGATTTTCTTTAAAATTTAATGTGAAAAGATTAAAGAACAAGTCCAACCCCAATCCAACCAAAGAACCTTGAAGTTTAGAACGACTCATTTTTTAAGATAGTTATAGCAAAAATGAGTGGGGATTTGAACTTTTATTGGACACTAAGAAGTTTTAGTTGAACTACAAAATTATTGATTATAAATCCATATAATTAATATGATTTTTATTTGATTCATAGATTATGAGAAAGTCAACTACAATGTTTAATATTTTTTAGAGAAAAAATGAAAATGATATTAATGATGCAACATTGCCAACCTTTAGTGTTGACATACCAATTTTTAAAAATTTTCAAACAAAGAATTTTGGCCCCCCTGGATTCGAATCCTTGTTCCGTCCCTGTTTGCTATTGTTATTATCTTTTATTTATTGTAATGTTGGAGTTTGTTTTCAGCTGTTAGAGTCCTAATAGGTTGGGTAGTTTAGTCATTGCAGCTCACGTTGTGGACAGTTCCTTGTTTTTCAATTGTAAACATAGTGGAGTCCTTATTTTTCGATTGTTAAGTTGTAGCAACTGGTATAAAACCTGCCAAGTATGATTGAATAAAGATATTAGATAAGTTTAATCAAATTGGATCCTAATTGGTTTCCAAAGGTCAGGATTTCCTCAATCAAATCCAAAAGGTTCACAGAGGTAAGGATTTCCTCAATCAAATCCAAACTTTATCCCTTTGTTATCTTTTGTTTTTATCACGTATCAAGTTTTTCATTAGAAACAACCAAAATTCTATTTCCCTGCCCTCTAAATATTTATATTTTCCCTCTCCAAAAATTGTGTATATATCAGTGTAATTACGCCCTCTGATCCATATGCAAGTGAAGTCCTCTATCCCTGATTATGAGTTATGTGTAAAGTACATGATTCTTCTGTTTGTTGTAGCTAAGATCGTCTTCTTAATTTACATAAAGTGTGAACCCTTCCATCTTCTAAGGAACTTCATCTAGCATGAACTTATTTGACATTGTCTTTCATACAAGATTACCTTTTTAAAAGATATTTTTTCAAATCTCTTTGTATTGTTTCAAGCATAGTTCCTCACCTCATTGATGTTTCACAAAAGGTTCTGCTGCTATATATTTATTGTACAGTGCACATTTTGGACCCTTTCCAATTTCATCTAATACGCTCTCTCCCTTTGTGGCTATGGCTGTGTGTTTAAAGCAGAAGAACACAATAGTGGTGCATTGCTCAAGTTTTGTAATTGCATGCATAAATAACTCAATTCCATAACTCTATATGTGGGTGAGAAACATTGTCCTAGTATCTCACAAGCATGCTATCTATTTTTTACACTACATGGGAAAGATAAATGATGAGCTTAACTCAGAAAAATTTTCTTGGTTTCTTGTATCTTTCTCAAGGGGCATCTAGCCTATTCACATGTTTATATAGAAATTAAACTCTACTCTTTTTATTATTGAAAGAGTTTATTATATCTGGAGTCTATACATAGTGTCACAGCGTCATGACATTTAAAATTATAAATGATGTAATGTTGAATTAAAAATTTAAATATGTAATATTTAATCTAAACTTTGGAATAAATCTATTACAAATTATGAAGACCAAATTACTAGGTTTGATCAACCAATTTAAATGTGTGTGCGTTTTAATTAATTCAATTAGTAAAGTTTTTTATAGTTGAATAAAATAATTGGAGTTCAATTTCTGCCTATACCAAAAATCGATTGGTGTTTTAGTCTGATGATAGAAAATTATTATAAGCAGTGGACGCCATAAATTGAAACTCTCTAAATATATATATATATATATATATATATATATATATATATATATATATATATATATATATATATATAAATGTGGATTAGTAATTTTACCTAGAATCTACTTTGGACTATGTTCTAGCAAAATTCCTCATATATATGACTCATTTAATGTATTCTCCGGCCTGGCCAGCACGCAAAATTATTTGCCGTATATATGGACCTTGGTATTTATGGTAGACGTTATCTCTGTCTCCATGTGCTAAACTGCTACAGTAGGAACATTGACAAAAGAAAATCTGTCGGGTTTCATTCTGAATTATAACCACAAGAGTTGGACGATAGATGTAAATTCTCATACAAGGTAAAGAGAGGAAAATGCCGTAATTTATGAATGTCCGAATAGCTTTTACAAGAATGAGACTTCTTCAGTCCCGTTTGGTTCATGAGAAAATAGCAAACCACCACTATATGGTTTCATGGAACCAAAGTTTTCGTAATTAACTAAAGGGTTAGATAAGGAAGTGAAATTGAAAGAGATTGTATATAAAAAAGGAAGGGAAAAAAAATTGTATTTTACAAGAAGATACACAAACACTGAAACAAAACCATATCTTTGAATGAAACAGAAAATTTGGACCATAAACTCACCTTTCATGTTTATTAACTCCACCAAAGCTGGATCATCTTTCGTTTTCTTTTCTCTATTTGCCTTATTTTCCCTTGTAAAAAATGAGCTAGTTTTGATAAATCAGAAAAGGTGAGACTGAGAATCCAGTATGTTTTCAGTAGAATGACCATACATAGTTTTCTGAGAGATTAATTATGGTTACTCAGAACCACCAAAGAAGAAGATTACAGATTTAGGTTTATAAAACCACTTAAAAATTACCCCAAAAAAAAAAACACTAAAGTGAGTGACAAATCTATGATCTTCTCCATTCTATATCACTGTGCACATCTAATCTAAAATCATTCATTGAATATAGGCATTTCTTTTTCACAATTAATAGTAATCTCAAGGGTTTGAAGAATTTGATTTGCCTTACATTTGCTTCTTCTTCATAGCTTGTTTATTGTTGTGCATCCATACCTTGAAAACCTGCCTCTTTATACCCACTTCTAAACAGAAGTTCTGGACATCTTGCTCATCATGCTTCTGGATCTTCCACCCCAACTTCTCAGCAAATTCCATCATCTTATCTTTCTGCTCTTGACTAAATTTGGTCCGAAACCTCTTCTTGGATTGCCGTGCTTGTGACAAACCTTGCACACCGACATGATGATCAGACCTAAACATACCAAGATCTTCACTTGAGGACTCAGCTGGCGCTCCACCACCGGTTCCAAAGGCCATCATCATCGGAGCAATAGGCACCGGATGAGGCCGATGATGATGATAAAGATGATGAGGCGGTGGAGTAAGTGGAGGAGGACGATGATGTTGAGGTAGTACTATTTCTCTTCTATCATTGTTTGTATTGGGATTGTAGTTGTAGTAAGAGTTGGAGACATATTGTGACTCTCCCTCAGTTTCTTTTCTATGAAAATTGCGGTGGCACTCACAAGCTGCACACTTTAAGGCCTCTAGGGTGCCTTCGTCTCCATTTGGCATGAATTCTCCGCAGCCATCTACAACATGGCCGCCCATACTGGCAGCGTGATTCTTCAAACATTCTCTATATCTAATAACCTTTGGTGGTGCAGCCCTAATATTAGAACTGTTTTGTTGCGGTTGTGGTTGTCGTTGTGGGGTTGGTGATTTTTTTGATGCACTAGTGATTGGTGTGGTTGTTGCACCTGATGGGGTTGCAATTGGAGCTGGGATTTGATCTGGGTTTGCGTCTGGATCTCTTCCGGGTTTGTGTGTGTTGTTGTGTGAATTTGGATTTGGTTGCTGTGGAAGAGGATGGTGGTGGTGTTGGTGATCTAGGGTTTGAGCTGGGTTGAAGATTGTGTTACCATGAACAGTTTGATCTCTTCTTCTTTCTCCCACAGTTGAAGCTACAGTCGGAGAAGACAGCTTGGTTGAAGAGTCTTTATGGGTAGGATTATAGCCCAAGGTGCTTGGCAGTGGCATCCTTATTTCCTTATCTTGGCCTCTCAGTTCCATCAAATCTGATTTCTGATGTAAAGCCTTGATCTATGTTTTGCCTTGATCTCAGCCTCCCTTTTTATTTTTTTTTAAAAAATATAAATAATAAATAAATGACTTCTTAAACCATGTTGATTTTCTGTTAGTTTATGGGATCTTCTTGTATTCTTCTCTAACCCTAAATCATCCCATTTAATCCAAGAACAAAACTTAATCAGAGAGATAATCACTAGCAAACCCAAAATTATTCCTTTTCTTTCTTGTTCTGATCTTGACGTTTTGGGTGCCAAACCCACCAACCCATATCACTAATTTCAATCCTATTTCCAAAGACGTAAGCAAAGTGATTGAGCAGTAAATTGACTGATGGAATAGATGATTCAAAAAAGAAAGAGAATCTCAGATTAACCAAGAGAAATAAAAGAAGGAAGTAAAAAATAAAAATAAAAGAGAGGGAAAAAAAATTTATCCAGATGAAATTCAGATGGGGCCCCTACAACAAGAGCTTAAAAAAAAATAACACTACACTTACCCTTAAAATCAAATGTAGAAGAATCGTAGAAAGAAAGCTGTAATTGCACCATCAGTGTACCCTGAAAGCAAATATATGAAAGCTGGTTTTAAAGATTTTAACATTTGATGAACGAATATAAATCTCCAAACCTTTTTAATCATAAATTATCCGAAAAGTTTAGAAGGAGGGATGTATATAATATTAAAAGCGAGAAGAAGATTGTGCTTCCTACCACCCATCCGACCCAATAAAATCAAAATGAACAGGTAGGTTGGTTTGTACTCAAAACGAGTGATGACTACACTTGGAGCCTAGTGTGTCTTGGCAGAACAACCGACAAGGTCATGTTAGTCCTCTCCCACAGCCTGCACACTGGTCCAGTTTCTAATAATTGCTCTTGCCCTTCAGTCCTGTGCACTCTCTCTTGAAAGTTGAAACCCTAAAACCAAACCCCAAATGAATGTTGTTTTATGTGTAGTATAGGACAGCAAGAGAGAGTGTTTTCTGTTTTGTGTGTGTGTGTGTATGCGTGTCTCTGAGTTGACGTAGCCTTGCTTGTCTGGAATCTTCCTGCAACCTCTCTAGTTCCTAGATTAAGCCAATTAGAGAGTCTCTTAGAAGGGTTTAGGGAAAATAATCAGAGAGAGAGAGTTTGTTCATGCCTGTGTCAGACAATGAGAGGAAGACCCTCTTCTTTTTTTTTTTTTTTGGATTTCTTTTTTGTTTGTTTTTTTTAGCTTGGAAGGTTGAGGCAACTAAAGTTAAGAGAATGCTGGTCCACAGCACAGCACTTGTCTTCTTAGTGTGTGTCACATTCTCTTTCTCTCTCACCTCGAGGCTATTTGTTGTTTGTTTATGCGCCTCTGCAATTTCTGCAATTCCACTCTTTCCTTAGCGAATGACTTTACCAAGAATTGCATCTTCTTTTCTCCCAACCTTTTATCTCTTGCTGTGCTACAATGACATTGTTACTTTAGCCACTAAGGAAAGAGAGAGAGCCTGATATTGACACTCTTTATCTTTTTCATCTTTCCACTAATTTCTCCATGGAGTAATTCGATGTTCCATATATGGTCCACAGGCCATTCCAGGCCAATCTTATTAGCTATTACCTTTGTCAAAATTGATTGAACCTCGGAGAGTATAGAAAATAATAATAATAATTCTCCTTGCACCAAGTGGTCAACGAAGTCATTGGAAACAATAAAAGAGAATATTCAACTTTTGTCTCCAATTTTAATTGCTCTATCATTTTCTTCCTCCATCTTGTGGAACAAAACCTAATCTGATCATGAATCAATGAGACTAACAAGTGAAATTTGTTTTATATGTGATCTATTCACACTATGTCTTGTTCCAATAAAAAGATAGCACACGCCTGTTGGAGAGAACAATTTGGAAAGACCCCCAAGTGAGAAAGTATCTCACATATAGAGCCTACTTTACCCAAATGTTTAAGTTTATAGTTTGGACTCAATTATATTAACCCTACTCTTGAAAATATTATCTAATGTGCGATTTCAATATATAACTAATCATTTCATTCACACGTGAATATTTCAACGAATCTTTTTCTTAGGGGAATAATAATCCAATCCAGGCCTATATAAAGGTACCATAAACTTGATTACCAAGTAAAACATTTTAGAAAATATCTTAATTGATAAATCACTGTCTTTGGATTCTAATTTGATTAGGAAAATTTTTAAAATTAAGAAAAGAACAAACTAAAATTTTTAATTTAAAATTACATAAAATATACAAAATTAGCCCCCCGCTCAATCAACAAATCCACATCATTTTCCTTGGGTTGGAGAAACCTCATCCTCGAAATTTGGTGGCAATTTTCCGCAATCTATTGGAATCTTGAATAATCATATTCATAATTTCTTTAGTTATTCTTTTACATGCATTAAAAAAATAGCTCCTTAGCTATAATACACCAATAAAAACTTATGCATAGCGAATTTGAAAATTCTTCTTTAATTCACAATATAATATAAACAACGTGTTATGTAGAATAAATTACCGTCGCCCATACAACTATGTTAAAAAAAAAAGGTTTAATCTCATCCTTTCATCTCTTTAATGAATTGAGTCTTGCTCCATAATCCCGGCCAAACGCATTCAAATCTTGACTCCCATTCTCACAAAAATATAAACCAGCATGATTCAATGTTATGTCGATTGATGAACTATTAAAAATCACATCTTTCCAAGTGAAATCATCCACCTTCACCACAATTGTTCTCTTTGGAACTTCAACGAACAATATGAGGTTATTTAAGTCAATATATGTTTGTGAATTGTTCATGTCTAAATGAACATTGTTAGGACTCTCATTGAACACTTGGTGTACATATCCCCATTGTATGGTTCCTAGATTACACAAAGAATTACCTCCAACATATCTTCATCATCATCATCTGAGTACTCATCATAGATAAATGGCAATTCAGAATCAATGGATGCCTCTGTTTGTGTTCATCCTTCTCTTCAACCTTGAAATCCTTCTTCCCCTCCATGTAATCCAAATCCCAATGGCTAAGGCAATGAGATGCTTTGATAATGCACCTCTAGTTGCACATCACACTCATACACGTCATCTACAGCAGCATGTCTTCCTCCCATGTTTTCCACTTTGCGTCATGTTGGAACCTAGTCTCGCTCTAATACCAATTGTTGTAGCGTAGGCATGTAGGAACTCAAAATTCTTTTACAAACCCAGTTATAAAAGAACTTAGCAGGGAAGTGAACAAGGAAAAAGAGAGTGTCCCCTCAAAATTTTTAAATCCAACAAAGTATTTCATTTTTGTTTTACAGATTTTAGGCCTATATAAAGGGAGGCACCAGAAACGTGATTGCCTAGTAAAAAGTATTGTAGAAGAGATCCTAATGGATACTTACTACATTTGGACCTTAATTTGATGAGGAAAGGATTAAAACACCTTAAATTAGGGATATAATAACCTAAAATCTAAAATTATTAAAATTGCATAAAATATTAAAGAAATTATTGTATGCTAGATCAACCAACTTGGATTTAAAAAAATCATGAATTTGAGGAACCACTAGATCGGGCTAGGCCATTGAAGTTGAGGCTTTGGCGGCGAGATGAGCTCTGAAGTTTGCAAAAGAAATATGGGTGGACCAAGTCATTCTAGAAGGCGATTCTGAAATTCTCATCAATGTTCTCAAGTCAAGCAGTAGCTCTCTGTCTTATCTTGCCTCATCTTTTTCAAAAATGTGTTTCTTTCATGTTCGTAGGTATTATAATTTTGTAACTCACTCGCTTGTGAGAATAGTAGTTTTTAGTCTACATTTCTTAGTCTAGATGGAGGATATACCACTAGACGTTAGACATGTACTTTAGGTTGATTTCTTCCTTAATAATACACACTACATTTCTTCTATAAAAAAAAAAAAAAAAAAAAAAAGAAGAAAAAGAAGAAAAAGAAGAAGAAGATTGGGCTAGACAATCTTGAAACATAATTATGGAGATAAGAGGTTGAAACATATTTGAGTATGGAGATAAGAGGTTTTATAATTAAGTAAAGATTTTGTAATATTCGAAAAAATGAAATATTTATGCAATTTAATATGTATCTTTATCAAGATAAGAGAAATGTTATGTCAATAACAGTTTCACAACATTATCATTGCACACTTTTGGTGCGATGATCACTCCATAAGTATAAGTGCTTGTGGGATGTGGGAGGTAAGGGTCGGGGTTCAAGTTTCTAGGGGGGAGTTTCACACATATATACACTTAGATTATGCTATGGTAGAATTTCTTTCTTGTAAAAAAAAAAAAAAAATTTCACAACAAATCTTAAATGACAGGCTTTTATTGACTGTTACGAGTGGACAAAAAAGTAATTTAAGTTGTGGACGTAAAATTTCTCATCAAGATAATATTAGCAAGATAATGTATCAAGTTTAGTTGGTGTAATGCTACAATCTGTATTTTTTTTTTTTAGTAATGCTACAGTTACAAATTATTTTACAATATTTTTGCTGACTGTTGTTGCGGTAAATTTTTATTGATTATCATTTGGACCCACTGTTGCCATCACTTTTTCAATTACTGATTACCAATTACCATATCAGTAGTTTGTAAAAAAAAAAAAAAAAATTATAACTCTAGCATTTTTCATTTTTTTAATAACTAAAGAATTTGAAATTGCCAATTTTTTACCAAGAGCCTTTATCCACAAGCATGTCCTAGTGTTTCTAAGAGAGATATCTAGGATTCAATTCTCCCTCATTTATTGTTGTAAATATCAAAAAAAAAAAAAATTGCAAATTTTTTTAATCCACCCATATCTTCTTGGATCAAGTCCGGCCGGTTGCGCACTTGCTTGGGTTTACCAACAGCCATATATAAAAATGGGTTATGCTAACGAGTGCCCTTAGGGCACTGGTTAAGAATCCATTTTAAGAAAGTTTTAACATCACTTTTATGGGAAATAAAAAAAGCTGTCAAAACATTAATTATTTTTTTTTCTTTTCCCATAAAAACTTTCTTTAACTGGATTTTTAACCAGTGCCCTAAGGGCACTCGTTAGCATTTTCCTATAAAAATTAATATTTGACAAAATTTTAATATTTTTTTATACTAGTGGTGGGGTTTGTTGCTTTAGGTACACAATCTTTAATTCTTTATACAATATCTCACAATTATACAACCATTTCGTTAATTTATTTAAAGCTTGACCATTATCAAAATTGTTAATCTTCAATCAAATTAGGTTTTTTTTTTTTTTTTTTTTTGTTAATATACTAATTAGAATTTTTTTAGGGATTATTTTGAATACATTACAGTCATCTTGTTAGTTTATTTAAATATTAAAAGTAATAAATGAATTAATAAAATATTTATCATAATTTTAATTTGGTTAATTGAATGGGCAAAAATGAGAGTTTCATAGATTAATGAGTTCTTTGTTAAAATAAATATTTAAAAAAAAACACTCCAACATCAATAGAGTTTTTATTAATTTATAATTAATAATAATAATAATATTGATATTGATCTATCAAAAAAAAATATTGAATTTAAATGTTTGTATAAGATATGAGTCCAATCCTAATGCAGACGATTAATTTGTTATTACTTTGCAAATTCATCTATTCAAAAATTATTTTATGGGGTCGTCATATGAAGTCCAATTGAAGTAAAAGTCATGCATTATAACTGTCTATATATGTGTCCTTCAAGATCAAAACAATTTTTTTATTTGAAATTTTATTTTAGTAGTTATCCTCAATTTTATATTCAGGGAAAATCTATAATTTTTATAATTCTTGTGAATTAAGGGTATTTTGGTACTTTGCTTGAGTCTTGGATCTCCTAGCAGATCCCAAGTATCTTAGGATTTATTTTCTTTGCATCCAAGTTAGTATTTATTATGTTTTAGTTTACTAATCAAATTAGGAGTTTCAATACTAGTAGGAGTCCTATATATACTACTAGTAAGAAAATGTCTTTATATAAATTATGCTAATGTATTCAAGGAAGATGAGAGTTGATTAATAAAGTTATTGAATGTTTTGAGCATGGATGCACTTTGGCCTTTGTGGGTTCTTTCTTCCTCATTTTCTATCATTTCTTTCTCCTCTTCTTATTCTACCATTCTTTTTCTTAGTTATTGTTCATGAGTACTGTTCACACAACCCCTAAACACTCTAAATTTCTTAGTTATTCTTCTTCTTTACAACCCAAAATCAAGCAATTTCTTTTACCTATCAAAACCCTAAATTTTTCCATACTTTCTTTTACCAAATAGTTATAAATAAAATAAAATTAAAAAAAAAAAAAACTCATCCAATCATCTTTTAATTCTTATCACAATCCCATAACTCTTCTTAAACAATTATAAACCTTGATTTACAAGTTTTCCTAACCCTAAACCCACCACAAACACATATAGATAAATTCTCCAATTTGTCCAACATCAAATTCACACCCATATGCATATTCAACCTATATATATTAGTTTAGAATATCATTAAAAAGAATAGATTTCCAAGCGATAATATGATATATAGTGTGGGGGCAATTTTTGCTTCAAAGGCCAAGGGCTAGACCATGTTGTAACCTTAGGCAATTTTGTTGTCCCACATGGAAAAGAAAGCCTCCCTCTTCATGCCATATAAGGGATGAGCCAATGAGAAAGAGTACCAATGGCTTTCTTTTCCATGTGGGATAACAAAATTGCCTAAGGTTACAACATGGTCTAGCCAAGCAAAAATTGCCCCCACATTTAGGCAATTTTGTTGTCCCACATGGAAAAGAAAGCCTCCCTCTTCATGCCATATAAGGGATGAGCCAATGAGAAAGAGTACCAATGGCTTTCTTTTCCATGTGGGACAACAAAATTGCCTAAATATGGGGGCAATTTTTGCTTGGCTCCCTTATATGGCATGAAGAGGGAGGCTTTCTTTTCCATGTGGGACAACAAAATTACCTAAGGGCACGTTTGGTAGACTGTAATAGATACTGTAATGTAATGGATTTTCCTATAGCATAACTATTTGGTTGTTTGGTTATGTTTTTATTATAATGAATAGTTATTCCTTATGAATAGCTATTCTTCAAAATGAGGAATAAATATTCCTTATCAAAAGTACTGAATATCTACTCATTCACCTTATGTAAATTTTTAAAAAAAATTCCTAAAAAGCCATTAGTTTCCACATCTTCAAAAGGAAAGAAAATAAATTTTCCTTATTGTTAATTATCAACTCTATTTTGAACACCCTAAAATAAGTGTATTTTAGGAAATTTAACTTAAAAATGATTTAATTACACATTCTTTTTATACTCTACTAAATTGTGGATGCATATTCAGAATTCTATTCCTAAATAGTCACCAAACTAATGAATAGTAATACTTATTACATTCCAACTTAATGTATTCATTGTAATACTTATTCTTATTCCCATGTAATAATTATTACAGTGTACCAAACGTGTCTTAAAGTTACAACATGGTTTAACCTTTGACCTTTGAAGCAAAAATTGCCCTCACATATAGTATAGTGTTGATCATTAGAATAATATGTGGTGCAATAGCTATCACTTAAGTGCACCAATTAATAAACATCTAATTTAAAGAAATTATTCTTCAAGTATCTAAATTATACTTAAAAAAATTCAACCATGTCTTTTTTAAGTATGCATGTGTAGCCAGTTGCATGCACCTTTGCCTCTTTCTCCTGAGTTCTGACACGACTTTTAATTGTATGACACCAGGAAACAATTTGTCTACAAAAGGCATGCATTATTTTGTTTAATTACTATATATATATATATATATTGATAAGATTTAATTACTATATTTGAGACTTGAAGAATATCTCGCGAGCTACTTTTATAATCTTTCCCTAGGAATTTTTAATGTTATCCAAGCCACAACCGTACCGTCTTTTCTGGGTTTTGACTGAACAATTTCGAAGTAATTAAATCATTAAATTATAGGAGCTAGGAACAAAGATTAATGATTAAATTATTTGGACACTGCCTCATATCCTAATAAATGCATGCACAAGTAATTGCTGAGATTCTAGGGACGTGGCGAAAACCCAACCTAGTGCCGTTGGGGATTTTAAAAAATAAAATAAAGGGTACAGTACTGCATCTGTTAATGTGATAAAATTTAAAATAAATTATTTACATTTTTGTAATGAATTTGAAAAAAAAGTTGATTATATATTAAATATATGTCAGTTTAGATGGAAAAAGTAAAATCATTTTGCAAAATCACAGCTGAAAAGTAAAACTTTGGTAATTCCCTATGCAGGTGGAATTTGTGATAAATCATATATGAACCACAGCTGATTCATTAACAGGTGCTGGCCGGCACCTGTTAACAAAGTCCTAAAATAAATATAGCCCGTTGGGGCTTTTTTCATTTTTTTTTTTTTGGGATTTGACCCAATACAATAATTACACGTGTCCATATTCTATTGAGTTTAATATACAAAAGCACTAAATCTAAGTTATGCCCTCTTCTAATATGGTGACCATAACTTATTATGATGGAAAATCATTTACATGCCCATAAGAAGGGTTTCAAGAAACTCTTTTGGAGTCTCATTCTCATTTGATTATAAATTTATAATCCTGTTTTTTTTTTTTTTTTTTGTTAACAATTTTTTAGTCATGTTAACGAACAAGTTAAGAAGTAATAAATGATTTATTATGAGTTGTGATGCACATTTTTTTTTTTTAAATCAAAACTATGGTTGTGTGTTCTCTCTTTACGCGTGTACTTAATTTGACTTATTTTGTCAGAGAAATGTACAAAAATATTATTTGATATCTGGTATTAAATGCTCAAAATAAATTGAGATGTATTTAATTATTAATTTATTAAATTATGTATTATTGTTTTTTTTTTTTTTTTGAGAAACAAATTATGTATTATTGTTGATACGGCTATATGGATTATAAAATTATGATACGCTTTGGGCTATGGCCAATCTGGACTTTGTACTTCGCACTTAAGAGAGTTGTTGAATTTTGACCAAGAATTTAACCTTTACCTAGACAAGTGTGAACATGTGAAGGTCTTAAAGTTGTATACACAATAATTTTTTTTCTGAATTTTTTTTCCTCTGAACAAATCGACAAGGAAGTAACAAAAATCCGAATTGGTGCTCTCATTTCATGTGACTGTAGGGAGTGTAGGACCGCACATTTAAATCTTTACATAGAAGCATTTTTCCCACTTTAACCACCTCCAGTTAAAAGAGAGATGCCCCGTTGGGTATTTTCACTATTATTATCAGCAAAAAGAGCTAATCTTTTTAGATTTTGCGACTTCTCTTTTCTATGACAAGGGATCTTTTAAAATTCACACTATTCGATGAACTGCAAGGAATGCATAAAATCAAACAAAGTTATGGATCAAAATCAATATATGGGTACCACGTCGGGGTGTCACATCTTAGAAAACCAAAGATAGAGAAAGCTCTAATATTTGAAGGGAAAATTGTTTAAAACCTATATATCCTTAAGCCTATCATGCGGCTTACTAAATAAATGGAATGGAATTAGAAAATAAATAAATAAAAGCTTAGCATGGTAGCTCCAAAGTTAGACTTTTTAGGTTTAGAAATTTGAACACCAATGACAAGTTTGAAGGTTATTGTTTTCATTCACCAAACAATTGCCTAAAATTTTTACATAAAATTTATATAAAATTTCACAAATTCTTTCTTGTGTTTGTGTCGCGGTGGGTCCAAATGAAGAGAAGCTACAAGTTTAGATAAGAGAGTTCGTACTAAAATCTTTTAACTCAGTGGCATTACAAGGTTTATTTTGTAAAGAGAATTAGAGTTAAAATCTTTCATCCCCACCTAGCATAACTCATTCAACCCGCATCAAACCTAATGTAGCAAAATGGGTCTTTGGTCTTAAGAGAGTCAACTAGGATCGTTGGCATGCATATATATGTAAATAAATATATATGAATTGAGTAAAATAAAAAGAGTCATATTAATAGGTGCCCTTAAAGTAGTTGGTAATAAACCATTTTAGGAAATTTTTATACCACTTTTATGAGAAATTGAAAAAACTATTAAAACATTAACTTTTTTTTTTTTTTCATAAAAATGTTTCTAAAATAGTTTACTAACAAATACCCTTAGAGAACTCGTTAACTTTTCCCGAACAAAAAAATGAGTGACCAAATCTCATTAGTGAAGAGGATAAACCAAGAAATATCAAGAAGGAGAGCACCAAAAAAAGAAAACTCCATAGGTATACTCAAGGTTCTGACTACTATTCTTTAAGGCTATAATGGGTTCGCCAGCATACAAAGGGCCTTGAGAGAGTTGTTTGGGGTTGTCACCACATGGATTTATTTCTATGTGGTGGTTGGAGGTGGTATGTGGTGAGAGATTGGTGGTTGGATCGCTGATGGCCAGAGAATTAACATCATGTGAGAGAGAGATTCAAATAATAAATATTAATTCCATAGCATTTGTTAATGAACAATACCATTGAGGTATTAAAATACTATTCATTTGTTATTTGTGAATGGTAAAGTGTTGAAGCAAATGAAAGATCTTTTATTGGTGTTTAGTTTTTTTTTATTAAAATTTTTAATTTAACTTGCATAAATTTGGAAAAACAAAAGAAAAAAGTAAAATAAAATTAGAGTGGTTGATGCGGGTCCCCTACAGAGTTACAAATTTGTTTTTAGGGTTTGATACAAAGTTACAATTAAACATAGAAAGCATGCCACAATTAAAATGCGATAGTTGTACGGATTACCAAGGAGAGATGGGCTTTTTCATTAGAATCAAGACAAGCAAATCTTATGTCGATTATGGGCCCGTCAGTCGTCAGTCACATCACAAACTGCACGCGGTACGTGTGATGGAATGGATGGGTGGAGTCCCCATTATGAATGCAACTGGGAATCTAAGACAAAGCTAATGCACTCGTCCCAGCTACACCTACACCACCCTTTATGATTTAGGTCAAAGTTTATATTAATCACGAGGATTTTGTTAATGTGTATTTTAAGACACACAATAATTTTATTTATAGAAAAAAAATTTTTAAAAATTGAAAAAATATTGACAACGTCTTCAATTTAAAAAAAAAATGTTTTTAAAAATAGATAGCTTAATATATACTCTTACGGCACACATTAACCGGATCTCAATAACAAAAAGTTTTGAAATTTTTAAATTTTTAGCCCTAAAATTTCAAAATTTATATTATATTTTTTTTAAGTTTCTATCATGTTCTATGTAAATTTTTCACATGTTTTTAATTTTTCTAATAAAATGATGTTACGTTATTTTTGAATATAGGTTATAAAAGCGACATGACATGATGAGAATAATATAATATTGTTTATTGGACAAACTAAATAAGCTGAGTAAGTTTGTATGATACTTAGGGTCCGTTTGGTTCCCGTAAAATATTTTTCGGAAAATACATATTTTCCGGAAATGCTATTTTTTGGAAAAGGAAAATATTTTTAAGTGTTTGGTTGTATTATGAAAATTGGTGTGGAAAATATTTTTATGTGTTTGGTTCAATTAGGAAAATGCTATTTTCCTACAACAAATTCCGGCAGCAAATTCCGGCCACAACAACAACAACAACAACAACAAATTCCGGCAACCACAACACCACCACAACAACAACAACAACAATAATCAGTTCATCAAAAAAAAAAAAAAACAACAACAACAATCAAACTTAAAAAAAAAAAAAAAAAAAAAAGCTGAGAGATCGAGGAAGAGGAAGCGATCGACGGCGCGGCGCGGCGACGTCGATCGACGATCGACGGCGCGGCGCGGCGACGTCGATCGACGATCGACGGCGAGGCGCGGTGCGAAGAGCGCTAGGTTCTGGGTTTGACGGCTTCTGGGTTCGCTGGTGGGAGATCGAAGGCGAGTCGCGATATCGAAGGCTAGATCGCGAGATCGAGCGGAGGTGATCGAAGGCGATCGCCGGCGCGGTGATCGAAGGCGCGGTGCTCGGGGTTCGCCGGCGACGTCTCCGGCGTGTCTGGGCTCGCTGGGTTCTGGGTGCTGGTGCTCTCTTTCTCTCTTTCCCTCTCTCTGTCTTCATGCTCTCTCTTTCTCTCCATTTTCCGGAACTCATTTGAAGTGAAAATAATTCCGTAAATCATTTTCACCCTTGACCGTGAGTCAACTGAAAATGATTTTCGGAAAATGCAATTTTCCGGTGCAACCAAACACCCGAAAATATAGAAAACCATTTCCGGAAATGAATTTCACCCATGTAAAGTTGTAATTTACAACTGTGTTTTTGTTGGCTTTTATTCCGTACCAAATTTGATTGTAATTTTATTCAATCTTTTGTACCCTGTATTTATTGTGGGATTGGTTGTAAGGGTTGTGTGATAGAGAGAGGGTGTGAAGACTCAAGCATTTGAAGGCTGAAGAATTCTCGCGGGTATGTCGCGACCTAGCTTCCCGCGAAGTGAGCCATGTGAGAAGCACGTGCTGGAAGCTGAAGAGTCATGCCAGGCTGTTGTTTTCGCGAGTGTCTCGCTGGTAAGGCCTTCCCGCGAGACAGTCGCAAAACTTTCTGCCTGGAGGATTTTTAAGAATGACTCTCTTACCCTTCACCCATACTATATAAACCCTCATTACCCACAAATGTTATGTGTGGCTATTCAGAGAGAAAAACCCTAGATAGGTTTTCTACAACTCACCCACCCATCTTTTGAGAGAGAGCTACTCCTCCTTAGTGAGAAATCATTGTAGTCTCTTCTCCATCCCTCTCCCATTATCATACCTTGAGAGGAGATTTGTACCCAAACACAACCCACACACATTCAGAGTGTAGAGAGTGTTTTGGAGCTATTGGGAAGCATTGGAAGAAGCCAAGGATGGCAAATGCAACATGGAGCTTGTTGCGGGATCCAGAGAGCTAGACAAGACACGGTTCCGAGAAGCCTTGTTGGAGTAGGAGCTTGGAGGGCTTAGGTGCATCGGGTAGATTAGGCTTGGAGGGTCTTTTGCTAACCCATGTATCCCAACTGATTGTCTAGTGGATCGATTTCCGCTTGGAGGGCGGCGGAGAGGTTTTTCGCCGAGTTCTTCGGTTTCCTCTTCGAGAACACGTCTCGGTGTTTTCTGTGTTTGCACTCTTCTTCCCTACTCTTGTTTATTTCATTTTTACTGCTATGTTGCTTTAAATATGGATTAGAGTAGTTGTATTGCTTATACACTTGTGTTTACACTATTCCGCACTTATCATTAAGTTAGTGTAAAATCAACCAAGCCGTATTTTTAATTTGGGGGTCTAAACTGCTCGTGTGTTTTCAACACATTTTCGAGCTTTCAATTGGTATCAGAGCGGGTACACTTGTTTTGGTTTAAATACCTAAGTGTGGTCCTTGACCCCTTGTGTTTATTTGCCATGGATTGTGCTATGTATGCCTCTTTGTATGATTTGGTTGGTGATAAATGTAACATGCCACGTGTTTGTGAAAATGCCTCTATGAGTGATAATCCTCATAATTGTGATGCTATGTTACATGAATCTTTGGGTGTTGTTGATATTCCTAACACCAAACTCTTAAAGAAAAATGCTAAGAAATTTCAAAAGAATTTAAGCAAGTTATTTTGTGAAAAGGATGATTTGATTGCTAAGCTCAATGAATCCATCAAATTGGTTGAAAAATATAAGAAACTTGCTGAAAATTCTTTTGAAAAGCTGAAAGAGTTTGAACGTTTGAATATGGACTTGGATGCTAAACTTGTTTTGTCTAACAAACTTGTTGATGATCTTAAATCTGAAAATGAATCTCTTAAGATGCATGCCAAGTGTTTGATTGTTGAACCTATTGTTAAAAAGGATGAAAATATATGTTGCAATCATGTTGTGGTACCCGATTTTGTGCCTAATGTGTGCTCTGCCTCAAAGGACAAATCGGTGTACATTCCTCCACATAAAAGAAATCAAAAAGTGGAGAGAAAGGCTCTTAAGCCACAGCCTCTGTTTAGGTCTCAACGTAAGGCTTTGGATGGATTTAAGTTTGTTCCAACTTGCCACCATTGCGGTGTGATTGGTCATATAAGGCCTCAATGTTCTAAGTTGAAGAGAGAACAAAACCAAGTTGTTAAATCCATTCCCAAAAAGCCTAATGGACCTAAACACATTGTTTGTCACCATTGTGGTGCCCTTGGTCATCTTAGACCTCATTGCTCTAAGTTTCAAACTTTTAAAAGAATCAAAAGAAAAGAGAAACTTGAGCTTCTTGGAAGTTGTGCTAAAAATGATAAACCGGATTTGAGTGAAAATAGCATGTTGTTAAAGAAAGTGTTTAATGCTCTTAACTCCTTGACTATGTGCATCTCCGGTTCTCATTCTTCCAACCCTCGTCTCACTTCTCTTGAGACACTCATTCCAAACAATCATTCCGTTTGGATGAGGAAGGGTTCCTATGGTTGAGCTTATGCTCTTTTGGTCCTTGATCTAATTCTTTCGATCTTTGTAGGACCATTCATGCATTAGATGTTTCATTGTCATGCATTTGTGCATCATGCATCTCTTTATATGCATTGTTTGTGTTTTTGTTTTGATCTTACTTTTATGTCTTTGTTTTGTGTGTGTAAAAATCCAAAACCACATAAAAAGTGAAAAATTCAAAAAGTTTGATCGTATATGCTTGAGCACATATCTCATGTGAGTTTGGCCTAGTACCTTCGTACTAATGGCGTAGTGCATTTACGAGCTTAGCTTGTTTTGTATGCACCTATTTCTATGTGGAAGAAATCTTGAAAACTATGTGTGACTGTTGTAAATAGATCTTCAAGCTTGTCATGAATGATTGGTCAATAGTCTTGTTGGTCTTGATACTTGCATAGACTTGTGTCTATATCTCTTCCCACTTTATTTTTATATTTTTGCAAAAAGAGCTCACTAAGTGTAAATCTCAAAATGAAAAGAGATATTGAGCTGCAAAAGCCTGTCGCACATACTAGTATTTGACTAGGAAAAAGGGAAAGCGACTCTTTTAATGTAAATTTTATGGTGCTCAAAAAGCCAAAGGCTAATCATCAATGTTGAAATATCATAAATTTCAAGCACCTATCTCAAAAGGAGATGTTTTGTCCATACAAAATAAAATGGACCAATTGTTATGCTTTATGTAGAAGCCAAATGAAAAGCTTCTAAGTTATGTATTCAATGTGTGGGAGGTCATATATACTCATTTCTATAATGGAGATAGTCCACTTGATTTCGTATCAGTTGTGTATGACTCGTTTGAATTGATCATTGAAGCTTCGCTCTGGTCTAAGGACTATTCCACACTTGATTCCCACACACACCACACAAGTTTAATGTTCAATGAATGCCTATTTCATTTGTGTGTTTGTACGTGATCAAATGTGATGTGTGTGTGCTCAACCTTATGTGGTTCAAACTAAAAAGATTTTTGTTCTTTTTGTTTGCTTTTGGAAGTGATTTGTATCACTCATGTTTTTCAAAGTTTTTCAAATTGTTTTTGTGTGAAAAATATGTTTTCTGGGTGTTTTCGTGACTTATTTCATGTTTAAGTTCAGTCACAAGTGAAAGGGTCCAATTCGCAAGTTTTTCAGCTTTGGACAGAGAGTTTCGCGGCTGTTTCGCGGCTGTTTCGCGAGTAAGGCTTACCTGCGAGATACCTGCGAGATACCAGCGAAATTTTCGCGGGATTGTAAGTAGCGAGACACCAGCGAAAATTTCCAGATCAGCTTTTTAAAGGGCATTTCGTGGGTCATTTGTTTTAAACGTCTCCTATCCTCTTCCAAACCCCTGGTTTAATGTTTCTACATCAAAACCCAACTAAATTCAAGTGTTTTTCATTCCATAAACATCTCTAAGGTAATCTTTAACTCTTTTCATTGATTTTGATCCTTAGATTACGTTTTTGGGGGTTTTATGTTCATAGTTGGGATTTTCTCAAATGGGAGTTGGAAAACTTATTTTCTGTCAATCTTTTTGATTGGGCTTTGTTTTAAATGATGATTTGGTTTGGTTGTTGGCCCCTTGTGGCAAAAATAACATGTATTTAGGCAAGATTTTCATATGTTCTTGCATTGTTCATCATACATGTGTAGTGTGTGCACTCTAAGTGTTTGATAAAATGCCCAAATGGCATTTTCTTGTTGTTTTGGACTCCGATGAGTTCCAAACTTTGGGGATCACCATAATTATTCATGTTTATCATGTTTTGATCATTGGTGGTGTGTTTTGTACACCTTGCCCCTTGAGTGCCTTGCTCATGCATTAGTCATGCATCACACATGCACACTAGATGCATTTTGCTGCACACACTCTAACACTTGACATGTTTTTGCATTCACTCATGCTAGTTAAGTCTTTTTAGACCTTTTAGTACATATAACATGTTCTTGTGTCCATGTCATGCCTAGGTCCATATCATGTTCCATCATCCTTAGCATGTCATGTTCTTTATGCTTTGTAGCATTTTTTTTTAATGTTTGTATTATGTTTGAGCTTCAGTTTCTCATTCATCTTGCACTCCTCATGCATCATCTTCATATCTTCTTTTCTTTTCCTCCTTCCTCTTGATTAATTTGTCTATTCGTGACAAAAAGGGGGAGAGTATTGTCATTTCTATATGACTCATGTGCACACTCTTAGGGGGAGAAATTCTACCTTGTGCACATTCGTAGGGGGAGAAAGCCATAGGGGAGATGCATATACCAAGGGGGAGAAGACATTATTTTGAGAAAACCTTGATTTACTTTATGCTTGTTTTCTCGTTACTTTATGATGCTTTGATTTGCTTTGTTGCTCTCATTGCATCGTGTTTATGTGTTGGACATGCTTTTATCCTTATGCTATTGTGCTTTATTGGTTGCATGTTCGGATGATCGCTTTCTTTGCTATATGATCATTGTAGTCATTTCCATATGGCTGTTTTGGTGTTTAATCAAGTTGCTCACATGTTTCACATCTTGATTACTTGATCGCAATTTACTTGTTACATTATACTTGTCCGTTTATTACTTGCTTTACCCTGAGGGTCTAATGTGTTTTGTGCAAGTGTTTCAGGTTATAGGTATATATGTTCCAAGTTCATCACAACTCCTATGATTCATGATAGGGGGAGTGATATGATAGGGAAGTACTTTATAATTTGTACCCATGTTGCTTTTGTAAGCTTTAAGGGTTTGTTGCATGCATAGATTTGTAGGTCTTTGTGGTTTGTGCCATGCGTTTGCTATACTATGCTTATGCAACCTTTATGCTTGTTTGCTTGTAGTTCAATGTCTTGCATTGTTACTTCAAGTACATCACTCTTGTGCCCTTGTAGGATTGTTCCTAGATGCATATACGTTCTATGCATTGGTTGAGTGATGAACACTCTTGTGCCCAAGTAGGATTGTTCCTAGATGCAAATACTTCGTGTATTTCGCATTGGTTGAGTGTTGGAGTTGCAAATGATTCTCTTCAAATGAGCTTATCATCTTGCATATCCGGATGTTCATTTCATGTGTAAATGAGCATAGTAATTACTTGCATATAGTGATTACTTGTTTGATCTTGCCATGATCTAGTCTTTCTATTTCATTTAGCTTGATCTTGTATTTATTGCTCCATATGCATTTCAAGTTTTTCTACATGCAATGATATTAGTGTGTTGTTGTATTTCAGGAGATACTTGTTCATATGTTCAAGAGCTCATCAGAATCTAGAATTAGGTGTGAGTGAGTTTTGCCTTTGTTCCCAAACTCACGTTTAAGTCTAGAGTCTGTTTTTAGGGTTTTGTCACGGAATAGCCAAAGGGGGAGATTGTAAAGTTGTAATTTACAACTGTGTTTTTGTTGGCTTTTATTCCGTGCCAAATTTGATTGTAATTTTATTCAATCTTTTGTACCCTGTATTTATTGTGGGATTGGTTGTAAGGGTTGTGTGATAGAGAGAGGGTGTGAAGACTCAAGCATTTGAAGGCTGAAGAATTCTCGCGGGTATGTCGCGACCTAGCTTCCCGCGAAGTGAGCCATGTGAGAAGCACGTGCTGGAAGCTGAAGAGTCATGCCAGGCTGTTGTTTTCGCGAGTGTCTCGCTGGTAAGGCCTTCCCGCGAGACAGTCGCGAAACTTTCTGCCTGGAGGATTTTTAAGAATGACTCTCTTACCCTTCACCCATACTATATAAACCCTCATTACCCACAAATGTTATGTGTGGCTATTCAGAGAGAAAAACCCTAGATAGGTTTTCTACAACTCACCCACCCATCTTTTGAGAGAGAGCTACTCCTCCTTAGTGAGAAATCATTGTAGTCTCTTCTCCATCCCTCTCCCATTATCATACCTTGAGAGGAGATTTGTACCCAAACACAACCCACACACATTCAGAGTGTAGAGAGTGTTTTGGAGCTATTGGGAAGCATTGGAAGAAGCCAAGGATGGCAAATGCAACATGGAGCTTGTTGCGGGATCCAGAGAGCTAGACAAGACACGGTTCCGAGAAGCCTTGTTGGAGTAGGAGCTTGGAGGGCTTAGGTGCATCGGGTAGATTAGGCTTGGAGGGTCTTTTGCTAACCCATGTATCCCAACTGATTGTCTAGTGGATCGATTTCCGCTTGGAGGGCGGCGGAGAGGTTTTTCGCCGAGTTCTTCGGTTTCCTCTTCGAGAACACGTCTCGGTGTTTTCTGTGTTTGCACTCTTCTTCCCTACTCTTGTTTATTTCATTTTTACTGCTATGTTGCTTTAAATATGGATTAGAGTAGTTGTATTGCTTATACACTTGTGTTTACACTATTCCGCACTTATCATTAAGTTAGTGTAAAATCAACCAAGCCGTATTTTTAATTTGGGGGTCTAAACTGCTCGTGTGTTTTCAACACATTTTCGAGCTTTCAACCCAAAACAAACGCAGCCTTAATGAAAAATGTAAATTTAATGGATGTTAATGCTAACGAAATATAACTTCAAAATAGTAAAATCTAAATTAAGAAATTTTAGAGCATAAAAAATAAAAACTTTTAAATTTTAGAGGTATAGTTTTCATTTTACCCATATGATTTATGAGATACATACATAACATCAACATTTTCTAATTTTCTAGTTTTCGGTTGTGTGATCGTATTGTGTGGCTTTTATTAGAACATAGGGGATCTCTTTTTTATTTCAAACGCGCTCCATTGTTCCCTATTTTTAACATCAAATTTGTCAATTTAATTTCTTCTTTCTCTCAGTCCTTCATGTACTAAAACTAAGCAATCTCTCTGTGCGATCAGTTTAGAAACACACCAAATATCACACTTAAGTTTATACCAAATTGATGCATAAAGTTATAATTTATGTATAATAAATATTTTTATTTTTAGTGTCCATGATAAATCAATATAAAAATAACGATAATTTTATTAAAAAATGACAACTTAATAAAGTGTGAAATTAAAAATGTCTATAAAGTATTTTATTAATATTTTTTTTTGGTCTAATCTATAAAGTATTATCCCCGATTGATAATAGTGCTTAAACGTGGATGAGACTCGTTTTTATGCTTTTGACTGGACACTATTGGAGGAAAAAAAATGCTGGAGAAGAGATGTGCCCCACTGTCCCTATCCTAAGACCTTCTATTCATGAACTTTCACATCTAAAAAATATAGCTGCCACAGTGCCACTTGCCCCATTTTTTTTAATGTGTGAATAGTACCGTGGGACCTATTTTTAATGAAAAAGTTACTAAAAAGTAAAAATTGTGGGTCCGTGAACAGTGCTCGGTGTACTGTTCACTGGCTGAAAGTCAAAAAAATGCGGCTACTGTTCATTGAACAGTAGCTGCACTACACCTGAAACTCGTGAAAACCAAAAAAAAAAAAAAAAAAAAAAAAACCAGAAAACGCAAAACACTGCAAACGCAAAACGCAAACGTCACACCCAAACGGAGACTTAAGGTCAATATATGCAAACCGCCTAAAAAATTTAGGTATGGATAGGATGAAATATGTTTAGGTAAAAAAGTGTGGAAATAAAATGTATTTCAAGTTTTTTATAAATAAAAAGTATTTCACCTCACGACAAGAATAGCATTAATATGGTATCATACTCATGATTTCAATTGCAATTAATCCATGGAATTCCTAATATTCTTGTCACAAAGAAGTAACTTTATGGACTGCATATTAGAATGACGACAAGGGAGTAAAGCATCATTGCGTTTATATACTTATTACCAAAAGAATGAACTTTAATTCAAACCAAATAAATGATTGATTGCTGTCTACATGCATTGTCATATTCTTCATTCGTTTGTCCTATATCCCCATGTGGAGCTAAAATCATAGCACGTTTTCTCTGTGGCTAACATTTCGTGAGTGTGCAGCCAATTCTTTGTAAACATTTTCGTTAGATGAGAAAAGATCTCAAGAGAATGGAAAATCGAGTGGAAGAAGAAGAAGGGAAAATAGTTGAAATGACAACTCGAATTAAGGTCATGAATTTTACGTATAGTAGTTACTTTTCTATCTTGACTAGGTTTGGATATATATATATGTGTGGACATTATTTATCATGACTGATAAGGGTAGCATCAACATTTTCAAAGGAATCTATATTTTAACCTTGTTTACAATAAAATAAATTTATTGATGTAATGACTAGATGATAAAAAAAAATTATTATAATATAGATGCTATATGTTAAAATATTATTGTATTTATTAAAAGAATATAAATTATATGATCTAAGGTGTGGAAAGAGGACTTATAAAAGTAACACCTTAATAGGTTTCTACAAAGTAAGCTTCTTGTGTATGCACATGTTCTTAGTGATAATGAGATGGGAGAAGCTTAAAGTTGTAGCTGATCTTATTACCTTATAAGTTATAACCATCCTCTAACAAATCAATGAAGGTTTTTTGAATGATTATATCACAGGGTATTGTTGAGCAGATTTAATCAAGCTCAAGTAAAGAATGTTTTCCGTGAAGTTAAATGTGTTAAGATGCTTCCTAAGGGAGGAACCTATCATGGAAGTCCTTATTTTACAACACCCCCCCCCCCCCCCCCTCTCCCCCATAGAGAGAGAGAACCTATAGCTTCAATTAAAGATGACGATGAGGTGGTGTTAGATGTGGGTTCAAAATTCAAATTATGGATGCCTTATTGTCGCCTTGTCCCTCTTCGAGGAGGGGAAATTTGCATGGAATGGAATTAGTGCAGGTTAAGGGCAAGGTAAGTTAAAAATATTTTCGCTGCTCTAGCACTGATAAGAGAGAGAGAGAGAGAGAGAGAGGTATCTCAGGGGATGATAATTAAATATGTATAAAAATATAATTATAGGCTAAAGTACAAATTGCTCATTTTAACCTTTGTCTAAAATTCAATTCATCCTCAAAGTTTTGAGTTCAACTTTACTAAATTTAGCCTTCTTATTAGTCTATATCAAAATTGTAATGAACCCAAAACGACGAAATTCACTTCTATTCACTTTTTACTCCTGCAACTTTTTTCTAAAATTCAATTTACTTATGCAACTTCACTTTCATGTAATTTAGTCATGTAAGCTTCAACTTTATTTGTTTAGTCCTCATATTAGGCTTCGTCAAAATTGTATTGTTAGTTATCCCAAAATAACGTAGTTTTTATTTTAATAGTTTTTTTTTTTAAAAAAAATATGAAAATTAATAAAAATATTTTCTCTAAAAAAACAAATAAATAAAAAATAAGTTTATTCAAATTACAACAACAAAAAAAACTGAAAAATCTCACCAGGGACAGAGAAAACTCTCGTGGGGCAAATGCATCAATTGGGACGCACGAGACATTTCCCTAGCTTCAGTCTTTAATTTTTCATTTACCACCACAGGGGTTCCAATCCTACATTTTATTAGGGTTCTTTACTTTTGATGACAAATCATAAAAAGGGTACAAAGTCCCTGTATTCGACGCAGGCATTACTTACTGAATTAGCATGTGCACGTTACAAATGAAATGCAGAAAACATGAATTTGAATACTCACATTCACACAAGCTATATATACTCTCATTATCACTAACATAGCTGAACAGTGAATTAGTCTAGCTTTACCTTACAATATTACAGATAGGGCTAGCTGCCTTCCATAATTGTAATTCACTAGTGCACTTCCTTATATCCTTCTTTGTTGGTTGACCCGTGTATTAAGGCTTTCCAAACTGGTAAATTACTTCACCACATGTCCAACACAATTCCTTTCCTGGTAATTGTTTGACCTGTATATCGTCCTAACCACCAGTAATCATGAGACTTCGATTACCACCTCCTTGTATATATATGTTCAAATCACATTATTAATGAAAAATATACCAAAAGCTTCAAAATTCTTCACACATGGGTAATGATTATCAGGTGAAAATCTTCCAAGTTTTTTTTTAAAAAAAGGAGGAGATCGAAGAAGAAGAATGTGCAGGATAAACAGGCTGCCACTATTTTCTTTACGAACATTGCAGACTGTGTGACTTGGGCCGAGGCAATAGGCAGTGTACTGGGCTTGAATGACCTACATGTGGAATGGGCTGGGACCAAATTAACTCCGGCTGGGTCCAGCCTTCCTGAGGTGTTAATATTGATCACATGAACCGAAGGGAAAAAAAGGGGGTACTTTACCTTTTTAAATAAAATAATTTTCCCATTAAAAAAAGTTTTTAATATTGATCAAATGAACCTAATGGATTTTTTTTTTTTTTGTTGTGGTAAACTAATGTTGATATAAATTAACTACTAATAAATTTATTACAAAAATGCTTGGCCTTGTCAAAAGCCAGCAAGTTCTCCACCACTGGCGGTGGGTTAACAAAATTAACATAGTCAGAAGATAGAGTGTTTCAAAACTTAGCCAATGCAATAGCACATTGATTCGCCTCCTTGAAAATGTGTTGGCCAGTTGATCTATGGAATTTCTTCAATAGGGTCCTACAATCATCAAGCAGAGGCTCCAACATAAGATTATTTATCGAGTAATTAGTAAGAAGTAAAACAATAAGCTCGGCATCAAGCTCTACACATATGGAGGAAATCCTAAGTTGAGAAGTTAGGGTGAGACCATCCTTTAGAGCCCAAAACTCAGCCATGATTCCAGAAGTTATGCCCGAGGATCTAGCAAATCCCATTATCTTAAAATCTTTAAGATTACGTCCGTTAACTTTTTAGAGAGTACTACTATGGTTGAATAGAGGGCCAACAAAAAATAAGAAATGGAGGAAGTAAGCCAACAATTGCATTTGTCAGTTTCTTCGATTAACTCAAAAAAAGAAAAAGAGAGAGAGAGAGAGAGAGGCGATCAAGGTAAGGAAAACGATTACTCACAAGTGATATCAAGCATCATTCACTTTCTAAATAGAAAACAGAAACTAATTTGGTGTCAAAACCTTTTGTTTATTTTCCCCCTCGGTAAGTAACAGCAGAACACATTATAGTGTGGTGAAATTGTTTAGTACAAATGTGAGTACACTTCTTTTACTGAGATATAATGCTAATCTACTCTCTCTTGCATTATAGAACGCACAATTGGATCACTTTGATGTCAATCGTATGCTTTCTCTGCCCACTGAACTGAATGCATGTCAGTTACTTTCTCTTGCTATGCAGCATTTACAGGATGTGGCTTCTGATAGATGCACAATTAGATATTCAAAATTAGTTGTCATGATTTGATATAATTTTAGTTGCAATATAAATTTACATTGTATACACACAAAAAGTGGCAAATGTTGTACACATTTACAAAAAGTGTACAATATTTACCACTTTTTGCATCTACCGTACAATATAAAGGAATAATTTCCCATAATTTTTTGTTAGATGGTTTTTACGCAGGGCTCATAATCAACTCCAAACAGAGGGGTAAAATAGTAAATTAGCCATAATTTTCAGACAATATAATTAACCGACAATATTTTCAAACTATATTTTTTACTAGCATCTCGACACTAAGATGCTCGATTTTGGCTTATAAATCGACTCTCAATGACTCGATTTTCATGGTCTAATCATTGCTGATGTGGCATTTTTTCCCACGTGGCGACCCACTTGAAAATCGAGTTTCTAATACTCGATTTATAAACCAAAATACTTTCCAAAAATTTTAACTCTCAGGCACGCCTCACCTAGATCAGATCAAAATTTCAAAAAATTTTAACTCTGAGGCACGCCTCACCTAGATCAGAATAGAGAGAGAGAGAGAGAGAGAGAAACCAGATCAGAGAGAGAGAGAGAGAAACCAAATCAGAGAGAGACTAGATCAAATCAGATCGGATCAGAGAGGGAGAGAAAGACCAGATCAGAGAGAGAGAGAAAGAGCTCGCGAGTCGCGAGGCCCAGGACGCGCGCGAGCCTGGCAGCTCGGGCCTCGTCGCGCGAGCCCCAGGCTGCGAGCGGCCTGGGCCTCGCAGCGGGACCCCCAGGGCTCGCCGCGTGACCCGGGCCCTGCCGCCTGGGTCGCGCGAGCGGCCTGGGGCTCACCGTCTTCTTCTGCTGCTTTTCTTCTTCTTCAGCTTTTTTTTTTTTTTTTTTTTTTTTTTTTTTTTTTCTGGCTCTGATTTTTTTTGCTGGCTGGCTGGTGCTGTTGTTTTGGTATATATAGGCTTATAAATCGAGTCTTAGAGACTCGATTTCCACACGGACGCGACTGCTCGATTTATAGGCTTAAATCGAGTCTAATAGACTTGAGTTACTAGTAAATCATATAGTTTGAAAACTAAAACTACTAACTAAATGGTTGGAAAATTATGGCTAATTACCCATTTCGTCCCCAAACAGAGCTCAATGAACCGGAACAAGAACAACACCTCCCCCAACCCCCAATCGCTAAATAGAACAATACCTATTGGTAAAGGTTTTTGATGCCCTCCATCTATATATATTGGATCATCAGTGTAATAATTAATGCAGTAGAACTGTAGAAGGATTAAGCCCAAATGCTGCAAACAGAGACTGGCTAAGTTAACTACCTTATTTGTTTCAGCTTGGAATCTTACATCAATCGAGAAGGTATCTCATCATGCAGATATGGCTATCCTCCCTTTCACAGAACATAGGTTCCAGACTGCCATAGTTACAGGACTCACACTATGAAATGGAGGATGCATATATCTGTTGCATAAGTAATTATTGCTATTGTTAAAGCTCTAGAGTCCTTATTCATGCTTTGGCCGAAGATTGACCAAGTACTAACAATCAATTTGTTAAATTACAGAACTACATGTTCACCCAAATTTTACCACTCCTAGCCATGTTATCAGAGATAGAGATACCAATATGTGAATCCACTAGGCATTCCACAATCCACATGGCACCAACCCTTCTAGCACCTATTCGGTAAAAGCAAGACATAGTTTCTAACTACACAGTTGAAACTCGAAACCCAACAACAATACTACTAAGTTCTAACTACCAAACGTACCTGTGTTATTAGCAAGCAAAATTTCGAGTATGAACTGTATAAACATGTAAAGCACGCAAAATGTACAACCATATAAACAAGAAAAACTAAACCTTTTTTTGGTTTTTTCATAAACAAGCAAGAGGAAAAGAAACTGATCAGATGGTACAACAATACAAGAAACTAAGGTTGTACAAGAAGACAGGAACATTACACAGAATCAACTACCCCTTTGGCTTCCATAAGCCTCCACATATACCAAGACCCAACAGACCTATAAGGCTTCCACTTCTCACAAATCTCCTCCATCTGCAAAGGCAATGGCAACTCTTTTAGCCCATACAAACGCTGCACGCCTTTCCTCACTCCAAGATCTCCAACCGGTAAAACATCCGGTTTATGCAACGAGAATATCATAAACATGTGCACTGACCAAACCCCAATTCCCTTCACCAACGTTAGCTTTGTAACCAGCGACTCATCGTTCATTTCGAGAATCGAAGAGTCCGACAAAACCCCATCTTTGTACTTGTTCGCTAAGTCATGAAGGTAAGTCGCTTTCCGACCGGAGATTCCGATTTTTCGGAGCTCGGCGGCGTCGAGTGCCAGCACGTTGTCAGGGACGACCTCGGACTCGCTGCCACAGAGAGAGACGAAGCGTTTGTAGATTGCTTTAGCAGCATTGGGAGCGAGTTGCTGGTAGAGAATGCTTTTGGTGAGGGATAAGAATGGTGGTGAGGGGTCAGATTCGAAAGAAGGACGACGATACGAATCGATTAGGGAGGTGAGGAGTGGATCGGAGCTGCGCAAATGGTTAAGGGCAAGATCGATTTCGCCTTCGATTGTTAAAGGGTTTACAGATATTATGGGCAAAAGGGTATTGGGGGTCTCAGATGGGGTTGGGTCGCTGGGTTTGGTAATGGAAGAGTCTTCTGAATTAGGGACCTGTGGTTGTGGCTCTGGCTCTGGCTCTGGCTCTGGCTGTTGAGACTTCTTGTTTTTGGAGGATAGTTTTCTGATTTTTTGGGGTGGAAGGGGGATTTTGGAGGAGGAAGATGGGTTTTCAGGTTGAGAAGTTGGTTCTTCAGGAGGAAGCTTTGGGTTTGACTGAGAATGGATTGCACTTCGCTTACCCATTGTTGTGAGTTGTGACAATGGGAGAGAGAGGGAATGGTTATTAGGGTATTTATTAGACCAAGGAAGCAAGGGTGATTTGAAGATGAGAGGAGAGGAAGACCAGTGGATGGATTGGCGTGCAAGTCTCAAACTCATGTTCCAGATAGTAACGAGGGAGCACGAAGACCAAGGCTTAAGTGGGCTATTATTATTATTTTAATACATAAAGTAAGGCTTAAGTGGGCTAATACATTCTTAGAGCTTCTAAGAACATGATTAGCTTGCTCGGCACGCACAGGGTAAGTGGGCTAATGCATTCTTAGAGCTTCTACGAACATGATTAGCTTGGTCGGCACGCACAGGGTATTGACAATTAAACTAATACAACTAGATAAATAGCAATAAGACTAGCGGCAAATCATTAAATAGTTATTAAAATGACCTATTATGAATCTATGATTAGTACATAATAAATGACAATAAATGGTCTCATCAATGAACCTAAGTGAAAGTGATGATATTCTAATCATAACATATTATATCAAAGATGTGAAAAATAGTGTCATAATAGTGAGTTCAAAGTCCAAACATTCTTCTTTAAAGAAAACTTAAGTTGGTTGGAGATATCATTTTCCATTGTAAAATGAATAAGGGTACAAGTACTAGGACTCCATGCATGAAAATACATGGTTTCTAAAACTAAAGGGCATGATATTCGCTTCACCAACTAACAATCTCTTATTGTGGGCACAGACGCCAAGATTTTTGCCTTCCTTCAATGCCATTACACCCATTGTACCACTACTATGGACAATGGACTAAATCAAAGGTATAATAATTAGACACCTCTCTTATATAGACAGGGAACTACAACCGCTCTAAGATATAATAGTAAAACCCTAAATATCTTATCACTTTTTGGTTATTGGGTTTAAGGGTACAAGTGCAAAACCCATATATTGAAAGTCATGGCTTCTAAAATTAAAGTGCGTGACATTCGCTCTACCAAACAACAATCTCTTATATATTATGGGCACAAATCTTGTGACTTTTGCCTTCCTTCAATACCATTGCACTCATCATGTCACTACTATGGAAAGTGGAGTAAATAAAGGGGATAATGATTAGAAACACAAGAGCCATAGCCACTTTAAGGTATAATGGAAGAACCCTAAAAAATTTTATCGCTTTTTGGTTCTTAGGTTTAATGGGTACAAATGCAAAACCTATAGATGGAAAGACATGGTTTCTAAAATTAAAGTGCATGATATTTGCTCCACTAACTAACAATCTTTTATTGTGGGCATAGATCCTGAGATTCTCGTCTTCCTTCAATGCGCCACTGCACCCATCATGCCACTACCATGGAAAATGGAGTAAACCAAGGGGATAATGATCAGACACCTCCTATATAAACATGGAATCCTAACTACTTTAAGGTATACTGATAGAAAAACCCTAAAACATTTTATCATTTTTTGGTTATTAGGTTTAGTAATTCTAATTTAAGTATTGGAGAAGTTTATACTGGCACCATATTAGTGTCACTTGGATGTTTAGATAGGAAGGAAGGCATTGAATTTGAGCCTCTCCTTTTAACAAAACATGGCTGAAGCCAAGCTCAATCTCCTATGAGCTCACAAGAAAAATTGCGCTGATTTTTGCCATGACGGGATTATCTATCCACACTAGATCATTGCATATGGATATGATTTCAGCCTGTTAATCTCAACTAAACACTGCCAGACTATTGTTTTTAGGGCTGTATCAAAGTTAATTTTGTCAAAAGAAGGGACTAGTGGAAATCAAACCGAAATTAGGCTGTATGCTAAAACCTTTGCTTCCCATGCCTTTGGATCCCAATAGTTATAGGTGGATTTGAATACCTTTCCATGTGGAGAGCTAGTTTGCTTAGTTGTTTCTCGATTGAGAGAGCTCGATTGAAACGAGCTCCTTATGTCTCTACCAAGCTACCACGTCATGATTATTGTGCCCATCATAGCCCATTCCATTTGGACCATATAATTTATTCTATAGGGGACTCAATGAATATAGGCTCTATTGATTCGTTGAATGCATTACAAACTATGTAGTTAAGTCTTGAATGAAAAATCTAAAATTTAGAGTTATCTTTGTTGGAATGAATTTCCATGTGATTTTCTACAAAAGGGTCTTGAGCCTCTTATGAATCTTTGCCTCCCATAACTTTCCTTACTCTACCTTGGTCAAAACCCCATTCTCATCGAATCTATTTTTCTGATTTGCCCTGTATACATACTTGCAAGAGAATTTTCCATCCAAGTTTAGAGTTCACTCGAGTTTACCTTCTGGCACAGTTTAAGATAATTGGATTTTAAGAATATACTTCAATGTTTCAATTTTAATAATGATTAAGCATTAACAATGTCAGTTATAGTCAAGACGGACCCAGGAGAGGGCTTGGCCCCCCTAGCCCAAAAAATAATTAACTATATTTTTTCTTTTTTCTTTGTTGGGCGACCTCTCTTCCAAAACTTAGCCCTCATTAACCCACCCAGTCCAACCCAAGCCATCTTAATACTGTATGAATATTTATTTGAAATTTTTTCACTTATACTCTAGCCCCCTAACTTGAAATCATGGGTTTGCTCCAACTATAGTAATTGGTACAAACCTTGGGGTTTGAATTTCACCCATCTAGGTTTGATCCTGGCAATCGAAATATTTTTGGTCAAAAATATATTGTTGGTCCCTAATTTAACCGTTAAATAATATTAGTCCCTAAAATTTTAAAGTGATTATCTTTAGATCCTAACAAACTTAAAGTAATTGCTTTTTAGTCCCCAAAAAAAATTAAAGTGATTGATTTTAGTCCTTAGCAAACTTAAAATAATCTCTTTTAGTATCTATGGAGTGATGACGTATCAGTTTTTAATTTGGTCATGTTATCTAAGGAACTCTTACGCTCATAGTTTAATAATGTATATTATCACCTCCAAATGTCTGAAAGACCTTTACAAACCTTGGAGATTTGGATTTTGTGATCTAACTAAGTTTAAATCTTAGACATGAATTTTTTTTTTTCAAGATTTGAACGCATGTTGTTTTGGAGCTTTTGTCCATCCCATCATTTATTTGTTATTTTGGGCAATAATGGAGCAGAGAGAAGCATTAAAATGTTGATAAAACTCTATGAATCACCTATGGCTTATTCATAAATTAAGTTAGCATCCATTGAATAAAGAGGGTAGAAAGAGAATGCCACATTTAGAGAGAGAAGATTTTGCTTAGAATGATAAAGTGCAAATGAATTTTCAATACTCGAAAATTAAGTTGGTTACGTGAAATGCTAAGTTTTGTCCAAATAAAATTCTTAGTGCAAATGATATTTTTGTTTAGCAGAAAGCTTCTTGTTTTTAATGTCAGTTTTCATTTTTATTTTTATTTTAACTTTTTTTTTTTTTTGATAAAACCAGAAAATCAAGAGAGTCAAACCATACAATGGTTAATTGGCATATCAGTTGCCAACTTAGCTAGGAAACTAACATCACCTATTACAAGCTTTGGAACAAAAACAGAATGGCAGACCACATCAGACTGAGCTAAACTATACAAATCATCCACCAAAATCCTTTCCTGCCAATTGGGTCTGCACATCCTATTGGAGACCAAAACTGGTCTCAAACTATCAGTGAGAAACAAAAGAAACTTGAATCCCAAACTCTCAGCTTTTACAGCAGCTTCAACCATTGCGTCAAGGATAATGAGAGCACCCATATTCTCTGTACAGCTGGACACTCTTTGCAAAATTACCTCCCCTTGCATATTTCTGGCTTCATAGGCAAAGGCAGCTCGATGAAGCTTCTTGGCTCTTGCTCCAGCCACCTTGATGATAAGCTGCCAAGGCTTTTGAGGGAACTGAAACCTTCCTTGCTGATCTAAGGGTCGATGTGTACTGCACTACAGCTAGAGAAAGCTTCCTTGAACCTGCAAACAAGAGACTGAGCTGTTAGAACAACTTCTAGAGGATTTGGATGTTTCCCTTCATGAACAACTAAATTCCTATGAGTCCAAATGCTCCAAAGAGTGGTGAATATTCCCTGCAAGTAACTCATGTTATCTGGAACAAGGTCTTTATGACTCTGAAGCAACCTATCAATCCATTGTTGGATGGAAACATTCCTTAAATCAGATGTATGCACTGCCAGTGAGGTGTCATGCCAAGTTGCTCTACAAAATGAACAAAACAGAAACAGATGGAAGTTGTTTCTTCAGCTTCATCACAGAGAGGGCATGTGCTTGACACAGGAATTCTCTACTCCTAAGGGTAGAAAAGGTAGGCAAACTGTCATGTAATAGTCTCCAGACCAAGTTACAAATTTTTGAAGGTACTTGCACCTTCCATATTAGATGCCACAAAGATTGATTATAACCACCCGAGTCCCTAGCAATGAGTTCATAGGCTTTCTTAACTTGGTAGTCCCCTAATGAGGAATGTCTCCAAACTAATCTATCAGAGATTGATCCAGTCTTGGAAATAGGCAATCTCAGAACCTCCTGACTTATAGGACCAGGATAAAGAGCTCTCACTAAATTAGGTTTCCAAGCATGAGAAACACTATCAATAAGGTCTGCCACTGTTCCTTCACTCAGATTGTGCTGTTCCATAACATGTGTCTGGCAAGGAAACCAATCCTTATGACTGAGAGGAACATTAGAACCCGAGCCTATAATCCACCTTCCTTCCTGAAGTTTTCTGTTCTTAGGTGTGATGACGCCTCTCCAAAACCAAGAGTGATGAGGTTTAGGGATGCATTCATGGATTGTGGAGTGAGGGAAATATTTGGCCTTAAAATTTTTAGAGATTAAGGATTGAGGGTTTTGGCTAATTCTCCAATACTGTTTTGCCAACATGGCCTGATTCATAATGCTAAATTTCTTCAAACCCAACCCCTTTTCCCTTCTCGGCTTGCAAATCTTATCCCAATTTAGAAGGAACATTTTCCTAATATGAACATCATGTCCCTAACAAAATGCCCTTGAGATGGCATCCATTTTATTACTAATGGATTCAGGAACTCTAAAACAAGAAAAGGTGTAAAGAGGCAAGGATTGAAGGTTAGAGGTAATTAGTGTAGTCCTGGCAGTCAGAGACAAGAGTTTAGCCTTCCATCCCTGCAACTTGGAATGCATTTTATCCACAAGAAACTGAAAATCTGCCACCCTCTTACCTTTCAACATAAAATTAATGCCTAAGTATTTACTAGGGATTTGAACCAGGTTAACCTGTAGCCCTTGAGCTAAATCCATCTTGACTACCTCTGTCATGTTTGGTGAGCAATAAAGGTCTGATTTAGAAAGATTTATGCTCTGTCCTGAAACAAAACAGTACCAATTGAGAATATGTTGAATATTGGAAAGGGACACGGCATCATGCTTGAAAAACAGCAATGCATCATCAGCAAAAAATAGGTGAGTAAGGGGAATGCCATTTTTGCCCAATTTGACTCCTCTAATTTTCTTTTGGTTTTCTGCTTGCATGAGGGCCAAAGATAATATGTTTGCACATATAAGGAAAAGGTAAGGGGACAGGGGGATCACCTTGTCTAAGCCCCTTTTTGGGGGTAAAGGAATGTGATAGGTTACCATTTATGAGCAAAGTATATCTGACTGTGGTAACACACTCCATAATCCAATTCACCCAAGATGCATTAAAATTCATAGCAGTGAAAACAGCTTTCAAAAACTTCCAATCAACCCTATCATAAGCTTTACTCATATCCACTTTCAGAGCACCAAAGCAATGTTTCCTTCCTTTCTTTTTCCCTAGGTAGTCAAAAATTTCATGGGCAATCAAAATATTGTCAAAGATGTTCCTGCCTCTAATAAAAGCATTCTAGAAAGGGGTGATGAGGATGTCCATAAAAGGCTTAAGCCTATTAACCATAAGCTTGGAAATCACTTTATTCGGATTGCTTTCTCCATTCTTTTTGGGCTGGGCCCTTGTTGCCCAAAGACTAAGCCTAACACTCGACCCACCTAATTCAAATCTAAAACATCCCGTCCACACATTGCACTAATGTTTCAGCGGATGGTTTAAGAGAATCTAGGATCAGCCTCTTTCCCAAGTAGATACATTTCTGACTTTAGGTCTAGCTTCATTTAGGTGATCCAAATTAAACATCGTTACAGTCACAGAATCACTCTCACTATCCGAGGCCCCAGTTTAGGAGTCTCAGAGTTCCCCATTAGTTAAATAAGGACTACAATCATTTACCCATACCCATTTCAACTCAGAATCACTTGGAGGCAGCTAAGAAGGCCTAGTCTCTGTTTCAGAAGCAGGGGAGTTTGAGGGAACTGTGGGAATCTAAGAATTCAAGTGGAGGGAATTTATGGCTGAATGGAGTGATGCATGTTCAGTTTCAGCATGATTAGGTGCTAGGTTGTTCATATCATTATAGGCTCTCGGTAAAGGGCGTGTATTCGGGTCTGGGTAATAAGGGTGGTGCGATGCATGTGAGGTGGAATCTGAGGATGAGTGTGCATGTGGGTTTGGGGCATTATGGTGGTGGTGGTGGTGAGAAAGGTGATTGGGCCCAAAGCGTATTTGGGATGTCCATCCCCTTCTAGGATTATAAAAGGCTTTTAGATCATTAGGAAACAGAGGTTCAAGCGTATCAAAGCGAAAGTGTACTTGGTGAAGCCTTTGGATTCTCATACGTTGCCTATACAGACTTGTCTCCATCTCCTCCAAATTCTAAGAGCACTATCCTCTAGTATGTCCAATTAAACCACAACATTTACAAATTTTATGGATCCTTTCATACCTGCACTGAACCCAAACATAAGCTCCATCATCTAATCTCAACATAAAACCAATCAAGAGTCAAGGGTCACTACAAAAAACATGGCTTGTTTCAACCCACTTTTTCCAAGGGTTCGGTGAAAATAGTTGAAACAAATACTTAAAACTAGCGCGCTAATTAAAATATAACTAATCTTATTACAATGGTCATTAAAATCCTTGAAATAAACTAAAAACATTAAAATCCTGCTAATGGTTTGCCTCCAAATTTTTACATTCTTCAATGAAATTCTAACACAACCCTTAATAAAAGATATCCAAATTTTTTAACCCTCGGAATAAAGCCTCTCTCTCTCTCACAAACTCAGAATTTAGAAAACCATTTTCAAATAAAGTCTTTGCTCACTCTCTTTGAAAACCATTTTCATTTTGTTCAACTAAATGAGAACTCTTAGAAAATTCTCTCTCTCTCTCTCTCTCTCTCTCTTTCTCTCTCGGAGCTCATCTCATCTTCGACAATCAATTGAGGTGCGGTGGTCAGCAATCCTATCTCTAACAACGACCAGCCGTTGATAGTCAGAGCCATCTCCTCCTCCCCTTTGTTCGATTATAGGTCTCTCTCTCTCTCTCTGTTTGTTTCCAGAGAAAAAAAAATGAATTTGGAAATTACCTAGTAGAACTTTGCAAAGGAATTTCGGAATTCTTTCTTGTTTTCTCTCTCTCATTCTCTCCATTGATATTTCTCTTCCTCGCCAATAATATAATTTGGGGCTAGGGTTTGGATACTTTGGAAATGGAATTACATACTTGTCCTTTGGAATCTGAAGTATGGGTTGGATGTATGAGGTTTGAACATATTATATTGAAGAAATGCTTAAAAAGGAGTTGGTAAGTATTTCAATAATATCAATTTAAGTATGGGTGGATCTATGAGGTTTTTTTGTGTTTCTGTGTTTGTTAATTTTAGGTTTCCTGTGGAAACGAGCATTGGTTTATCATAAGTATGAATTTAATTTTTGCTTGGTTTGGGTCATTGCAATTCAATGCTCTGTTCAGCTTCTTTGCATTGTAGATATTTTTACACTCATTTTGTTTATAAAACATACTAGAGCTTATGAATTTTATAAATTCATTTTCAAGTTATGTAGCTTGGAATTGGTATTCTATTTTTCCCTTATATTTGATATTGTTCTGTTCCATTAAATACAAAGCCTTCATTCATTTTTCTTGTTGATAAGATGTTTATGTCTGACCTGAAAGTATTAACTCGGTGTAGTTATGGCATGGTGTCAATGCATCACATTGAAGCATTATAAACTTGTAAAACTTCCTGTAGTGCTAGGAAATTCACCATTTGAGTATGTGGGTAACGAAAATAAAGCCTTCTGAGTTAAAATTTTGATTGCAGATATAGGCAATTTGACATTTAAATGATGACTTCCAAGTTCTCATGATGCATACCTTTACCTTAAAATTAAAAGTAATTACTATGGATTAATGCCGTACAAAAATGTACTTAGAGATAATTGCTTATGAGGCTGCTGAATATATCCGTTTGCTATTGATAATATAGTCATTTGTAAAATGAGCTGAGTCTCCTTATAAGCATTGGAAGTTGCTAGCATAGTTCTCCATTTTGATTCTCAATTTGAGATGGGCAAATAGTTGTTTTGCTAAATGAAATAATGTTTCTATTGTTTAATGGTCCTGCCTTATAAACAAAATAGTTTCGTCTTTACTTTTATGTGGCCACACACCCATGCTTTGGATTATGTGATGCAATTTTCTCTTTTTCTTTCCCATTATGGATATAAGTCCTTTCTAACTCAGTTTCTGCAAATTGTTTTAATATGTTAAATCCCTACATTCTCATCTGTTTCTTTTGTTTTGGCTCTATTCTTGTCATGGTTCAGTCCAGAAGCATGCGCGGCAATCTTGTGGAAGAGTGCCAAAGATGCTCAACATGTTTATACAGCAGTCACTCTTAGGATTTTCTACCTGTTGTTAATTTAATTTTAATCTATTAAAAGTTTGTTTTGTGCAGGCAACTGAGACACTAAGGATTACTGCTACCGAGTTGTGCAAGCTGCAGATTGCAGACGATGTTATTCCTATAAATGATCCCTTCTTTATTCTATGCAATTGTTTCTCTTCTATTTCTTACTTTCAGCGACTTTCATCTGTCCTAGTGTAGAAACCATGACCAATTGGCACCTTCTCCAAACAATGAAGTGGGATGAAACATGGCTTTTTCATGCATATTTGATGAGCGAATAGTTATTCTGTTTAATTGCTTGAAGTTTGTTTATGTTGTTTGTCCTAGTTGTTTTTTGGTAGATCCTGCTACTTTTCTTTTATGTTTTCCTTCTAATTGATCCATTCTATGGCCCATTTTTTCTAGTGAAGGTGTCTAAAGTGGGGCAAAGTACTGATTTGTGTTATAAGATATGTTTCTTAGGGATTTATGGGACTAACTTTTTGTAGTAATTGGCTGTAATTTTTGGGTATTTTGTGTAGTGGTTTTTTTTTTTTTTTGGGTGGCTAACTCTACTGGTTTAAGCTTCGGATGCTTGAATTGATTCTGCATAATTACAGCATGCCATTTTACTAATTTTATTTTTATTTTTTTACTATTGTTGCAGTATGGTTGGTTAATTAGGACTGGTTTTTTCAAAAATGCTTTTTCTCTCTAACCATTCATAGCTAAGTTTGATTGTTATGCTTATGCACTAAAGAGTGAGTATCCCAGCTGATCAGGTATGTTTTTTTTTTTTTCTTTTTTCTTTTTTGAAGTTTTTCTTGCTATATCCCTCTCAGATCTCCCTTTAGTGCTTGAAATGAGATTAAAAAAAAAAAAAGTTTTGAGTATTTAATTTTTGTTACAGTTGTGTTTGGTGTTATGAATGCTTACAATGTGGTGTGTTAGTAACATTGTCAATACAATAGTTGAGCTACTAGAACAAAACATATAGGTTTTGCTGACTTGGATGCAGGCAAAAATGAGCTTGGGGAGGGTACAGTTGGTGTTATGACATTGGTTGATATTTATGGAAAGTCGGGGAGGTTTGATGACGCGATTGAGTGCTTGGATGTTATGAAGTCTGCGGGGTTGAAGCCACCTTCCACAATGTACAATGCCTTGATTAATGTCTATGCGTAGAAGGTATGTTGCTTGTTGCCTTGATTAAGCAATTTACTTTGAGTGAATATATATGTGCAAGGCGAAAATGAGGCCCAGTGGGCTTCACCACACCTTGACTCACAACCTATTTGTATGGTGGGATAGTGATTCCTACTTTGGGTCATTCGCAGCTAGGAGACTTAGCGAGATCACCTTTGCTCCCTATTTGTACACCACCTTATTATCTCTTTGTATCATTCTACTGTTACTCTCCTCTTTATCACTTTTTTCTCTCCACCCTCTCTAACCCTTGTTCCCTCTTCCAATTTCTTATTTATAGGAGATTGCTAGTGGGGTGATCATGATTATCCCCAATGTTAATGGATTGAGAGGTCCAATCTCAGAAGGGATTAGTGGGTGTTTAGGTGAGAGTGGCTTTGGAAATGATCTCCACTATAGCAAGCATGTACGGCAGCATTATTCCCTAGGCAACACTAGGTAGTCACCCGGTCGCTCGTCCGGACCAATGCAGCAATGCTCGGTGGGCCAGACCAAGCAGTCGTCTCCGCAATCCTATTCATGTTCGGCGAAAGACTTAGGTCCTCGGATGGCGTTTGGTCCGAGCCCGTTGCTAGGCAAACTTGGATGAGGACATGGCGAGGGGGGTAGTTGTAAGTCCCTTGGGCTCCTTTGTTGGCCTAAGGCCCAAACCACGCCCAGGCCCGCAACACAGGGGCTGTACACATTAGCCCCCCCCTTGATTCGTGCTCGGTTAATCAGGTGTGGATCAAGGGGAGTAAGGAGGAAAGTGGAAGAATAATCTGCCCGAGCAACTGAACGAGCGTGACTTCTGGATGAGTCTAGTCGTCCATTAAACGCGCTTCTCGAACGGTGCACTGGGTCTGGCCTTCTGACTTTAGCAATCAAATCCGCCTGTCGGTTCGTGTACCGAGGCGCGAAATGCGTTTCGCGCCCTTGGTATCCGAAAGGTTTCGTCCTTATTACTCCTCATCATTGCGTATCATCCCTCATTAATTCACTACCAACCGTCGCGCATCTCCAGATCGTGCCTATAAAAGGCTTACTTCAACCCACATTCTTACTTTTCGTTTCCCAGAATCTGAAATTTCTCTCTGCCGAGCACCCATTACGCTAGTTGCCCACCAATCCCCAGAATCATCCTCCTTCTTAGTGTTGAAAGTAAGTTCCCTTCCCCTTTTTCTTTGCTTCAATTTATTCCTTTCCAGTTCCTTTCGATTCTTTAGGATTTGGGATGGGTTTTTCTCACCTTCTAAACTCTAGAGCCTCCTTGGTCACTTTTAAGCAAGATTATCAAATTCTTGATGACGTGGAAGTGATGTATTGCCATGAAAGCGACATCGCTCTCCATAGAGGGTCAAACACCGCTTTTTTTCCACTGATGTCAATACTGGAGGGGGGGTTAGGTTCCCTATTGATCCCCTTTTACTTAGCACCCTTAGGTACTACGGGCTATGCCCCGATCAACTCCCCCCAAATTTTTACCGGGTTGTGAGTTGCATAAACAAATTAAACCATACGTTTGGTCTGCAATTGGACCATCATGACATAAACCATACGTACAGCTTGTGTGGGAAGAAGAAAACTAACTACTATTTAAAAGTCAGGGACATAAGAATACGGTTAATCTCCTGTCTGCCAGATTCTAACAGAAATTCTGCCACAGAGTTTGTCTGGGTACGCGGCAATTGGTTTGCCGGGGATATCCCTCCTTCCCTGTCGAGGCGTGAAGTGGGTCGGTGTTACTGCTAGACCTCATTTTCTGTTTTCCCTTTGCCATTGTCTTCCTGTCTCACATACTAACTCGTTTGGTTTTTGTTTCAGACGGCTCGGTATTCACATAAGACATCCGAACAGTTCATGTACAAGACCTGAATTTCGTTCTTCAATCCGAGACCCTCGTTCACTGTGACGGTCAGCTCCGGGCGTCTCACCTCATCCTCGGCGTAGAGCCCGTGTATACCACTTGGCAACCTTTCGGTCAGGCCCTCCTCGTAGATAGCCCTCTCCTTTCTTACATAGACGTTCATCACGCAAACTTTCTCCCTACCGGCCTCACGGTAGGTGCAGCTCGTGACCTTGGTTGGCGTTATACCTGCTCGGATGAGCTCGCCCCCATAAGAGACGAGTCGGCCGAAATAGCATCTCGACGTCTTCGAGAGCTCGCCCACGTAGCACTTCAGCGTGAAGCCCCGACAGAACCTGACAACCCAGCAGACCCAGATCTGCCCGTACACCCCACCGAACAGGCAACCGAGTCTAGCAGTTCATCCCACACTCGTCCCGGTGTCGGAGAGATGGTTACCCGCAGGACCCTCTCAGCCAGTCGCTTCATCCTCGGTGCTCGGCAAACCATGCAGCAGCTAGAACAGGGGCAAGCCCAAACTCTCTCGGCACATCCTCCTCCTCCTCCCCCTACTTGGTCTCGTAAAAGGCAAAAGATTGCACAACAGTCCTCCGCGAGCCCAGGAGGCGTTCAAGCCCAAACTCCCCCCCAGCCGTCCAGGGGCATTATCACACAGGAGCCCCCAGGGCAAGGGGCGATGAATGTGGCGTCATCCTCCCAGCGCATCCCGGAATGGCATCCCACTTACGAACTGGACGGTAAGCCCCTCCTTGCCGACGCGTGCATACGGGCGTGGGAAAAGGTGGAAGGGGGCCGTGTTGCCCAATGCTTAGCGCGCGGTCTTCTTCTACCTGAGGATGTGAGCTCCTTCTCGGAGGCGCCCGACGATTACATGGGGAGGAGGCTCTAGTGGCACACCATTGCGGTAACTTTCTTGCACTTCTTTCTTTGTCTACTATCCTTATTGCCGTGCATATGATACCATGTTAACCACCCTTATTTAAGTTGCCCAGCTGGCTCACATTCTGAACGAACGGGTGAAGGACCTTGTCCAGGATGCTGACCGAGAGAAGACCGAGAGGGAAGCAGCGGTGAAGTCTGCAAAGGACAAGGCTAAGGTTGCTGATGCCGCCGAGAAGAGGGCAGCTGCTGCTGAGAAAGAAAAGGCGCTGGCAGAAGAGAGGTCGGCGGGGTTGAAGGCGAAACAGCACGAGATGAAGCTGAAGTTGGCCGAGGAGGTGAGTCGGAATGCTGCCCTTACCAAGGACGCAGCCGACCTACGGGCTACACTGGAGGACGCCGAAATCAAATGGTATAACGAAGGATTCGCGGATGCTGAGAAGGGAGTGGAGCCGGTCGTCCATGAGGCGCGGCGGTTATCTTTTCACAACGGCTGGTTGGCTGCCCTGCAAGTTTTGGGGGCACCTGCCGATTCTCCTCTCAGGGACCCCAGCAAGATTCCCTTCTTGGATGCCCCTCCGACCGCGCAAAGTCTTGAAGGTCTTGGTGATGAAGAAGAGACGGACAGCCTGAGGGAGTTGGTGGAGCAGATAGATGCCCATGTGGAGATGGTTGGTGCAGAGGCAACCAGCAACCCTACTGCCGAAGACCTGTCTATAGAGAATGTGGAGTTCCAAAACCTTGCTTCTAAGGGCCAACAACCGGGAGCGAGGACAGGAGACCCCCCCGTGGACCTCACCGAATGAAAGCCGACTAGAAAAAATTTTAGTTTATTGTCACTTTGACTATTTTGCTTATGCCGCCGGGCTGTGGCAGTTAAACTTTTTATTTATCTCTTTTCCTTTTATTTTTCTCTGCATGTCACCGGGTTTTGGTGACCGAACAATTGGTTTATTTTAGGTTCCTTGTTCTATTTGAGTAATATATTGCCATGCTTGTTATTATCGTTATTATTGTTGCATATACGCATTTTTTCTTGGTGGTTGGGGTAGAATCGGGCAGGGGGTTTCTGTCCTTAGAAATATTTTTAAGGTTTCTACCTACTCGACGATGGGAATCGAACCGAGGATCAGGTTTCTGTCCTTAGAGAGATTTTTAAGGTTTCTACTTGCTCGGCGATGGGAATCGAATCGAGGGTCAGGTTTTCGTCCTTAGATTTTTAAGGTTTCCACCTGCTCGGCGATGGGAATCGAACCGAGGGTCAAGTTTCCGTTCTTAGATTTTTAAGGTTTCCACCTGCTTGGCGATGGGAATCGAGCCGAGGATCAGGTTTCTGTCCTTAGATTTTTAAGATTTCCACTTGCTCGGTGATGGGAATCGAACTGAGGATCAGGTTTCTGTCCTTAGAGAGATTTTTAAGGTTTCTACCTGCTCGGCGATGGGAATCGAACCGAGGGTCAGGTTTCCGCCCTTAGAGAGATTTTGAAGGTTTCTACCTGCTCGGCGATGGGAATCGAACCGAGGGTCAGGTTTCAGTCCTTAGAGAGATTTTGAAGGTTTCTACCTGTTCGGCGATGGGAATCGAACCGAGGGTTAGGTTTCCGTCCTTAGATTTTTAAGGTTTCCACCTGCTCGGCGATGGGAATCGAACCGAGGATTAGGTTTCCAACACAAGTGGTCTGCGCAAACAACTACTTTCATTAACGTTAGTAAACGTACATGGGGAACTATACAACTCATGCTGGGCACACGGTTGATTAATGATAGAATTTCTTCAAGTTCTGAACATTCCAGGGTTGAGGCAATGGTCTTTCATCTAGTTCTTCCAAGTAATACGCCCCGGCCCCAGCAACTGTCGTAACTCTATATGGTCCTTCCCATGTCTGAGCCAACTTGCCGGCGTGTGTGTCTCGCATATGCCCCACGACCCTTCTCAGGACCAAATCCCCAGCGTCAAACTTCCTTGCTCTCACGCCCCGGTCATATCTTCTGGCCAGTTTCTGTTGGTACTAAGCTAGCCGGATAGTCGCAGCTTTGCGGCATTCCTCCAACTTGTCTAAACGCTGAACCAACATCTCGTCGTTCAAACTAAGGTTGAACCTGGCAACTCGTGTGCTGCATATACTCACTTCGGTTGGTATAACGGCTTCGGCACCGTAGGTGAGAGAGAACGGGGTTTCCCCCGTGGATCTCCTGGGTGTTGTATGGTATGCCCACAAGACGTTAGAGAGCTCCTCGGCCCAGTTCCCTTTTGCATCATCCAATCTTCTCTTCAGCCCGTTTACAATTACCTTGTTGACAGCTTCAGCCTGGCCATTACTCTGAGGATACGCCGGGGTGGAATACTTGTTTTTAATGCCGAGGTCCGTACAGAATTCTCGGAAGGCCCGATTATCGAACTGCAGCCCATTGTCTGATATCAGGAAATTTGGTACTTCGAATCTGGTAACAATGTTCTTCCATACAAATTTCTTTACATCCACGTCCTGAATATTTACTAGGGCTTCAGCCTCCGCCCATTTGGTAAAGTAGTCGACGGCTACGAGGACGAACCTTCGGTTACCCGTTGCCTGGGAAAATGGCCCAAGTATATCCAACCCCCACTGGGCGAATGGCCAGGGGCTGTTGATCGGGTTAAGATGGCCAGCTGGCTGATGGATCAGGGGAGCGTGTTTCTGGCATAGCTCACATTTACGCACGTATTCGGTGGCATCCTTCTGCATTTGAAGCCACCAAAATCCCTGAGTCGTTGCCCAGTGAGCCAGTGAATGCCCTCCTACGTGGCTGCCACACACCCCGTCGTGTAGCTCTGCTAGAAGTTCGCCCACTTTGCTCGGATGTAAGCATAGAAGATACGGTCCCCCGAAGGATCTTCGATACAGCTTCCGGTCTTTTGATAACCAAAACCGAGGGGTCATTCTGCGGATTTTATTTCCCTCCTTCTCATTGGGGGGACCCGATCTTCGGCCAAAAACTTAATGATAGGATCCATCCAACTAGGCCCCTGCGTAGCAATTGCCGCGACTGCCGGGTCAACGGCTAGCTTGATGCTCGGATCCGGGATTTGCTCTACTCTAATTAGCCGAGGTATGGTCTCGACCACGGATGACACCAGTGTGGCGAGGGAGTCGGCGTGACTATTGTGCGTCCGAGCTATTTGTACAATTTTTGCCATTTCAAATCTGGCCATAATTTGCTTCACTTGTTCCAAGTATGCCTTTATCCGAGGATCTCAGGCCTCGAAACTACCGTGGACCTGATTGACAACTAGCTGTGAATCCGAATATACTTCAACATCCCGGGCTCCCAAGCTTGAGGCTATGCTTAGCCCGGCTATCAAGGCTTCATACTCTATCTCGTTGTTAGAGGCCTTAAAACCGAACCTGAAAGAATGCTCCAGGCGAATCCCCTCGGGTCCAATTGCAACAATCCCCGCACCTGCCCCCGTGGAGCTGGAAGCACCGTCTACGTATACTTTCCATGACTATCTGGTATGAGGCCCTGGGTGAAAACTCAGCCACGAAATCGGCTAATACTTGCCCTTTTACGGCGGTCCTCGGTTTATACCGTATGTAGAAAGCTCCGAGCCTGGTCCCCTATTTTGCTATCCGCCCCGTGAAATCAGATCGTCTCAGCAACGATTGGAAATGATATTCGGTCAATACATACACGGTATGAGCTTAGAAGTACTGTGGCAACTTCCTAGTGGCGTGCACTAGTGCCAGAACCAGCTTCTCCAATGGTAAGTATCTGGTCTCTGCGTCAACCAGAGTCTTGCTAACGTAATACACAGGCTGTTGTATCCCACGGTTGCTTAGCAGCACGGCACTCATGGCGTGGTCAGTCACCGAGAGGTACATAAACAGATCTTCTCCGGACTCCGGGGCAGTCAATATTGGGGCATGCGTCAAGTACTCCTTTAAATCCTGAAAAACTTTTTCACACTCGTCATCCCACTAAAACCCCTTCCACTTTTTTAGGAGCTGATAGAACGGTCGACAACGGTCCGAGAATCTAGAAATGAACCGGTTAAGGGCTGCCAACATCCCGGTCAACACCTGTACTTCCTTCGGGTTGCTCGGAGACTTGAGATGCTGTACGGCCACAATCTGGTCGAGATTAACCTCTATTCCTCTGCTGGAGATTAAATACCCCAAAAACTTTCCAGCCCCCACTCCGAAGGCACACTTTTCTGCGTTAAGGCGTAACCTATGTTGCCGTAATAGCTCGAATGCCCCTTGAAGATCCTCTACATACTGCGCCTGCCGTTTGCTCTTCACTACAAGGTTGTCAATATATACTTCGACCGTCCGTCCAATCCTGTCGCGAAACATCCTCGTCATCGTCCGCTGGTACGTTGCCCCGGCATTTTTCAAGCCAAATGGCATCACGGTATAATGGTAATTGGCGTCGGGAAATATGAATGCAGTCTTCTCCTGATCCTCGCCGACCAGGGCAATCTGATGATAGCCTTGAAAGGCGTCTAGGAAACTTATTCTCGGGTGTCTGTAAGTGGCATCTACCAACTGATCAATCTTGGGCATAGGGAATGGGTCCTTTGGGCATGCTCGGTTCAAATCTGTGAAGTCTACGTAGACTCTCCATTTGCCATTCTTCTTTCTCACCACCACGGTGTTTGCAAGCCATTCTGGGAAAAAGATCTCCTTCACTACCCCTGCCTCTTTTAGCCGCTGGACCTCAGACCTGATAGCCTCAACGTGCTCTCGGTCTACTTTCCTCAGCCTCTGCTTCTTGGAAGGGAACGATGTATCCACGTTAAGCCTGTGGACGATAAACTCAGGGTCCACCCCGGGCACCTCGTATGGACTCCATGCAAACACGTCTAGGCTACGAACAAGAAACAATAGCAATTCAACTCTCTATTGGGTTGTCAAGCTGGCTCCTATTTGGAAGTGTTTGCCAGTGTTCGGCGATATTTTGACCTTTATTAACTCCTCGGCACAGGCATTCCCCGAATCTTCTCGGGGGTACGGTAATTGCTATAATGGAGTTCCTTCGGCCTCTTTACTTTGTTCGGCTTGCTGGCCCTCCCAGTTTGCTGCGGCAACGAGGCATTGTCTGGCCATCCGCTAGTACCCACGCACCACTGCGATACCCTGTTCGGTAGGAAACTTAAACTTCACGTGTAAGGTGGACGGCACAGCTTTCATGGCGTGAATCCACGGCCTTCCTAAGATTGCCATGTATGGCGAGAAGGAATTAACCACTATGAAGATGACATTTACCTCCTTTCCTTCCACGGCTACCGGTAGTGAAATCCGCTCCTCCAGTATCACTACTCTTCCATCAAACGAGACTAGTGGCGTGTTATACTTCATCAAATCCTGATTTTTCAACCCCAGTCCGTTGAACAAGTCCAGATACATTACATCAGCCCCGCAGCCTTGATCTATCATCACCCTTTTTACATCGAAACCGCTTATCCGAGCAGTGATCACTAACGCATCTTCATGTGGCTGTATTATGCCCTCTAAATCGTCTTCTCCAAAGGCAAGCGCCTCCCGGCGACACTTTGCTCTCTTTTCCACTGGCTCCGTGTCCAATGATTCTCTCATGGGCGCGATCGTTAATACCCCCCTTTTCGTTGCTGTCTTGCCCCCCGGGGGTAAGAGGATCATTTCAATTATCCCGAGCGGTGGTGGGGGGGAATTCCCTTCTGCCGACCTCCTTGGCCGACTCTTTGGTCACCGGGATTCACGACGAATTCCTTCAGATGCCTCGCCCTTACTAGCTACCCCAAATGATCTTTCAGTACCCGACACTGCTCGGTGGTGTGCCCTTTGTCCTTATGGTAAGTGTAATACAAGTTCTGGTTTCACCGAGAGGGATCGCCACCCATCTTATTCGGCCACCTGAAGTACGGCTCATTCTTGATTCATTTTGCTATCTGGTGCACCGGTTCCTTGAACGTTGCATTCACCTCCCCGGTCTGCCAAAGTGGTTCCTGCGCCCTCAAATCCTTTCGGGGTCTCGGCTGGAAACCCCCCTGTCGAGAACGGTTTATTAGCGGGGCCTTATCCTTGCTTTGCAACCGATCATCCTCCAGGCACTTATACTCTTCAATGCGCCTCATGAGCTGCCTCATGTCCTCGGGCGGCTTCTTTGTAAGTGATTCCCGCAGTTCGGAGTCTTCTGGCAGCCCCATCCGGAAGGTACTTGCCGCAATTTTCTCGTTGCCCCTACCTATCTCGTTATAAAGCTCCTAGTACCGACTGGCGTAGCTATGAAGGGTCTCCCCCATCCTCATCTTCATTGATAGTAGGGCATCAACTGGTTGCGGCACTCGGTTGCAGGTTACGAACCGGACTCTGAACTCCTGGACTAGCTCGACGAAGGAGTGTATGGATTTCTTCCGTAGTCTGTTAAACCATCTCAGAGAAGTTAGACCAAGGCTGGAGGGAAACACCTTGCACATCAGCGCGTCATTGTGAGAATGCAGAGACATCATGTGGATGTAGTGGCTGACGTGCTCGACTGGGTCTGTCTTCCCGTCGTAGATATTAAATGGGGGCCATGGGAATTTGTTCGGCATTGCGGCCCGTTCAATGTCGTCAGAGAAAGGGGACCGAGCTACCCCGCGTAAGGCGCGGCTCAGTGCATCCATGGCGGCATTACGCGGTCTTTGCTCCTCGAGAGAATCAGACCCCCGGTCCATATGAACCTGCGACCGCGAGCGGCCTTGGCGATGATAGGGCTCCCATGAATGCGATCTTCCTTGGCGATAGTGGGACCTATGCGAACGTGAACGCTCCTTTCGCCGATGGGACCTTGACTGGTTGGACCCCATCCCCCGGCGATCTCCCGAGGCTCCGGCCCTCCTTTCCCGGTCGTTTCGCTCTCTCCTTTGTCGCCTGTCATCTGCTTCTAGCTCGAAATCTCTCACCCACCTCTGCAACCGTTCAAGTTCTTGGTCTCTTCCATTGAGTTGCCTGTGCCCTGAGGCATTCGTTATCGTCCACTGCGTCTGGTATGACCCCTCCCCAAGACTGGACAGATCCTCTCGTTCGCGGTTCCTGTCTTCCCGTCTCTTTTGCCTTCTTTCTCGCCAGGGCGATCCCCAAGAGGATCCCACCAAACCACTTTCGTCTCCGCTCCCCGATTGTCTCCCGGACATAGTCTCGTACGCGAGTCTCGGTCGAACTACGGCTTTATAGGCAATTCCCACAGATGGCGCCAATTGTGCAAGGTGAAAATAAGGCCCAGTGGGCTTCACCACACCTTGACTCACAACCTATTTGTATGGTGGGATAGTGATTCCTACTTTGGGTCGATCGCAGCTAGGAGACTTAGCGAGATCACCTTTGCTCCCTATTTGTACACCACCTTATTATCTCTTTGTATCACTCTGCTGTTACCCTCCTCTCTATCACTCTTTTCTCTCCATCCTCTCTAACCCTTGTTCCCTCTTCCAATTTCTTATTTATAGGAGATTGCTAGTGGGGTGATCATGATTATCCCCAATGTTAATGGATTGAGAGGTCCAATCTCAGAAGGAATTAGTGGGTGTTTAGGTGGGAGTGGCTTTGGAAATGATCCCCACTATAGCAAGCATGTACGGCAGCATTATTTCCTAGGCAACACCAGGTAGTCACCCAGTCGCTCGTCCGGACCAATGCAGCAATGCTCGGTGGGCCGGACCGAGCAGTCGTCTCCGCAATCCTATTCATGTTCAGCAAAAGACTTAGGTCCTCGGATGGCGTTTGGTCCGAGCCCGTTGCTAGGCGAACTTGGATGAGGACATGGGGAGGGGGGTAGTTGTAAGTCCCTTGGGCTCCTTTGTTGGCCTAAGGCCCAAACCACGCCCAGGCCCACAACACATGGGCCGTACACAATATATATACTCTATTGCTTTGGCATGGCTATAATAGGATAAGATTATAGGCATCCTATGTTATTTGTGTTTTGCATATATCAAAACGCGTTTATATTGTTAACAACATCTTCTATACCTGTACCCTTTTGAGGAAGTGCTAGTAACCTAAGACAAGTCAAACAAACAGTGGCATTTGAGGTGATCATTGATACTCTTTGCCTTATAGTATTGTGTAAACTATGAGATGGCTTAAACTCTTGATGGGAAGATTTTAATTGCCAATGTTGGTGACTCAAAGGCCCTTTTTTGCACAAAGAAAATCTAGTTTGGTTAGGGTACTGGTTCTCTAATATCTCCTTTTTTTTTTTGTTAAGAAGTGATATTGATTATTGACTCTTTAACCAGTTGCATCTAGAAGATAATTGATCCTAATTAATGGGAATAAAGGTTTAGCTGATTTGAGTTGAAATTAGTTGTGTCTACTAGATATGTGCTAAGATGATAAAGAATTGCTTTCTCTTAATGCTTTTACTTGAAATAGGACTTTCCTAAGCATTAGTTGTACATCAAGTAAAGGAGTATAAAACTTCACCTTATTTTAACCTAATAATTGAATATTTGTATGTTTACATGAAAATGACAGGTAACTTGACAGCCAGTCTTTTAGCTACTGAACTAACAGAAGATCATAGTCCAGGTAGAGATGATGAAAGAGCTCGAATTAAAGTAGTTGGTGGTATTGTTGTCAGTCTTTAGGGTAAGCCTTGGGTCAATGCTGAACTTCCTATGTCCTGAGCCATTGCTGATGTGTACCAAAAGAGGTGAGGCTGTGATGTACTTTTAATGTTTGATTTCTTCTTATGAATCGTTTGATGCCTTATTTTTTCTTTATGGATTATTTGATGCCTTATTTTCTCCAATTCTGTCCATTTTTTCCCAAACTATCAAGTACTTCAACAATGAAGCCTTTGAAGCTGATCAATATGATGAGTACTTAAAGAGTAAGTTATCTTAGTGGTATGGTAGTTATTACATTGACACGTAATTATGAATTCAAGTGTATTGGTTTTAAAGGGTTATAGCCCACCTGGTTCTAGGAAAGTTAGGAATCAAGAGGCTTAGTTGCTCTGCTGCCTCATGGAGAAAACCTTTATTCCTTCTTCATTGGCTATATAATGTTGTAAATAATTTGGGCAACCTTCAATCAGATGGGCAATTACCCAACTTGTAGGTTGTCTTTTGTGTGCACAATGCCAGCTAACTGGATGGGCTGGGTTTGGGTTTCCAAAGTGGGAACCTATGTTTTTGATGGTTTAGAACAAAGTTTGCTCCTGTGGGTTCAGGTTTAAGAAGGGGCTTCCCATCTCAATCCTGGTCTGTTGCCACTCCTACACTAATTGGGACTTGGTGATCGCTCCTCCTTCATGCTTCTAATGGTTTGAAATGATGATTTTATGTGGCCAACCACCAAATCAATTTTAATATGGTTCAGGTGGTTTTGGATTTTCTTTATTATTTATGTTCTTTTTAATCTCTTGCCTTCTCAGTCCCCCCCCCCCCCCCCTCTTTCTTCCTGATAGTATGGCAAAAGTGCAAGTTAGATCCTTTCATTTAAATTATTTTCATTACAAATTTACTCTAATTGAATCTTAATGTGGTTCTATTACTGTTGGTGATTCAATTGCTCAGGGTATGAAGATGCTGCTTTAGCCTTGCATAATTGAACTTCGGCCAAAATGTAATATTTAGCACGGCTCTTTCAATAGCTATGGTGTTATGTTCAAATGGAATTATGAATGGTGAGATGACAGTTGGTGATTTGGTAAAATATGTTCTTATATGCTTGTAATGAAATTTATATTTTTAGAAAGGATTGGCTGATGGTTACACAAATTATGGATTAATGTCATGGTGCAGGTCATGGTGAATGGACTTCTCTTCCAATTATCTCTTCCACTGAATTATCTTGGCAGTGTTTATCATGAGACCATACAAAGTCTTGTTGATATGAAGTCCATGTTTCAGTTGCTGGAGGTATTTCTCAAGTAACTTCCTACAATTCTCTTGCAGTTTAATTATCTTGGGTTTTATAGTTTGTTTATTGTTGCATAATATGTCTACAAGTTTGGATTTTCTTTCATCTTAGTATGTGTTTTTTCCTTGAGAAAATGACTTGTAATTTCTTCATAGGAGATCAAGATTTATTTCTTCATATGGACTTCATTGTATGACAATTTTTCAATCTAACACCTCAACCATTTAGCAAGTGCATGATTAATTGGCTTGTCTATTTCCTTGCAGTTCTTAATGCAAGGAAAAGTTAGTAGCTATGCATCAGTCTTTGAGAAGTACCATGAGAAGGCAGAATCCTTTATTTGAGACCCTTTAAACAATAGTACATCAAGTTGTTTTGCATTGAAATAGAATAATATTAAGACTAGGATTTTGATCATGCATGGTTCTTGTACTGATTCATTTCTTCTTCTTCTTCTTCTTCCTTTTTTTTTTCTCCTTTATCTGGTTAAAATACTAAGTTCATTTATGTTAATATGAAAATGTCTACATAAACTTCAAGAATGAAGAATTTAGTAACTTGGAAAGCTAATTGAATTTTGTTTTGATATTTGTGTTTTGGTATAATATAGATTTTTTAATATGTGGTTCTTTAAAGTCTATGTGCATGGCTATGGGTTTTCATTTATTTAGTTTTTTAAAAAGAGAAAAACCTTATTTTGAGGGTTGGGAGACCCTCAAAAAAAGGTTATTGTTCTTTTATCCCTCCTAAATTTTTCAAAGGTTGCCCATTCTTGATAAAGATAAAACATTTGTTTTGAGGGTCATGTAGGCTGTTGAAATTTCGGTTTCAAAGGTCACGAAGGCTATAAAAATTTTCGTTTCGAGGTAATTTGTTTCGAAAGTTATCAAAGGTCAATTAAACCCTCAAAATAATATCTTTTGAGGGCTTTTAATACTTTTTTCAAGGGTTTTAACGCTAAAAAAAAAAATCAACTTTGTTGTAGTGGGTTTATCTTGACCCTTATGCGCATAAACCTGATATTACGAGGCACTCTGTCATCCAAATCAATTCCTTAAAAAATACCCATAATTTGTCCCATTTTCTCAGCCAACTCAAGGTACTGATACTCCAAGGGAAGACCATACAACTGTACCCAAAGAGAAACATAGTTGAGTTGCAGTTTCCCTAGAACAAGGTTTGGCCTCCATTTTTCCATAATAAGCAAAGCACCATCCATTGACCAAGGGCCTTCGTTGCACACATGGTTAAGGTCCTCTGTGTGAGCAAAATGCAAGATGTAGAAATAAGATTCCCTTCCAACCACTTGCACTACTCCCTTAAGATGCCATGCAAATCAAAGATCATGTTGAAGATACCAACAGAAAACTTTCTATAGTCCATAATGAAGCCAATAGCACAATTACCCCTAAAATCCCTTTGACTGGATAGATCAGAAGGGTCCGCTTCAATGATGGGTCCATGCCTTGCGAAAGGCACTTCAAATTCTACACTGGTCTGAGAATCCGTGTCACTATCATCAGCTAAAGGGGGTCAGAGTTGATATCTGAATCGCTACTCTCAGTCCACCCATATTCCTTTGTGTTGAAAAAGTCATCCATAAGAGACAAACT